>JAWWLV010000180.1:5721559-5867095 GCA_035041135.1 Platyrinchus mystaceus | reverse complement strand
TATTTGCTTTTTTTACCACTATTTTATTCACCTGCAGAATTATTCTAACAACTTTATGTGGTTGTGAGATATTAACAAACAAGGTCACTGAGCCTCCTTTAACTGCAAGCATAAACAGCCTAGAAAGAACAGAGGTAGACAGGGAATAAAGTGACACAAAAAGCCCAGGTATTGTTCCCCTAGAGTGGCCAGTACTTGTACCTTGGCAGAGGCGTGAGGTGAAGCTCCCTGGTCCAACAGGAGGAGTGCCACTTTTTGATTATCGTAGTGTGCAGCTACATGCAGTGGTGTTAAACCGCTCTAAAAACACATGCAGAACAAACAAGTTCTGTTACACACCCTCTCCAGGGAAAACTCGGGAAAATTGGAGTAGATAAGGTGAAAAAACACATTTGTTATTCAGTCCTGTATCCAGAGTCTTTGATAACTTTTCAAAAAATGAAACAGAAATTTGAACATCCTTACTGAGCTGTGAAAGCCCCCTTCACTTCTCCCAGGGAAGATGAACAGAGGGGAACATATCTATGCTGTCCCCAGGACAGAGTGGGTAAGGAGGTCACACCCTGGCAATATTTTTCTTTTACTGCAGTGGATAAGTAAACTGTCCCTTGGATTTGTAAAAATCCAGGACAGACTGGTTTAAAAAGCTTGAGGTCCTATTGGCCTTTGCCCCCTGTCATGAGCCCTGAGGAAGCAGAGCCAAGTTCTCTGATAAGAACTCTAACTAGTCTGGTCAGGAATGTAGGGGAATGGTTTGTCTCCCTTCCCCTGGATGGGAATAGAGAGCACATCATTTTGTTGTCAATTAATGGCAATAAAAGTCACTTTTGTCAAGAGTTTGCTGGTTCTTGGCACCCCCAACAAGGACTGAATACTACATGAAACCTACTTCTGTTAAACCCGGGCTGTGGATACCAGTGTGATGTAAGTAGGTAGGGGGATATTATTAGAATATTATGTGCTTTTACGTATTTGCTGTGCAAGTGGCAGTGATTTCCTCTTTCCTACCTTTCCAGAAGCATCAGGAGATGCATTCTTCTGAAGCAGGAGGTTGGCTACCTCAATTTTCCCATATTTTGCAGCCACATGTAGTGGAGTAAATCCTTTCTGTAAGAGAATGCAGTTATATAGCAGCCTTGTGTACTTTTTTCAGGGTAAGGTTTGTTTCTGATCTACAGGGATACTGCTGTTTCCATCCATTCCCTTACACAGTCCTGAGTACAGGCAATAAGCCTGCAGATTCCCAACTGCCCTGGTGGCCCTGGAGGCCCTTCCCTTGCAAGGCAAAGCACTTATCTACATTAAACAAGGGAAGAGTCAGGTTCCTTTCTTCACACTACAGAAGACCCAAGGACAAGCTTATCAACTCTGGTCAGGAATTTATGCCCTGCATTCCTGTCATTCCAGCAAAATGCAGGTCTGAGCACTGGGATGTGTTACACATCAGCTTCTGAAGTAAAAGCATGAAGCTTTGCACCCTTTTAATAAAATGTAGCTCACTCTTACATTATTTGTATGTGTATATGACTCTTGCAGCACTTAACTCACAAGTAGCTTTTGCTAAGGGTAATATTTTATTACTGAAGCTATCACTTCTGCAACTCACTTACCTTGGTAATGATAGACAAAGATGCACCATGATCCAAAAGAACAGAAGCTACATCTTCATGCCCTTCTCGAGCAGAAAGATGCAGGGGCGTGTAGCCAGACGTCGTAGCTGCGTTTGGAGACGCTCCTTGCTGCAGCAGCTGCTGCACTATGTCTGCTTTCCCCAGCCGAGCAGAAATGTGCAGCGGGGTTTGGTCATCCTAAACACAAAGGAAACAACACAGTCCTGCATAAGAAAACCAAGGCTCACATTCTGATGGAAAATATTTGCCCAGATTCTGTCACTGTTCAAAGCCGCACACGAGCGTTAACTCTGCTGAGGTCTTACCTAGTGAATATTGCACACTGGCTTTCCTGATGCATCACAAAATATTCCAGACAGGTACATAATCCGTAAGAGTTAAGAAACTCATCAGTTTTCTTCTTAATCTAGATTTTCCTCTCTTCACTTTGCCACTAAGGGGCATTGAAGTTTCCTCTTGAACTTGAGACCTTTCTTAAAACACAGCCAATGCACGGCTTTGTCCCTCACATCTTGATCTCTTATGATTCCCAGCAACATTTCACAGCTCAATCAGTTGTTTGGGATGAACTGAGGTACAAAGCATACTATTGCCTAGAAACTTGCATAAAGTATCATAATTTTTGTGTGTTTTTTTCTCTTTTTTTTTTCTGTTGACCAATCTGTTTGGTATTTTGCAGATAACCCCTCATTAGATGTAACTGAAGATAGAGCATGATGTGGAAATTCACTCTTGCTTTCTCCCTTCTTATTCAGAGCACAATAATCTCAGTAGTTTTGAGTATAGGGGTTGATCTGTCATGGGTATCATTGTCTATTTCTTCTCCTTCACTGAAAATATTATGATGTTTGTGACCTTGTTCTGAGTGTCTAAGGGATAATTTCTCCCATATTATTTGATTTAGTATTTTTGTCCTCTCCATTCTCCACTTTACAATCTTTGGATTAAGCACAGTTTCACAACAGTTTGGCCAAACATCCTTCTCTCCCTGTTTTTTCCTGCTCAATTTCCTACCTTTTGAGCACTACTACCCCATGCCCTACATTCTGGGCTGTTCTCTGCATGGGAGACTTCTGTCCATGCCCATCCTACAAGAGCGATTTTACACCTCTGGGATTTAGGATGGCAGAGTGTCAGGATGGGAATGCTGCTCCTCTGCAGGACAATTCTCCTCTGACTGCTGGAGAGCCTTTGTGGTTCTTAAATGATTCCAGTTTACGCCTGTTTCCCACAAATTTCTCACAGCTGATGTTAGCACTGGTGTATAATCTACTGCCTGCATTTAGCTGTTATTTATGATAAATTGATCACAGGCAATGGCAGTTTGCAAAAATTAAATAATTCTGTGAATTTACTTTAAAAAATATTTGCATGACTGTGCTTCTGAGCACTTTCAGGGCTGTGTTTGGAGATTTACAGACCACATGATTCACTTCTATTGTCAGGATGCTTGCAGATACAAAGTGCAGCTGCTATAAATATTTACCCAGAATTCCTTATAAGTAGATATTCTTACTAGTAAACTAATTTGTGAGCCAATTCACGGATAGTTTCACAATGAAAAATAGATTTCTTTGAAATTGTATCCATTTTATTACCATCTGGGTTAAAAAAAAAATAAAAATTCCTGACTTACCTATTAAGAGTGCTATTTATTGCACTCATTTATCTCCTTACCCTGCTGTTTCACGGAGCTCTTTAATTTCCAGAATTTTGCGTGTTTCTTCATGTCTCTTGACCATTTTTTTTCCCCCTCAACCCTTACCCTCCTCAATTCCAATTGTTTCTGTAGGATCTGTTCCTTCTTTCCAGCCCTCTGCTACATCCCTGTACTGTGTCTCCTTCCTTTAGGAGGTGTTCTTTAAAACTATAACTATTTTTGAAAGCATACAGGCTCTTGTTTTAGGGATATGACAGGAGGCACCAGAAGCTTTGGGTTTCCAGTTCTGCTGAAATAAAAGCAGATTTAAGGCATTCCCCTCCCTCCTTGCTTCCCACTCCAAAACAAAACTCTTCAAACACAAGATAATTTATATCATAAACTGTCAAAAAACCCCAGGGATGGCATCAACTTGACATCTCCTGCCTTCTCTCTTACATACAAACATGACTACAGTAAGAGGGCACATAACAAAATACCACTGGTTATTACATGACCTGGCTTCATCGCCCTTACTCTCCCTGAAAGACACGTGCAAGGTGACCATGAGTCCTTGCTCTGTCGAATACAGACTGTCCAGGTTTATTCTACCTGGGCCATCCCTTACCTTGGCTTTAGCCTCCACCTGGGCTCCGTTTTGTACCAGGTATCGCACCACCTCTGTCTGGCCAGCCCTGGCAGCCATGTGCAGCGCTGTTTCTCCTCTCTGGTGCACAGCAGCAAAAACAAAGCAGAAATTAAAAACACACTACAGGAAAAACAAATGCCAACACGTTTCATAAATACAAAAATGCTGAGGGCCCAGTTCAGTATGATCTCCACTAGAATACTTCGCTGTAGTTGTCTGTGAGCTGTAAGATTAAGTCAATATTTGATCTCTCTGTATGCTGCAAAGCAGTTTATTGTGGGGTCAGTTTCCCAACACAATAGTGCCTTTGTCACTACCTTTTGCTGAAAAGAGACAGTGCAGTCCTTATATTTACTAGCATTTTATTAACAGTGTTAAAAATTATGTCCATTTAAATAGAGCTTAATGTAGTCAAAAACATTTCAAATTTTGTAGATTCAGGCACACATATATTTGTCTTTCCTTCTGCTATGTCTTATGCCCCTACTATAATTTGTTATCTGACAAGCACTGAGCTGCTTAAACAAAAAGAAAAAATAGTATCATTATTGAGTAAATTCATCCAAAGCCTCATGGACTTAACAAAAGACAAAACCAAGGAAGCCAGAATAAATGCAGGAGGGAAAGTGCTTTCTACATTTTTGGACATCAGTATGTCTTTAGGTATAAACACCTGCTAATTTACAAACGGTGCTGCATTTTTATATAATCTAATACAATCAACAGGTGAAGATTTACAAAATATTGTCTTCTAACTGCACCTGCGTATGGAAGGCGAAAGGGAGATTTTGAGGCCAAACTATTAAAGAGAACCAACAAGCTTCTGCTTTCCTTCCACTTCCCAGCTTTCAAATACCCATCTAACAATGACTTCAGTTTTTACACATGCCCCGGGAGCCCTGGGGCACACAGCACACATCCAGCAGACAGGCGTGCTTGGACGGCTGTATGGACACAGGCAATATGTCCCGACAATCTGCTGCAATCTGTTGATAACAGCAGAACTTTCCTTAAATGGCAGACCCCCGGGGTCTTGGGAAAACAGTGCTCAACAGTCAAGCACACATCTCAAAAATTACATATGAGAAGCTACAGTGTGTTCTCATTCTTTACTTCAGAAATTAAAGAGAATAGAGCCTGCTTAAGGTCAGCCCCTTTTGAGGTTTCAACCTGTCAAGCACCTCCCGAGTAGGAGTCAGCAGGCTGCACTCTCCCATGACTCCAGCACGAGCCACAACTGCTGTGGAGGTGGATGGTGAACATCAGAATTGGGCACTTCTTCACAGTGCTGCCCCCAGGTATTACAGTGTATTCCCAGTCCTGCTGCCCTGAGAGGGGACCTGTTACTCACCACGTTGGTAGTGTTGGGTGATGCTCCATGATGCATTAGCTGCGACACAATATTTACATGGCCCATGAAGGCAGCAACATGGATTGGAGTTAGGCCCGACTGGAAAACAAATCAAAGTCCAATTTAAGTGCCTACTTCCACATTCCTTTACAAGAGTGCCATGGAGAAAACATAAATTATTCCAAACTAAGTAAACTTCAGTGCTTGCTCTTCTGAGAGGGTCTTATCTCCTCAAAACCATAATACACATGCTTAAACCAAAGGGCACACAGTATTGGAAACACCTACGAGTATGATTCATGAGCAAACATATAAACATTCTGGGAATTCAGTAGTTCTTCATCAGCTAAGCAAGACTTCTTAAAGCATTTGCATCTTGAACAGAAGAGAAAAAAATAAACTGTAGAAGCACTCCTGGTACAAAGGTAAAACTTCCTGGAACATTCAGCTAAATGCAAAAAAGATGCAGTGTCCATTGTCCCTGCCAGATTCAGCTGCTTTTGGGTGAACAAAAAGGTCTATTGAACTTAGTGGTGAGCTCCATCCCCACTGTTTCTCCAGGAGAAAGGGAATTTGAAACTGGCATCCAGCCAGAGAGGCCCAGACACAAGTGACACAGGCTACAGAGAATTCCCTCTTCCCTCAGGTCTTTGTAGCACTATCACCATCATGAATCTGCATCGCTGCCCTTATACAAGATATGAAAGACCAGTTGTAGAGAGAGGGAGGGAGAAGGAGAGGGGAAAAAAGGGAGCAGTCTTTTAGCAGGACATGACCTCAAGGATTTTGCTCTAGAAATCCAATCAGTAGTTAATATTTCTCCACATAGAATTATCCTAAAGCCTCCTCACAGCTGCTTCTGCACTGCTGTACCAATAGTCAGCCACAGGCTGCAGAAGGGGGTTTTGCTACCTATAGGAGGAGAAAGCTGAGTAGATCTCTGGAAATCCCTTGATTTAGGCAGCTTCCCCACAGATATTCACAAGTCCCAGGAGGGTAGAGGTGAGAAAAGCACACTTTTTTTCCTTTCTCATGCAGAACAGCAAATATGATCACGAAGGCAGAATAACTGGTTCAGTGTGTTACTTCTTTTATCTATTTTGAATAATTTAGTAAACACTTTTAAAATAATAGAGTGTTGGAAATACAATGCATATTGTCCTCTGTGACCATAAAGCATCAAGTCATACTGCACAGATTCAAGCCTGCAGCAGAAAAAAAGGTGCAGGATTTACAAATATAAGTATGGAATCTATCTCGAAAACAGAATTTACCATTTAAGAAAGATAATAAATGTTACCTTTGATACACAGTTTTATATGCAACAATCATTATTTGTCACAATGATTATTTGCTTCCTCTTACTGATTTTGCATTGTTCATTCACAACTTGCAATCAACACTTGTTTGCTCTCAGATTCCTTCAGGGAGGAATACTCTGAGGCTTTCTGGCCAATTTGTTTTGAGGGCCAGACACAAAGTTTGTTTCTGACTTAGAGAAATAGCAGCTTATGGGATGGGTGCTGGGTACCAACTCCTAATTTTGCCTTGAAAGGTTGTTACCATACAGTCAGTGAAAGAGGCAGGCAGGAAGGTAAAGCCCTGCAGTAAAGTATCATCCTGAATCCCAACAAACACAGTCAGAAGTGCTTTGAGAGCATATGAGATCATGGTGAGGCAGCAACAGGAAATAAAGGAAAAGCTCTTGCTTTTGGAAAGCTTTTGCTCAAAAAAGCAATTCCAAAAGTACAGACCAGACTGGTTCACTTCCACGAATCAGTGTAGTTAAGTGCTGCTTTTGCTTCTGTTCTAGTAGTTTTTTTCTGTTCTAGCTAGTGTTTCTACTTCCACATTGCCTATTTAATATAGAGGAGACGCATCTCAGCCCTTCTGTAAAGGCTCTCTTTGTGCTTCTCCCTCCCTCGCTAATAGGATTTCAAATTAAACTCTGAAAGCTGCATCTACAACCCCTATGGTTTTCAAAAACTAGTCTGGAGATAGGTGAACTGTAGCCAGGGCAGGCTCTGCTTTCCCTCCAGCAAGCCAGGAAGGGAGCTCTATGGTTTGCTGCTGAATAATTATAATAAAACCCCACGCATTAAATGAAACTCCATTTTGTGGAGATGAGCTACTCCCCATTGTACCTTGCTTAATCAATGGAATTCCTTGCCATTTCCTAACCTGGCCTATTCCACAGGGTTCACACATTCATATATGTGATCTTTCCTCCTCTCCTAACTTGGTAGAATATACATAAACATAGATAAAAAAATATCCCGTAGGTACTTAATAATCTCTAAGTTGTGCCAATAACTGGGAGCACACTATCTAATCCTGACTGAAGTAATAGCATTTTGATTTCTGTCTGGCTGATCTGTGATGTCCCATGATGGTGGGTAAGCATAACTTGTGTGTGGAAAGTGAAAACAAGCTCTGAATTAAATCAACTTTCAAAACAGGAATTTGGTGAAGCACAGTCTTCACCCTAATCTCTGTAACAGAGCAAATTGCATCTTCAGTGTTTTGAATTACAGAAAAAAAGTGGCAGAAATGGTGTATTTGAGAAAAAATTGTTCTATGTTATGTTTCACTTGTTTTTCCAACTGTAATCCCAAAGTATATAATTTGTGATTCACAAGGGCAACTGACTTTATTATTCAGTTTTATTATTTCATCATACCTATTTGAAAATAATTGCTGACTTGACTGGTCCATGCTCTTCCAGAAATACTAAAATATTAATCAATACAGTTACAAGAAATTTGTAGGAAAAGCAAACACAAGTGTGAAAAGACCATTTCTTACCTCAGTCACAGCTTGAATTGATGCCCCATGCTTCAGAAGAAGTTCCATTACTTTTATTCTGTTTTTCTTGCAGGCAATGTGAAGAGGTGTGAAACCATTCTGTAAATGAGAAAGGACATAGTTTTTGTGTCCTTAAAAAGCAGAATTGGGTATGGAATTCATATTAAACATTTTTCAGTTTTAACAAAACAACTCCCAGATTTGTTTTGGCTTTACTAAATTTTTCATATAAGAGAAAGGCCTTTTTCTTTTTAGAAGTTTTTCCTATTTCATATAGCCAGTTTTAATTATGAAATGTATTGCCTACTCCAGTAATCAATTTAATTTTAAAAACTCTCAGTTCATCAAAACTATCCAACCCTTCATTTACTGCTTGTCATACCCATTTTTAATTGGGTGGTTTTTTTTCTGGAGGTTTTTTTTGGGGGGGAGTGGGGTGGGTCTTTTTTGGTTGGTTTTCTTTTGAGCTTTTAGAACTGCTAGCAAAAAAAGCACTGGAATTTAGACCTTCTAAACTAGTTATCCTACTTTCTTTTTTCATTCATGATCTGCCAGTTTACAGCAACTAAATTATTTTGCCTCCCCAGTTGCTGGTTATAGCGAACAAAACCCATGTATCTTAATACCTTGACCAAAGACACCTGAGGACAGGTTGATCAGACACACAAAAACAGAGGGGCTGAGAGAAGGGAATCTGTGGAGCCTGTACTGTTTTCAAGAGAGTCAATCCCTGCTGGCTTGTGAGGGTTTCAGGAGCTCACGTACGGATTCAGGAGCTGAATGAGTTGGCATCAGGCTGTGAAACCAACAGTCAACCCAATTCATGTCAGAACGTAAATTTAGTTGGAACAATTGCTGAAGAACAAATCAAAGAGACATTCTAAAAAGAACAGATTGCAAGTTCTTGAACAAAACACATTGATGCATTCTGCTTGTATGCAGTTTAACTGCACTAATGTATTTTGTTACTGAAGTTGTTTTTAAAGCAGAAAGGCATATGACTCCATTGACATAATTATACAATACCACAAATATTCATTATGTAACTCATTCCTACCTTTTACTGTTTCACATGATTGAGAGCTAATAAAAATTCCCTCAGTTTTAAATGTTGCTGATTCTTTTCTCTGTACAAACACTTAGAAAATTAGTATTCTCTCCATAACAAAACCTACAGTAGTTTCATCTATTCAGAATCATAAAAAGCTACTGGGAGGCAAAAGTGCTCTAGATACACTAAAAATTCATAAATCACTGTTGACTGTCTGTAAGCAAAGGTCTGCTCTGATTTCACGATACATTATCAACACTTTGAACCTCGAGCATCCTCTCTTGGGCTGCAGCTACACAGCACATCCTCACTGTCAACATCAGCAGGCAGAAAATAACTCTCAAATAAGTCTCACCACAACTTTGGGAGAATGTTTAGCTGTGAATAGTACCCCGCTGTGTACTCACCAGTGCTTTGGCATTAGGATTAGCTTTCTTGTCCAAGAGAACCTTGGCAACTTTGTAGTGGCCACAGTGGGCGGCAACATGCAGCGCAGTCAGATAGTCATTAGTGACGTCATCTACAGGCACGTTGTGCTGAATCAGAAGCTGAACACAGTTTAGATGATCTCCTTGTGTTGCCATGTGCAACGGAGACAAACCATTCTGCAAACAGAAAGACCCAACACTGGTGGGTTATAGGATGCTCAGAGAAACAAAACTCCTCCGCGTTGTTCTCGGAGCGTTTGTTGTATGTATTACAAGCCCAGAGAGCACCCAAAATAAACTTAACATGTTCAGTGTAATGATGAGGGTTCTTACTCTAGAATTTAGAGCTTGTTTGGTTAGAGTTTGTAGGCAGCTCTACATTGAAAAGCCGTCACAACATACCAGCAATGCTCTAAACGTAGCTTCTTTCATCCAGTATAGCTCAGATAAGCTGCTTGATTTAGATGAGTTATGTGAGAAACAGCACTTTGTGTTGTTTTAGACTTTTAACACCCTAGCCAGGGAATTTGCTGGATTTAAAAGCTGCATTAAACTCACCACTCTAGAGTGGCTTGCATATACCAGGCATGAGAGCACAGGTCAGAGCATCACCCAGTAAACACTACAGCCTTCCCTCATCCCTTCCCTTTTGTTTTCCTTAATTTGGGTTGTACGCAGGCTTACTCCACATTACACAGCTCTGGAGACCATTCTTCCCGTTCAACATGGGCTCAACAGCAATAGTTTCAAGTGGAACTGGGCTAAAAATCTGTGAATGAGACCTCCATTCTGTGACCTACCAGGGGCTGCAGTAAAGCTGTTTCACCAGGGAAACACCTGAGAGAGATTCATGTACCAATGAATTCTTTCTTACAGTGTTTAAAACAGATATCAAGCTGCCAAAACATATTATATTTCCAGAGAAAAAACATGAGGAGAAAATTCTCAGAAATTTAAAGGACTGACACTATTTCATGATGAAAGATTAAGATATATGCCAGAATGAAAGAAGTCTTGTTAGCAGAGGTACACAAGCTCCTTTTTCCACTTGTATTTTTTTTTCACTTGATCCTTCTAATGCCAAAATGAGATCTGAGTGCAGAAGCTATTCTTGAAACACACAATAGTTTTTAATCTATAAATTAGTACACTGTCAATGTACTGACAGTACACTGTGTCTGTATCATGAGACACTGAAACTTTTGGTCACAGATGCAGTGCCCTCATGTGACCACACTTAGCAAAGGCAAAGTAACAATACAAAACCAGCTGAGATCTCAGGCTCTCTGAAACAGACCTCTTCCTTTGCCCTTCCCATGGCCATATGATAACAGTAATAGCAAGCATTCAAAATAAAGGTGGAAATACACAGTGAAATAATTTTTAAAATCAACATGGAAGAAGGATGGCGGAAAGAAACAGGCGAATCCTGCCAAAATTTGAAAGCAGTTTACATTCAGTGCTGAGATACAGATATTCTTGGACACAGCTCTATCCTTCAAGTAAGATTATCTCATGGGCATCTCACTTGTGATTTATGTTGGCTTGGATAAGCCTCTCTCCCATTCCCAAAGGGTACCATAGCAATTATCTGCATGGAAGCTTGATACTAGCAATGCATTTTAAATGTTTTTACTGTCTTCTAGTGCAGTTGAACAGCAGAACAAAAAAAGATTAATTTTGCCTGGTCACCAAGCCCTCCAAATAACAGTTTATAAGTGATGATGCTTTTCAGATGAAAGTAAAAAAAAGCGCAAAACTTTATATAAACAGTTCTGCTCCATTTTGATAAGAAAGATCCTTCGGGTTAAAAGTGCAATTCTTCACAATTACAGCCAACAAACCACACTTATTAATGGAGTAAGAAATTGAGAAGTTGATATGGGACACCCTTATAGGAGAGACTTGTACTAAGAAGGCTGACACTGATGGAAAAGAAAGGAAGAAACAGAGCAGCCAGACGTCAATTTGGGAAAATCAGCAAAATGCTTGATAAAAATCTGTCATGGATGAAAGAACTTCAGCAACTAGTCAGACTTTACACAGAAAAGCAAGAGATGTGACTGGATGCTAAAGAAGTTGATGAATTCAGAAAATAATTGGAAAATTATATTTTGTTATAACTTAAACCAGAATTAATTCTGTTGCAGTAGAAGATACTCCATAATCTTACACAAGTCAGTTAATATTTTGATGCCTTTGACTTCCCACATTCAACATAAATATATTACATGTAACAATGTTCTGCAGTCCCATATCCTTGTTGTGATAGACAATCCAACAATGCCTGTAAGAAGTGATCTGGTACTTTAGGCAAGAGCCACTATATAAACACTGTTACAGTACTGCTATTTTAAAGATTGCCAAGAAAACATTAAAAGGTGAAGAAGTTCGAGATTAATCAAAGATATTGACAGTCACCAATACCTTAAAAAACCCAACTGAAAAAACAAACAACCCCCCCCTAAAACAAAACAAAAGGGGATCATAGAGATGAAACAGAGCATCAACTGCCTGACTAGGCAAACATAAAATTAAATATCTTATTTTGTAGCTGTGTCAAAGCACATTAATCAGGGAAAGAGCCATTAACTCTGAGGAGGGGGGGGGGGAAAAAGAGCCCAACAAGTCTGGAAAACTGATAATTAAAAAAAGATGGACATTGACAGGCAGGGATGCCATTTCTTATACAAAATCATTGGCCTATTCAGAACTAGAATTCCCTTTTCCTTTTGCCTGTAGAACACCCCAGATAATCCATTAGGTCATTTCATCCCCTGAAAATAAATCTAAGGTTATTCCAGTGCAAAAAAGGGTCAGCACTTACACTAAACCATCTCTAGCAGGAAACAGCTATCAAACTGCAGCCTGGTTATTATTCTGAAAGAGTTTTACATAACATGAGAAAACTTTGTGGAGTTCAAATTCTTTCAAAGATGTGCCCTATTTCCAATAATATATGACTTAATTTGAAGAGAATGGAGCCACTTATTTTTGCAGAGAACAGTTCTGTAGTTTAGTGCCAAATGAATGAATTAATTTATGCCATTCAGAGGTACAGCTACTTCTTAGATTACCTTCTGAAAATGGTAGAATTAACATATCAGAAGGAAACTCAGGAAGTCTGCACCTTCTTCTGTTCACTTTTTAACATATAACAGCATTCCCTTCTCCAGAGGAGGCTCCTATTTTGCTGTAGTTGTTTATATAATCCTCTGCAGATCATCATCCAAAGTCTGTCTTTCAGCCTTAGGCAATTTCAAACCCACTATCCCATGTAATCATCTGCCTGATTTCATCTAGTGAACTCTGGGCAGGCTGTGGAGTCTGCTCAGGAAGAGCAACAAGCTCCAAATCTACAGGCCTTGAACAGCAGGTTAAGTCTAGGGATAACACCTGAAAACACAAAACCCATGCAACAAAGAAATATTGTTCCTTAAGAGAGGTTTTCATATATGATGGTGGAAATGAAAGAAACAGAGTTTATGTTGTGGTGGGGCTTTTGTGTTTTTGTTTGTTTGTTTGTTTGTTGTTTGGTTGGTTAGTTTTTGGGGTGGCTTTTTTGGTGTTTTGGTTTGGGGATTTTTTTCCCCTTTAAGTAATTAACTGAGCTATCAGAGAGT
Source organism: Platyrinchus mystaceus (assembly GCA_035041135.1). NCBI lineage: Eukaryota > Metazoa > Chordata > Aves > Passeriformes > Tyrannidae > Platyrinchus > Platyrinchus mystaceus. Next base: position 5,853,918 of record JAWWLV010000180.1, on the reverse strand, counting down.
GTGGAAGAGCTTTTCTCCCTAAAGTATGAGCTCTAGTCTCTGAGAGTGATAGTGGTGGGGAGATGCAGCCCAAGGGGTTTCTGGAGAGCCCCCTGCTGTTCTCCACTGCTCCTGAAGTTTGCAAGTCAGGGCTGTGAAGTCCATAGAAGCTCCTCATGCAGAGGATGGGTGAAAACTGTCTGTCAGATTACCCATGACAGCTCTTGCCAGTGACTCACTGAGCAGAGGAAAGCTGGTGCAAACCTCCCCAAACAAGTGCTAAAAATACTCCAGTAAGGGGAGAAAAAAAAAACAAAAGAGGGAGGAGAAAAGCAGAATATAGAAGGGTGTTGAGACAGAACAGAACAGGATGACAGAAGAGAGAAAGGAAATAATAGAAGCAAACAAGAAATGTTGTTGAAATACATTGCTTACAGACTGAGTTTAAAAAAAAATATGTAGTGGAAGGTTATCTTGGGAAAGAACCTCAACAAACTGCACAGCTCAAATGTCAACCCTGAATGGGAAAGTCACGGAATGTAGTGGTGCTACAAAGCAGGCTGCTGCACTGAGGTTTGAAATCAGCAATAACAGCACAGCAGAGACCACTGCCTGAAGAGTTCTGGCAAGTGCTTCCTTTAATGCCAGCCCTTGGGTCTAAAGCAATCTGTGCACCCTGGCGCAGGTGATTTGAAATACCCAGGAAGAATGTTGCATGATAAACTGTAGAGAGATAGGAAGTGGAGAAACTGGTAATCAGGCTAAGTCCTTAGGAAATATGAGCTGTCTCTGCAAAGGGACATTGCTCTATTTTTATCTCTTGTCTCTTCTCTAGCCTTAGGGTAATTTGGTGCAAGCTGAATATATATTGTAATCACCGAGTATTTATTCCAGGATAGATACAGAGATTTTCAGCTACCGAAATTCTGAGGGACAGGGTTACCATACATGCCTTTTTGGTTGGCACAGAAGTCTTTTCTTGTATATCTCAATTTAACACATTTTACATATGCAGACGTGCGCTACATACGGCATTCACTTTGGAGAGCTCCCACACAGTTACTTTAAATAACTAAGAAATAGGAAAGTTATTGTCAAACCCTTAAATACATGAGACATGCAGAATCACATTTTTACAAAAAAAAGTACAAGGATTATCCCAGTAGAAAAGAATACCAGTTACCTTGGTTTTGGAAAGAATAGGGGCACCACGATCCAGCAGCATTTCTACAACCTGTTCATGGCCACTTCTTGCTCCACAGTGGAGGGGGGTCAACCCATCCTGTGGGATGCAGAATTGTAACTGATTAGTTTCAGACACATTAAAATCTTGTGCACTTCTATAAAGACCCATGATGTCCTAAGAAGCTAATTAATTCCTGCAGGATGCTGCTCCTCTGCAAATGAACAGCTGACCCTGTTCATTATTCAAATGGACTGAGCACGGTTTGGCTCTGATTTTCTGGACATGTAAACAGTCATATCACATTGATGCTCATGCAGTGGGCTACTTCCAGGCCCTCAATGTATAAACAATAAAGTGGTTAATGCACCTACAAGAAAAAGATGAGACTGCACTTCAGATACTTTTTGCCTGCACGCCTTGGAGAACACTGGGTCTCTCATTTGTCACTATGCATCAAAGTCAATGGATAGTCATTAAGTCTGAGAGAAATAAAAAATTCCTACTCAGACTCTTTTTATTACACTGATTTTGACAAGTGTACAGCAGACAAGAAAACCATCTTAATCCCAGGTGATAGAAGTATGTTGGAATCACTTCTGTCTCTTGTTCAGACTGTGCTTATGTGACCTCCAGCTGAATGACTGGCCTAGAGTCAAGGCATACTGTCAGTACCTCTTTTAGAATAGTTTGCTCAGTAATAGTCAACATCCTGTTATAAATACATACCTCAAACAAGGGGAAGACTCTTTTTAACATTAACAGAGTCATTCCAAACTGATTGGACTATACTTTGACCTGCACCCTGTTTACAATGCTCAAGTTACATGCTGCACACAAGTGGTAGAATCAAAGACAGCACATGTGCCCTGAGGAACTGCAAGTGAAGTCAAACGAGGTTTTTCAATGCTTGATGAAACAGTGATGATGTTACAGTTTTCAGAACCTTTAGTTTTCCAAATACAAGTCATAAAGGAAGGGGCCTTTTTCCAGTGTCTTCTGGCACTCTTGAATACACATATGTTGTATTGTCTAAAACATGTGTGTCACAACATTTTTATAAAAAGGATTATCTAAAATTCCTTCTTACACATTCTATGCTCACTTCATACGCATGCACTCCCTCTCTGTCTGTTTCTGTATGGTAGCAAGTATTATTAAGATACCTCCTTCGTCATATTTTTCATACACAATTTTAATATTCTTTCTTGATAATTCCCAAACCATCACACTCTACTAAAACATCAGGTTAATCCCCATAAAGTGTACAGGGCAGCCAGGGAGAGGGAGGTGGTGATTCAGAGAGCCTTACACTCTCCTGCTTCTACCTTTTTGCTCTCTCCTAATAAACCGATGAAAAATAGCAGGTAGAAATTCTCATTTGAAACTTGTATGGTTCTCATTGTGCATGTTCTTCCATTGGCATGTGTTTTTGATGTAGATGAAGAAAATATTTTGGTTCAGATGTAACTCCCCTAACTCAAGGAGTCATTTGTTCATGCAAGATGGACCCACCCAAGTTTGGGCTACAGTGTTCTTCTTGACATCTCTGAAGTTGACTCTATTGTAATTTCTGCTTCTTTCTCTTATTTCAGGCCACAAACAGGGAAGGGCATCTTGTTAAATTCATACCACACAAATTAAAGATGTATTGCTCAAAACAGTTAAAGACAAAGAGAAAAGATATCAAAACCCATTAATTGTGCACTTATCAGCCAAGTTGCAAATGTTTTGCTGTAGCGTTTAAAATGGTGCTGCGTATTTCCTACACCAGTAGTTTCCACAAGTAAGGGCATATCAAGTACTGAGCAGACACAAGTAATATAAAAATATCACCTACATAAAAAAACTTGTATGGGAAAGAAAATAAAATGCAGCAAGGCCAGATTAACAAGAGACCTGTAGGCAGGAGCTGGAAATCATCACATACACTGGATTGTCATCATATAACATTAGACTATTCATTCTTTTTACTTCCTATAATTAGCACGTTCTCCAGGCACATCAAAGATAGACACTCGAGGAGATCAGGCACAAAAAGTAAGGTAGAGAACATTTTCCAAATTTAATGCCTCCCCAACTCATTTCACCAACATACCAGGGGTAGTACCTACCATGCTCACAGAGAATGAGACACATTTGATCATATTCATTTACCAGTCTAGATCCTTAAAAACTACTTCAGTGCTCCCCAGAGCACAGTGTCCCAGCCCTCTCATGGTATCTATGGCTGACAAGGTTTCTGTGGCTCAGGATTAGGCAGACAGTCACACTTGGCCAGCTGGAGCTCATTCTGGGTTCACACAATAGTCACTACCACCAGATGCATCACATGGTGTGACACAACATTACAATGCATGTAGGTGCTTGTTGGAGCAGCTGATCTATAGCTATTGTTAACATGATGTCAGGAACTCCCACTGCAAAGAGCAAATACACTCCAAGACAGATAATTTAGCTGCAGAGGGGTTTTTTTTTGTAGTTTGAAAAGACAGTCTATTCACTGGTTTAGTTAATCGCTACATGACACTTAAAGCAGGTAAAGAAATGTGCAGAGACAATCTGAAAGACAGATCATGAAGATTTTTGTTTAAAAATCGAGACTGAGATTAAAAGAGACTGCTCTGAGCTCAGCAAGATTTCACTGATTTTGACAGAAGATTTTCTAGTTGCTTATTTACTGTTCACATAGACTATACAATGTGAAAAAAATACATTACATGTATTAGGAAGCAAACCTGCCTTACTATGATAGCCTGCAATGGCTCAGAAAAACCATTACAAATGATTATGACAATAATCTGCAGATTAAGGATTCTCTAAGTATGCACTGACATGATAACTCATATCAACTGCATTATCTATCCCTCCAGAGAGCCTGAGAGTAGCTCCAGCAAAGCCAGGAGGACAATAGGAGGAGTTCTGCTTAGGCACAAGCCTCTCATTAGTATTGCACACCCATCTCTGGGGCTGCTGCCTTCTTTAGCTTTTATTTCAAACACAGACACGCACAAATAAATGAGGTCTAAGCATGGTTTCTGGTCCCTGTTGAGACTTGGACACCTGTGCATCTCCCTGATCTTGTTAACACTGGGGTCAAAACTGGCTTGAGGTTAGCAGAGGCTGGTGCAAGCAGTGGAGCCCTTCTGCTGCAGTGCTTCCCCACCACCACATGTGGCTTTAAGGGACCCCTGGGGAACACAGATCAGCCTCCCTGTGTTCCACAGCTACCTCTACCTCTTCCCCATCACTGCTTTCCCAGGATTTCCCTTGCATAATGGCATCCCCCGGGCTGCACCCCAAAGCCATGGTGGGCTCAGTACCATCAGTACCCATCAGCGAGCATCAGCTTCTAAACCTGGCCTTAGAGTGATGAAACACAACACCCAGTAAAAAACTTCACTGAGATGTAAATAGTCAGCAAGAACTTGTCAGAGTTTGAGCCAAATCCCAAAGCCTGTCCATGGCCTTGGCAGGAGTGTGGCACGTGCTCCTCTCCCCTGAGCCAGAGGTAGCAGGCACGCTTCCCCAGGGGAGCAATTACTGCTGCCTCCAGGGTTTATCATCCCCAGCACTATTTAGTGACTCTGTGAATGCTCTTCAGCCCTGCAGGGCTCTGTGTCTCACAGCCCCTCATGCTCCAAGTTTCCTGAATACTTCACTTCACTGGCATTACTGCAAACAGCCCCTTGTGCGCGACAGGGCAACGAGCGAGGTTTGCTCTCCCTGCACATGCAAAATGCACTCAGAGTGCCAAGGCAGTGCTATTGTAGTTATTTTATAACTTAATACACGTGGCTTTTCTGAAGCAGCTTATGTATGATCTGATGCATCTTCAAAGAGCATATCCCACATGTTTTCATGCAGATATGAGTGCTGGCCTGTTATTTAGATGCAAAATCAGTAGAATGAAGATTATAAACACTTATTGTTAATCCAGGCTAAAACTTGCTTGCTGTCTGCTCCAGACACAAATTCACTTTGGCATATACAGTATTAAACAGCCAAAGCAAATCAAGTTAATTTAATCAACCTCTCTAATTAAATTTTATTTTTTAAAGTCTTTTCTGGAAGACAGAGAAAACATAATTAGGGCAACATTCAGTAAACATGTTACATGAGGCATTACTAGTTCTTTGCTCGGAATGTTAGTTAAAAAGCAGAATGATTAAAGATGCCCTGGCAGCACATAGTTCTTGAGGAGCATCCTTAAGAATTCAGTACCAAGCCCCAAGTACCAGTTGCTAGACATCTCACACACAAAAAAAGGACAGAGGGAAGATAAACAGCTGGTTAAAATAAACAATGCAACTATAAGCGTGAACTGAAATGGAAAAAAAAAGAGAAAAGAATGTCTGAGTCTCAAAATAGTTGTGAGATCTTTTTCGAAAATAACCACATATGCTGACACGTCACTTCAATTCCCAATTACAGATTGCAGGTGTGTATTTATGGTGCTCATCAAATCCCAGTCCTAATGAATACAGAGAAAGTGGGAGCTCATGGATGCCTTTTCCAATAATTTAAACAGGATAAGGATTTAGCCCTTCACGTTAACCTTTTGTGCAGTGCTTCAGCACTACAGTTTCCGAGACCATCTGTCAGCAGCAAATGCAAATGCTCATGGAAATGACTAAGGAAAAGAAATCATTACCTCAACTTATGTATTACTCAGAAAAGGCTTTATGTGAATTTATCTATAAAATAATAATGTTTGTGAAAAATAAAAATAGACCATATGTGGAGTGTATTCCAGTATCCCATACAAAGAACAGATTGCAGGAATAGACCACAAAGTGACAGCTGAATATCTAAATCTGTCTCATCTGAGAGTCAGAGTAGCAAATCTTGGCCCTCTTAGTGTTTGGTCAACAACACAAAACAGTATATTCTGCATACTCATTTGAAGCTGAATTACAGACCTGAAACAGGAGAACAAAGGCCTAAGAACCTCTGCCCCTGAGCAATAAAAATGAGCAATTTCAAAATTTTCTTGTCCTTTCCTACAAGTACAGAACCTCTACCATTGACCTGTGAGGAGGCAGTTTGTCTTCCATAATCAACCCCTGCACTAAATAATACCATGGTGTCCAAGACAAAACCTATTTTATATAAAAAAATAATTCTGCTCGTCTCTTAAAAAATAGGAAAAAGAAAAGAAAGGTCTCACACTTACAAAACTGGTAACAGGAGGCTCAATTATTTTCACATGCAAATCCCCTCCGTTTATCAAGTTTGTGTGTGCATTCAGCACCTGCCCCTCACAGAACACACAAGGCTGGGCTCTGCCTGGGCATCCAGCTGATAAGCATGACTTGACACATGTATCAGAAAAGACAGCCTTGGCTGCTCTTTGCCTTTCAATACATTCAGTAGTGGTGATGCTCTTGCAAAAGGATATGACTGAGGCTTTTGTCATCCTGTGATTTTGTAAGGCCATTCTAAATCTGGGATATTGAAAAGAAGGATGGCGCTTAAAAAAAATGAAATGACTACCAAGTTGACATATCTTAATTGTTCAGCCTTGGAAAACAACATTGGGTCAGGTAGGAATAACAAGAGAGATTTAGCAGGAACATATGCTAGAACTGCTCACAGCAATTAATCTTTGCTCTTGAATATGAGACACTCCTGAAACAATGCCCTTTTTCATCCAGCACCACATTACCCTCAGCCTTCTATTGCTTCTCCTATTGATTTCTACATCCCTCCTGACGTACTCCAGCGATGCTGTTCCCTGTTCCCAGCCAGGCAGTGTCTGCTGGGCTCCCTGAGCCTCCTTGGCAGAGGCACAGCCGCCCAGACCACAGCCTGGCAAACCCTCGCCAGGATGAGTCAGTGCCGCCGGGAGCTGAACTTCCACTTACTCCCCAACTGCCAGAAAGGGATGCCTGGTAACGCCAGAGGGAGCATCGATGAGTGACACACGTACAGCACAAGCAGAAGTTACACAAATCCCTTCTGACTGATGGAGAGGATGGGTGTTTGGGGAAACAGGCAGTCTGGGGGAAGCCAGAAAAAACAAACCAGTCATCCATTGCCTTTTGCCTCACTGGGAAGCTCTGCCAGATTCAGGAGCTGTTAATGCTTCTGCCCTCTTCCTAGATCCTGTTTCCGTCCCAGATTGTATTTTTAGTTCTATAAACTATCCCAGTGTCTGACCCTGGAGCCTGTGAGACAGGAAATGAAGCGGATCATGAATTTTCCTAACTAAAAGAAAAGAGCAAGCTGGACTCCCAACTATTTAAAGTAGTGGTCCCCAACGTTTTAGCTGCAGTGGGGCACACAAATGCTTGCAGAGAGGAAACGAACAGTCCCTTGCAAGTCTCCTTTTCCCCACTCTGACCGCATGCACATCTGTCACAGCTGGCCCTCCATGCCATATGGTAGGCTCACATCCCTCAGCCTGGCAACCCCCATGTAGCATGTAGGAAGATGACATTTTAGTCCAGAAATTATACCCACTGTTTATATTATCCATGAAAAGTCATTGCTTCCATGTTCCCCAATTAGAAAAAAAAAAGTTATGAATAAATCATCAGCGACTGAAGGTAAAAGAGAAGAAGAACTAAAGAAAAACATGTGGAGAGAATGAAGAAATGACAAAATAAATTGACCCAGTTTCTGAATTTGCCACAGAAATAAAAACCACAAATGTTCCTAACAAGCCCTGCAGGAAATCTCAGAGACTGCTGAAATACTGGAAAACCAAACAGAAACCTGTGGATACAGTAATAACTGTAGAAAAACTATTCTTAGGTTATTAATTTCATTTGTTTAGAATGATTCTGGTGGAAATTACACAGATTAATTAAAAATGGAAGAGAGATAGGTGATAAGCTAGTATTTCAAGAAAATGACAATTGTCAAAAAATTACAGTGACAGCTTTTGAGGGTTACCTCACAAACACAGGAGCGTGTTGCAAATACTGCCGTGAGAGCCCACAGCACCACAGTTCTAGATTTTCTTCCAAACAGATGTATTTTTTCCTTTTTTTTCTTTCCACTGAGTAATTAAATAAAATATCCCTGGTTTGACTGGGTTTGAACTACAGCAATTAGGTATAACCATATGCACTGAGTCATTGAGGGGGTAGAGTTAGGTGTCAACTAAGGTGGAAACCATCCCTACACCCAGCACATTTCCTGACAAGTCCCAGCCAGCAGCAAAGCACCCCATCACACACAGGCTGAGCTCCATGAGACTCATTAGCCACATTGTGTTCTGTGACACTGCCCTGTGGACAGTGAAAGGCAAATACATACTGCACTTCAAAGTTACCCTGTTAACATTCAAATTCAGAAATACCTTAGTTGAACTCTTGTCTTTTAGTGTTTTCCTGTACACTCACCTCCACCCCCAAGTAGCTAGAAGCAGTTCCTAATTCAATACTGTACAGAGAACAAAATGGTTGGTTCTGAGTTCTGCCATATACATGGTGTTTCTCACACTGCTTTAAGAGGTGCAAAATGTAAGCATCCTACTGCAACCATTTCATAAAAAATAAATGCAGTGCAGCTGTAGTAGCCTGCCAGGAAGATGAATGATTTAAGCTCTACAGCCACAAACAGGTCAGAAGCAATAGTTCCACGCACTCACTCACAGCATTCACACTTCAGCTTACCCTTGTTTTGGCATCAATTTTAGCTCCTCGATCAAGTAGGAGTTTGACCATATTTGCGTTGCCCCTTTTTGATGCAACATGCAACGGCGTGATATCATTCTGTGGAAGAAAACAACATGAAAATAAATAGGCATATATCTTTCCTTCACGAATTCCGTGTTTGGTTTGCTCCCAGAATGAATTATGCCCAGTTTGCTAAAGCATAACACAGTTTGTTTCCTGAGAGCCTGAAAGCAAAGGGAAGCTGTGTTTAACCACGCAGGTGAATTACGGGCCTGAAGCCTTGACATAAACATTTTGAAGACAAGCAACCAAGTTGTGGTTAGAGTTAAAAGATGAAATGGTTGTGCCTCAGGCCTCAGATTTGGCATAAGGGTTAAAATTAGGCAATTCTACTGACTGCATCCTAGCAATTTAATCCAGCTATGATTGTTTCTGAGCATGCAGTGATAAGGATACACCTCACAACTTCATTGGCCACAGCGAATAAATAAAACCATTACATCTGTAGAGCTGATTCAAAAACAACGAGATGCCAGAGCTATTTTATTTCTGAACACTATCAGCAAACTCTGGAAGCCTCGCAAGCACCTTTGTTTTTCAGTTCCATCACTAGTTTCGCCTGCCCAATTTGTCCCTCTGATGGATATAATGTTGTACTTCAAGTGAGACTGTAAAGAAGTGTATGTGCTTCCCTGAGTGGTGCCTGGCAGGCCGGCAGCAGGCAGGGCTGCTGCACATCCAGGGCAGTTACACAACCAACACGTGCGCACACAAAGGCACTTCTTTAGCAAGATGTAGCCGGGACATTTCTTCATGCTCTGATGAATCCTTTATCTCGTGGCGTATGAAGGCCACATCCTGTATATATTTGATCATATGGAGCCAAGAAAAAAATAAAAGGATTTAAATAGAGCGTGCAGCCTCTGTATGAGGACACACAGAATTTGGAAGAACATGTTTCTGTGTGTTCAGGGGCAGTGACAACAGCTGGCTGCGTAAAACCAACTTCCCTGTGACCGAGCAGACAGCAGTACATTGCAGTGAGCGTGTGTCCTACGGCTGACTGAGTCAGAAAGGCACCTGAATAGCTGGGGAGAGGTACAGGTGTCTTACCTGGCTATCAGACTGTTCAATACTGCTTCCTCAAAACTGCAGGTGAGCGGAGAGGTAGAAAATCAGCACTGTAAAAAGATCCCCTCTCAGATGTGACAAGCTGACTCACAGCTTTATCGTATCTCTGAGTTCCTAATCCAGCTGCTACATTTTCATTTACACAAAATTTCACTATGGAGCTAATTCACAGGGACTAAAAAGTATTAATTAATATTATCACAGAGGTAAAAGACATGTTAGCAAGATTAAATGACAGAGATTCCTTCTACAACAGTAATGATCATTAGAGCATCAAAGTGATGACTCTTCCAGTGTAGCTTCTCAATTGTTTAAAAAAACCCAAAATAAAACAAAAAGATGCTTAGCACATTAAACAGAAGTTGCACCCTGCCTAGTCCTTCCAATGGGGCAAAACTGTGATTTCTTAACTTCTATCTTTTGAGTTGGTTTTGAAAAAAAGAATTAATTCCATTTGACTAGGAGTTGACATTGGTTATAATATGGGGTCACTATATTACTGTATCAGCCACAAAGAGGACAGAAAAAGAGAGGAGAAAAGCAATTATGCAGAAATACTTTCTGGGGGTTTTTTCTCTTCCCAGGAGGAAAGATGTTACTGAGGTCAGAGGGAGATAGAGATGAATTCTACTTTCCTGAGGAAAAAAAAAGTAAAGAAATGACTTTCATGTCTTCAACTATAAGGTACTAGAGGTAATTTATAGGGAAGAAACACCTTCTCCCACTTGCTGGGGTTGATGTGCAAGGAGGTTAACTCAGCCTAATAGACCCTAGTTGCCCTATTAATATTTCAAAATAATTTAATACTAACAATTTACTGCTTCACACACAGACTAGAACAAAAGGCTTATCTAAGCTTCAAGAAAGAAATGGAGGAGGAAGCATTACAAAAGGTAGGACAAATACCTATTAGGAGTCTGGTTCTCATTCATCTTGACTCTAAACTAAATCTACTGTAGCACAGGGGAGGGTATAACCACATAAGAATGTGCACTTTGGATCTAATTATTTGCCAGTCTAGTTGTTCAGAGCTCCTGTTGCCTTAAATGAAGGAGAGTAGATGGAAAGGAGAGAGTCTGGAGTAGATGGATGAGTGTTGGCAGATACACAACTCATCTCCAAAAGAGGTGACTTCCACTTAGCAATTAATGTTTAAGTCACACTGTTTGTTTGCAACAGGGGAAAAAAAATAAAAATACCCACTTTCATGTTCAAAAAGGAGTTTTCTTCAGATAACCTTCATATTTCTGCTTAGTACCAAAATTGTTAGGACAGTATAATTCTCTCTCAGCTTCTGACAGGGGTGATCACCCTGGCTGGAAACATGGGGAAATCCTCCAGCACTGAGTAAGAACTGAGCTCACTTCGCAAGCTGAAGAGCTAAGCAATTAATCTTTGCTCTATTTGATCACCTGTCTTGATGAAAAACATAAATTTAATATCTCTAGGATCTTGAAACCTGGACTTACATTTGGTTGAAAAGAGTCAGCAAGTTCACATTACAAAGAGAGGGATGAAGAAAGGACGTGGTCACTTTAGAAACAGTTTGTTAGGAAAAACAACCACACAGAGCTACTCTGAAATAACTAATGGAGCAGGAGAAATCAAGCAAACTAAACTCTGTATGTCCAGTGTAATATCTGTCCTTATGGATGAGCTATTTTTTCTAGGAAAAGAGCACTACAACATTCCATTTCCTTGGAAGGAGGTAGCAGTTTTTGTTGTACTTTACTAACCTATACAGAGAGTTCATAAAAAGAATTAAGAGACAAGGAATTAAAAATGTATTTAGCCTTTTTAATCCCTAACATCTCAGGAAAATACTGTGGGGAAATGAAGAAAAAAAAAAGAGAGGGTGCAAGTCTCTAGTCAGAATTTAATTTTGTCATTTTGCTATTTGAGCTTTTACTGGTAGCAAAGAATAAGAAGTAATAATTCTGCTGGCTGAGTTCTGACTCCTCACAAATGAAGAGATGCATTATGTGAATGCTTGAGTAATTGCACACAGATAGGTCATGCAGCTTGTCTTTGGTCAATACTGTGTTGTGTCAAGTCTTAAAGAATTAAAGCTAGAGGTTTCATACATGTGGTCCTTTCCCACTTGACAATTAAGAACACGAACTGAGAAATGAATAAACCTCAGATGACATTGTCATTAATTTTTTCTGATGACAAAAAAAGCAAGCAACTCAAAATTGAGTTATTTGTACTTATCACAAAAAACTAGAGATAAAATCATCTTCATAATATGTGCAACTTCGGTGTAGGTTATTAGCACTAAAACTGCGGTATCAGCAAACAAAATAGTCATCAAATGTAATGTTCTGAATTCTTCAGTGTATCAACAGCATCTGCTGTCTTTTCAGTCTATTTTTATCTGTTTGATCTTCTGTAAATGTCTCCCTTTGTTCTTAAGATAGAATAGTAAATCAGGAAACTTTTGAAGATGTTTTCCTGCAGTAATAATGCTGAAATGCCTTCAAAAAGATGCCACTGAAAGATGTGGTTCAGATCTAGAATGTCTGCTGGAGCGCTGCTTGCCCTCGCTGTTGAAATATCAGATGCTGGATAATGTCCCAGGCAGACCCCTCGACACCGAGATCCAACTTGCCATTCGACTTGAGAATAAATTCTACAAGGAATAACGAAGTAGAACTTGTGAGAATAACTAACCTGAAACTATGCAATAAATGCTCATAGGATTATCAACTAGAACATCTCCTTCTTGGCAGATTTCCTGGGGCACATGATTTTAAGTGCTCTGAAACTCTGCATAGCTCAAAAAGTGATGGATTAGACGTGTGCAATTTTTTTCTGCACCTCACAACATCATGGGTGGTGGTTTTCCCTTTGTCTCTATCCCCTGCCTGCTGCAGCCCACCACCCTCTCACACAGGGCTTTTGCCTTCCTTTGGAGCCTCCCAACATCCACAAATACAGTGCATAAGGAGTGACCTGCTTGTACATCCAGTGGCTCTTGCTTGGGCCTGATCAGAGAAAACACTAAGCCCTTTCAGCTGCAGCTCTCTATCTACAGCTTCACAGGAAAATTCAAAAACCTTCAAGTTATCTTGTGCTGAGCAATAAGGCACCTACATTTCCCATCTGAAATGAGATCAGCTGCCCCCTGACACGTGGTGTTATCCATCACAGTTCACCACAGCAGTCAGAATCACTCCTTGGTATTACAAATTAGCAACACGAACGGTGAGGAAGTCAGGAAAAAAACAGGGAAAAAGTTAAAATTGGCGGAGTGCAAACACAGTACATCTTATATAATTATATTTTAATGCATTTAGAAAATGAGGAATTTCCCCTGGTTGCTGGTATGCCATGCTGTCCTATAGGATTGCCTCTTTCTCCCATCAGACAGTCTGAGTTTATAAGCATAAGAATGTTAATAATCACTAAGAAAAGTAAATGTTTGCCCTTACAGTATCATACTGGGCTCTGAAGTGTACCTTTAAAGGAAGGCACACAAAAAAAAGGGAAAACCTTTCCCAGTCATGTGCTGCATTGATTTAAATGCTGACTGAGCAGCAGATCATGTAGGGACTGTGAAGATTCATTGCCAATGTCACAGGGACTTGCTATTTCTCCTTGCTACCAATTAGAGAACTTACCTCCACCTCTGAGCTCTCCTCCCAGCCCCTCAGTGGAGGGCAGTTTTAATGAGAAAAAAAATCACACTTATTTGATTTCAAATTTCACTTCCTTGATTTAAAACAAACCAAACCCAAACAGTTTCTTACCAAAATGTTCAGATTAACTTGGAATTTACTAAGACAATCCTTCTCAATTCTCAACTGACAGCAGGCTCTAGGAAGAGCTTAGTATTGACACAGAATGTGCGAATAAAATAGAAGCTGAAAATAGCCAGACTGCTAAAGCAGAAATTTCCTATGCAGTCTGGAAAATCCCTCATCATTAGGGGTTCTTAAGAAAAGAGCATAATGTTGGTTGCTGGTTGTTGCATACTGGAACTGTCAGCAACACCACTGCATAGATATTACCACCATTACCAGATCCTGGAGGTATGGGAAGATTATGCTGTGCATTTGAAGATTGCTGTAGGCAACTATGCAGCTACACCAACGTGTTTTATATGAAAACATTCATTCTTTTCTCCTGATGTGTTTTTCTGAAACTCAGAGCTGGAGACACAACACAGCAGCATCCTTGCAGAGAAAAGTCTTATGTTCTAGTAGCAGTTACTGTGATCACTGAGGCTTGTATAGAAGTTCCAGAAATCAAAGATAAAAACACACAATCAGATGCTTTCCAGGAAACCTGGCAAGAGTGAATAATTTTTCAGCTTTTTTCCTTCTCTACTTAATGGCAATAAGTCTTATACTGCGCTATTATACTTCTTGTATGCTATACTTAACTTTCTTCAGGGCTGAGATGTATAAAATGAATCCTGGAAGAAAAGAAGGAGGACTATAGCAAGGAGCTGTTATGGCAAACTACCACTGGGGAAATAAGATGTTTTTCTCTTATGCCACTGTCACTTAGATACTGCCTGCTCTTTTTGATGGGCTAATGGTGTTCTGCTTCTCAGCCTCAGGGTCATCATTAATGCATGTTGTCCTCACACCACCCTCAAAATTACCAAATCCTTTCTCAACCTTCCAGAAAGCAAACTTTCTGCAGGCACAGCCCACTCCCGGTGGAACTGAGGTCTCCTCTAGAACAAGGAGTGCTGTGTATCAGGAAGGCTATTCACAGAGTTGGATGCAGTTTTATGGCTCCTGTTTGCTTTGGCAAGAAAGATATGGGGAGAGGTCTCCTTCACATAGAGGATTCCCTGGCTACCTCAATCTTCGGACTTGCTCAAGTACAGAGTGGGTGGGGGGGTCACAGAGGTTTCATTCAGCTGTTGCTCTGGAAGCTTCAAAGAATTTCTTCCTTCCTTTCTAACTGCTGTGCTCCTCAGAAACAGGTGGAGCTTCAAAGGCATTTCCTCACCTGGGCTAAACAGATCTTTCCACTGGAAGATCACTTCAGACAGAAGAACGATATCTGAAGGCTCTGTGAACCCCCAAAAGATAACTTTTTCCTAATTGTAATTTCCAGAAAATAGTTTATTCAAAGCACCTTCCTCGCCTCAGTGGTTGGCACTGCAGCCTTGGAGAAATACTGCTTTGCACATCCTTGTTGCTGAGCTAGCACAGGGCTGTCTGGACACACATCTCTATCCCAGCAGGTACAACTGCCTGCCCTCCCTGGGCACTGCTCCTGGGAATGCCCAAGCAAGGCCTGAACAGTAAAGGGCAGGCACTCCACAGGGCTCTGATATACAGCAAAAGAACTTTGCTGCACAGGATACCATAGGTAAAATCAGATTGCTAAGGAAACTGGTTTCTCATTCCTTCCAATGGCAGCTAATTGCTTTAACATGTATCTGGACACACCGTTCCAAGTCCTAGATATCTAAGTGCTAGGCAGTCTAGAGATAAAGAAGAAATCCCTCTGTGACCTGTCCTTTTTCTCCAACACCTCATGCACTCTTAGGCTTAATATGACCCAATTCTGGTAAAGAAACTCACACCCATGGCATGAAGCCCTTGCAACAGCACCCAGCTCCAGAAGCAGCAGCTGGGATGGGAGCACAGCAGTTTTCACTATGCATGTGGTCACTGTATGCCAACAACAGAGTTCCTGAACTGACAGTCTGAAACAAGGGAGCCCACTTGGTGGATTTTACTTTTCCATGCCCATCGCTATGTTGGTACTTCAAGAAGATGGGAAGTTAATATCAAAATTATTAAAACTCAAGGTAAGACATCAGAAACAGTTTGATTCAAAAGGCACAAGTGGCTGATAAACAATAGTTTTCTTAAAATAACAGCAATTATTTTTTCCTGTTGAAAAAAAAATTGATAAAATAGATTGACTTAAGAGTGTCTGGTCTTCTTTCAGATTGTACCTAGGATTCACCTGCACTTCTCCAAATCAAGTTAGCTAAGAGAATGGTGCCTGGAATTGCTGCAATCATTCAAAACCCAAGTAGTGACTGCACTTACATGTTAATCCAGCTAAGAGAGGAGGCTGACTTCACTCTCAGTTACCCTTTATTCTCCTCATCCACTTCTTTAGCCCATGTGTGACTGCCTCCCAGTTAAGCAAGAGGGAAATACGCTGATGCAGTGAAGGGATTTCCTAAGCTTAGAAGCATTTCAGAGAAGCACAGCCAGACGTGAAAATGTACTACGGAAAAAGGATGATAAATAGACATAAAATGCCTGTTACCTTGCCAGTAATTGTGGCAGGTTTTTTGCTGAGTTTGAGCCCAAGAAGTCAAGCAATTTGGAATGAGCGTTTTCCCTTCATTACAAAATGGCAAACATCCAGCGGAATAAGGAGATCTTGTTTCACTTGGAACGAGGTTAGGAAGGTTCTTGGAGCTGCTTCCGTGTTTATAGGTAGAATAAAGGGCATTACAAGCTGATTTACTGAAATGATTTCCATCCATTCCAATGGGAATTTTGTTGTGCCACCTTCCCTGCACTTGCAACAAGGCAAGAGAAGAAAGCACAGACACAGAAGCGCTAATGCAGTTCAATGGAAGAGCTGACATGACCTCAGTCACTTGGCTGCAAGAGTGCAAACCTGTAAAAGTAGGTACATTACCAACCTTCCCAGCCTCTACAGTCAGCAGGTACACAGGCTGGCAGGCACTGTAAAACCTGTAAGAGCTCCTGGAGCTATGCCTATTTTCCCAGTGGCAGTGAAAGAAGGGAACAAGGGAGTATATGACAGCTGAGAGGCAGGCAGGTGTACACCGGTGGAGTGAGGAAAGCAGCTGCTACTGGATATCACTGGGGACATAATTTATTTACAGTACAACACCACTGCTCACCTCCTGCCCACACACTCAGAGTCATCATCAAGCTCGTGTCTTTCCCTGCCTTCACTGCTGGAACCTCTTTCTTCCCTCGGGCCTCTCAGAAACACACTGAAAACAGCAGCTGAAGAGATCTCCTTTGCCACAGGTCTGCCCTCTCTTTTCTTACATCCTTTCAACAGCTCTTCTTTTTACCACACTTTCCCTTGGCCTTAAGGCTCAGAGTTCTGCTTTCATCCTACACATCCATTCACGTTTTCTCCGCCCTTCCCACCTTGACTATACCGATGGTGGGACTTGGCTATTTATTCTGCCCTCGCACTTTCGTCTTAACACTGCCCCCTTCACACAAGCATCTTCTGTTACCACAATCCTCTCCTCTTGTTCAAATCTCTCCCCAGAATTCCTACTTTCCTAAACAGTTGAAACACAAATCAAGAGATAAAGTAATGTTGATTTGCATTTATTTAGCAAGAACAAAAGAAAAATAGTTGGTGGTTTGCAAAAGCATCAAGTGCATTTGACACACTCATCTTAAAAGTTTGCTTTTTGTGAAAGAAAGCTATAATACATACACATAGTATGATTTTAGTTGGGTTACAGCCCTTCCATTTCTTTGCTCTGTTGCTCATCTCACATTGTCAACAACTCAAATAAAGGCCTTTGCTCCAATGAGGAGGCAGCACACCATGGATAGTGTTTACAGAAATTAAAACGAGAGGCAAGGAGGTGGCAAAGAGCAGACCGATATGGGTAATTTTTAGTATCTGTTTTGCAATTTGGGTGATCAAGGATCAAGCAAGGGTTTTGCTACTTGGTGCTGATAACTGTACTTTGCACACAACTTTTCCTGGTGCTTGTTTGCCTAAAAACTTGCTGCTCTACCAGAATCTAACTCATCTTTCTGTGCAGCGCTTTCATTACCGGCAATCTGATAAGCACCAAGGAACAAAATTCAGCTCCATATTACTGTTATTTATGCTACAATTCTTTCTGTCACAACAACTTTATCTAGATTTCCAACCACCATACAGCAGGGATGTGCTCTCTCTCTGGATGCCCCCACCCAGTGTCACAAGCACAAACAAGCCGCTCAGTGCTCTGAGTCACAGCTCAGCCCACTGCTCTTGCAGGCTGCTGTCACTGCATCCACACTTCCTCAGCTATCCCAGAACTCTGCCTCTCTCTGATGGTAACAACTAATGGAGGCAGAACCAGTAATGTCTAGATCTTGAGGAGGAGGCAATAATGGCCTTATTATTTTGGGTGTGCTCTCCATAAATGCCCCTAATCCAAAACAGAGCTGCTGAAGCCTAAGACTTATTTTATTAAAACAAGCACAGGCAGATGGCATTTAGTGGTACTGGTACTAAATGCTGCTAATTGCTAATGTAGTAGCACTGCTAATCCCTAATCTTGTTTCTGAGTGGGAAAGACTTGACCTAAGACCCTGTTTGTCTTCCTTGCTTCTATGATTAGAGCTTATCAAATACCCAATGCCAAAGCTTATGGTATGAAATGCCTTAATGCTCTAATTTGGTCAGCTAAAGGACTTGGAAATCAGAGGTCAATGTTATCAGTGAAAGGAAAGCACACGTAGTCAGCAGCTTCCCAGGAACCCCTAACCCCCAAATTTGCTCTTAGCTTGTGAACTTCATATGAACCTAACCTGGGAGTCCTCTCTCACCAAAAAACATGAAATATATTTAGTGATGAATGTGATTTGGAAAACATAATTTGAGGGAGGTGAGGGATGTATAAGAGTTGATCCTTACCTTTGATACTCAGCTATCAGTTTGACCCAATATCTGCTAGTACTCTTCTCACCAGCAATAGTAGGTACTGGTTCACTGTCTTAACTTTGGAGATTTACCTTCATTCCTAAAACACCATGTTGAATGAAGAGTGGCCAGCACCAATACTTTTCAACTGCACTCCTACTTTAATGAAAAAATTCTGGGTCTGTGTTGTTCAAAATTTCTATTCCTGCTCTATCACACCAATTCCTCCTATTAATCACAGTCTCTAAAAAAGAACTGTTCAGGGTTTGTTGGTTTTTTTTTTAATATAAGAAGTTGTATAAGTACAATAGTAGTTTCTATGCTAAATAATCACAATATTATTTTATTGTTTTCAGGGGTTTGCAATGCTTGTCATAAGCACTTTGCTGCATGTAAATATGTTCCTTAACTATAGAAGCATTCAAGATTTTAGATATACAAACCATCTAAAGTAAAAAAATACTGCAATTCACTTTTTGCTCTGTGCAAATGCTCTAAGCAATAGTAGAGGAGCTGTTGAATTATCCATATGACATAATTCCTTTCATTAATATGATCTTGAATATACATTGGGGTTCTTTTGCTTTTTCTAGTTTAATTGAAAAGTTGTTCTCATTACCTATATGTAACATTATGAAATAATTATTAAATAATAGTAATTATGATGATTTAATATTAAATCTCTAAATTTCTAGAAAACATTAATTCATGGTCAGTTTATACCTATTTACTGTTGCATCAGCATTTGCCTTCACTTTGACTGCATCTTGTTCCCTTGATTTTATCTTCCTATAGTCTCAGGGATCACCACCACACTTCCTCCCTGGCTTTGTTTTGGTAAGGTTTAGTGAGCCAGAGTTTTGCACAGCCTCAGTTTGTCTTGTTTTGCTGGTTGGTTTTTTATTATTAATTATTTGTTTATTTGGTCTGTTTTGGTTTTGGGGCACCAGGCTTGCAGAGCAGTTCAGCTGCCTCTGGGAGGATGGACCCACTCCATAAGCAACCACGAAGCCACCATCAGCTGCTCCCCAACCAGCCCAGAGTGAACCAAGGGGACACTGGGAAAGCCCACAATATTTCACTCCTGGCTCCTGGCAATTTTTCGTCCATCTGAGGAAATACCCTGTCACTTCCTGGGCTGTGTCATGGCTTTGGTGTCCCCTTTACAGGGTAAGGAGGGTTAATTTCCTCACTCTAGCACAGTTTCTGTCATACAGCTCCCATTACTGACTTCCACTTCCAGATCATTTCATTTTTTACCTCTCCAGTGTCACAGATCTCCTTTATGTATCACCTGACCTTCACATGTGCAGTGAAGGCACATCTGCACTTTATGGTCACTGGAAACAACTGCACAGTGAGGAGAATTCAACAGGGATGCAACATTCCTGCCATATATTAAAGCTCTGCATGGAAGCGTTTCTATCACTGAATCCCAGCCTACCTTTGTTTCAGCAACACTGGAACTATGACAGTAGCAGCTCCTTTTGATTAAAACAGGTTTTCAAAGGTGAGGACTAGAGCTCAGGTTCATTTCAGCAGCCCAGGGAAACCCCCTTTACACTGTATGGTAGCAGAACAAGTGCAGTCAGGTCAGGCCCCTCGGCTGGTGGGAGCAATGTACCTTTCCACACCTCTGTGGAAAAGCTGTTGCAAAGTGATGATTATGCAAACGAGGCATAACTAAGATTTCACACTCACCCTTGCAGTGAAGTCCACAGCAGCACCCCGATTTAACAGCAATGTGGCTACATTGATGTTTCCATAGTGAGCAGCTATGTGGAGGGGAGTGAACCCGCTCTGGAAAAAAAAAGAAAACAAAACACAACCAATAGATACTTTTTAAAAATATTTCTGTATTACTCCAAAATTTGTAGCACATCACTGACAAAAGCTAGTAATAGGAGTCTGCTGCAAGTCACCACTCCAATTCTGTACTAGTTTTCACTCACTGATGTTTATTTATAGTACCTCAGAGAGATATAAATAAAATCATATTGCTATGCAGGAGGGAAAAAAATTAACATAATTATTCTAGAAGATAAGAAGCTGAATAAAATTTTCAGTTATTCCAGAAAAACAACAGCAAAACATGTGAGTATTAAAGCAATGATCTGACTTTTATAAGAAATTAACTGCTAAGTAGAAATATGATGTTATTGGTATTATGTCAGTCTTGCAAGTTAAATCTCTTAGAGATTCTTTGCAGAA
This sequence comes from Platyrinchus mystaceus, assembly GCA_035041135.1. NCBI lineage: Eukaryota > Metazoa > Chordata > Aves > Passeriformes > Tyrannidae > Platyrinchus > Platyrinchus mystaceus. The sequence continues at coordinate 5,833,158 of JAWWLV010000180.1, read as the reverse complement.
GTTCAAATGCAAGTCATTTAATGATATTTGCTAACTGATTTTTATAAATTCGAAGTAGATGCAAATGAAAATAACATCAAAGACTAGTTTAAATTATTAATATGGCTTTTTTTTCCAAGGGTTAGTACCATAAAGATCAGTCTCCCACTGTGGGCAATCACACTGGGTTATGTTCAGACACCACAAGTTACCACCCTAATTAGAAGATGCTTTACTGATAAAATTACTTCAGCAACTGATTTTCATATTTAAGTAGTATTACTTCCTTATAAAATAATGCTAAAACATGCAGCAATTCCATCAATCCTGCAAAGTATGAAACCTTATGGGAACTAGATGCATTTCTAAATTGTTAGCAAGCCATGCTAGCTGCAACTGCCTTGCTTTGGGAGTTTTGCAGATATAAAACCACTCTCAGATCATTCTATTTGCTGACACCATCAAGGTAAGTGTCATGCAGAAGCCTAGAATCAGACCTGGATGCACAGTATGACAGGGTTGTCTGCAGCTCTTAACACATCTGATAAACATATGCTCCGTGAGAGTCCCTGAAAACTCCATCTTACATTATATGGCTCTTTTACGACGGCAGTTGGTTCCCAAGAATGCTCAGGTCTTACTTTTAAACCCTAGTTTCAGCTGCAGAAAGCCCTGGTATCTAAACTACAGTCTTCTCTAGCACATGCTACTTCATTTCATCTAAAGCAGGTGTCTATCCTATAAAAGGCGATGCAAAAAGGAAGAAGAAATGATGCAGCAGCACTAAGTCATGAAGGAGTGATGATGCATATATATATTTATATATACCTCTGTTGTTCTATTCACCATCATCTAGGTTAACACATTTGGAAGCAAAGAGGGGGAAAAAATGAACGGTTAGTTCACCACTGGTGACATGGATGCAGAAAGCTTCATGATTGCTACGTGGCATGGCAGCTCAGATGGCAGCACAACCGGCACACAAAGGAAGCTGGACGGAATGGAAGCTCAATGAGCAAGTATCTTGAATGCTAATTGTTACATGTTTACCAAAGTTCTTAGGGTAGCAATTGCACAACTCATCAAACAACTGAACTGTACAATACCTATAGCCCACCACTGCAGGACTGGCTGTCACTTCCAAGAGAATAATTCGAATAATACTTTGTTTATTATTTTCCATTTGCAAAGTTTCTACAAGAGAAATTAACCCTGATTTAAACAGAAAGGGAACAAGGGAGAAAGAGGCCAAAGGAAGCAAATCAGATGTTTTTTCTTAAGAAACTCTGCAGCAAAAATACTTCACACCGAGGGAGATCTTCACCAGACGAATTACATGTGGTCAGGACCTTGCAGCATCAAACCTTTTTCCTTTTTACAACTGACCTTTGACTCCACATCAGCGTTGTGGTCGTTCTGCAGGAGCAGAGCCGCTGCCTTCGTGTCGTCCTTGCGGGCAGCGATGTGAAGGGCGGGAAGACGGACCTTTCCCTTCGTGTCGTTTTCGAGCAGCAGCGAAACCACCTGGTCGTGACCTTGCTGCAAAGCCACTGCCAAAGGTGTGAAACCATCCTGCAACATACAACAGGGACTGTAAACACAGGTTCCAAGCTTCCCAGGGGGTGGGAAGGGGAAGGGAAGAGATCCCAGCATTAGTTAACAGCACTGGCTCAAATTCGAATGCCAAGTGCAACATGGTGCAAATTACAAGTAGCCCACAATGAGTAAAGTGTTGGTGAAGTAGGTTCCAAATGCTCAAAACACCTTTCTGGCACTTCAGACTTAATATAAAATTACAAGACACGAGCAAACAAAAATGACTGAGACTTGAGGAAAAAAAAAAAAAAGGCAAAATTACTCACAAATTAACAGTTAATTATACAGATGCTTATTTATGTGTTTAATTATACAAAAAGGTATAAGAAGCTGAAATATTAAAATTAAAATTGTTAATGATGTCTCCATAGTAAATTATGATCCGCTCCCTCCACATCTACAGATTATTATCTGTTTTATTATTTTTTTTTTAGAAAAACCCACCCAAACAAACCAAAGAAAAATTCCCACAATACTTGATCTTTATCCTCTGATATATAGGTGGATTTAAAATATGGTAATTGAATATGAATACCCCATTTTCCCAATATACCAGTTGTTTTACTACAATTTCCATTTATGAAAATTTATATACATTGATGGACAACCCTCTTACAAGCAGAAATTATTTCCTTCAGATTAGCTAATAGCCAAATTGGTGGAGAATAAAAAACCTGGAAAATAGAAGGTCTTTGTTTAACAGATTTCAGAGCAGATTCCTCAAACACATGAAAAGTAGAGTCAGGGATGTTTTTAAAATTTTATTTTTATGGATTCTTAGGAAACTAAAGAATGAAAGAGTTGTCATTTAGATTTTGCTCCTTCCCAAACATTTAACTGTCATTTCAATCTGGGGAACTTTCAGCTTTGCACAATACCCATAAATCACTCAAAACCAAAAATCACAAAGGCAAATTACTTGGGATATTTATTTATTACATTTGTCTCTCAGTGACTATATCCAAAGCTCGTATTACCAAATTTCATTAAAGTTTAGTAAACAAACACCTTCTTTCACTTTGCAACTACTGCTGTCACAGTGAAACCGTGTAAGTATGAAACAGAAGTGCAGCAGTGACACAGAAGGATGTAGATCCTCACCCTATATCAAAAATGCAGAGTTAAAGTGTTAACTTTTTAACTTTTAAAATGCAAAGTAATGTTTTCAACAAAGATTTCCCTCTCTAGCTTACCAAACAAATAACACCTCAATTTAGGAGGAGCAAAAGGAGAAGTTCTGAAAAAGAGCATTTTTCCAAAATCTGGGGGGAGGAACGGGGGAGGGCAGGGGGAAATCACTGAAATTCCTTGAGTCCTAACAAGCTTTCCCTTAATTTTTTTCCCCTCACTTAAGCAACCTTTCATGCTGCCTCCAGCTCCCCATCCTCCAGCAGCCGGGCAGGGCTCTGGGCTGCAGTCAAACGACAGCACAGCCTCAGACAGTGGGCAGAGGGGTGTGAAAAACGCTGCGCAGCTCTGAAGGCCAAAAATCCTCCGTGAGCATCCCCACAAGAGGGCTCTGGCAACGAAGCTACACTGCACCTGCAGAAACAGAGGCTCTTGCCTGGAGAAACCCTGGAGACTTTGCCTTCCTGCTCTACTCACACAGCTGATGGCAGTGGCAAATTGAGTTACTTCACACAGAAAAGGGGTGTAGGTATCTACGATGTCTTTGCTAATCGGGCTTTCTCTTCTGCTCAAAATGCTGCTGTCATATATATTAAAAAATAATCCTAGGAACACATTTTCTCCAAGGAAAAGGGAGTGGGCAAAAGGGTTGGAGCCCTTCATTTCAAGGCCAGAAGAGCTGCCATCCCCTATACCTGTGGTTTCCTAATTCTGACGAGAGTTGCCCATCATTTCAGTGTGTGCAGGAATTCCTGTAACAAGGCCAAACAAAATGCCACCAGGAATATTAGCACTGACAAGAATGCATTTCCACCACGTGCTCCCTGAAGGTGCCAACTCACAAAAGCAATTCCAAGTGCCATGATCTAAGCACTATAATTAATGGCTGCAGTTTAAAACATAAGAAAGCCATCCCAGGAAAAAAAAAATCAAAATCCAAAAATTCATTTTACAAAAATAGAAGCAACTATTTTCTTTATTTAGATTAAAACACCTTCATTAAAGAGTTTTATTTTTAAGGAATATTTGGCTAAGTGGCAATCCTTTAATTACAAAAGTTCTTGCACTTAAGATAAAGAGAAATCAGATTTATGTGGAAACTTGGAACAAGAGAAAATAAAAAAGTACCCATAAGCAACTATCTCAAACAAGAAAGGCAATCAAGGCAACACTGTTTTGTAGTCTGGTATCTTCAAAGGAATTCTCCATGGGTAAAATTAGATTGCACCTTATCATCAAGCTGAGTTGGAGAAAAGCTCAACCTAAACTGACATACAATGCTCAAGGGAAAAACAATACCAAAGAAAAAAATCCAAAAACCCATTCAATTTTCTTTTTAAAAAAATCTATTTTTGAAAAATGGTACAGTGTATACAGAGTATATTAAGACTTCAGAACTCTGAACGTTCTGTGTCTTCCTTCTTTCCAAGTTTTTATAAAGAAATAGAAATTAGCTTTCTGAAAACTTCAAATTTCAATTAATTTTCAGATGTAAAATATTTTGTTTTGGTATATAATTGGTACATATATTTTCATTTCTCGACTTTCATATCTTTGAGCATTTCTAGAAAGTAGCTCTGATGTACACTATTAGCTAAAAGTCATTTTTAAGGATTTTGGAAACATAATTTTGATCTATTAGTTATGGATTTTTACAGTCTTGCCTTCAAAAGAATAAGATTCCATACCTACATCATTATACAGTGATACTATGAGGTATAGAGTGGCAATAAACTAATTCTGCATTTCAAGTAACCCTGGGTTTTTCCCTGATATCCCAGGCTGGCTCCAAAGCATAGGCAGACAGTTGTTCTTGCCTTATGGTTGCCACCCTTCTCATTACTCACTATTTTTAATGAAAGCACAGAGAACTTTTATATTATACACACAGCTTCCCTGTTTCAGCACTTAACCTGAAAGATTACCAGTTATGACTAAGAACACATCTATATTTAGAACTATTTTCTAGTTAAAGTAATTTTTTTTTCATTTTAGAAATGGCAAGAGAGAGCTTAAATTGCTGAAAAGCCCATAACTCTATTCATTAGCACTTCACAAAGAGCTTTTTATTCGTCTTTAATTTTGTATTTAAAAGACTAGTTTGATATAAGCTGGCAGAAGTCACTGCTGAAGCACATTTTACTTTGTTCATAAAGCGTGAAATCCAAACTTTTACCTCTGTGGCAAGGCTCTGACTGGCACCGTTGTCAAGAAGAAACTTAACAACCTCCAGGTGGTTTTCTTGGGCTGCCATATACAGTGGAGTGAAGCCATTCTGAAACAGGAAAACAAGAGTGTAAACATTCTGCAAACATTTCATACATACCACAGATCTGCCAAACTCAGGTGGATCAGGAGAAAAACAAAAAAACTGTTTGTCCACACACCAGTTAATGGCTCAATCTCCCTTGACTTAACTGAAGATAGGAGAGGGGTAATATTATCTAAAGGGACACAGTGGAATCTTTCAGTCAGATACAATTTCCACAGCTAAGCGAGAATATTTCCCTTTATATCTATTGTGAAGAATTATTATTATTATTATACGAAAAATCAGTCTGGACAAATGATTTGGTAGCAATGAGTTATGATTCCTGATAAACACAGCCACAGCACTGGAAATGCAAAACAGGGCAGGGAAATACAAGTCTGTAGCAAAAGCAAGAGCAATGGCTCTTCAGAGTAATTGCCAATTTTTCCTCTTCTTTCCATTAGCTTTGACTTCTCTTTCGCTTGTGCCAGCTACTTATGCCTTCCATCTCCTCTAAGAGCTGCCTTCTGTGCACAGTCTGCTTGTGGTCACTGAGCTACTTCATATTTCAGGCACCAGGAGATCTGAGGATCATTGGTTCTCAGTAGTCTGAGATAGAGGTTTATCAGTGTTTCCGACCACATTAGAGCATCTCTCAAATTATGCTTAAGTGAGTGATTTCAATCAATGCAATACAAGTATTAGAGGCTGCAGAGCTTAACTCATTCTTCAGTAAGTGCCTTCCTCTTACAGTAAATGCTTTTGTCTTTGCCTTAACTGTAAGCAGGTCACAGCCTTTCAGAAATTGAAGTTTTGGGGACTAACATTAAGGCAATGTATTTTTTCTCTATTTTCACAAGAACTTCTGAAATCTCTGCTACAGTTACACAGGACACTGACTTCGATTCTGCAGAAAACCAATGGAGCCAGACATGAGCTGAGAAGAGTTGGGCCATATATTTGCATCAAAGAAGAAACATCCACAGGCTGGGCTCTGGAGACATGAAGGGAAACCACAGCCTAAGACCTATAGGAGTGAAACTAGGCTGAGTTACAGCTGCAGTGAAAACAGCTGAGAGACATCTGATTGCCAGAGCAGCGGGGCAGAGCTGAGGGCACACATCCAGCACGGGGCGCGCAGGAGAGCACAGGTGACCTGAGGCCAAACACGCGGGAGGCTCCTCTGGCAGCAGAGACGAACACGAGGTCAGAACAAAGGACACTCGGAGAGGAAATGGCATGAACTGGATGTTTGATCCAAGAGGAACTTTAGCATCAGCGAGACACTGAGCAGCTGCGAGGCCACACGTTTACAAGGCTCGCACAGGCTGCAGGGTCTGCTGCTGCCCCAGTATTTTGATAATTTGGTCTCTATTCAGGAAAGCACAGCTACAGGAACATAGCAGGCACTGAAGTCCTACCAGAGCCAAAGCCTAAGGTTAGCAACGTGTTAATGCACTCCCCAGAACAAAGGCCTAACGCCTTAGTTTCCATACACTCAAAATTCTACTTAATTAAAAGCAAATAAGCCAGAAAGCACTTGCTTTCTGGTGCCTAATATGTCACACTACAAGTTATTATAGTGAACAGCAGTCTGGCATTTGTCCCTATCATTTCTGGCATACTCAATATCTATTTACTAACTCAGCTGGAAACAAGATTAATTTTTTTAGTTTCAAATATTTGCAGCTAGAAAAGAAGTAGGAAACACTACCTAATTATTAAGTTTCAGAAAATAATTAATAGGCAAAAATTCTCAGAACCAAGTATTACTATCATTTAGAGACAGAGCAGAACCTTTTCTTCTGTTAAATTAGTGGAACGTTCTCAACATCTTCCCCCCCCCCTCCATACTTTGCATTTTTTTCTGTCTTTATAAAGAGGCTGGAATTGCCAGAGCAGCACAAGCCTAAGGAAATAATTTTGTCTTCAATAATAATACATAGCCCTTCGAAGAGGTACAGCATTCAGACTTAGTAAAAATTTACAGTTTGGAGGTGTTTCTTTTACAGACAGGAAGGTTAAAGAAGGCCCTACATCCCTAACATCCCTAACTGTCAGCATGGAAAAGCAGAAAGCAGGTCTTTTCAAAGAAAGAAAAACAAAACAAAACAAATCTTTGGGTAGTCTCTGTGGGTATGTCAGATTCAGCAGAACGTTATTCTAAGCCTTAAGAGGGCTCAAGCGATGCTCAACACCACAAACAAAGCTGGTCCAGGGAGCACCAGGGACCTCCTTAAAAGACTAATCCCAGTGGGAAATCTCACTGCCAGGTATTGGTGTGGAATGGACGATAAATGTGTTGTATGTGTGTCCCAAGTAAAAACATCAGAGGCAACCATAATGGGGTGGGGGGAGAAATAAACCTTTACTTCTTGTATGTTGGTAGAATAAGGGTAACATGTGGCAAAACCTTAGGGTGTATGGACAATGCAGTTATATAAGATGTTTACAATCTCAGATTATTTTTAGTTTCAGGGCTGAATACACAAGTTCTCAAACACAAGCAGAAAAGATCCTGTCAACCCCATCTTACTTTCTTTAACCGGCAAACCTTAACAGCCATGGAAGATTTTACTTAAAAATACTTTTTGTCGTCATTGTTCTCTTTAAATGTAAACTATATGGTGCCTGGAACCAAATATTGCTGTACTAGCTAGTACAAAGGAGTAAAAGAGGAGAACTGAGCCACCTATTTTCTTCGTCCAGGTGAAAAAACCATGAAATACAGACCACAAATAACTAGGATTCTTGAAACAGATTCTGTTAAGCATTTTGTTCATATCACTTGAGAGACCAATTAAAAACCCACCACGCTTCTTTAAAATGTAAATTTTTTAATTTCGCTTTTTAACAAACATTTCCTATCATGCCCACATCTTTCTAATACAGAAAAATGGCAATGCTGGGCCAGCTGAGAAGACTGTCTCTTAATCTGAACCCTTCTCTGACACTGCCTGCCTGCTAGCCAGTCCCTGAGCAGCGAGAACAGGGATGGGGCAGCATGCAGGGACACCTCTAGCACAGCCACCTGACTTTCAGCAATCTGCAGTTCATGCATTTTTTGAGCCAGAGTTCTTCTGTTTGATTTAACTGCTTTGCTCTTAACACCAGCACTGTTTTATTTCAAATTCTCTACAATTGACCTAAACATTCATTCAAAGGACTTGACCAAAGTTATAAGCTCTGCATATGCTTGCAGTACCTCCTTGTACAGGGAAAGGGGATGAGTTCAATTAAGCCTGAGACAGTCAATTATGTGAAACAGGATCCCTTTATTTGAACACTCTCCTGTTCTATCTGTATCTCCTCTGACTCTAACAAGTAGCAGCTCATAGGACACTCGTAGGGCAGATCTCAGGTTGAAGGGTACGTACTTTACTGTGCTGCCTGTTAAACAACCACTTCCAATACCCTGCAAACACCTCTGGATGTGTCTCCACTTCCTTCCTCTCCAGGGGTGTGCAGCTTTGGGACAACTTAAAACAGAGATTTTATTTCTACGTTTTCTCTGTTGATAAGCGAGGTGGGCAACTGAGAATTAATCCCAGGATTGTTGACATCCCATGTGGGAAAAGACCTGAATACAGCCTGGGATTTCACTGCACCATCATGTCTATGGGGGAGGATACATCCATGGTGTCTCCTAGTACTCTCTGACCACCTGGCGAGGGGTAGAGAAGACGAGGGAGAGCTGCAAGCATTTGAAGTTTTAATTGTTTGTTGAGTTACAAGACAGGAATGAACTCAGCACTACACTCACTAAAGGGACTGGCTTCAGTAATAAAATGCTAGCTGTGTGTTCAGACTTTGTCCTTGCACCTGTTGTTGTTACCTGTGTGAGAGGATCAGCCAAAAAAGAATGTTTTATGATACATTCATCTCAGTGACTCTATCAAACCCTGTTTTCAAGAGCAAACATTAACACAATGAGATCTACCAAATATACCTACAAATATTATAGTTTTTAAGGGAAGAACAATTTTAATGTCAACAAAGTACTTGGTAGTACCTAACAGGGACATATTACTTTACCTGAGACTGTGCATTGACATTGGCTCGATTCGTAACCAAAACTTTGACGACTTCTGCTTGTCCAGCGAGGGATGCTATGTGCAATGCTGTGTTTCCTTTCTGAAATTAGAGACAGTGATATTTGAAAGGAGCACAGAACCTGAGCCTGAATACATAGCAATACAATCAAGAACAGATTAAACTTTAAACACTTTAAAATATAGTGTTCCTTGCAATAAAATACTCTTACTGAATACCCCTAATGGGTGACTTATTCTAGAAGACAGCGATAGAAACCAAAACAGGAATCTACAATTTGTCCAGTAAATATCCTCCCTAGTAATGTGTGGCATTTACTATCACCTAAAAAGTTTCTATTGAACAATTACTGAGACCACCCCACCAGTGGAAACCAGGCAATTACTGCAGCAGCAATGCCTGGAGTCATTTGGCAGACACCTTGTGCCCATGCCATCAGTGTGAACAAGGGAGCAACTAGATAGGCCTGACTGACCTTTGTTGCTGCATCCACACTGGCACCTCGCTGGATCAGTTCAGAGACAACTTCTACGTGTCCTTCTTTGGAGGCGAGATGGAGAGCATTCAACCCATTCTGATTAAAAAAAATAAAAAGGAGAAGGGAAAAAAGAAAAGCAATGATAAACATTGGCAAAGGTTTCCCCATCAACCAAACATGCCAGGAGACAAATTATTATTAACCCACTGAGAGGACTGCTTCTAAAAGCTACTCTTAGGTAAACTTTACAAGAAATAGATTATAAGGAAAGAGTAAGAATTAAGTCAAGATATATTAGCCCTGGGGTCTCAAGTTCTGTGTGCTGTCCCATGATCTGATGTAATACAAATGGAATGAAAGATAAAATTAAATAGCACAACATTCTCCAAGTGCAAGTGAAACGGTGTCTGGGTAAGGGCTACAGTGTTAACTGGACAAAATATGTAAACATGCCTCATCAAAAAGCATTTAAGTTATCTTTGACATGAAGTACAACTACAAAGAGAAATTAAAGAAACTGAGAAAGGTATTTATCCAGCAAATTTGATCAAAATATTCTTCAACCTGATTCGAAATGTTGATGTCCACTCCATTTTTTAAGTAGTCGAGAGCCTTTTCCAAGTTGCCAGCTCGAGCAGCTCTCAGGTAACTTGCATTTGTGTCAGACTGCAAGAGAAAAAAGAAAAGATCCATTAGAAATTACAGCACAGTACAAAAACACATTCCCTTGGCAAAGAAGTTACTAATGATACAACATATTGTACATTTAACTAGACATGAAAGGATCCCAAACCACTTTATCAAATGTGGGTCAAGCCCTGCTCTCCTTGCTTATGCACACTCCCCGTGCTGTGGGTGGGCTGCCTGCCTGCCTGGGCAGCACAAGGCTCGACTTCACACATTAACATGAATTATGTAGCACTGTCTAACACGCAAGGCCAGTCGCCAGGGACACATCTGGTACCCAGCATGAAAGACAAACACGGTAAAGCTCAGGATTGGACTCCATGGAAATCACTCTGCTCTTTCCAAAAGTGCCACACCACCTTTAATATCCAAGCTGAGCAGACCAGACCACTGCTGTGAGATCTAACATGAGGGATTTTAAAAAAATCTTTCAAAACAGTCAACCACTGAACGACTGGATTAGCAGAATTAAAAAAAAACCAAACCAGTTCTACGAATGAACACATTTTAAAATCTCATGTCTTATTACATTTTGGTTTATTTTCTCAATCCTCCTTCATTTTATAGCACCTTTTTTTTTACAAAGTCTGTCCACATCCAGTGAGGAAGCCAGAAATCCCTAGGTACAGTGCCATTATCTAAACTGCATTTTCCTTTTTTTTTCAGGTCTTGCATTAAAGACAGCTATGCAAATTTGCTTTATGATGACTTGAGCTTGAATGTAAGGATGGCAGGAATGTTGGTTAAGTCATGAAAGAATCACTGAAAGCAAATCCCATCTCCAGAGGGTTTTAACAACAAGTTATGCAAATATCCATGGAGGATGGTTTAGATAATGCTGATCCTGCCTTGGAGCTGGGTTAGCTTTCAAGAGGGAAGAATCGTATAATCTGTGATTTTATCTGTGCCACAGCTCTCCCTGGCATCTTGGGCACACAACACATTTTTTGGTGACCTCTTCTTGACTGATATAGCAGGAATTGTCTTTTTTTTTGCCCCTCTCAATATCATTTCATCATCAGCTTACATCAGCTTTAAGTGCTTTATGATCCTTTAAGGTTATAAGAGAGTGCAACTACTTTTGGAGAAAAAATAAATGCAGTGAGTGCTAAGAGAAATAAAAAACACTGGCACCAAAGCTCAGTTACTTATCTGTTATGCAGATAATTTTATATTTTTTTTAATCCCAAATTTCTGGATTTGCTATATTTTTTCCTCTCCTGTCAATACAGCCACTGCAAACCAGATGTTTTATTAAAGCATTGCTTCAAGCCCATTGGAAGCCACCTTCATGTGCAGGAGGAAGCAGTCTTGGGCACAATGACAGCAAAATGGTGAGTAGAAAGTCTGCCTTTTTCCTTATACCCATATAAGCTACAAGAGTATATTTTACCAGTACTTTCAACACAACAAGCTCTCTCTTTCAAGGAGAGAACCATTACTTATGAACTCCTCATTTTCTCCTGAATTTTGCACACATGGCATTCTGCTTTGCAATGGTGGGTCACTAGCTTACAACCTTCCCTGCTTTTATCGTTCTTTTCCAAGCACACCACTCTGATCGTTACAAACCAACTTCTTGACAACGTGCTTCCAACAAAACAGCCCCCAAATACTGATGTTTAATTAGGCTTTACCAAAAACAAGGTGCTGCTACAAACTACATGGTCATAACTGCAAAGAAAACAGGGAGGAAAAGCTGCCTGGAGAGGTGCAGTAAAACACTTCCATTTGCAAGATCATCCGAACTGTGCAATGCAGATTATTACAGGAGACAGGTCATATTCTCAGTGCTTAGCAACAGCAGCCACCGGGGTAAAAAACAGGTCAGCATTTTATCAGCATTACTGAAGGTATGAGGGAGGACTCAATAGACCAGGAGCCTTTTTGTCAGAGGGCAATGGCATGTCTGTTTGGCACAGTCAGCAGGTGGATGAGAATTAACATCAGCTGTTTACAGCTGCTTCTGGGTGGGGAAGGGATGCACCAGAGCAGCTTGCTATGGAAAATCATATCCTGCCAGTCACATTAACACATGCCAGACAGGGAACACTGCTCATACTCAGAGTCATGGAGGGGGAGAGGCAGGAGGACTGAAACACAGCTGATACTCACACTGATACCTAAATGCAGTTTCACTGTGGAGGGAGAGCAATGCCTGTGTCTTTTAAAGGACTTGAGCGTGACTTTTGGACTTAAGGATTTTTGGAAGACTTAAGGACTCTTGGAAGCACTTACTTACTAACAGAAGGAAGGACAAAGGTTAGGTTCCACTTCCAGCCTGAGGACACATAAAAATGTTTCAAACCAAGTTATCTCAGGTGCTGCTAAGTAATGCACAAATCCATTCCTGAAATCCCTCAAGAAAACAGCTTGCCCTCCTTTTCTAGTCACCCCTCAAAACTCATTCCTTGTGCTAAAACTGTCCAGACTCATCACTCACACCAGCAGCCAGGCTGCCATCCAAGCAGCGGGGCTGGTGGGGTGCTGGGTGCAGCACCCCTCAGCCTGGACTCCCAGTGCTCAGACAACCACAGCTCCCAGCACACGGGGCACTCTACAGGAAAAGCAGCACTGACATGTGCAGGCATAACACCAACAACTGGGAAGCACCCAGGGAAGCTGCCATTTGACAGCACGCCGGGGATAACCCAAACTCTCCCACAGTTCAGCTGGTCTCAGTTGGCACGTCCAGTTTCCACCTTGCTGGGTTCTAGTTACTTGAACGTGATGTGAGCCAACGTGTGAAACTGCACGAGCTGCCTTAGCAGCCAGGGTGTAACACATCCCTGCGCCCTGAGAAGTGGGGAAACCTTTTCTTCGGAGCTTAGCCGAAGCTCCCAAGCCCTCAAACTGGGTTAACTCACCCATTCTGGGCCACCACGCACAGCAACTTTGAGATCTGCACAGAGGGATAACAGACTGAGGGTGCACAATTGTGCAAAAAAGTTCTACAGGGCTTCTGGGATTCTGTCCATCCACTGCAGTCTCAGCCGTAAGCAGAAACAAGCAGTAATGTCAGAGAGAAAAGAGAACCAACATCACTGGAACTCAAAAGCAATTTCAGCCTCTCTAAAAGTAGCATTGCCAGCTTCAACTTTGCCTGCAACTAAGGCATTATTACTTCAGACCTGGTCAGATAGAGAATAGACTTTCAAGCTTTTTCTACTTTGCAAAATGCCTTGAAGACCCTTGTTCTTAACACATTCCACCTCCAAAATCCGGGAGAATCGATGAATGCTATCCAGCTTCTATAAAAGCTAAACATAGGGGTCATTAAAAATTGATCAAAAACATCAACCCAAAACTTCCACGTTTTTGAACCTAAAATTTCTCACCTTACATTTATATTGTAAGCCTAGGGTTTTTTTAAAAAAGTACCTCCATAGAGTAGAAAAATGTTATTTCCAATTCAAACTTTTGTTTAAAAAAGAGCTTCTTGGAGTCCCTGCTAGAGCTTGTAATTGCCTCTGTATGACACACACAGAAGCCTAGGTTCAAATCACTGAAGGATTTTAAAGATCAAACAAGCATAACAATAATGTTAATAATTACTTATCTGGATTGCCATCATTCCTGGAAGCCCGTGCCAAAGACTGATAAAGGACCTGTTACATGAAATGCATTAAAGCCACAGTAGGAGGAAAATATATTTTAGGTTTCCAGCCATCACTGAGGACACCCATGCACTCCCCTCTGTGGGTAACTATTCTCCATATACCCACTCCCACCTTCCACACTAGTTGGTGTCAAAAAATAAGAACCCCATACAGACAGCACAGACAGTATGTCTACAGGACATTCCCTTAAAAGACCTAATGAAACTTTTCTCCAGTATTAATTACTTAAACCTCAACAGTCCTGAGAGGCATTCCATACGCTTGCAGCCTATGCAGATCCCTTTCTTTTGTTTTTGTAATCAATCCCAATACGAAATGAAGATGAAAACTGGCTTTTGATTCTCCACTGGCTTGACAAATATCAAGAGAACAACAGGCATGGGACATACATCAAAGCACCCTGAATCTTAGATGCTCTTGCAGTCAGTCACAAAGATTGCAGCCCTTCCTGTGCATTTGGATCCCTGTTGTCAGGCTGTGTCCCCAAAGCCATTCCCTGCTCCCTCTTGGACTCCCTGGGGATGCTACCTTTTCAGACTCTATATTCAGATTAAAATTAAAAATCAAGATTCTTACAAATGTTTTAATACTTGGAGAGACAAACTTTAGATTCTGTGCACAGAATATAGTTCGGGAATGGCTTTTCAGAGAATATTTAATAAACAGTGGATTTATGGAGTACCAGTACTGATGCATGCATAATATCAAGCTTTTCCTTCACAGATGGTATGATTTCTCCCTTCTCTCTTCATACTTTCTTGGAAGAAAAAGGGGCTATTTCTAGTTTAAAGAAATTTGCAAATGCAGATGATTGGCTAATGAATTCAGTTTTTATGCAATGTGTATTTCTTTCAGATTTGTGTGTTTCCCTTTAATGTAGGATGTTACAAAAAAATCCCTTCTCTAATGTACAGCAGGCTGGTGAGCTTGCAGACTGCAGGCTGCCTGCAGCCCACAACAGGTTTTCCAGTCTGGAGCTCATTTTCAACAGCCTTCATCGCAGAGACATGTCAGGAAAGGGCTGGGGCTGAATAAGCTGTGCTGGCAGCAGCACACAGTTTCCCGACCCTTCTCTACCTTATGGTTCTCTAGTCCTGCCACAGGGAGGACAGCAGAGTCCAGGATGCACAGGGGTGAGACCTGGGAACTGCTGCCCCATTTTGAGGAAAAGCTACATGAGTTAAAAATGTTTGTATTACAGCAAAGACCAACTCCTAAGTCACTTGGATATTACCTTAAGCCTCCAGGAAATGCTGATGCTGACTCACCCTAGCAAATACATATTCACTCCTTTTCTCAAAGTGCTCCCAGAGAAGTAAGAGACTATTTAGCAAGAGCAAAGACAAAAACTATTAGGAAATTTGCACTGACTCAGTCCAGAGTTTGACCTGATTTTTCCATGGGACTACAGAAGGTCCCCTAAGCAAACAGAGAATATGTATTATTTAGTGAACTCTCAAAACTGCAAAGCCATTATTTTTAACGTGCACAGGCCCCCTTCCATACTGGTGGTATTTTTATTATGCTCATCTCTCTCTCCTTTGTGTTCTGCTTACAGTGGCCTCTTTTTCAGATTAAAAATCCAGTCTTTTTTTCACATTGGGAGCAGGGTTTTGTTTTTCACTCCATCTTTACAGTAGCTGTTGTGAAGGGAAACCCCCAGCAGGTTCCCATTGTGCCAGAGCAGGATGCATTCTGGCTTGAGTCCCAACAAAAAGATGCTAACCATGCCTAACATTTGTTGTAGGGGGAGGCAATGACCTCATTTTAAGGGATGAACTTATGTTACTTCCATTTGGAAATGTGTTCAACAACACTAGTCTTGCAGCAGCATGAGGTGACCTGAGGAAAGGGATGATAACATTTTTGCTTATTTTGATAAGGGTGGGCTTACTGCAACCAATGGCATTTTTTTTTGCAGGATGGCTTAACTCTGATGGGCACGAAGCATGACACTGGAAATGGGAGGTCCTTGGTATTTCTTGGACTTTGTTCCTATTTTAATTCTGAATTTTCTCCAGGCAAATATGTTACCCTCACTACAGTGGCCAGTTAACAGCAGTGTCTGAGCCATGTGAGGTAAACCAGCCACATCATTCTCATGGGGAGACTCTTCATCTATCCTCCAAGCAGCTCTAATCCCTTACACCTCTCTGCTACTTTATAACTAAATCAGTATTAAAAATTTTCAGTTGTGTCTTCTTTATTAGAAAGGGGCTGGTTGCACTGGATGAGATGATGTTCTTTGTGCAAACAAGTCCTCATGCTTTACATACCATACTTACATACATACATACATACCATACTTATTTTCTTCTGATAAGAATGTGACACCCAACTGCTCTCTGCATTTCTGCTGTTAATTATCCTTCAGAGAAATGCTTTTGAGATCACAGCCCTAAACACAGCCACAGAGCTATAAGAAAAGCTCCATTCCTTGTGCCTGACAATTCAGAGAACACATATTTTGGTTAGGGAAGGCCAGCTATTTTGAATATGATTGCAGAAAGGGAAATAATTTAATTATTGGTCAAAAACCAAACAAATCCCTCTAATCATTTGTCCTATCATACAATTTAATCATCAAATTTTTTTTATAATATTATTGTATTGTGCGTGACAAACTATCCAAAAGTATTATTCTATTTGGAATGTCTCCATAAAGGGCCCTATTCCAACTATCTAAGTATGATAAGTTTTCCACAATTTAATAATTACAGTGCTTTTAGGCTGTGTGAAACCCCCCTTCTTGGTCATACTAGTGGAGACGAAAACATCTCTATTTTTGCAAAATTTGTATGTGAATCTATAACCAACTGCTTGTCAGCAAGTGAGGCTCTACCCTCTGTAACAGTCAATCTTACCATGCTTGTAGAGAAAATATTTCCTCAAAATCAGACATTTAAGCAGTTCAAAACACAAGCGGAAAATGCATTTTAGATACAGCTCTTTCCTTCTAGAAATCCTTGACCAAACCAGGAAAACATTCAAGCAAACAAATAAGCCTCCTTCCTTGCTAGACCACAAGACAAAGTCAGTCTCTGACATGCAAGTTTAGTATTTTCAAGATCACTTACAGCGCTGTCCCTCTTGGAGTCTGTCTTGGCAAAATGCTGGATCTGTGCCCTGTTACCCCTGAAAATGAACCACGTGTTGTGGAAGATGGTTCAAAATGACAAGAGCCTGAGATGTTAAGGCTGGTACATACAAGAACATTCCCAGCTCCCAGTGCAAGAGGTGTTCATTACTGCCCTTAGCAACATCAAGAGGTCTAGAGCAAGTTGTTTGCTTGCAGTGACAAACATCTGCTGTGAAGCTGTGATGCAGCTTTCTTACTTTGTAAGTTGCTTAGACTTTGCCTTCTTCAGTCAATCCTGGCACTTGTGACACAACTAATCCAGCCTGGGTGTCTTTAAATGCCTGAATGACTGCTTCCTAAGAAAGCTCAAGCACAAGATAGAAAAGGAAAAATAGCTGTTATTCCTTTGATTTTCTACGAAGAGCAAAGGGGGCTGTGATTTCCAAGGCATAAAAGACACAGACAGAATTATATGGTAAATTCTTGCCTAACATCCACAAACAGCATCTATAATATGTTGAACGTAATCCAGGCTAAAAATGCCCCTAAAGATGTCATCTTTATGTTATTTACTTATTGCCACACAGATTCAACAAATGCAGAAAAATTTAACTGCAATTCTATACAAAATTTTCATCTGACAACCCAACCAAAACCACCTGAACTGAAATCAAACCCTTCCCATGGGGACAACGTTCAGACAGGAGGTGAGAGGGTCTACACTACTTCCATACTCTTTGCCAGTTTGTACAGATGAGGTTTTGAGATTTTGAAACACGAGTTTGATGTGTCAGCTTCACCTGAAGAATTTATGAAAACAATTACTAGTGTGGATGTATTAAATTAGGAACACCAAAAGCAAGATCGAGGACTACAAAAATCAATGCACAATACGCGTAATCTTTTGAAATATGCAAGAACAAGAAATCATAAGAGTGATTTTAAGGAGAAAACAAGATTTCTTTAACACTGACTTTTCAGCTATCAGATTGTATTGGTTGAAAAGATAAACAATAAGGTAAATTGGGACATATTTTGTTCAAGACCCTAAAACTAGCAAAATCCGTGGTTTCACCAGTGAATCACTGTACTCCATTAGAAGTGACAACCAAGGAAAGAACCAGGCCCTCTGTGACCAACTCACATGTATAAGCAATGAAAAGGACTCAATGCGCTAAGAGGCAAAAGACTTGAGCATCTAAAATGCAAGATTCATTCTCCAGGCTGAAAGTCTCGACTTCTAGAAGTGTATCTCAAATTCTGGGAAGAAACTCCTGAACTTTAATGACTCATCTCTCACTCTCTAAAGTTTTCCTATCATACACTTACAAGTGAAAAATAAATCACTGGCTTTCATAACTGCTACCACAGTCACAAAGAGCTAGAGAAGGGCTGGATGTGCTTCGAGGGTTTCTTCTTATGTTTACATTCACCTGAAGATAATAACTCTCTTATATGTCAAGCCAGATGAGATGCCATTGATCTCCTCCCCTCAGAAGCTGACTACCCCATGAGCAAGGAGATAATTTCAGCACATCTCAGGCCCAAGTTTAAAGCCATTTCCATGCTAAAGTCACATTCTTCAGATCACTGCATGAATAATATCAGTCAGTCCACCTCCTCTTCTTTGTGTGCATCTCATTTTAGAATCAGGACCCAAAAAAGGAGAAGAAAAAAATTCAGCAACTCCTGTCAAAACATTTTTTAAAGTGTTTTTATTTGTCTGTAACTTCAGATGGGGAAAAATAATATAAACCTAAATGAGATAATATTGCTGATTTTAGGGAGAAAGATTTTATTCACTTAAAATGAACTCACTACACAAATATTATGTAAATATACTTCAATCAGATGTGGTGAAGTTAGTGGTAGTAACATGGAGAAAACTCATGTCAGTGGAAGTGCAACAACACAAATGTTCCCCAAAAATATTGTAGTAAACAAGCTATAGAAACCATAGACAAGCTACATAACCTATTAAGAGCTTTCAGTATCGTGAATTCATAAGTTTCCACTTCATCTTGCTTTTAAATGCATTTCTCATTCAAAACCAAAATAATTCTGCCTTGTAAGTCCTGAAATTACAACTACCATTAAATTGAAAGGTTGTTTGATGATAACTGGTCAAGCCATTTCTGAGGTGGCATAAACATACACAGAAACACACCAACTTACACTACAAGTATTACAAATCCCACGCATACTTATGGTTTATACTTTTGTAGGCTTAAAAGACATTTGAATGGCTAGTTTTAAAGCTATCTACTAGAGCTTTAATTTTTTTTTTTAGCATATAGTTCAGGATTCTTACAGGAATTACAACCCTCTATCAGTTTGTAAGTGTCAATGCATCCGTTTCCTTAGCAGGGATTACGACCTTTATCACAAGCAAAGAACCTCTTCCAATTACACACTCAAACACCCTGTAGAAGAGAGTCTCTGGCTGGAAAACTCCACATAGCTCACAAGACACACAGAGAATCTGAAGGGTCAGTGGAAATTATCTAACAAGCTTTTGGACTCAAGGGACAAGATTTGCAGCACAGTCATAAACTTGATAACAGTCAGTCCTGCAGTTAGAGGCATTACCTGAGCTTTGTCATAGCAGTTTACCTTAGGAGAGCTTATTACATTTCTGGAACCAGCTGTCTGACACCTCTTTGTAGATCTGCTGTGAAATAACTATACCCTGGTACAATGACAAAGAATCAATGGAACCAATAAACTAAAGGATTCAAACATCACCCTAGAGCCAAAGACTAACTGAGGTAGTTTTGGTTGTTCAGGAGACGAAAAACCTAGCTAGCACTTCCCAAACTCACAAGGGGAATTTCACACCCCAGAGTTACCAGTTCTCAAACGCAGGAGCTGAGCAACCTGCCAGGAAACAATTTTAGTCTTGGCCTGGAGATTCAAGAGACCTACTGGAGAACACCATCAGGGAATACTCTGGGCTGTGTTGGCTTAGCCATGTCCTCCTACAGGAGCTGAAATTCCCTGCTGACCATAACCGGCCACAGCTTGTTTTCCACTTGATCCTGCTGTCGAGGATATGACCCGGTAACTGCGGATCCATTTTGCAATCCACCACACTACAGCAAAGCACAAAGGCAGTGCAGAGCACACCAGAGCAGGTGTTGCTGCTTGCTACTGCTAGAAACACTTGAGGAAAACTTGCCATCTTTCTCCCGGTTGCGATGCTGTATGACGTGGACACCCGCGCTGCGCGGAGCGGTGGGGCTGGGCACGGAAGAGACACCAGGCTCCACGTTTCCCAGCACTCCCTTTGTCCTCCCCTTCCATAATTGAACAGTGACATTCACTGTTGTGGATTTGTGCAACAGCATGGAAAGTTCTGTGATACCATTTGTTGGGGCTGTCTGGATGAAATGTATTCAGTGGCATACGGAGCAAATGTAAATTAGTTTACAAGTGTTTTGTTCCTCACTCCACATGTTCCAGGTTTGAGGATTAGCTCAGATTCCAACGGGAAAATTGCTTTTTCCAGACCAAGCACCAAAATCTGTGAGCAAAAGTTACAAATCAGAGCCCTGAAAGTGTTATCAAGAGTTTTAAACTAGAGTTTACCTTTTAAAGTCCTGTCCTAACTCTAAACACAAAATTCTGTTCTGAAGCAAAAGGAGGAGTCTAAAGCACTGCTGGGGCAAGGGCAGGACCAGGATTTTCAGATGCAAACAGGTTGAAAACAGTAACAGTGAGAACAATCTCTGTAGGGGGTCTTTGTGATGAACAGATGGAGAAAGAAAACACAACAGAGCTCAGTTTTATTCCTAGAGTGAAAGTTATCAAATATACAGATAAATCACTGCAGATTAGATGATGCCATTTTCACATGGTGACTTTTCAGTGACAGAACTGAACTAGTACTTTTCTGTCTTTCAAAGCCACTGTGCACTAGAGAGTCAGAATTCTGCAGAACCACCATGATGAACTGAATATCTCGAGAGAGACTTCTAATTTTTTTGACAAAAATAAAAACAGAAGAAATATTTTAGTATTTTACCTCACTTTAACCAGACTTGGTAGTTTATTTTAATCTGAAAATTACTTAGCATCAGAATGAAGTATGTTTGAAAAACACCTAACTGTTTAATCAAAGAATATAGTGACATAATACCAATGAATTAACACTTTCCAAACTGGGATAAAAGACTTTACTATTTTAATACACATGGATCTAGAACCAGTTTTTAGTTTTACCTTTAAAGGGAAGACCAGTTTATTACAGGCTCACAGAAATAAGCTATGACCAACAATGCTGCCTACCAGCCCTATACAGTTGATCTCCCCTAGCATGTGATGATAGAACAGTATAATTTCTGAAGAGCAAATCTACAGGATAAACATGCAGTGAAGCAGAGCTTGTTTCTCTCTTACACCTCAAATAAGCAAGGCAACCTATGGAAGATTTAAGTACGTATGGAATGAAAACAGACTTTATCACAAATATCTGCAAGGAAAAGCTTATTGAACAAATATATAATGTGCCCCTTCACCACCACCAAACTGCTACACCTTCAATAAACAATGTATATACCAATGGAAAGAGCAGTTTCTATACAACCTGTAACAAAACCCTGTAAAGCAAGAGTAAATACCATTCTGCTGCAGCACAGAGGGGCAGAGCATTCTGCAGACCAGCACATTGCCAGCGCCACGGCTCCAGGGAAGCAAGATTTTCAGCTTGCTCTACTCTCCAAACTGTTGCACACAGAAACTAGAGGGACTGTGTCAGGTTATGTACTGCTGAGGCTCATATAAAGCATCAGCAAAGATGTTTATCGCAGGAAGACTGATACTATTGTGCTAAAAAAACAGGGAGAGAGGAAATTATATTCTCAGGACTGAACAGCAGAGAGTTTAATCAAGTACCATAAAACACCTGAATAACAAAACCTTCTCTTACAAAAAATTACTTCACAAAAAGAATCCCCTCAATAAATATTTTCATAATTCCACCAGTAGTGTCGAAACTAAGTTCATGAACAAGAATAGCATCACCAGAAAACAACCAGAGTTTCAAAGATTCTTTTTAACAGGGAACAACATCCCAGTCCTGTGCTGACAACAAGTAAACAACAACATACACATTTAAGAGAACTTGCTGCAGTATTTTTTCAGAGCACAAAGCTATGGCTGACATGGAAAATTAGCTAATTAACTACCGTGTGCTAGCATCAGTAATATCTACTATAAAATATATTATAACAAAATACTGCCATTAATTGACGTTTCACAAAGCCTGGCACTCAATCAGTACTAACAACACAATATCATACCCTCCTGGGAACCCAGTATTTTAATTCTGCAGTAGAGTAGCCTAGAGAACAACTGTTTTAGCTTTGTGGGTTTTAACTGATGTGAATAACTCAAGCTATTGAAGACCCTCCGAGCCTAGTTCACAGAGTGCAGGGATGTCATTTCACAGCACCTTACTCACTTGAGGAACTGTTAAATCACACAGGGAGCACCTTGAAGGTCACTGGGACTATCTCTGGGAGTAAGAGTGATACGGGTGCCTCTTTACCGGTCACTACGAGCATACTACTAGCACTACAGCCAGTGTAAACTCCTTTTGGAGTTTAGTTGACCTGTGGATTGTCAGTAGAAGAGGTGGATTATTTGAAAAACAGACCTTAAAAGCATAGATTTTAAACTTTTTTCTAAATATGCAAGATTTGCTAAAACACTTCATTGAATGAAATTGTTACACATATCTATGTTACTTAAGGCCCTGATCACAGAACAAAACATTAGATGTTTCTGCAAGTTTAATCAGCGCCTTCTACAGTGTCCTGAACAGAATGTAGCCATTGGCAAGGACAGAAAGAACAAATAATTCAAATATTCCATTGACTGCCACCTCAGCCTATACCGTAACCCAACCAACAGAAAACAAAATACACCAAACAAGCCGAAACGTACCTCTTCCTACATCCAGCTTTGTCCCATACAATCAAAGACTTAAAACACTAATACAAGAAGCTCTATATGCAGATTTCACTCTTATTTCAGAATCCACAAATGCTTACTTGTTCTGGAAAGCATTCTCCCTCTTCCACTGCCATTTTCTGTGGCCAGATATGAAACCTGATGACTCAATTAGTTAACACTTTGGACACTGCACCATTGCTAAAAATAGCAGCCTCAGGAAGTGCTTTTCTTTTTTTTTCCTTTTTTTTTTTCTTTTTTCCTTTTCCTTTTTTTTTTTTTTTTTTTTTTTTTTTTTAGGAACTAAGCACTGGCACTTGTTAGACTTCCCTTAGCTATTTAAATGGCAAAGGACAAGTGATTAGAAGACTATTAAGTTAGTAACAGAGCGTGTCCCAGGATTCCTGGCTCACTTACCATATTTGCTGCCTCCAATCATTCCCCGTGTATGTAATCATGATCTGTGGAATACCCAAAATAGCTGCAGCATCAGCTGATCAGAAAACCACTGCTGCTTGGAATCACTCATGAAATAAGCTTTTGTCATTCTGCTTATCAGCTCTTTCTAATGCAGACTACTTTGAACTATTTCTAAAGGCAACAATAACATCATTTTACACTCCGTGTGTTTTGAATACCACATATGCCTGCCTCCCACTCCATGGTAATTTTATATTTATTCAGATTTTCTGATGACTAATTATGATAGGTTTGTGTCGCAGGTTCTAGAGGCTATTTTCCTGAACTAAAAGGCTGTTTTCTATGTACTTCAAGTGCCTAAAACCAGAGAGATTAAAAGCAGTACCAAGAGCAAAATAATTTTGTTTCAGAGGGAAGCACACAGAGGTTCATGATTTCAGTGAAGCTGACCTCTTCCTTTTCAATGGAAGCTACTGCCAGCAACAGGAATTTTCTTCGTGCTTCCCTACAGTTACTTACATTAGGCATGGCTTTAAGGAATGTCCACCTTCTGAGAAAGGGAATATTGAAATCTCTTCAATGCACCACAAGCCCCTGCAGAGCATGCACTGCACTTGCCTGTTACCCATCTCACCTCACAGCTGTGAGCTGTGCACAACTATTCCCTGGTACGGAAGAACAGCAAAGGGTAAGATAAGGCAAAAAATAATCATGGCCCAATATTTTTGTCAGACAAGATAAGCCCAATGTCTTGTTTGTTGATGAAAGAAAATAATCTATATGTAAAATACTGCAGGGGTCATTTGAAATTTTTTAGAAACATTTCTCCCTGTTTGCACTGACTACAGCCCAGTGACCAGGCAGCAGCTCCGAGCTCTCAGGTTATAACATAGAACTTGTTGCTAATTATCTATGCAAAACTTTGCAGAAGGTGCAAAATTTGAGGCCCTGGTGTACTACTAAATAAATAATGCAGCTCACACACTTAGGTGGATCTGACTTGAAAATACTTCAATAATGTCACTGACTATGTGCTCAATTAACAGCTACTCTCTGCTTCTGCACATTTTTGCTCATGGCATTATAGTATCCATGACTAAGACCCACTTCTGCCACTGACTAAATACAGAGAAGCCAACAGCTGTCTACAGGGTGGAGGAGCCTCCTACCTTGATTTAAATACAGGAGGATGACCAAGTCAGTTTAAATGAATTTACCTCACTGACATATCTGCACAGAGCTCCCCTGTAGCAGAGATTTCAGTCACTGCACCACAGCTGCCTCGGCAACGCTGTTATTGCAAGCTGCCACAACAAAACAAAGCATCCTGAATATTCAGTTGCTAAAACTGAATTTTGATTTAGCTCTACTATTTGTTTTGAGGACCGAGATCTATAATTTCAAAACAAAAAATGCATCCCAGTTCTAGAAACCCAAGATAAGAGGGTTACTATCCAGTGACTGAATTTTTGTTTCTAACTGAAGAGGAGTTGGCTCTGAATAAAAACCAAGCACCTAAATACCTTTCTTCTGCCTTTGAAAAGGTGCTTCAGAACAAGAAGAAAGGAAATATGATGATATCTCTAATAGGATATAAGGGAATCACATTAAATTTAAAACTTGCCAAATATGTTTTTTTTGTAGATGAAAGGATTAAATTGGGCAGTTTTACAGAAAATCACAGCAGTCTACGCAGAAGACCAAGCCCTCTGTGGGGTAGTGTCCCACACCACTGGACTGCAGCCTCCTGTTGGGAGATGGTGACTGGTGACACAGCAGCAGGAATCCAACAGCTCTCCTAAAGCTGAGGTACTGCTTGTTTGCAAAGGAGAAACAACTTTTTCAGGGTTCCTCCCAGTCTCTGCTGTTTTTCTAATGGGCTGTGCCCCTTGTTCTTTAGGCAGCCCAGGTCCCATGGACAGTGCCAGCATAGTCTGGGTGACAGCCTGGTCCCTCCAGGAGCTCCTCTGAGACCACTCTCCCTACCCTCTCTTTGCTCATTTACTCTGCGAGAGCTACTCCACTTTTCCAGTCTCCGGCTCTTGGCTTTTCGAGTTCACATCAGTATGATGAAACCAGTGGATGACTGACCCAGACCACTGCCTATTAACCTCTGCAAAACTGTCCTGGTTTAGGCTGTGACATTCCCACAAGAGAAGTTGTCCAATTCTCTCTCCATTAATTTTAAAAGAGCAACGATCAGAATTACAAAAGAAAAGCACAAAGAAAAATTAAAATCTGCCAGCACCAAAAAGTCATCTCAGCACATTCACATCCATCAATTCAGCTCTGATTACTGACCATCATAAATCAGACTGACACTGTATTTTTTTTTTTTAACCTTGTGGATCAGTTTTACAGCATTCAGGATGATTTCTCACATGCATACTATTAACAAAGGGTAATAACAGAAAGGCTCAATACTAATGGCAAAATCAATGTGTTATAGACTTTGGGTAAAATTTCCAGGATCCTTTTGTAACTGCATCCTGAATTACATGAACTGCAAATTCCTATAGTAATTCTTATCTTGGGAAAAAGAAAGGGCCTTGAATACAATCATGTAATGAGTAGATATGCAAGGAAAAAATAACTCAACAATCAATCTCCTCCCCTCTTCTCTTTGAATAAGAAAAAAAGCAACAAAACCCCTTTACAATCTCATTAAAATGGCAGATTTGGTACAGATGGAGGATTCTTTTAAACAGAATAGTGGAAATGTCCTTTTACATTATCACTACTCTGCTCCCCAGCCAGATGGAGTGCTTATGATTACTGGCTTGGAAGTGACTTGCAAACAAAGCAACACATGGCAGAATTCAGCAGAAAGAAAAACATGGTTTGACATGAGATACAAAACAATATAAATATCTCTCCAAGAATGGGAAAGACAAGCTGGAATAGTTTAAACCATAATCTAGAGCTACTGGTCCAGATTTTGCAAGGAGAATTTTTTTTTTTCTTCCTGAAACTGCAGTGAATGACATTTCAGACAGTTCTGAAAGAGGAAGAGTCAGCTGAAGCCCACCAGACCAGGGGATTTATATGTCTGTGGTATTTCAGACACCCTTTTCAGCAAGCAAATTGTTGACAAATAGCATCAGTACAGACGTGTGCTTGGGCAACTTACACCTACAGAGGGCCCCTAGTTGTAGATACTTCTTATATCAGAGAAACCAGTGGTAGTATCTGAGAAATTTAATATAATGTTCTAAAATTAGTTCCTAGTCATTAAAATAATGGCTAACATGTGGCCCAGCTGAGACTTTAAAACAGGAGAGCAAGTACATGGCTCTGTGGATGGCTACCAGGCTCTTACAAAGCTACTACCAAGATAAAATTTGCTTACATTTACATTACTTACATTTACATTGTTTGCTTGCATTTACATTACATTTAGTCATTTATATTTTAACTGTTAAAATTGTGGGCACTGAGAATGTACAGCCACAGGAAAAAAAACCTGAGTTTTAAAATGCCAAAAAGATCAGTGTGAATTGTGAATGACTTTTTTTTAAAAAATCTGTCTGTTCAACCACCATCCATCATGAAAATAGTGTTTGTTATACTGCCATTAAAATTATGCCAGCTCAGATCATCTAAAAAAATCCACAGAATTAGAAATCTGTAGCCTGAAGCATATATTCTCTTCCAATAATAATAAAAAAATTAAATATAAAGATAAGAAAATAGTACTCAAACATTAAATAAGTTAAAGTCACACAGCACAATGAACATACACCTTTTTTCCCCAAAAATCTGCTCTGTGCTCCAGTGTAACCTATTGCTCTTTAACTGAAAGTATCTACCAAATCTGTAAATCCTTTAATTTTTTTCCTTAACTTTGACAGGGATATCAGCCAAAGAAGGAAATTCAGCAAATTCTGCTACAAAAAAGATAAAAATTCTCTTTAAAGGCTTGCCAAATGAGTGAACAAGAAGTGGTCTCATCCTGCTCTTCTTCAGCAGCAGGTAGGCTCAAACCTCAAAGACTGAAATGCAATCACTTTTGAAGGACAGCCTGCAGTGATTTTTCAGAAGTCTCCTAACCCTTCAGAACAGCACACCTCGAGGCCAGCCCTGCTGGGACCTGGGAAATTCAGCACGTTACAGACATTCAGAGAGCCCGTCAAAGACACACACGGAAGGACTGCAGTGTTTACTCAGCCAAGATCCGTAACAGCTCCTCTTACCTCACCATCAGCACTTCCTAGTATGTGCTTATATTTTCAATAGCAGGGCAAAGGGCTCTTGGGATGACAGACTAAAACAAACAATGCATGTATGGTATGAGCAGTGTGCCCAAAGCCTCTGAACGGCCGTCTACAAACCCGCTTCAAGGTCCAATTTTTAACCCTGCATTGTTCCCTTAGAATATCAGGGTAGATTACATATTTCCAATCTGCCCTGCTCATCAACTCAAGCTTTCTGAAAGAGCACTTCTTGTTTCATTTTCATCCAGTAGCTGGGGGTTTCATGCCCAAGTTCTAAAGCTCCTTTAACTTCCAGCAATGCTGAGACTAAAACATCACAGTATTCTTCCCCAGTACAACCCTGTCCCCTGGGAATAGGAAAAACTGCAGCCAAGTGGAATGCAGACTGCTAGGTAAGCTAAAACTTCCTATCCAAAAGGGACCATAAATCATTCATGGCTTCCACCACTGAGACTTCAGCAAATTCTCTTCCTCCATCAATACATCGCCTCGACATGGAAAAGGTGCATCTTCCACCTGTATCCCAGAGAAACGTGGTTTGGCAAAACCACTGCCACGGTATCACATAAATCCCATAATCAGCTGCTGTGTGAAAATAATGGTTAAGATAATACTTATCAAGACAAGTTCTTGCTGTCAAGAGCACTCTACACTCTTTGAATCATAAAGAACTAAGGAGAGCAGCAGAGCTTCATTATACCATCCTGTAAGCACCAAAAGCAGCTTCAGTGAAGCCAACTAAAAGCCCTGGGCTTTATAAAGATTTCTTTCTCTCCCACTGATCACCTCGAAGACATCCGTGTCATTGATTTGGTATGGAAAGCACTTTCGGAAAATACTGAGGTAATAATGCTGCAAACTGGAAGAAGTGTTTACATAAGCATCATGATGTCACATGATTGACTCCTGAGCAAATTGACTTGACACTATCATGCTTGAAAAATAACCAGTAAAAGCCAATTAGGAAGGGAAAAAAACAAAAGCCAGAGACTCCAGGCAGCCCTGTGTTTAGTGAAACTACAAACCTTACATGAACTCTCATGGAGATGAGATGAGCAAGGGCAAAGAACTATATATGGAAAGCACAAGGAGACACGGTATCAGATCTTCCTATATCATCTTGAAGCATTGCTGATGTTTGCAAATTCACTGCTGATTAATCAGATGGCTTGTTGCATGCCATGCATCTTGTTCGAAGTCCTGCTGAAAACTGGGATTTTGTACAAATTGAGAACAGCAGCTGCCTTGCTCCTTCTTCGACATACCTCACTGGAGAATAGGATTCTATAAAGTAGAAATTCCTTGGATCTGAACAGTAGATTTCAGCATTTTCACTAAATGTGGAACTTCTGTTTTTTAACAGAAAATAATACTAGTGGCCTAGTGAAATTGATGGCTGTTGCTTGGTCTCCATAGGTGTGCAGGTATGTAAACACAAAGACAGGGAAGTAAAAATCACATGCTAACCATATTGCACCACAGCCCTGGAAAACCATGAACAGTTCAGAAATAGCTTTTTCATTTTTTTTTCAAGAATATACTTAAAAACTGGTTGAAAATATTAGAGGAATGTTACATAAAATATACCATCCATTTGTTTATGGGCTCCATGTGAGAAGAAGTTGGCTCAGGCTCACTCTGAGTCGGGATCCTATTTCTAACAATTCTCAATATTCCATGATTGCCAGGAGCAAAGAATTAATCATTAAGATTCATAGTGACAACAGCAAAGTATTTCATCCTAAAGTTGAGTTAAGCACCAGAAATGTGACTGCTGGCAAATAAGCCCTTCCAAACACTCCCTCTCTGTTGTCTATCTTTTAGGCTTATTCAGAACATAACTGCGATATGAAGCCACAGAACTGCCAGATGGTTTCAAAGTACTCAGACATGACTTCTGCACAGAAGAAGAAATTTTTATCATGTAATATGTTCCAAGAGCAACACTGAAAAAACAGCATTTTTATGGGATACCTGACAACTGACTGTGTCTGTCAGACCTTGGCCAAAAACACCCCAAACTCACTGTGAACAAGATATTTGACTATACATCTTGACTTTGTTCATTCCTCAAGGACCATCTAAAGGAACCATTCAAATGAAAACAGAAGCAGCCTTCATTAAAAGTGAAATACAGTAACAGAATACAAGTGTATCCTCTCAGCACAGGCATATGAAGGTGTCCAACATCCTGTGAAATAAGCACAACGGAGCACAGCTCTCACTCAGTGTACAGTGGCGAAGCTTCATTTAGAGATGGTGCAATAACACAAATAAAAGAAAAATGGAAGCACTGAACTAACTGTAACTAATCCTTCAAATCTGTTCCCAAATGCAACAGAGACAATTTGATGGAGCAATATTATGACCAAGGCTTTTAAACAACAGTTTGCCTGTTACTTCAATGAACAGACTACGGCCCACTTATTACACTGCAAAAATGCCTGCAGACACAGGGTAAAACTTCCAGGAGGAAACCAAAATGAGATTAGCTTGCCTAGGATTTCTACCATGTGCAGAGTTAGATAAAAAAATAGAATAAGAAATTGGTAGGAAGAGATTAACAAAGAAAATTATGGATGAGGGTAGACAAATGGAGTTCTTAAATCACACCCAACTCCATTTCCAATGATTCTGTGATATATGAGGGCATCAGAGCTTCTCTGCGGGCAAACTACACTCGGGATCACTCAGTGGGAGATGCCACTGAACACAAGAACACAAGTCCCTGGCCATGTAATCTGTGCCTTGTTCTCCCAGGCATTCTCAGGACTGCTGGACCTTTCACACTTTAAGAGTTACCATTTCAAAGTACTCTAAAATTTCATCAAATTACACTCCGTAAGGGCTTTTAAGGAAAACTGCAAGTTTGAAATCTCTCATAATCATTACAATGATGCAAAAATAAGACGTTACAATGCAATGAACCCAAAGAAAAATAAGTGACTGTAACTGTGGTTGATTTCAGCATCACTCAGAAGTTATCCCCAGTCTCAGTATTAACACAGTCCGATTTCCAGGACACACACAAATGAGTCATCAAGATTGCTACATAGTTTATAGGATGCTATTCCCAGTTAAAAAATGAACCTGTATTTGTTGTGCAAAATGACTAAAATCTAGTCTCAACCTCCAGGAAGTTCTGCATTCAGTAGGTTCCTCCCTATCAACTTCCTTTCAAAAGGCACTATTATTTTCAAAGGAAGTGTGCATCAAGGAGAAAGCACCAGGAGCTACACAATCTGAAGAGCACTGTCCCCTTTAAATACAGTTACAGAGAAATCTCAAATTATTTCTCTTACTCAAATTCCACTTTGAGCTATCAAGGCATGGACAATTTATAAAGCAATACATATAAATTCACTGAATTTTCATCTTCTTAGAAGACTCTGCTCTGATCAAGTATAAAACTATCTCTCAGAAACTCCAAATTGAAATGTATGGAGAGCAATAACATGAAACTTCCACAACCTTTTCCTCCTAAATATCAGGTAGGGAAGTAACACGAGACTCGTATTGCCTCAACTTTGTTACTGCAACAGGGCCTGACTGGGAATTGTGCTTTCCAAGAACACTGGGAGCATTCACATGTAATAACCTCAAGATGTCTTACACCAGGAAGAAGGAAATATTCTCCCACATTGGGGTGATGCAGGAATTTCCCCCGAAACAGAGGAAAATTAGTAAAATGAATAAAAAATGATCTCATCAAGATCATTTCTGACATGCTGCTGGGGAATGAGGACAGCTGTGCAAACTGCATTCCAAACAGGACTTATATTTGTCAGCACAGATGTACAAAAACGTCTCTCAGTTCTCACTGTAGTGCTGGCAGCTTGGCTAAATATTAATGCTGTCCCCGGAGCGCTGCTCCTGATTTTGTGTGTGTTACACAGATGAGATGATGGCCACAGTTAAGACAAGATGCTTTCTGAAGTTGCATTAGAACTACAAAGTAAGAGAAGAGGGAAGCTTCAGAGACTGCAGCAATCCTCATATGGGTCCCTGGGAATTATGGATGGGAGGGCAAGAGGAAAAAGTAGGATGCATAATTCCTAAAGTTAGATCTGAGCTTTCCAGATGTATAGGAATTTGACAGTGGATTATACTGGGGTGTAGTGCAATACTTTCCAGCTATACTGCAGCTTTTTAAGATACAACAAAAAAAGCTTTAATTTACACTAAAGCAGTTCTCCTAAAGCCTGTTCAAAAATTTAGGGTTCCTTTTCCTGTCTTTATGGGCAAATGCAAGGGTCACAACTACTAAAGACCTTCATGAACTATCTATGCACCTCTCCTTGCACTGCTTTAACTCATATGCATCACATTCTGTATCTGGTAGTTATCCTGTCTTTATAAAAATGTAATTCAAACTGTATTGGCTCAGAATATTACTGGGTTTTTCTCACTGCTACATCAGTGAAATGGGTTCATGAAGCTTCTGATGGCTGATTTCACACCAAACATTTTGAGCAGATGCAGAAATCCACCTTGGAATGACTGCATGAATAATGCAGTCAATTACAGCAGCACACATGGCCATAACCTGGTTTTTTCTAACCTGCTTAGTTAGCACTGCATTTTTTTTTCCTTTGGAGAACCATCAAGTCTGTAGCTATTATTGTAGCTAACTCTCATGTTTCCTTTCTCTCTGTGAGCTGTTATTTCTTATCTGATGTTAAATAGCTTTCACAGGGCTTCTAAAATTACTGTAGAGCAGTAGTATTTCTTATATCTGGATTACCTACATGATGCATCATGGAAAAGCAGTCCCTTGGCAGGACAAACTAGCTAGTGTTCACACTGCATTATGGAGGAGGCAGCAGCTGCTATTTTTAGGGTACTGAATACCATCCTCCATTATAAATCTATTTATTTTACAGATACAGTTATTTTACTGTTAGAATTATGCCTGTTTTGACTGATGAAAATCCTGTTTAATTAACAAGCCAATCATTAAAAAGTTGGCATTTTCCTGTAGTTACCTGTTTGCCTTAGTAAAATAAAAATCATATACAAAAGCAGCCAAAGGAGCTGGGGCCTCCCTGAAGCAGTTTTACTGGCTCACTGTGCTGCAGATTCAAGAGAAACCATTAGAGGAAAGAGTGTCTCAGCAACTTCAATTAAATTTTCCTTTGGCAAGTACATTATAGTTTCACAGACAAGAGCTTTCTTTCCATAAAACTTTTTCATTTCTGAGCAAGACATGAACAATTAAAACTTCACGAATAACACAGAGATGGCACTTCCTAATTCTCTCCCCCCAGCAGGCACTGATATTTAACACAATTTTAATATGCAGTATTTCATATTACAGCCCAGAACTTTCTCCAAAATGATTAATGCATCCAAAGAGCATACTGGATTTGCTAACTGAAAAGGTAATTATCTTAGACAAACCATCAATCCTGTATCTATACAGTTCTGTGAGTAATCCCAGACTCCAATAGTTTTTTTACTTTTCCCAACTCTTCTCTCCAGGGTAGTAGCTAATGATCTCTAATCTGAGGCCATCTCAGATGAGCCAAGACTTAAATGTGCTTTTCAGAAGACATCTGAAATGCATTATAAATATATCAGTGATCCACTCTGGCTAAAGTCATCTCTCCAATAACTCACCTATGTTTTTGTACTGGTAGGAAATGTAACAGATCTTTTCAAGGGCTCATTTCCATGTTTAGACAAGCAATTCTCTGCATGCACACACACACACAGAATTTGTGTTTGTTAGATATTCATAAAACTATTCCCCAGTCCAACACATCTGAACATGCAGACAGCTGCTGAAAGCCACAGAGAATAGTGTTGATGCTGCATGTCAAACAAAAGGAAGCCACGGGCCTCATCAACTGGATTTTACTGGCTTTAGCAAAGAGGAATAGGTAAGTAACACGCCCCCAGGACTCAAAGCAGTATAACTACTAAGTAAAATACATCTTTTTCCCCATTAATAATTAAAGACTGCTTAGATTTGCACATGTACCACTCTTGCTCAAAGTTAGAACAAGACACATCTGAATCTGAATACAAAATTTGACCTAACTCCCACATAATTTATTAAGGAATCTCATTTTTTAATTACTAGGCATTATAAATTATTTGACTGTATAAATTAAAGTGACAAACAAGATCAAAAGGGAAAATGATTGCATCAGAAACTGTACTTTGCTAATGTACTTTAGTACCTGTGCCCTAAGTTCAATGGGATTTTTTCATACTGCCTAACAAATACGATGTAGTTTGCAGCACGCAAGGAGACTCTACAGTAACACTGGATCTCATTTTAGGCTTAACAGCAGAGACCTTAAGAGGAGGGGAAATACTTCCATTTTGATTTGAGTTGTAAGCACCATCTTGTGGAACTACAAAGCCTGCAGATTTAAAAAAAAAATACGGGTTTATAAGTTCCTCTCATAAACTGACTGGGAATGCCACCAGGACATGACACAAAGAACAAAACTGTTTCTCTCACCTCCTACAGACCCACAATAAAAGCAAAAAGCAGCTTTTCTCCTACCCAAAACATTAAGGCAATCTTGTCCCTACCAACCTTCACATAAAACCCTACAGGCAGCAGAGCTGACATTCTCTGGCAAAGAATTGTAGATCAGGATTCCTGCAGCTGGAATGAGAAACTACAGTCCCTCTGTAACGAAGAGTTCAGCTCCATTTCCCCCTCTCCTTTTCCCTATCTCACAGTACTATTACAAACTGTCATTTCTGATTTACAGAGCAAATGTTTTATCCCTAGAAGAGGGTACTCATCACAAAAGCTCAGCTCAGGCACTTAGTAAAGTATCAGTGCAGTAAAATGGACCTGCACTGTGGATGGATAACGCTGACCTTCACCAGGGGATATGTGGTGTTTGGGTTATGGAAGGAGCCAGCAGACAGACTGGATGGGAAAGCTTTTTCCTTTCATATTAAACAGCAACACACACATTGTAAATGAAGGAAAAATACACAGCTACAGGACTTTAGCAAATAAGGCACACGCAAACTTCTGTGACTTATTTATTTCTTTACCACTGCTAAGATATTATCATTAATATTACTGTTTCCATCAGCATTCAGCAGACAATTCTCTTGCTCCCACACAATTCCATGGAATTATTTGAAATGTAAATAGAAAAAGCGGAAAAGCTCTTCTATAAGGGCTAGTTCATCTATGAATATTAAAGTAAAATGAACCCTCCTGAGAGCTCTGATAGACTGCTCTGGGACGGAAAACCATGTCATTACTGACATGAATCATATTTCCTAAAATCAGTGGCAAGAGAGTGTGTTTTTAAATAAGCACCATCCACACATCTAATATTGAATCAGTATGTATGACCCAAATAAAATTTCATTATTCTTGTTTTTATTACTAGGATTTTTAGTAGAGCTGCAAGTGGAATGTAAATAACTAGTCTTCTGTATTTTATTATTGACTACTTCAGCACTTTGATCTAATCTTACCATATGCATAGAAGACTGAAAAATTACTTCTTAAAAGCTTACAAAAGAAAGAAAAGAGGTGAGCAGCAGCTTTGCCTCTTGTGACAATAGTGCTGGTGAATGTGCTGCTCCTGGTTATGTCCTTCTGCTTAATTTAGCCTGTCATGTAAATCCATACTGTGTGAGAGGACTGTGATATCAGGGAAATCACTGAACTGTAAAAGAATGATTACAACACAAAGAGAGTGGGAGTACTAGGATGAAGCATATCAGCAAGATTTGGGAGTTAAGTCAGTAATTATTTGCAAAAAACTCACTGGACATTGATACACTACATGCCTCTCACTCTATCACAGATTCATTTAGGTTGGAAAGGACCTTTAAGATTATCAAATCCAACCCAGCACTGCCAAGTGCACCACTAAACTGTGTCCCCAAATGCCACACCTACACATCTTTTAAATACCTCCAGGGATGGTGACTCCACCACTGCCCTGAGCAGCCTGAACCAATGTTAACACAAATGTATGACTCTGTAAATTTACATGAAAAAAGCTCCTCCACGTTTTTATGCTGCTATATTTCACTTATTTACCAACACTCAGAGCTTGGATGAAGCACAACACCCCTCTGAACCTTACAGTCTCCAAAGATGCCAAGTGTGCCTTTTGCAAACTCTGAGGTAAATGGATGTCATGACAAAATTTCAGCTCAGAGAATTAAATTCTCGCTAACCCAGTTCCCAAAGCAGTGGCAATTACCTACAGTAGTAGTCTTTATCTGACCTCAGCTACTGGCTGCATCTGCTGCATTTTCAATGCCAACATTAGAGGTTTCTTAAACTACTTTTTTTTTCTTTTACTTTTCATGCACAGAAAAATATTGGATATCCATATCAAACTATGAATTATTCAGTTATCAAAGTCCTTCAGTATTCTTCAAATGAAAATAAACACTTTTTTCATTAAAAATACAGTGAAATAATAGATAATGACAGAAACCACGAGGGAAAGGTGCAAATAATGGCAACAGGCCAATGCCACTGTACGTTCATAATATCAGGTCTGTCTGCAAAATTAATGCAAATAGCTCCACAGTTTGACTCACATTTTCCACTGCTTTTTCAACTTGCCAGGCACTCAAGCCTACCTTGAATACATCCAATGTGACCTGAAATTATGGCTGTGTAACTTCAGTTATAACAATTAGCCAATTAACTAGATACTAACCTTAAATAGCTTAGATTTCTAACAACAGCAAAGGATGTACCTGGTATTTTATGAAAGACACATTTAAACCTATGCAATATATAGAAGCCAAGGGACAATATAAAAAACCCATGAGGATTAAATGCAAAAATAGTGTTGCTTCTCCTTTTGGTACAATGTTATTAATGAAGTCTCAAGAACTGCAGAACAACTTAGAGAGATTTCATTTCCTCATACGCAGTCTGCAGAAAGTGCAAACTGGAAATTCCAGCCTTTATTTAGAGAGAGAGAGATATATATATAATTTTTTTTTTTAAACTGCAGTCAGCTGACAGTGCTTTAAAGCACATCCTTGCCAACCAGAATTTAAAGCCCTGCTGCACAGGTGTTTACTTTTGTTACACTGAACAACAAACTCGTAAATCACAATATTCTGATAAGCTCTGTCAGGCCATGAGATACCCCCCGGGGGATGGGATTTGACCACATGGGCATGAGCTGGCACAGCCTGGACATGGGAAGTTGAATCCCAATGCACACAAAAGAGCAAGGTCTGGCACAGGCAGACAGATTCACGTTTGCCCTGTCTGGCCTCAGGTGTTCAGTCAAGGTCACTCAAGAAGGTAAGGAACAGGCACAGGGAGAGGTTGCCTGAACTGCTCTAAGGTGGTACCCAGTCAGCTTCTGGAAGTGTCACTCTCCGTGGATTACTGAGGGCCATGAGGGTCCTAATTCAGGTGCCATGGATCTGATCCTAATGAGAGCTGAAAGCTGGGTCAATCCTCTCACTTTCAACATCAAAGATGTTCAAAACAGTCTCTTTCCTTGTCTGAGAAAGTAACCAGCTTTCTCTCCATTTATGTTTTTTCACAAGCATCATAACAGCAGAAAATAACAAGTGCTGAACCAAAATAATCTCATAAGGATTTACGTATTATATTTAACAGTCGCTTTTAACTGTTAAATGACTAATGAGTTAATTCCTTCTCTGGCACAAAGCCTTTACTCAGAGAGTATGTGAGACTTTGCAAGCTGTTTTCAACACAAAACATATGGGAAATAGTAAACTTGTCCAGGTTATGTTTAAAATAGGATACTCTGTTCAAGTAATATTTTAGATAGTCCCCTCAGAGAACATAAATCAATCATGACAGGGTTTTAATGTTCCATTGTGGACAGCAGCTGAATACACATCATAATGATTCTCATTCCTTTCCACTTAATCCTGCTGCCTTCCCAGCCATTGAATCACTGCTCTCCTTCCTTACTAAAATGCATAACTGAGATGCTGATTAGTGTCCCAGATGCTTGATAACAGAGACAGTAATCAATACCTCCTCTTTAATCTGTCTGTGGAGGATGTTTTGTCCCTTTGGTTTTGGATACAGGTTCTGTTACCATGATCCATGGCTTTAATATTGCCTGTAGATTGGATTAGCACAGAGCACTCTTTCTATAGCTATTCCTTACCTTCTCTTGGAACATTAACGTCACTGTGCCACAGCTGTTGCCTATTTGCTGAGTTTGAAAGCCCTGCTTTAAAAAAACCCTAAATTTTTAAGTAGTTCTGGATTATGCTGTCCAACAGATTTCTGCAGCGAGCCCAGGGAGAGACCAGAGCTGCAGCTCTTGACTACAGAGCTCATGTATGTGAACTGCTGCCACTCAACTTGCCCAATTGCCCTGGAGTTTTGGTGGGGGTTTATTTTATTTTATTTATTTATTTATTTACTTTAAGAGCCACAGTAGAAAAATACTTTCTTTCATCAAGTTGAAAGCTGCAAGTGGACTTCTCTTTGGGCAACTGCAAGATTTTGGCCTTGCAAAGTTTTGCAAACACCATAGAAATGCTCAGTTTTAAAGACAGGAGCCATCTCTCTAAAGGCTAACAACAGACAGGTGCAGGCACAAGTCCTACTATTTACTTCCCAGATGTTTAATTTATAAACACATTCTTCTGCACTTGTGCTCTGTAAAAAAACCCCACAAGTCTCTTTAAAAAAATCTCTTTTCTGCACTTTTTAAAAAAAATACTGCACAGTGGTATCACTATGTGACTACAGATAAATATATCATCTACATTGCAGCTTTTACTGGAGTATAAGGCAGCCAATTTTAAGACAATATCAATAATTTAGAAACTCAGCTACGTGCACCCACCTAATTGGATTCTCTTTACTTGGCAATTTTTTCAGTAGGATATGAGCTTCTTTACTTTTATAGGAATTCATCGACAGAGATCTTTCAGTAAACTCATATAACATGCAATCAATAGACATAAACCCACATGCAATTATAAACCATTTTTTCACCAAGTATTTTTCTTCTTCTCACAGCTTTGGCAAAAGGAGTGGCTGTTCAAAAAATCAAGCTAACATCGTAAATCACGATGCCAGTGCTGACACCTGCAGACACCAGAGAGCTGCTGGGATCCAGTTTCCCGTTTCTGCAGTGGAACTTCCTCATGATGCTTCCCTCCAGAAAAAGAGCCTTTTAGCTCCAACTGGCTGAAGAGGTACCTTTCACTGGTGAGCAACTGGGCAAGAGCCAAGGCAAATACCCTTTTTTCCCATGGTATATTTTGTATGGTGTAAGTAATAGAAGAAACATGACTGTGGACTGAGGAGGTTGCTTCTTGGTGACTACAGGAAAGGCAGAAGCAGTAAGTCCCTATGCCTCATGTGTCAGCCTGGAGCCAGACATAATGAAGGCAGCCAGCCAGCAGCAAACACTAGGATCACAGATTTAGGTGGGATACAACCTGCCCAAATAGAGCACAAAAGAACCAAGAGGACCTTTTGCCTATGGAATAAAGGTGTGGGGTTTTGGGGGTTTGTTTGTTTAATTGTTTGGTTTGGGGAGGGTTTTGGAGGGGGTGGTGTTTGCGTTTTTTTGTGATTTACAGCTGATTACCATATCTCAAGTGCCTCTGAAAAAAACTCAATTCAACCACTCAGGGCATTTTTGAGGCCAGGCTGTCTACACCAAGAGTTTAAACCAAAATCATACAAGCACCTGCCCCTCCTCCCTCCCCAACCCAAACCCCAAAACCAACCAACAAAAAAACAACCAATAATCCCCAAAATACACACAGAAAGGATTATTAACTTAAAACCAAGGCTAACTAGCACAAGAAAGCTGCCCTTTCTTAGTCCTCAGAAACGGACAGATGAGAGGCTGAGATGGCTACTTGTGTGCACAAGCACTAACCTCTCATTGCTCCTGACATTTTCATCCAATTCAAACAGGCATCATGGAGAAACCACCACCACCATCACAGTGTGAGTACCCAGTGTCCCCTTTAAGATGGCAGGTGACCCACTCCAAAGTCCCCGTATGTTCTGTGATTCAATAATGCAAACTGTCAGGCCTAAGGATTATCCCACTGGGGCCTTGCTTGGCTAAACCAGTTCTCTCCAGAGTCAAGGCTACACCCTGTTCACGTGGGCTGCAAGCCAAAACTATTTGCCACATCAGGAGGGTGAAGCTGTGTTTTTCCGGGGGCTGATATTCACTTCAGCAGAGACAGGAGAAATATGGAAAGTCCCTTCATTGCCTGGATCCAGAAGGGATTATTTGGGCCACAGACTAATTACAAGTGACAGTGCAGGCGTCCTGCTGATGGCAGCCATTTTACTGATGCCACGGTGTTATCCCTAGTGACACTGGCAGTAAGGAATAGCTGCCAATTGACCCATATTTGTAGGCAGGACCTACTGACCTGAGGGAGACTGCTCAAGCCCAGCATCAACTGAGTCAAGTGACTTCCAAAGAGCCATTACAGAGCAAGAGGTTTGGGTAAATGTGCTGACAGACGTGTCACAGGTGTGACGGATCAATACCGTCTGCTGCACCAGGCACAGGCAGCAGGTTGGGAGCACAGCTTCCCTGGGCTCAGCAAGGGAACCCCTTGTGCTGCCAGGTCTGCATTTCCAGAGCCCATGTGTCTGGGGATGAAGGCAGTTTTCATCAAAGCCTCTTCTGACACAGGGGATAAATGTTTTCACGGGGACTGTGTGATCTCTCTTTACCCATTGTGCTATCTGTCCTTTTCAAGCTCATGGCCATATGATGGCAATCCTTCATTTGAAACAATCTTGTGGACTCTCTTTCCTTTTATTGCACAGATACTCCTCAGCTCCCTCCACGTGACCTACCATGCTCAATAGCAATTAGAGAAACCAGGTATTTTCCCCTTGTTTTCATTTAAAGCAGCAAATACTCCATGGACCTCTAATGGTTCACAGATGAGTGAGTGAGAGTCATTAACCTACAGACTCAGTGTGAATTCTGGGTAATGGCAGGAAGACATCAGTAGACGTTTCCACTACAGACTATTTGCAGACCTGGACTTGAGATTTTGATTTCTGAGACTGTGATGAAGTGAAAGGCTGGAGTTCATACGACAAGGAAAAGCCTGGTTTTGACACACGCACAGCCAGCACACAAAGATATGTCTTAACAGCACACTGCTACCTTACAGAATGCCCTAAGGTGCACTCACTATATACAGTCTGCTATTTAAAATGTCTAGTAATGTATTCTGAAGTATCCTCTGACTGCCTTCCTCAAGCTCAAGGGCTCACATGGAAGCCAATACATAAGCAGTGTTACCAGAAATGCCTACAGAGCCACTGGTAGAGAAAGTGGGTCTTTTTTTTTTTTTTTTTTTCACTCCACTTCCACCCTTTTTTTTTAAACAATTAAGCTATTTTTAGGAACATGGTTCACTTTGAAAGTTTGAATCTCAGAGCTGTTTCCTTGCACAAAAGATAACAGAGAACCATGTACCCAAGAGCTATATGTTACTGCTATGTCTTATCTTGCATCAAACCCTAACAGCCCTTTAGAAAATATATTTCTTGGAAAGAAACAGCAGTGGAAAATTATCATACATGACATTCACATCAACACTGTAGATTAATAAGCCCCAAAACATTTTTGAAGACTTGAAATTAATTCATATTCAAAATGACAAACTCTATTATGACTAGTAGAATAAATATTTGTAATTAAGCTGTTTACAGGGGTTAATTACAGAAATTTTTTTAAAGTAATTTTGTTTTAAAAACAAAATGGAGCCAAAAGCGTCTCCAAGAATACCCAAACTAGTGATGCCACAAAAGCTTACAACTATCATGAAGGTAAGAAGCAATCAGCACAAAAGTGAAATGTTTTTATTAAATTGTGCTTCTAAGTTTTCAGTCCCTTGCCTGCACAGTTTCTTTTGGTCTTACCTCAATGTGGAAAATGCCAGTGACATATCAAGACTGACAGCCAACCACTCAAATGAGCATGTTCTCATAAGCCTATTGGAAGTGTTTTTCTATGAGCATTTGACTTGGCATATCTTTTACTACATGTCTTTAAGTGTTTTACTTGACATATAAAATATAACACACAGCTAGTGTGTAGAGGAAATAAAACCATGTACAGCTGAAGAAATGACCCTTGATATTTGCTTTTCCATTAAGGAAGAATATACTCCATGAACAGAAGTGGATACTGAAAACTCTGTCACAGACATTGCTTCCTAAGGAAGTCAGAGGGATTCAATCCCTATGCCATAAAGATTCACAACTGAAATTCTAACACATGGAGCTAAATGCTCTATATCATAAAGAACATGCTCTCCCCTAGACTAAGTCCATATTAAAATTGAATCTCTAAATTTCAGCGAGAGGAATTACTAAGCCCAAAGATATTCATGCCTTATTGCATGTTTAATGGCCTGAAATCATCCCTCTTTTCACCTCAGGCATGAAAGCAAAAAAACTCACCACAAATCCAAATGTCATCCTTTTGGCCTATCCTTATTACAGCTAGAACTCTCCTTCTCAGAAGAAAAACATTAAAGAAAAAAAAAAGTGGAACAATGGATAACAGGAGGAACGAGAGTAGGAAGGATGAAAAAGACTATTAAATAATCCCCACATTAGGACAAGTTTTGGACAAAAACAAAGAAAACCAGATAAAGTGTGTAACATCTTGTCATTGAGATAATGGATCTGAAATCCTCAGGATCAACATAAAGCAGGTGTCTCTCCCTATTTTATTACTACTTAGTTTGAAATCAGGAATAATTGAACACTTGGCATTTAGAAATATCAAAAAGCAGCAGGGGTTCCATCATATCCCAGATCAATTTTTATTCTTCTCCCCAAAATTTCACCCGGGGCTGTAATTTATTGGTGCCTGTAAGATGAGCTGGAGCCTGAGAGAGCAGATGTATTGAAGGCACTCAGGAAAGTTTCTGTCTGAGGCAGCAAAGGTTGAAAGACTCAACAGCCATTTGCTGCTCTGCTCCTCACTCAGAGGCCTTTGCACACAGGGAACAATTCACCCACCACTGTCCTCGGCTCATATGTTCATGCAGATCACAGAAAATCTCGGGGCATGCGAGAGACCCAATTTTACTTTTCAACTACTCTTAAAAATTCATTCTGACTTTTTAGTCACAATCAGCACAGTAAGAAAATCCTCTTAAGAACCTTTTGCAAGGATTTCTTGTGTTTCTTCAAAGAATTGAAGAGGTTGCTCCCCTAAATGGCTTTGGATACAAATCTCCAAGAAGCAGCACCCGCAACATATCTTTGAAGGCTATTACTTTGGAACACAACTAAATATTTGAGAGATGTCAAAGGTTGTTTCTAATGTGGCAAGTCTCAGGAAGGAATATTGTGGAGCACCTCAAAAATTAGGTGAAAATTGGGAAGAAGTAGCAGCATCTTCTCCTTTTCCTTTCCAGTTCAATATTTTCAATAACTAGTAAATAAATCCCCAGATGCACTAATGGCTGCCATCCAGAAAATGCATCTGCTGTGTTTATGAGATCTGCAGTTCATAAATAATTGCCAAATATAGAATTATTCACTTCAGTGCTATCAGGGGTTGTTTTATAAGACAGGAGAATATACCGGAATCATACTTATGAGGTAAATCAATCAGTTTGACATAGAATTCACATGTGTGGGTGTCAAAGCTTAGCTTTTGTGGAAAAAGACCACATACAATTTTTAAATTAACTGTCTGACTGGCAATTTAAGCTGCCACTGACCCTTCTGCCATCAGCACCACTCATATAGGTACATCTGTATGGGTACACTTTAGTCCTTCAGCTTATGAAAACCCTAATTCCATTATGTCAGTGATTTTTTACATCCATGTGCCGTATAACTGTATAACAAAGGGGCCATTTCCAGGCTGTACATGCTAAACACCACATGGTGCCTTTCACGGCTCCAGACAGAAGGGCTCTCTTAGCCTATAACAACCTGATTTTGAAAACCATCCACTGAGGTTACTGCAAAAAAACCCCACTGGATGATACCTGAACTGATCCAGGAACACTCTGGTACAGTAAAGATACAGGTTGCTTGTATGAGGCTCACATATTGAAATGAGAAAAACAATTTTCCCATTTATGATCAACTTCTGTAAGCTTCTGATTTCTGCTTCTAAACTGAGTTCATATCAATACTTGCAATGAGCCAGCCATTTGCAGGGGGGGCAGTCTTTGCAAATAAACCTGTGCTGTCTTCACCTTTGGTTCCAACTGGGTGGACCTGAATAAACTCTGCTGTGAAGGCCATCTCAAGTCTTTGGATGCTGCTGTGCTCCTGGCATGGCTCTCCACCTTAACTCCACCATTATTCTTGGGAACATAAGTTTGCCCAGACAAAAAGCCACACAGATATAGTCTATGATACAGAGAGAAAGCTTGAGTAAAGGCTTGGCGTGGACACATTCATGC
This sequence comes from Platyrinchus mystaceus, assembly GCA_035041135.1. Classification (NCBI taxonomy): domain Eukaryota; kingdom Metazoa; phylum Chordata; class Aves; order Passeriformes; family Tyrannidae; genus Platyrinchus; species Platyrinchus mystaceus. Next base: position 5,789,300 of record JAWWLV010000180.1, on the reverse strand, counting down.
TCTGGACACACAGGCAATCCTGTGCAGATGCTGTCCCCATGCATTTTTTTACTAAAGGGGTAGCTAGGAAAAGATCTGCAACAAATCCCCACCACTCTTTGCAGAGGGCTGAGTACTTCCATATGTCTTTAGCAGCCCAGACACCCACAACACGACATTCACAGGAGCTCCCAGCTGTGTCTATCCTGTGAGCCACAAGTCTCTGGTCCCTTGTCAGGAAAAAGCAAAGCTCTTCAGCTTCCAGGCACTGGGATACAGAGGAACACTTAAACCGAGAGGCCAACAGGGGTCAGCCCTGCCTAGCAGGGAAGCTGTGACACACCACTGCCATCACCGCCGCCCCGGCGTGGCACAGGCACAAGTGGAAAACACATAAGGCTTGAATAACTACTGTTACAGAGTATCTCCAGCCATGAAAAAGCAATGAAACATTTGGCAGCAGAAGCCCTCCAAAGGAAGCTTCTCAGGTCTCTGACATTAGCCCAAATTAATCTCAGTTTCGCAATTTTGTACCTGAAAGAAACACGGAAGGAATCTGATGGGCTCAGCTGCCTTCTCCTGTACCCACACGCATTCAGAAACAGAATGAAACTCTTTGTCTGCAGATCACATCTAGTGGCTTCAGCACCACCTGGACATGGAATTTGCTGTCCGCCCAGGGATGATTCTTCCAAGGCAGGCTTGGTAGGAATAATCCATGTTGCACCATCACCAGTCGTAAGCCTTTTTTGTGGCATGCTTGTCTACAAGACAGCAGTTTTTACTAAATAGGGTCATATAATGAAAAGAGGAATACAAGAAAATCCTTCTTTTAGGAAGACTCTAGATAGTTAATGGATATGTCTAATATCAGCCTCAGTCATATTCCACTGTGGAAAGCATGAATGATGCCCAGGACTATATGTGGGCCCCAAAAGTGTAAAAGAGATGCTCAGCCACTAAACCTAACATTGCAACCAGATGAATGTACAAGTAATCAAGAAGTGGTTGTGCTTGGCCTGAATGGCCCTGAATGTCCCTACTGCTTAGCTAATCTCAATGATGAAACGGGGCAAGTGTTTCAGATCCACCAACGTGCCTCAAATAGGCACGCACAGCTCCCACTGACTACAGGAGGAGCTGCAAGGCATCCTGGAGAGGAGAAAGGACCTCTTTGTGTCCCACCAAACACTGGAGCATCCACCAGATGATCTACTTTTTAGTCACACTTTATCTCATGATCAGCTGGGCTGAAATACTGAATGCATTGTCCATTGTTTAATGATGGAAAAATAAAGCTGCAGGCTGCAGTTGATGTTTACTAAGGTGTTAATGAGCTATTCATTTTATCAGAATCACTGCAGAAATAATGCTGGGAAATGTAATCTGATGTCGAAAAAGATTTAATAGTGCTTCTATGTCATGGCAGTTGTGTCTTTTCATTGGCACTTTGCAACACATATAGAGGGTATCCAACGACTTAAGTATGTGTACACACACATAAATGTAAACTCAGACAAATTGTAATGGATACTTGTGCATGAAAAATATTTGCCATTTAAAAAAACCTGGCCAATGCCAACCCTTAAAAGCAGTGTAAATATTAAGGTTTGCATTAGATTTCCTATGCTTATTGAGACATTGGGAACTGAATATTGCAGGTATATTCCATATACTAACATCAAAGAGAAAAAAAGAAACATTCCTGTAAGGAAAAGTTCTACTTATTTAGTTAAAAAAACAAACAAACAAAAACCCAAACCAAAACAAGCCAAACAACCAAAACAACAAACAGCCACCGTATTAGTGATGTGCTGAATTCCACAACAGTTCTGCAGCCAAAGTGGTCTCCCAAGATGTGCTATTATTCCTACCTTCTGCTCAGTCTCCTGAGAAGCCACAGGCAACAAATAACACATTATCTGTACAAGGCACATCAGTACAAGGCAACAATTTCAAACTTTCCACTTTCATTCTAAAATGAATAAATTAACAAAGAAACCAAAACAAACCCAGAAGTTGTTCTTTTTTATAATTACTGAGAAGACATGGGGTTAGATCAGCAGCAGGGTAGAAAGGCTTCTACATTAATTTGTCACTTTCATTTTCAGTTTCTGTAGTCTTCGGGAGTTTATATTTGCTCACTCACAGGAATGTGTCTGCTTTTACTGCTGTGCCACATATATACTCAAAAGTTTCCATGTGAAGGGTGCTTTCTTACCATACTGCAAGAAAACCCCACCTACACAATTTTATTCTTTGAGAAACCCAGGAATCACTTGTTCCTTTGGATAAATGTTAGTGATCAGTATCAAAAGAAGATACAATGGGAATTAAATGTATTGATTCTTCTTCATTACAGAGACTGCTGCCTGCAAGCAACTAACATACTCTTTCTATAAGCAAAATAAAGTTATATGTTTGTAAAGAAATGGCACATTCCAACTGATTCTAAATAATGACAAGAAATCTTTGAGTTTGGCTATTCTGATTTTTCCTTGTCACGTGTATGCCTGCTGGCAGGTTTAAATAAAAATCTCTTAACTCTTCCTCTTTGAAATATTAAATGGGATAAATTTGCTTGCTAGGGTCTGTTTCTTTGAGGTTTTATACCTAGGGGAACCATTTATATCTGAATCAAAAGAGATGAGAGGCAAACCATTAACAAAGCTGAATCTTGTAACACTCCTTTCAAACATGTAAAGAATCCCAAAAAACACAACATAAAAACAAATTAAGTCTAAAACTGTCCTCTTCTTTAATAAAAATTACCTGAGCTAGGGGGAAATTCTTAAACCACTGCTCAGTGTTACTTCTTTTTTTGTACCAAGTTAAGAAACCTCAGGCCCTCCTTCTGAACGTATTTTCAGACACATTCAAATCTCTGCTTATGTTAAAACATCACGAAAGGATAATAGCATTAGTCTACTTGTCAATTTGCCACAGCAGAGCATTTTCTGGCACTTGGAAAGTCATTCTTAGAGGACTTGCTCAACATATGGCCAAATATTACATAGAAAGTTAACCAACATATGCTCAGTGTGATGGAGAGAAGGAGGAGGAAAGCAGAAAGTATTGACAGAAGTCAGGCTCTGGTAGCATTCACCTTGTTTTCCACAAGGGATCACATCCAAACATTCCATGCCTTTGTCTTCAGCCCTATTGAATTTGTCTGTAGTGCTGGGGGAACAGTCACATCTACAGAGTCTGTAGGCTTTCTCTTGAGCTAAAGCCTCCTGATCAGTAAGCACTCTCCATTCAGTCAGACAACACGTGTATCACACCTTTGCTTCCTCCCTGGCATATGATTTGTACCTCGGCACACGCTTTGGTGTTACTGGTGCTGTGACTCACGGGTCATGTGTAGCAAATGCACACCACTGCAAAGGCTTCACCAACCAGTTTTTCTTCAGTTTCTTCTTCTTAAGAGAAAATTAAAATATTTTAATGTTAAAAGATATGACAGCAACATACCTTTTAGGGTTGGATTTTCAAAACTCGTAGTGGTCCTTTACAGTCACCTCTGGGACCAAAACTGCAATCAAGTTTGTGGAAACAAAGATAACTGGGCTTGAAAGTTCTGATGCCTGTATAATCCAGCAGAGCACAGAAACAAGTGAACAGCAGTGAACCCTAAAGCTAAAAAGCATATCACTGCCAAACCATAAAGTTCTGGGAATTCAGCTCAGAAATGTTTTCCTTCTGTTTCTTTATAATTGCAGGAAAAGATAAGCCAGGTGACAGGCTGTGAACAAAAGGAGCTTTTGCAGTTGGATGTTTCCTAACAGCACAGGTAGCAATTTGAGTTTCTGCTGGCAATGGGGAGAAAGAAGAGCCTAAGTAGAACCTGTGGGGATTTCACTCATGCTCCTAATAAAACTGAAGCCACACTGATTATTTACATACACAGCTAAAAGATGAGGAAAAGATGGTTCCTTCTTCCAGGATTTTATATGTTACCATTTAAAACAACTGAATGTTTGGCAGGTATCCTTTTCTAATTGTCCACTGGAGATGTAGAGATGACAACTTGGTAACAAAAAACCCCAAAGCACCACAGGCTAAGCAGAGACGCTGAGAACGTGTTTTGAAAATGTATTCTTTTTACCTACAATTTTACAACCGGAACTACAGAGAGTTACAGCACAATCTGTGATCCAGATACATGTTAGAGATGAATGATGGTTCTGTCTCTGTTCAACACAGAGAACCAAGTCATCAAAATTCTGGGGGTGCATTTTAACCTTAGAATTAAGATGCAAGCCAAAACCAAGGATGCTTATGTGTCCCTCTCTGCCTCTTCCAGCCAGCTCTGATTCCCACAGGGCCAGCACTGCTGCATCCCCAAACCACTGGTGGCCCCCCAAAGCTGAGTTGAACATCTGCAATACTAACATGCAAATGCTGGGGGTGATGAGCTGAAGAGGAAAAAAAGGAGTTAAAGCCATGCAGTTTTCAGTGACAAGTTGCTCAAAGAGTCCAAGAATACTGTAGCCCAGGAAACACCAGGCCATACTCCAAGATCACACTGAGACTACAACAAGGTTTCTGACTTCTTTTCATCCATCTTTGTGCCTTGTAGCTTCTCCAGGGTCATCAGCATGTTGTAGCTCACAGTATGGTTACAGATGCTCTCTGAAAGCCCGAAGAAAGATGAGCTGCTTTGTTGCAAATGATTCTACATTCTCATTTTTTAGTATTCAGTTCCTCAATAATCAGTGCCACCAGATATTAAGCAATTGTATTACTGGCAGAGGAACTAGTGTTGCACATTTCCTCCAGCTGTATTGATCAACACTGTCTTGGTTTGGTCTGCAGACATATGGCCTCTATCTGAAAAGGTTTCTTGCAAAAAGCAAAACCCATCAAACTATGATTTTTTATTAATTTTATCCTCAAAAAGAATATTATACGTGCTCTGCAAGCATTTTACTTACATGACTGACTATGCTGTTTATCCCTTAGAATTAAAAGTTTGTATCTGAAGAAAGATACTCCTTCAACAGATTCAGGAGACTGAGTTCAGTTGTAAAACCTTGCATATTAATTTGGCTGGTAGAAGTCAAAGAGCATATTTCTGACTTCATGCAGAACTGGATCAAGGACAGTCAGTTCAGCTTTGAACAACCTAGTGTGTTCATGGTGAACAATGTAAAGCTCTCAAGAGGAAGTTGTTTAGACCCTGGCAGCAGAACACGTGAGTTAGGACAGCAGTGTCCTAATTACAGCAGTCCAGGGCTACGGGGAAGCTGCTGTAACGAGCTTGGAAGGAGCAATGGCCTGCTGAAACTATCCTGCTTCTGGAACTGTGAAGAGACAGCAGAAGAGTCTCTGCCTGGCAATCACCTCTAGACACCTTCAAAGAAGAAGAAATCATCCTCTATGAATATTTCCGTTTTAATCCCATTGAAACAGCAATTCCCAATTCCCTGCAGAGTTGGATTCTGACATTGGCTTGGACACTCCAGACACCAACTACAACAAGCCTTCCATTCTTACGGTTAAACCTCCAAATCTCATTGCCTTTGAACTCCATGATAGCACAAGATGGGAAAACAAAACCTCAGTCTACCTCATACTGAAGGTACAAAATCCTTACTCATAGCAAGTTGTCACATTTACAGCCACTATCAGAAACTGCAACTCTGCTCAAGGCAGGGCAGCCAACAGAGTCAAAAACTAAACAGGCAGGAGAGGATATTCCAGGCCCAGGGAGCTGCTCTTATCCTCCTCGGGGCAAAGCTGAAGGCACAAAGAAGGACAAAACCTGCTACCTACTGCACCTAAACTCTTGCACTCCCCTAGACCTTCACCTAAAACCTGTTACATTTCCTCCCTCTCACTTGAACACAGTGAACTGAACACCACCAGGTCTCTGCAGATGAAGCATCAGGACCTGCAGCCAGGCTTCTGCAGTGTTCCCTTTCTGATGTCCAGCTGGGGACTGTGCTCTGTGACCTTCAAACAGGAGTACAGTCCCCCAGGGGTGCTTTGGCCTGTTTACACTCACTGCCAGTCTTTGGCCAAAGCCAGTGCATTTGCAGCCCTGTAACTGCTGAATGCCTGTACAAGGTGCACAGATATCAAAGCCCCCACATGTACCTTTGCAAAGAGGAGAGAGGCCAAAGCCTTTAGTACCAACATTTAATATCATGAACATTGGACTTCTGAGGATTTTGCTAAAAGCCCTCCAAACCAATTATTCACTGTCTGACAGTTAGGGTGCTCAGCCCTGACCGGCACAGAATGCTACTGGCAGAGGATGCTTGATAAGCACACTAGGAACATGGAAAGTACCATTTGAACACATCTTGGATTAATTCAAACAAACCATTCCTCCACTTACAGTGTTGTATCCGATTGACTTGTTCCTACTTCAGAAACAACTTTTTATCATTTCAAAACTAATTATTCAGATAAAATGTTCTTTGACTGAAGAGCTGTTCTCTAAGTTAATGCTTAAGCATCCCTCAAGTTTTTAGAAGCACAAATACACACATAATACACCTGTAAAAATCCATCTCTTCTTATGTAATGCAAGTTTTGCATGCCTGCTATCTGCAAATGAAATTTCCTGGTTTCAAATGCATTGCCCTTGAGGGCATCAAGTAATGTGATGAAATAATGGAAGGCTTCTGCAGTTACAATGAAGGTCAGTATACAGTGGGCCATTTCTTTTGTCTCACTTTTCAGGATGATCAGAGCATTGAGGCGATAAGAGGGAAGCCAGTGCTTTTGTGTGATGCAAAATCATCAAGCTGTATGTCCAGTCATTGCCTGGTGCTGCACTGCAGCTTCTGAAACAAATCCTTGCCTGTCCCCAATGACATTAGGAGAGCTCAGGGCCTGCTTCTATTTTAAAATGACAGAAGCATTTTCCCTTTAAGGTTGAAAATACTCATGATCACAGTATCTGACCTTATTATTTTGAAAGAATCATCATAATTTATAATAGTATTCATTTATTAAACATATACACGTGGAAGTTAAATAAAGGGACAGGAAAAATAGTATGCAAGGAGCACACCGTGAATTGAGAGGGAATTTACATGGTTCACCTGAGGCTTGTCTGATTTAATGAAGATGGTAAATTGCACAGCACAGGAGCTGCATTCCATGCTGCATACACCACTATGCAGCCACAGCTACCTCCTTCCAGCTTTGTAATTCTCTCATTTATCACACACGGGATATTGGAGAAGAGTCACTACATTGCAGGAGGAAGTCAATAACTAAAGCATACTAAATAAATGGATATGAGGAAAATTATCAGTAAAAATTATTATTTTCCTCTCCCTTACCCTCCCCACAGATGGAAGTTGAAGAATAGATTAATTCTTTGTCTGGTTGCCATGAAAACTAAGAGATGCAGCCTTACCTCAGAGGAAATGATGTTATACTCACACAATGAATAACAAATGAGAGCTGCATGGTCCTATCTCAGCAACACAAAGCTGAGTCAAAAAGGAGTCTTTCTAAAACCCAGGCATGTGTGGATTCTAATCAGCTCTGTTTATAACGTATGATCATAGTTAATTGTTCATTAATTCCACCATGTCATTTGTTCAGAGATTATACCCTCCACATAATGACTGTTTTGGGGTACACTCCAGCAGAGGAAATTAAAATAGATAATAGCTGTGATTTTAAATAGTCTTCATAGCAATCTTAAGTTTGATTCCATTAACCTCAACCAGTTTTTAAAGGTCTCAAAACATCAAAAAACTGTCTATTCTCTCGAAAAAAAGTAAATGCACATGTGTAAATCAACATGCCTACAGAACTATGGGTTTCTCTCTGGCCCTTGGCCTCACCCTGACATCTATCTCCCTACAAAGCCTTCCCCTCAGGGGATGGGAAGGTGAAGGACCTTGAACCTCCAGATGCACAATTCACTCCAGTTCAGTAGGCAGCCTAGATTTTAGTGACTCGTAATTAGAAAGCCCCGAAAGGAACAGCCACTAAAAGAACACCCAGCATGAAGTGCCTGTATGAATGATAATGGAGATGTTCCTGTTTCACTCCTGGATTTAAGAAAACACTTAAGAAAATTAATTTTCTCTGCTTTACAAGATGAGATATACTTGTGCAATGTCACCAAGAACACACTTATCTGAATAACACTGATACTTAACAATTTTACTGCTTCTTTCAGTCTCCAGAACACAGATGAGTCAAGAATGACAGTACATGCTTAATATGCAATCACCTTGGGCTTGCGTTTCATTTCACTTGCAGAGTCAGGGTGAGTTGATCCTTAATAGTTTTCACAAGACTGATTTTGCTATAGGGTCATGATGTATTTGGATGGCTGTCACAAAGAGAGCAGCCTGAGTGATTGAAATGGCTCCCTTGGCTCACAGCAATAAAAAAAAAAAATCTGGTAAAACCCCACCACCACACAGAAATTATTTCAGCGATCCCTCCCTGAATATAAATGACACTCTGGAATCAGAATTTTCAGCTTTCTAAAACTAGCGAAAAGAAATTTCAAAACACACAAAAAAACAACAAACAAACAAAAAATGCTTTGGTTCAACATGCCAAAACAAAGCTTTTAAGTGATGGACCTTTTCATTTTCAAAACTTAAATCAGCATTTTATGGTTTTTTTTTGGTTTGGTGTTGGTTTAATTTTTCAGAATGTGTTCATCTTGTTATTGACTTAAATGCTTTGCTGAGCTTAAATCAAATTTGTGACTGAGCAGATAAAATTCTGTATTTTTGAAATTAACAAACTTTTCTGAAAAAAAAAAATTGGCCTGAATTAGCTGCTATGCTTCGGCCAATATCTTCCAAATTTACAGTTATTTGTGGCATACAAATAACTACCGAAAGGAGAATTTATATACTTACACTTTACATATTGGATTAATACCTCTGTAACACCATCCATATAATGAGTTAATTAGCTGTTTAATAAGCATGATTAAATCAATGATAAGAGTGCAATTATCAGCAGTGACTTAGTGACTGGTGGCCTTCTATGCCATTTGTAATGGACTTATCATTGCTCTTGTCTTCAAGGTTTCCTTGCTGTCTGTGTTTGATCACTGTTTACTGAGGTACAAATATTGGTAACACCAGTTTTTAAAAAACCCACCTATGAAGAAAATAATGTCTTTGAAATACCAAATTTTTTAATTGATTAGATTCCCCGATACTTCTGTCGGCTATTCAAGGTCAATGCTGTCAGCTCCAGCTCCTAGGTGCTCACACCCATCCTTGTTTGCACAGAGCTGGAATAACCAATAGCATTTCAGGATGGACCTTTTCTCCTAAAAACTCTCTCTCCTGATGGGATAAGCACCATGACCCCCATGCAACACATCACTTGAGACTTGTCTCAGCTTTAAGCACACAGTGCTCCCTCTGTACTCAACTGAATTACAAATAGGCTTGAACTTATGTGCATGCTTAAGAACTTTGCCAGATTAGTGCCAGAATATTTAGCACTTTTGACCAACCAGACCTGTGACAACAAAGGCACAGAAATCTTGCCCTTTGTTTAGTTATTTGTGAGCTCTGAGAAACAACAGTGCACCTTTTTACCATATGTATTTCCATCAGAAAGTAGAAGTAAAAATTAAATAGATTTCAAAACCAGAAGCTGCCCAAAGTTTTTCTTTACTGTCAGCTGAACACATAAAGTCGATCACCCCAACTAGTTGCAAAATACTTTGTTTTCTGAAAACCAAAATCTGTGCCTAGTACTTAGCATAATTTCTCCCCATACACTTAAATTGCAACAGCTAATACATCTTCAGCAGCTAGAGGTTTTTAAAAGCAAAGCAAAGAGAAGCCTTCCTTGCTCTAGGTCTTTAGAGGGAAAGATTTAAATCCTTCTTTCTGATGAGATAGGTGAGTTCCCCTCATTTTGCAGGCTATGCTACAAGTGGTTGGCCTTCCATGTGCACTTCCATTGCACTTGTCAGCATCATTCAGGAAAGGCAACAACGCCATGGCCCATGGGTCTAATTTTTTTAAAAAGTAATTCCAAGTACAATGCAACCAGACTTAAGAGACTTGCAGCATCTTTACAGTGAAACCTTAATGTTTTAATATAATTAGAATGGAAGACAACTGTTCTCTAAAATACCAGCAGTATGCTACACAGTGCAAGGCTGAAGCACCAGGTTTCCTCCCCTGCCTGCCCTGCACTGTTACTGTGCAGTGCCAGGACAGCACCTCCCAGAAAACATACCTACCCTTTCCTCACTGCAGAGGGAAATCTGAAATCCAGCATCATTATTACTGCTCTGCTATTAAACACTCTGGTTCTGCCATTGGCAACAAGTGTGTGTTGTCAGTCTGGGGCTGGTTAATACACTCCCTCCGAGTTACCGCTGACCTTGTCCTCTCTTGCCACCTCTCTGCCCCTGAGCAGCCACTGATGCCTCTTCATCAAACAGCAGGATGTACTCAAAGTAAGGTCGCTACACGTTAAACCTAAATTTTGCTGCTACAAAATCCTCCCTAAAGCTGTGCAGCCCTAATCTGAAACTGTCAAACATCAGAACTACACACAATGGCATTTACTGAATGGCAGCAACTGGCTACCTAGGAAATGAAACTGGTTCCAGGCAGCCCTCATGTTAATAAGGCTCCATATATTCAATTTATGTTTGCAGGAACAAAACTATCCAAGAGGAAAAGGACTGAATATTCATCTGAGCAACAAATGCATAAAATAACCAATATTAACAAAATCAACTGCCACTATTTAATATGCATATTTTAAAAAAAATGCTATTTTGAATAACTAAACCAGACAAAACTGATCCAACAGTAGGAAGACCTAAAGTAAAGTTCCAGTCAGAAGTCTCCAAAACCTCTGGCAGAGATTTTACTGGCCAGCTTTGTCCCATCCCCCTCTGCTTCCCCTCCAGTTTTATTTTTTCCCTTTGTATATTTACTCAGTCTTTCCTTAAGATATTATGTTTGAATAGGAATATAATCTGTGACTTTATTTTCCTTTTTGGATACTACCTTTGCTCCTTTCTCAGGCAACTCATTTGGACAACTATTTTCTAGGAAACCAGGCAGGCAGGCACAGAGAACATGTCTTGCGAAAACTAGGACAGAGATTTTGACTTGTCAAGAAAATGTGAGAAAATTTTACTGCAACTGAGAGAGAAACACACAGAAAGACATTAAGCTGAATTTTGTTTCCCCCCCATAAACTTTAACAATTAAAAAGAATACATTTTGGTTAGCAGACTACAATTTTAGGGAACAATTGATATTTTGCAGGCATAAATTAAGTGCTCAACTTTGTACCAGAAATATCTTAAACCTGACAAGCCCTGATTAATTTGTGGTTAACTCTTTGTATTTAGACCTTGACAAAGCATTAGGCTATATATCCACTGTATAAATTCATGCAACCAGAAAATGGAGAAGAGATATTATCTTTTCAAGGACTTAATCAGATGCAATTGCTTGGATGTCCTCCAAACAATTAAATTTCTCACCCTGCTATACACAGCTAGAGGGGTTTTATCATTTTGCCTATCTCAGTGCCTGAATTCCTCCCCCTCCCAAGCCAGCATCTCTGCCTGGGGAGGAGGGGCTCGCAAGGACCACTGCAGTCCCACGGCAGCAATGCAATCAGAGCAGCAGCCCTGCAGGCAGCTCTGTGTTTGCTCTCTTGCAGTACAGCGGATGCTCTCAGGGAGGAGAGACGTCCCCTTTGCCATCTTATCAGCCTCACATCGCCTGTGCTGCTCAGAGAGCCTGTCTGCACTGTCCTGAAAGGAACTGCAGCCTCCCTGAACTCAGCAGGGTTTAGAGCCCAGGCCCCAGCACAGGCTGAATTTTTGCTGGCTTTGTCCTTCCTATTCTGCTACCTTCCCTCCTGATTTTTATCTACTGACTCAGCATGGACAAAACATTTCAGGCTAATAAGGAGCTCCTTAGAATGAGGGGTTCATCTCCCAGCACCTGGTTACACCCAAAATAAACCCAAACTTCTGGGGCAGTTGCCCGAATCACTCTTCCTGTTTCTCCCCTTTAAACACTGCTCCCGTTTCAATATCAAGGCCGTTTTTAATCCTTTCATTCCTTTTTTCTCATCTTCCTCCAAACTGACTGGTTTTAAAAGAGCACCAGCCTTGTTTGCTCATTTGCATTCGGTAGTAAACAAGGAGAAAGGGGCAGTTTTGCTGTTGGGAACAAAGGGCTACAATTTTGAACAGCTTCCCTGCGGATCTTGTTTGGTCACAGCATCTCTTGGCTTTCCAACCCAAGGCAGATTGTGCATGTGGCCTTTCAAGCTGAATTTATTGCATATGTTCAGTGGTTCTGCTAATTGGACCTATGACTTGACCACAATTCAGTGAGTTTAGCTTCAAGGATGACAAGCACGTAGGTCAATAAGAAGATACATACAGCATTATAAAATACACTAGATTTAGCCACCTTAGATTAAACTCATGGACTTCTAAACCCAGGATTTGGACAACCTTCCTGTAGATTGGGTGGGCTACATAGAAATAATGCTAAAGGAGCTTTACAGAATCTTTGCAGACGACATGGGTTTCTATCTGCAACTTAATTAGTATAATCAGTCATTCTAAAATAGCCTTTAGTCAATAGCTTGATATACTATATTAAAAAAAATTAAGCTAAATAATAGTAAATTGGATATTTATACTGAATACCAAGGACTATAATTAGAACTGTTATCATGCATCATTCCTCTCCACCGAAAGCTTTTTAAAAAGCACAAACTTCTTGAAAAAACACATTTCTCCAGAATTATGTCAAGACACCAGCAAAAATGCTCATGAGAGCTGTGGACACAGCCAATATGTCACACACCAGGGCAGCACTGAGCAACTCAGAGGTCATTAAAAAACTATAAACCCTGCATGGGCCTTATTTTGTAGCAATAGTCCTTACGCAAGACATGCAAAATATATTCTATATACCAAGAACTGGAAAACAGTCAGTGCTTCCCATTTAAAAGGAGATCCTTAAAATGCACAAGAACAAAAATACAGAGGTATTTTATGGACAGGAAAACCAGAGATTAAATAAACTGCTTAAGATCAAACTGGAAGAGTCAGTGGGAGAACCCCTGATTCCTTGTTTGCTGCTTGGATGACTTGGAAGTTTGCATACTTCTCTTTTTTATGTGGGCAGTATGTGCTGAATGTGCAAAACATTTATTAAGCCTTCTTTAAGCATAAACAGACAGTCTGATGTTACAAAAAAGGTACACAGAAAAATATCAGATAGGAACATCAAACAACAGATACTTTTCCATAACTGTTAAAAAGCGTTGGCTGTTCCTCAGGCTGCCCTACTTAGAAACTTTGATTGTGCACCCACTGTCATGAGACATGTTTTCCTCTCAACGTCTTTTTAATCTTTTCAGACTGGTAGAAAAACAGCAGTCTTTAGTTATCAGAATTTTGATTTTTAACAGCTTCAAAGTGCTGGTGGTTTCAAATTAAATCAAGTGGTAGGAAAAACTAGGACTGCAGGTATCCGGTACATTCACCAATTCTCCTTGAAGATGGTTTGTTTTGTTTTTTTTTTTTGCTTAGATGGTAAAAATGTAATAAAGGAAACCTTTCCCACCCACTTTTCAGCAATACTTCACTATGGGATGTTTTAACTTTTCAGAGTGTTGTGTAAGAAAAAAAGAAACTGTCCACAGCCACCCTCCAGCACATACTGTCTGCTACCGCCTGGCAAAAAAAAAAAGCCTCTTTTGAGAGAGGTTTCCTCAGCACTACAGGAAAATGCTGCATTTGCTCTCACATAGATTGAGCCTCTTTTCTAGCTTTCTGCATCATGAGGTGTTTGGTACACCTATGTCTAGTCTTGGGGGATCTTTCCCCTCAGGCATAGCGAGCACCCTAGCTAGGCTTTTTCAGGTTCTAGTCAGCACTCTATTTCTGAATAATATTTCCATTAATTTACATACAGTCTGAGCATGAAATCATTAGCCTCAGCACCAGAGATGATTGCTAGATTCATACAAATCCAAAGGGAGCAGGAGAACAGGTTACAGACTGAGATCACTCACACACTGGTATTTCCTCACAGGCCAATGGTAAATTCAGCAGATGAGATGGTTGCAAATGCTCAACATTAAGCCAGTGATTAATGAATGGGAAGCAACTGCATTTTCAGAGATATCATGGTAGGGTCCAGAAGGAGTGGTGATGCAATTATGAAAGAAAAAAAGCTGTGTGGGAGAAAATAAAATTATTCCATCTATGAAGGAATTTCATCTAAAGCTATAAATACCTGTATTTAAAAGACATTCTGATTCAACCCTGGAACAGTGACTGTAGCTAACTACAGTCAGTGCCTCAGTTCTACCTTTGCCTTCTATTAGTAAAATTCATGTTGGGAAGTGGAGGCAATATCTATCCAGGGGACAGTGCACAACTTTGCTTTTCTACAAGTTCCCAGAGAACACTGGAGACCACCTCCAGCTGGGTGAACTTGAGGGAAACACACAGGACATGTCACAGGGAAGGATGATTGCTCAGCTACCTGTGAAAATCTTGATTAACTGAAGGAAGTCGATGGACTTATTCCACATCCTGACATTTGCAAGTAATTCACCAGAAAATGAACCAATGTGCTCAGAAGAAAGTGAATTCCACAAATATATCTTCTAACAACAAAAAACAGGGCAGGTAAAAGTATGGTTTATTAGAGGGCACAGACAGAATTTTATCACGTGGTTTCTTATTTTAATGCTGCCTTTAAAGAAAGCTCTTCAGAATATGCAAATCAGCGTGCTCTAACTGAAAGGTAGATAACAACAACTGCACTGACTTTTGAATTGTTCTGAGCTTTGTGAACTCAGAATGTGATGCAGAAATTGCTGGTGATACTGTAATTTGAAGAATTTTGAAAGAAAGAAGACAGGAATTTGAAAGAGACCATTAAACTTTTTGATCTAATGATTTGTTCTTTTCAAATTGTCTTTTCATTAAAAATAGGATTTATAATTCCTTTGGGAATCCATGACAGCAATGGAACAGAATCACACTGTAAAAGACAGAGATGAAGAAACAAATTATTTATACACACCCACAGCACTTCTGAAAGCACTGCTAACAACTTTGTGGACAGCTTCTCCCTAAGGACCCAGCCTGGCCAACAGCACTGGCTGAGCCAGGCTTTCCTGGAGCCACTGCAAAGGGAACATGCTTCCTCTGAAATTAAAACCCTTGCAGCACTACACAACCTCTCCCAGTGTAAGTCCTCCTTTCCAGAGAGGGAGACTCACTGTAGGAAGCAGGGATACTCAGGAGATGCCTCACTCAGAGCTATAGATGTGCTGGTGCAAAACACACAGGTGAGGAGTCACAACCAAATAAATCCCTGACCACTATATCCCCTCCTGCTCCTGCCCTGAACACAAACTAACTCGCTCACGTCGGACGTGTATTACAGATGTTTTGCTGAGTATAAACCTTTACTTGCAGAGGGTACGAGGTTCTGTACTCTGGACAATGAGAACACAAAGATGCTACACAAGCAGCTGCTTAGCAGAGCACCAGCCCCAGCCTACAGATCAAATCATCTTTAGTGGAGAGGGGTAGCTGTGGTTACTCCTCACTACTAGTGAACTATGCAAGTACTTGAATTCATATTGGCTACCAGTTGCCCGTAGTCTGTCAGAGCTCGAGGATTTGCATAATGATGGTGCTTACTTTAAAAATATGATTATGCAAAAACAGCCACTTGAGCAGCTCCAGGAAATCCTTTCACAACAGTCACAATTCAGCAGCTACCTTTCCCCTCTTCTGACTCTTCTCTCAACTCTCTTACTCCAGCAGAGCCTGGTTACTTGAGAACATCTTATTTCAAGAGGCTGCGGCCACAGGGTTAAGGACAAGCCTGTAGCTCAGAGCTGAGCTGACAGGATTTCATACAAAAAGTATATACTTTTCCCTTCAATATTCTACAAAAATACAAACAAGTGACATATTATACCTTCATCCCATCTATGCATATGTACTTATAGGGGTATTACAAATGAGCGTGGAATACATGAATGTAATTCATAGAATGGTTTGGGTTGGTTTGGGTTGGAAGGGACCTTGAAGATCATCTAGTCCCAACCCTCTGCCATGGGTAGGGATACCTTCCACTAGAGCAGGTGTCCCTTCCTTCACAAGGGAAGTAAAGCACAAGATCACAGTAGGGTTTTTTGTATTTCTAGATTATTAATTATTATTAATTTAATGGGTGAAGCACCAGGCACTCCTGGGATCCTGACTGCCTCCTGGTAGAGATGGAGTCACCAGAGACACCAGGCTTAATGCCACTGATAGAGATTTTGTTGAAGTAGCCCCCACTAGGCACTACGACATATTACACCTGCAGACATTGTGTGTAATTTGCCATGATGGGACAGTGGATAACTTAAGGTACAGACCTTCATTTCCTGCTTGTGCTCATTAGCAATCAGTGTGTTAAGAGAGTACTTGGATACTATCACATTCATCAAGAAGTAATTACTTTCATAAAATCCCATTAATTTCAGTTGCATAAATATGGAGTAGGAAATATTCTGCATAAACTGGGATATCAGAAACATAAGTGAAACCTTTCTACCTTGTACTTTTCTCTCTAATTATGAATGATTTTCAATGAACAAATAGGAAGATACTGAAATTATTTCTCAAACTGAGATTTAAAATTGATTTATAAAACTGATGGCACAACATGCAGCTGGCCAATAAGCTGAGATCCAAAACTGGGAATGGAACACAGCTGAACAACCAAAAGTTAGGTAAAATACATCATTCAGGTTATTAAAACAAAAGTTTTCTAAAGTTTTCAGATGAAGGTGACATGTCGTGTATCTTTCTGCAACTACAAAGGCAAAATAAAATTTTAATTCTGGTACATAATACGAAGGCACTAAACTGCTTGTGTACATCTCAGGGTACTAAATTTCATGTGGTACAAATTCATAGTACTAAACTAGTCATAATTTTCAGCTTGTTTGCAAAATTATGATTTATTAAAAAAAAACAAACAGCCCAGAGTGAATTTTCTTTTCAATTAGCAACACAATCTTATTTCAGTCTAGTTCTCCTGTCCACATTAGTCTTCCTTGAATAAATACTAAAGAAACATCAGGTTGGATTTCTCTTCCAAGTCACCACAAGTGATTTCTGTAAAAAATAAAAACAAAAGCTGACATTTTCCATGAGGGGCAGTAGAGCACTGGCCAACAAAACAGAACTCCACAAAACTATCACATCAGACAACAGACATGTGAGTAACATTTTTGAAAGTGTTATATGATCCCAAACATCCACCAGAGACACCACAGCCTGAGCTGAGTGCCCAAAGCTGAAGTTGCAAGAATGGAGGATACTCAATACCTTGAAGATGAGGACATTGCTTTAACTTGTCTCACATGCACTGAATTATCCTCTGAAGGCAACTATGTTTTTGTATTTAAAATATAAGGCTATAGCCAGAGTTAGACATCTGAAGTGAGGAACAACGCGGGGCAGCTGTACCATCTCTGTTGAGCTCATCATCTGAAAGAGGCCCCCCTCCATCCCATTCTAACAGGGAGGCATTATTTTACAGAGTGCTGAAAGGTTTCCAACTGGACAGGCAACACTGGGCCCCATCAAGCCTTTGAGGCCCAGTTCTCTGTCTTTGCAATACAGTCCTGTGCCAGTCCAACTTCCTCAGCCAGAAAATCCCTGATACCACTCTACTAGTGGCCAAAATTTCTGAATAGCAGCAAATTCAGCCTTTATTGTTTGAACTTCCAGGCAAATCACTGTGGGAATACATCAGGCTTTGGATGGGAAGGAATTTTATTTTTAATACAACTCACAACTCAGACTTTTTTTTCTTCTCTATTTCTTTCCTCTATCCACATCATATACACCAAGAGCCTAGTTCTCAAACCCCCTCAGCAAACTAGGTCTGACTGAGTCTAACTCTCAATTTTAGCAGGTGCTCAGTCAGTTCCACTGGTTGACAAATATTTTGGCTCTCAGTAACAAGCATTTAGTGAATGGCCATGGGGTACAGATTCAAAGTATGCATGACTTATCCTGAAGCCATCAACTCAAGCAAGTTAAGAGCTTGAAATTAGCAGAGCTTTGACTTTTGCACAGGGTTGAATATATTCATAACCACATAACGTGATTTCTGCTTCAAAAGCATCCCAATTCCCCCTTCCCCAACTCTCAAAAAAACCCCCAAAAAACAACCCAAACCAAAAAAACACCACAAAAAACCAAATCCATGAAAAAACCAAGCAAGCCTGAATGGAAAAAAACCAGAATGATAGAAGACTCCATTAATATCAACCAGGTACTGGAAACAGCATTAATTTACACTCACTGAGAGTTCAGCTGTAAATCTAGTCCCTGAGCCATCTTCCCATAACATGAGGCTGCCCATTGTTAGCCCTCCCTCTTCCCCATCTCCTCCCACCACAAGCTGGTAACATTAGGTACAACACGGTTTATGACCCAAACTGACATTTGCATAGTAACTAATGGCCATTTGTTGTGACTGCACAATCCTGAGGCAGCAAGAAGGTGAAGAGGGAAAGGTAAATGTTCTAAACCTGCCTAAATGAAAATGTAAGAGTGCAAAATTTTTCCTGGGTTTATAAACAACGAAGTAACACTGAGCAGTGTCCACTTCAAATGATGCTGTAGTGCTACCCACACAATACAATGCAATCTTTTCATTCCTTTGGGGGTCATCTTCAAAGAAGGAATTGTTTTTCCAGCTGAATAGAAACACTTTCACCACCGAGCTCCATGCTAGTAAGAATTCAACATTGTTAGTAGGTATCTCATCCACCAGTGCCCCTAAACATCTATCAAAAATGCCTTTCCATTTAATCAGATTTGCCTCTGACAGAGCATCATGTCCAAAATCAAGGATAGGACTGAAATTTTCCTCACACCTAGAAAAGACTCACTGACTTAACGATTTCTCTTTCAGACCCTAAATAACACAATCTCTTCACTTACCATAGGTCATGTTCCCAGATGTTAGAGCAACATCTGCCTGATTTGTGCCTTAACACAAATGAGTTCAGGAACAATCATTTGTGCCCAATCTATCTGGATTCTACTACTCTCAGTTTCAACCATTCCGAAACCACGAAACAGATCTCTAATCCATATTTGTTCAAAAACCATGGAATTACTATTTTTTTTAAAAGAATGGGGATTTCTACTTGTTACTTGCGTTAAAAGCTTCACCTGGTAATTGGCACGCTTGTTTGCACGTGAAAGTTGAGATTTGTACAAAAACCTTCACATGGCTGAGATCTGTAAAATGTTTGACAGCCCTGAGAGATCTGAGGGGAAAGGAAACAGAGAGCTGGAGTGGGAGTCTACCAGTTAGGGGATGATGATGCTCTCCTCGGGTCCTGCTGCCCCTGGGAGGTGCTGCCATCTCTGCTAGGCTGGGCAGTCCACACCATCTCTCACAGGCCCTTGGAGACGGGAGCAGAACCCAGCCCAGAAGATGCATGAGCTCCCCCAAGCCACATGAGCAGCTGCATACCAACAGGTTGATCATTCCTGACACAGCATTTCAATTTATATCCATTAGGAAATTGCAAGGCAACTTTTCCACCGTACGTGAAAGTTAAGTAAAACCTTCAAACGCCATGAGTCTTGTGATGAAATTAGCAGGATTTGTGACGCTGGCATTCACTGCTTTCCCTGCTGCCCACAAGTTTGCAGCAGCACAGGATATGACAGCAACGGCCTTTAACATCTCAGGGACAGCAGCAGGCTTTGCATTATGATCAAATTATTCTGTGTTCTCAAAGAACACACAAGCTCCTGAGCACTCCACACAAATGGAAATCGCTTCAACCCTTCTGAATATTGTATAAAACATAAATCATTGAGTATGTGCCAAGACCTGGCCTTCTGCTATGTACTGAACAGAGAACATGAAAAAACCCTCTGAGATTTCACCTTTATTTTAAGAACGGCACTGACTAGGCAACTAAATTCTTTCCAGACATTATTACAGGATAAACAATTTTTAGTTCTCACAAACCAAACTATGCATGACAGAGCTGCACTATAAAGTATCGAGCAAGCCATCCTATCAATCGCTTATTTTTAAGGGCTGCTTGGCTTTTTCTGTGACACCACTTAAGGCTCAGGTCTGCCCTTGGATGTACTCAAACTATTTGCAGTGTAGGACACTGCACAACCATCCAGAGGCAGAACTGCATGAAGCTGCAATATAAACTTGAACAGAATTAAGGGGAAACCTGTATAATGCAGACCTTCCACTTGCTGGCCTCATCCTACTCTGTGGCAGGAGTTAAACTGTAAGGTCTGAACCTTTCAGCTTAGGCTGGAATGTCTTGAATCCAGGGAAACAGAAAGAGCGTGGTGGGCCCACTGGGCACAGAAGCACAGCATCTCTACAGAGTGACAAGAGCAGCAGTTTGAGAATACCTCACCTTGAAAATAGGTGGGATTGGATGTAATACAGGGTTTTGTTCTGTGTGTATGTTTAAAAAGGTCATGTCTCTCATACAAGTATGAAGCAAGCCTTAACAGAAACGTTATTACACTGCAAATTGCTTAACCAGTCAAAAGCAGCGAAATATTACCCTCAGACTGCAAACCTCCAACTAAATAGGAACATAAATCAGCATGGCTGTTGCTGGTATCATCAAGTCTAGGACACTGGGTGCACCCAACCAGCCTTACTTTCTAACCATTGGCTGCCTTGGACTCCTCACTGTATAAATTATCCAGAAACATTAGCATTCTCTGTTGTTCCAATGTGATTGGAAGGCTGTAAAGGATATTTCTGCATACTGCTTAAGCAAAGGGTTAGCTTTGTGCAGTATCATGTGATCAACAAAAAAATCCCCGAGTACTGCTTGCTTGTGGGTGGTGCAGAGGAACAAGAAGTGACTCACAACTCATAGTGGAAAAATTGGGGGAAAAATGTTTTAAATAGTCAGGAAAGTACAAAATGGCAAACCACAATTATTGGACTTCCTACGCCCTATGTACTGGGTAACGAAACCACGTCTTTGATATGAGAAGACTGATGCCCAAATGTATAAGTGTTAAGCGAAGCAATTACTGCTTTTTGCTCCATTCTCCTACTAGGAAGGGCCTCTACATGCCCTGAATCTGCAGAGTCCTAAGGAAACCCAGAAAGAAACTAGAATAAGCTACCAAATACCAGTGTGACACAAAGGGGTCAGGGGGAAGGAATCCCAAAAAATCATTTGGTGGAGCAAAGACTCTCTATTTTTTCTTATTCTTAAGATTCAGAAACAAACCCACATATTTCACACAAGAAAGAAATCCATATATTTGAGATTAATAGGCAGATATTTTATCCATGTGCCATTCCGGTTGCTAAGAGATTTCTTTTCTACAGCACAATGTTGTATAAACAATAAAGCATTTTTGTCCACAAAGCAATTGTCTCACCTCACTGAATCAAGAGCCTCTCACAGATATATCCCTTCTATATTGTTCTAATTACGAGCTGTGAGGAAGCACCCTCACACAAAGACGGAATATGGACATGGTTGGGCACGCTATTGTTAAACTTGAGCACATCAAGTACAATGTGGGCTTCCTGCAGCATGAGTAGAGTTAGCTGAGAGACTGCACATTTTATAGCTCACAAGCCATAGGTAAATATGGATTGATAGGCAGCTCCTACAATTCTTTACTGCTGGGGTCATTTTCAGCAGGGGAGGGTGGGGGAACCCACCCTGACAGATACATTACAGACCTTCACACAACCTGAACAGCAAACAAGAAAAATAGTACTAATTCAGGCTGGTTTCAAACAGCAGCACCTCAAAACTGACCTCCAAGACAGCAACTGATTTCCATACTGTTCCTTATACTGGAAGATGACTCAGAAGATCTATAATGTATACATTCATACAGAAAAAAATACCTTCAGTTTAGATGGCTGCAGCAAATGTACTGCAGCATGTTAAAGAGTCTCCTAATGTGCTCAGTAGAACAGAAGGCAGTGGGTTTCTGAGTGCTTTTCATTATGTATAGTACTGCCAGGGCAGAGAAGAAAGAGAAAAGGGCAGGGAAATGCTGACTCTCGCCCAACCAAAAGATGCACATATGTTAGAGGAAATCTACATGTCATTTAGGAAGCACATGCACCACTTCTCTGAGCATATGAAGATTATCCAATCTCCCCCCTCAGGGGGATTTCACAAAGGCACACAGAATTACTACATACCCAGGTTTCTGTTAAGACAACCGGCTCCTTGATATGTTCTTGTCAAATTATAACAAAATACAGCCAAAGACAAGAAATCGTGGCAGGGCCTTATTTCTATGGGGCAGAGTACAGGGTATCATTTCTAAGGACATATCCTCAGAGCTGCCAAAGTGGCTGGCCTCTTTATCTGTCGTTATGCCACAAACCATAACTATTTTGCTTTATACCTTAGAGAGAAACAGTAAGCCTGGAATCACACAGGGGCTCCTGAACTGAACAATGAGCAATGCAGTGCCTACTGAATTTTTCAGATCCTAGTTTGCTGAAGGGTTTTCTGCAGCTAAGACAAATCTACAGCAGAGAAAAACCAGGCTCTGTGATCTCAGTCACATATTTCCCTAACAAAAGAAAGTTGCTAATAACAGATTGTTACGGCTCAGTTCTCTAAAACAGCCCACTGCTAGGAAAATAGAGAAACACTGAAACACCTTATTTTTGTAACATTATCCCAAAAATGGATGTTTGAGAAGCCAAACATGTGACACAGTCCCAACACAAAGAAAAAAAATCTGCCTGCACACACATCCCTTTTAAGTACACGTATGTAAGACTAAACTATTATGCTGTTAAACCTATGAGAAAGCTCAGCATTTAACCTCGTATCATGGTTACAAACTATTTTCAACTCACAGACAGTTTGCATATCACAGTAACACAAGTGGGAAATGAATGCACACCTTCTGCATCATCACTGCAATCAACTAATACCCAATTAAACATTCAATCGCTTTGCAAACCCCACAGCCGTGGTTACAAATGCTATTTTACAATGTTAACAAATTACTCTGACAGCTACCAAGTTACACGCAAGAACAAGCTTTGATACTTCAATGGCAAGGTAAGAAAATTAAAACAAAAGAATCCCTGTCAGAATTTGGCACAGATCTAGATACCTTTTTCTTCCGATCCCGGGATCTTTTCCTGTGTTTTCTTTTTTTCTCAGTTTCTTCCTCAGCATTTATTTCTAAATCCCTGTTTTTCTTTAACTGTGATGCTGCGTGAGCCATAATGCATTAAAAATCCTTTACAACAATGCTCCCTTGTAAAAGGTGATTTCCTCGGGCACCTTTAGCCAGCCCTTACAGCAAATGTTCCAGTGATTGGAAGGAAATCTGTGACCAGAGCCAGGAACACATTCAGGATTCAGAGATCTCGCAGAAGCTTGCAGTCACTACAAAAATACATAGTTGCAGATTTCTTCCTGTACCTTTCTGCACCTGAGCCTTTATAAAACAGTGCAGCCATCGTAATGCATTTAACGTAATGAAAAAGACAGCTGGGACAGAGAAAGCTGTATTATGGCTGTATCCCCTGCCACCAGCTGGAAGTGTCTAAGTGACTCCACTGTAGGGGGAATGCTGAAAAGGAGCGCTTTCTATTAAAAAAATTCCAGAACAATAACATATGCTGCATTGTTTTTTCTTCACTAATCTTCAAGCATGTTTTTAAAACCTATTAAAAAATTGCAGTGCTGATGATGTACATTTCCCAGCTAGTTTTGTATAGTAAGCCATGTAACCTATAATGAAATGGAGCAGCTCCTACTTTAGGTTAACTGCTGATGGTGACAAAAAAAATAAAATAAAAATTTCTTTTTAACATGGAGACTCTGACTGCATTATGTAGAAAACAATGCATGCATTGCCATATCTTAACAGTGTGTCCTTTATCCCATTTTTCAATTTCAATACATTTTGTGAGAGAGGATTACAGAAAGCCCTGTTGTCTTTTTTCCTTTTTTTTTTTTTTTTTTTTAAACATACTTATTACAATACATCATACAGAGAGAAAGATGCAATCACACTAGTGTGTGAAACAGGCATTTAATTCATGGGAGATTTTCTGGCACCGTTCTTTTACGTGGTCAGAAAGGGAAATCGGCACTATTTCCATGTAGTTGGAAATGTACTTTTAGGCTTTTATGTCAAGGCTTGCTTCAATCATCTTACTATTTTTGCCACCTGAGTCCTCAATGACTGCAGCTTTTGAATATTCATTATGGGAGGTAAAATAGCAGCAGTATTAAGGCCTGCAGGAGGATCTTTTACTAGGATGAACACAGAGCAAGCATCTAGTAAATAAGGAACCATATTTTTCTGTACAAATATGAACAATCAGCAGCTTGCCTCGAGACTGCTGGTTTTAACCTTTCCCAGTATTCCTAGTAGCATACTTTGCAATAATGAAGATTAGCATTTTAAAGCAGTCTGATTTCCCTCAGATAAGAATCAAAAGTCTCTCCAAGTGAAACCAGTGTATTTGATATGGTACTAGCATTCCTTTCCAGCAGGAAAAAACCCCAGAATTTGTTGTAAAAAATAAGTTAAACAAATTTGAAGTGCAATTAGACAAATCATGCTGAATCTTTGGAGCACAGCATAAAATCCAGAGAGGTCTCACAAGGTTGTAAATATTCTTTTCCTCAACTTGAGACATTTTTTGAATTCTGGTTGCTGAGGTCCAGTAAATGATATGCATCCATTGCTTTAGTAGTTTTCACGTAACATGGCTAAAAGTAAAATAACCTTTTAAATCTCCAAAACAGAAACTACTTTGAATGCATTGTATATTGTCCAAAAGGCAGCACATAGTGCACTATTTGTCTACTGTTCATAGGCTAACAAACTAGGTCTAAAAAGTTGTTTAGTTTTGAGTGACTTTTAAAAAATATTTGAGGATGAAGACCACAGTTATGTGACCTTAGGGATTTTATTTCCTGATGCAGTCAAATCACAGGTTCCTGTGTGTATCCAAAACTCCCTGTACCTGTACACCATTATGCACCTTCTCCCTACTCCTCCTCCTCAACTGAAAGACCACTGAAACCTCTTATAATGCTGCCATTGGAAAGCTGTGGAGAGAGGAATGTTGCAGTTGGGAAATGCCTGGTTTTGAACCAGAATCAGTAAATTCCCACTTCTCTATGTGCTATAGAAGCTTGAATAAACATATTTCTATTTTTAAAGATGCAAAGACTAAACCCTAAGGATGCCCAGAGCAGGTTTTCAACTGTAAGGGATAACTCCGAGCTGTCAAAGGCCTCATTCAGGCAGGTATCTGGATCTTGGCCTGGCTCTCCAATGAAGCACAGGGCAGCAGTGAGGAGACCAGAGAAGAGAACTGGCAAGGCTGCTGCAGAAGGTATCTCAAGAAGGCTGGTGGAGAAACTATAAAGTTTCATGGGGAAATGGAAGCCTGCCTTGTATTTATTTAAAAAAAAAAATAAAAAGGGCAGAGAAAAAGCACCCAAGGCTTCACTTTCTAGCTTACAAGCTTCCTGTATGACCTTGGCAGTTATCCTCTCAGAAGCTTGGTTCTTTCTCTATAAAATAAAGTTGACATGAGTTCCCCTGTCTGACAGAACGCAGTTATTAGCGGGGAAGTGCATAGAAAATACAGCAGAACCAGAACTGAAAATGGATTCAACAAAATTCAATAGAGTTGGATCCCTCTTATTCCCAGCACATTTCCATCTGGATTTGAAAGACTCATGAGCCTTTGCCTTAGGAAACCAACTTCTTATTCGAGCCACGGCTGAAGTGAATGCTACTGTCATTCACCGCTTGCTCGCTAATCCTGTGACGTCCCATAAACCTTTTAACCATACTAGCCTGTAATTAATGCCTAAATAACCTCATTAAATGAAAATACAAATAATGCATGATAAAGTGTTACGTGTTTAAAACACTTGAAGCATACTTTTAAAACTGTTGGCACAGAGAGTAACATGCACATCTGCAGCTCAAAAGCCCAAACGCCACCTTTAAGCACAGGTCCTATTCTATGCAGGTGGAAAGCAGCCCAAGCTTTTATTAATGAGAATAATACTAGGAAATAAGGATAATAAGTGAAGTCATCCAATCCCTTGAGATATGCATAAGTTGAAGGATTTTATCTGTCAGCCAAGACTGCTTCATCCCAAGTATCTTCTCAGCTAATTAACTAATTGGACATAACATGTAGATGTTTTTATCATGTGGATTATAAACTCTGCTTGAACTACAGAGTCCAAACCCTGAATTAAATTTCAGAAAGCAAAAATGCCTTTTCAAGCTAGGATTTTGAGAAATTAGGGTTTAGCCAGTAAAGTTATGATCAAAAAAAAAAAAAAATCCCTTGTAGTTGGAGAAATACTAAGTAAGGAGATTTTGTGTAGCTTGAATCCTGGAAGAGTCTTAAACAAAAAAAGAGGTTACAAAAGAAATGTGAGTTAAAGATTCAGACTCCTGTGGAAAAGAGACTTTATATGTACAACTTCTGCTTTTGGGGAAATGGTGAACTGGCACCATTGACTGGAAGGTGATATGGCACTGCCAGATGAAAGCTGGATGAAGTGTGAAGGTTTTCACACCAGATATGTCATAACTCACTTCAAGGGAATTAGGTACTGGAAATCTTCATTAAGTGCTTCTTTTCAGACTTCAGTAAAATAATTAAGCTATTTGATTTCACCCTTAATTACAAAGTTAATGAAATGCCAATGAGTGTTTCAGCACAATCCATAGGGTCCTGATAAAGAATGATAAACTGTATCTTACTTGAACAATGGGAAATTTACACTTTCTGTTAGCACAAGGATAATGTCTGCTTAGCTTCATCTACTCACAAAGTCGTAATAATAATGGCTGGGAAGTGATTTTATCAACTTGAAAGTCAAGTATGTCATTTGGTTTAGTTTAAGCTGCTAGTCCCACTGTTACAACTAGATTCAAGAGACTGCAGAACAGCACTGGCACATAACACTGAGACACATTTAGAAAAAACACAAGAAGTTATAGTGGGAAAAGGTGTTCACAATCTAATTACTGGTGTTAATTCATCAATTGGTCAGCAGCTTATAGAGAAAAGACAGTACCATCATTCTTTTAAACAATTATACAGCACACCAAAAAAAAAAAATCCCACCCAAAAAAATCAAAGGGAAAAAAAAAAAAAAGATAAGACACTTGTGAAAACACTGGTTTACTAAGAATATGCCAAAAAATAGATCTGTGAAAATCTAAGTGTTTTTAGGAAAGTTGGAACACCACAGAAATATTCAGTATTTACACTTCTTGGATCACAATGGATCAAAAAAGGCTTATAATAACACACAGTGCTAGAAGGTCAGTATGACAACTTTTACTGGTAAACAAAGTATGTTACATTTTTCTGAAGATGAAGAGAGAGTTTTAGATAGCATAGAAACAGCGAGTAAAGGAAAGAAAAACACATGGAGAAAAATAAACCCCATTCTTATTAGGTTACTCTTAAGTTCTTAATTTCTGAGTTATCTGACACGGAACAAAATTATAATAGAGTCTTTCTGCCACTGTAGCCCTGCTTTGGACTATTTTCTTGAGAAAAGCAGTGGAAATGAGAAGAATAAAACAGAAGAAAGAAGAATAAGACGTACTAAAAGTAAGGGCAGTATCGACTAACCCATTCATGAAAATAACACTTTGGCAGAAGCAGAAGAAATAAGAGTTCTGATATAAAAAAAACTTCTTTGTGAAACTCAGTTAACAACAAAAGAGCCTTTCTAATGAGTCTCACAAGATTCATCTGCTCATGTGTTAGACTAACAGGCCTTGTGTCCCAAAAACAAACAAAACCAAACAAGATTAAAAGCTTATTTAGCATATTACTTTTATCTCCTGTTCACACATCTGATGTCCAGAACAGGATGGACCCATCTCCAAACATGCAGAAAATCAAGGTCACTAACTAGCAAATGAACGGAAAACAATAAAAGTCAAGTCTTGTTTTGCTCTTCCAGTTTGTTGCATCAAGTTCCCCCTCCTCCACCTGCTCTTCTAGCAGAATTATGTTTTGGCAATAACAGAACCACAGAATATGCCGAGTTGGACGGGAACCACAAGGATCATCAAGTGCAGTTCCTGGCCCTGCACAGAACCATCCCCAAGAGTCACACCATGTGCCTGAGAGTATCAAACAAACAATTCTTGAGCTCTGTCAGTCTTGGTGCTGTGACCACCTCCCTGGGGAGCCTGTTCCACTGCCCAACCACTGGGTGAAGAACCTTTTTCTAATATCCAACCTACACCTTCCCTGACACAACTTCAGGCCATTCCCTTCGGTTCTGTCACTGCTCACCACAGAGAAGAGATCAGTGCCTGCCCCTCCTCTTCTTAAATGACCCCTCTTAAACGTCCTACTGAAAATTTAAGTAGAAATGGTAACAATTTGTAAAATAAATAAATAAATAAAACCAAACAAAACCCCAACCCAAACAAACCACTACTACAGTAAAACCAAAACTAAACCAACCCACCCCCCAAAAAGAAAAAAAACCTCAAACCTTCCCCAAAACACCCACACAGAAAACAGTCATGGAATATGCCTTTTACTAAGCACTCCAGACACATCACCTGCTTTCTGAGCCCAGACAAGCTCAAAGCAGCAGTAACATTTGAGCTTGAAGAATTAAGTGCAAAATTACTATTCCTCTGTGCATGGATGACTCAGTTTGGTTCAGCTGATGAATTTACTCCTCCTGTGGTCCGACACAGTCAGAATATGAGAATGGCTGACACATCTGTGAATTTTAACTTAAAGTTTGAGGTACGACTCTTAAAGAAAACAACTACAGGTTTTTGTTTGCCCTTAAGCCTTACACTGTAAATCAGGACAGTTCAAAAGCTGACTCAAGGCTCACTCAAACCATGGCTTCAGGGGCAGGGAAAACAGGTCAATAAATCTTCAACTGTCCCAGGCCACCACACAGCCATGATAAATCATCCTGCATACAAACTGGGAGAGGGAAACAACGTGCTCATGCACCAGCAAAGAGAAAGTGTGACTACAGAAGACTGAAGATCACCCAGGACCTGGGGATTACCAACCCTGACTTTCAAAACCGGGTAATTTTGTTTGAGGCCTATACAGAAAGAGGGAGCTCAAAGTGACAAATTAATATCAACCGTTCTCTGAGGATGGTGTAAAGGGTTTTATCTCTGACTCATAACAAACTAAGAAAAAGGTACTGGTGTATCTTATTTATAGAGGCACACTAATTGGAAGATAGATTTTGCGTGGGTTTGTGGATGGGAATGCTGAGCAGCCCAGGAAATATATCTGATGCAAGGAACACTGGTCAGAGTGAGATATATAACCTCTAAATTGTTGCTGAGCAAACACAGCAAACACTTTCTTCCTATTCTTCCTTCACCAAGAATATTGCTAAAACCCTCCATTTACTGGGAAACACTGAAATTATACAAGCATGCACTTTTAGAAAAGGTTTTTCTACTTTTTTCTCTGTAATTCAAATACCAGACTACAACCAGGACTGGAACTCTCATCAAGAGTGTCAGTGCCTTAAGGATGCTGACAAAGATCACCAGGAAATGGCAGTAAACTGATTTCAAACATCTTAAGGGGTAGCAGGGTTAGCAGTTATATCCCAGACTGGCACTAGATCCCAACTAGTGACATATTTTTCAACCCTTGTTTGGAACTACTCAACAGTGTTCTGAAACCACACATTCAGTATATTAACTTTCCTCAGATTCCTACTGCCATAGTTTCTCTCTGCCTACTCCACCGTGCTCTCCCAGCTCCTGCAAGCCCCAGGACAATAGGATGACCAGGAGGTCAATGGACCAGGATGTGCTACATGGCATCAAACTGAGTTTTGATCTGGAAATTTTGTTAGGTGCAAATTACAGCAACACAGCCAGGAAAAGCTACCCCTGCATATAGGATTAAGTGGAAAAGCAGATTTTGTATCAGTTTTACACTCCCACACACAACTTAAACGCTGTCTGTGATATGATGGGAGGACTATCCCATCCTGGTGAGCTTCAAAAAAAGAAAAGAAAAAGGCCATTCATCAGGATTTTATGGTTCAGCTACAGACCTCACCCTGAGCGGTCAATTAATCACTGCTGCATCTGTTAACTTCTGCTCCAACATGAAAGCACTCGCCAATTTGCTAAACCATCCCGTGAACGCTGAGCCTGTGGCGGGGTTTCCTCCAACAAAAGGGAAGCAGATATCATGGAGGTGTCTCTCAGAAGCACCTCTGCCAGGTCATCCACTCCCCAAACAGATACAAGAGGAGTTATTCCCTGCTCATCTCAGATGGAAAACTCCCTGTCTCAGAGTGGTTTAAAAATAACCCAAAACAGCAGCAGAAAATGTCTTTGTGGTATTTCAAGTTTCTCGGCATCAAGTCCCCGCCTGCTGTCCCTTTTTTGGAGCAGTAGCAGTCTCACAATAATAAAAGCTACATAAAAAGCTCTACCACTGCAGAACCGCAAAGGTGCCAGGAAGTGAATGTGCTTAAGCAAATGAAGCTGCCAAACAAAGAGTGGGGTGGCACCAACAGTCACAAACACATGGAACACCTCTGCCTGCAGTTAGTAGATCACTTTCCAGTACCCTTTAATTAGTACTCTTTGATTTTTTTATTTTTTTTTTTAGGTTTAAGCCAAACATATGTACTTTAGGCTAAAAGAAATTCTGACCAAGTGAGCCTTCACATAAATGAGTGCACAACACATTAGGTGTAGCAGGCCTCTCTGCCTTAGGAAGATACTGTGACCTTTAAAATATAATTTAACCTTCCCCACTACGACACAGTCCCAAAAGGAGAATTACTTATAATTTTGGACAAAGGCAGTCCTTTATCACCCTATGAAATGGGCTATTTTCCCCACCCACCTCCAACAGTAGAGAGCTGCACTAAGTGATCCAGTGCCCCTATACGTTTCCTGCTCTGCACATCAGCAGCAGCTTACTTGTTGTTTTATTTTGAAATAAAAAGTTTCTGAGTAAGTGAAACAAAGGACCCATCTTCAAAGGTCACAAGAAAGGCTCTCTTTGAAGAAATTTCCAGCGTTTCTCAGTTGTCCCAAGACTTTCAACTGTATAATTTTTTGTTGAACTTCTGTGGTGCAAGAATGCAGAAACTGTAAGAAAGGAATTTAAAATGATTCCTTTACTTGTTTGAATGTTAGGTGGGTCTTCTTAATTTTTAATTTCCCTGAACTATTGCACATGTAAAAAATCTATTGCTAACATACTATATCTCTAAGACAAGGACAGCAGACATGAGAACCAAAAAAGAGCTGCAGTTTCAGTTCCTTCCCTGTTCACTGCCACACTTGCGTGCTAGACCGAGGCTCCCTCAACAAGTACAGAGGACATATTTACTCACTCTGACTTTAGCTGCAGACTTCCCATTTAGCCAAACTCAGTGCAGAACTTTCAGTGAAGACACTAGTTCCTACCAGTATACACACAATTGATGAAGATTTGAGCAAACAGTTAAAACAAAAATACAAAAGCAAAAAAGACATCTCCAACCCACTCTAGCATAAGAAACTCATTTAATTAGATTCCTTAATTATTCAGTATTCCTTTTCCTAAATTGCAATGACCATCTTTGCCTCATTCCCAAAGGATCCTCTCCATAATTAAGTCAGGGAATCATTAAAATCTCAACATGCTGCCCGAGTGAGATTTCAGCGCTTTAAGTGTTTTGCACATTCTATGCAACAGTAAGTTGACTTGCAAAAAACCAGAATCATTAGCAATCAATAACGAGAAGCAGAAGAATATCAAATGCATATTCTTTAGGTGACATTTTTCTGACTTGCTCATAAGTAAATTCATACACCAGTCATAAAATATACAAGTTCACATTTAAAACAACGGCATGTGAAAATCCTCAGTTTTCTGAAAATAAGCACTAATATACAAAAAATCCTCAGGGTAATTTTAGAAACACAGATTTACATTTTAACCTGAAAAAAAAAAAAAAAAGAAAAAATGAAAAAAGAAAACCAACAAAAAAAATCACCAAATCAAACAACCAAGTCCAGCTATTAGTACTTTGGTGCTAAAATCCTGCTGGAACAAACCCTTGGAGGAGGGAACTAGCCAAAGACTTTTCAAAAGCAAAAAAAAAAATAAAAATTCACTGCCACTACAAAAAGTCAGAAATGTTTTGTTTCTTCATAAATTTCACACAAA
The DNA here is from genome assembly GCA_035041135.1 of Platyrinchus mystaceus. Taxonomy (NCBI): domain Eukaryota; kingdom Metazoa; phylum Chordata; class Aves; order Passeriformes; family Tyrannidae; genus Platyrinchus; species Platyrinchus mystaceus. The sequence goes on along the minus strand of JAWWLV010000180.1, from coordinate 5,757,057 downwards.
GCTATTAACATTCACAGGAGGCCAAGTTCTTTCTTGGCCAGGCAAGAGTAAGCTAGCAAAAGAAAAAAAAACACTTTCCTGTATAATAGTTATAATTATCACAGAATAGGTGCATTGATGTGATGCCTGAAAACCCAGGTAATATTAGTGCCCTACTCAGAACAACATAGTGAGAGGCAATTCCTGTCCAGATCTGTTTGAAAGCTGAACACATAGTACAGAGGGGGGGGAGAGGGAATGTATTCCTCTTGCTTTAGTATTCCCCTGCAAAGGAGAGGATGAAGTTGGAGGGGGAGTTTGTTTTGTTTGCTTGGCAAACTGAACATAGGCTAACAAAAGGCAAATATCATACTGGGGACATAAAAACAAAAGTAATGGCCTTGAAGACATGGAAGAGAAATCTCTCCCCTACACAGCTCTGCCTGGGTCTCATCTGGAACAGTGTGTCCTATTTCAGGCACTAAATTTCTAGGAAAAAATTGTCAGCTGGAGATGTGAAGAATTTATTGCTTTAACTCTGAAATCCCTCTTCTTCAGAAAACAATGTTGAATGCTTCTCTGAATCTGTGGTTAGTAATAAACAGCTTTGGACATGCATGTTCACACACACTTAGAAAAGACAAACACCAGTCAGCACTGCAATCCTGTCCATGTGCCTGCCTCCCCCTGCCAGACCCCCTGGTTTTTCATTTTTCTCCCCAAAATAGGCAAACCCATATGATTGGAAGCAAACCTGGATAAAAACTAAAGATTCCTCTATATTATTTTGTCCCTGTGATTAGTTTTATTTTAAACTGCTTTGGGGGGGAAGGGGGTGCTGGGAAGGAAGAAAGTTGCATGGAAGTTCTGTTCAGGAATGAAGGCACTGTTCTTCTCTTACAGACAGAATATATTCTACCTAAAATATTTAATGAACCTAAAATTTAAAAAAACAATACTACACAGAGCAGAAGAGAACACAGAAGAACTATCACACCAGAACAGCTTCAAAGGTAGTAAAATAGGTACATAACCACAAGGTGAACTCAATGCAATTCATGCCAGGACACTGGAATTACATAAGCTTAAGATAAAATTCCAGCTGTTATAGTTTGGGGGGGGGGGGATGGGGGTTTGGGGTTGGTTGTTTTGGGATTTGGGGTTTTTTTGTTTGCTTGGGGGGTTCTTTGGGTGTTGTTTTTTGTTTGTTTCTTTTTTTGGTCGGTTTTTTTGTTTGTTTGTTTTTGTTAAGGGTTTTTTTGGGGGGAGGGAGTGGGTTTGAGACTTCCTGGAAAATAGGCAGGATACCAAAAGGCTGTTGAAGAGCAAATTAGTACTAAACTTGAAAGAACACAATGGGGAAAGAAAACCTGAAAAAAACCTGAGATACCAAAACTGTACACTGGTCCAGTTAACTTCCAGTCCTGGAGAACTCCAGTGTCAAAGAATCCGTCATCACCTGAAGGTAATGGGATGAACTGCAATCAGTCTGGATTTGTCAAGAGGAAACTGCATAAAATTAATTTAATTTTTTTTTCATGGAAGAGTGACAGGTGTTGAAGACAGGAGAAAAGCAATGCTTGTACCTGACATTCTCATAAGCAAGGTAAGGGACATGTGTTGATGAAAAGATTATTAGATTAATCCAAGAGGGATGTGGTAACTGAACTCAGGAACAAGATAGTAACGTCCATTTTCAAACAGGATGGATGTTCCAAAAGAGTCTGAACTGGATTTGCTTCTCCCCAATGTTTTATTAATGATTTGGGCAGTAGAAGTTTGTTACCAATGCAAATATGAAACAAGAAGCATGTGCATGCTAGAAAGAGAAAACTGACACCAAAGCAGTAAGTAAGACTGGAGGAATAGTTTTGGGGAAAAGCCAATCAGAACAGATGAATTTCACTGAGAATGATAAGGAGGAAAAAAAAATTTTCACAGGCTAGAGAACAAGTAAGGACTGTTCTTCAGCAAAGTCTGGAGGCTATAAAACCTTGCAGGTTCAATGCAGGACAAAAGACAAACAGCAGAGTAGAGTGCAGATGTACAGCCTGCACAACGAAATCATCTTTCTCTTCTATTTAGGATTTGGAAAGCTGCAGGTACACTGTGACTGACTTCTGCTATTCTGCTGCCAGAAAGATATGAATATTTGGAAAACAAGAGCAATCAGAAGTCTGTAAAACACATCCTTATTTAGCCTAAAGAGAAGATGACTGATGGAACATGGCAACTGTCCTGAAGTCCATCAAAGCCTGACAAAATGCAAAAGATAGTCTGTTCTCCACTATTACTACGGATAGTAATAGGAGTAGAAAGCTTAAATTGCAGCAACCAGATTTGGGTAAGATACTATGAAAATTTTTAGCAATAAGGAAACTCAGCAACTTCCTCACCGACCTTTATGAAAGACATACAGGATCCATATTACTATAAAAGCTCATGGAAGTCAGCAGGACTCTACAATAGCAAGAACACATGTGTGCATGGCTGCTTTGAAGAAGGCAAGTGCTGAACACTATCAAAATGGTTCATGTAATATGTCCACAGTTGGGAAATCAATTAGACAACACGTACCCAAACACCCTCTGGGTGAAGAACCTTTTTCTAATATCCAACCTAAACCTCCCCTGACACAACTTCAGGCCATTCCCTCGGGTCCTGTCACTGGTCACCACAGAGCAGAGATCAGTGCCTGCCCCTCCTCTTCCCCTCACAAGGAAGTTATAACTGCAGCAAGATCTACCCTCAGTCTCCTCCAGCTGAATATACCAAGTGCCCTCATCTGCTCCTCACACAGCTTCCCCTCAAGGCCCTTCACCATCTTCATTGCCCTCCTTTGGATGTTCTCTAATGGCTTAAAGTCTTTCTTTTATTGCAGTGACCAAAACTGCCACAATATCCAAGGTGAGGCCACTCCAGTGCAGAGCAGAGCGGGACAATCCCCTCTCTTGACCAGCTGTGTCTGATGCCCCCCAGGACAGGGTTGTCCCTCCTGGCTGCCAGGGCACTGCTGACTCATGTCCAACTGGCCATCAACCAGGACCCCCAGGTCCCTTTCTGTGGCACTGCTTTCCCGTATCTCATTCCCCAGTCTGTCCGTACATCCAGGGTTGCCCCATCCCAGGTGCCAAATCCGGCACTTCCCCTTGTTGAACTTCATTCTGGTTGGTGATTGCCCAGAGCTCTGATTTGCCGAGATATCTCTCCAAGGCCTTCTGGCCTTCGAGGGAGTCAACAGCTCCTCCCAGTTCTGTGTCACCTGCAAACTTGCTCCATGTCCCCTGCAGTCCTGCATCCAAGTCATTTATGAAAGTGCACAGAGCCCAAGGTGTAGCCCTGTGGAACCCCACGAGAGGCACTGAACAGGCTCCCCAGGGAAGTGGTCACAGCACCAGAGCCTGACAGAGTTCAAGAAGCGTTTGGACAATGCTCCCAGGCACACGGTGTGACTATTGGGGATGGTCCTATGTAGGGCTAAGAGCTGGACTTGATGATCCTTGTGGGTCCTTTCCACTTAGCATATTCTGTGACACTTAAAAAAACAAAACTAAATAAACAAAAACCAAACAAAAACCAAACCAAAAAAACAAACAAACAAAACAAAACAAAAAAAAACCAACAAAACCCAGAACCACAAAAAACCCAAACCAACCAACCAACCAACCAAAACCCCTCCCAACAAACAACAACCAACAAAACCAAAAACCAAAAGAAAATCCTAAAAACCCACTAAACAAAGAAACAAAACCAAAACAGACACAAAAGTAGCCCTAAGTATGGGTCAGATAGCCCCCTAAACAGCACTCTGAATCAAGACAACCCTGCCTCCTAAACACGTGATCTACCTATTGAAACTTAGTATATACATGAGCATTAGAATTCTGATGCAGAAGTTATGGTCTAAAACATAAAAATACCAACTACGTTGTCGAATGTATACATGTTTTAAGAAATTGAAAACCCCCATTTCCCTGCCCACTTGCCAGATTACAAATCTGAAGGTATTTACAAGGCTATTTACAAACAAAATATTTGCAATGTAAAATTTTAACTATGACCAGAATTGAAACCTTCCAACTTGTAAAATACATACTAGGATTCACTTGGTAATACTTACCTTTGTGCCACTCATGACCATCCTATGACCATTGTGCCAAGAGGTATCCTGGCTTCCAAAGGTCTTCTCTTAATTCAACCTTACTGGGACAGCACAAAGCTATTTTATTGATTTCAGTGTTGTAAGCCTTAATAAGGTTGACAGTTAGAAATATATTTTCCTAATATAAAAATCTATGACCATTAGCTGCTTCACATTGTCAGAAACAGAGCTCCAAATTTAGAGCCAAATCAAAAGAGTACAGTGATGGGTTTGAATTATTCTGGTGAGTTTGAAAGTCTTAAAAAAGTATTTCTCATTGTATCAAAAACAGAATTAAAAAATACCTACATTTATTCCATGAGTTTAAAAATTAAGAGGAACTAAACACAATAAACTATATAGAACTTTGCAGTATGCTGAGAAGTCTGCTCTAAATTACAGGCACATTAAAGAACACTAAAGAAAATGGTGGAGTTCAAGATCCTTAGGCCAGCAGCAAGGTGCACATCAAACTCACTCCCCTGGGCTTCAGGAGAGCAGACTTTGGCCTCTTTGTTGATCTGCTTGGTAGAATACCATGGGATAAAGCCCTGGAGAGAAGAGGGGCCCAAGAAAGCTGGTTAATATTCAAGGATCACCTCCTCCAAGCTCAGAAGCAATGCATCCCAGCAAGAGGAAGTCAGGCAAAAACACTAGGAGGCCTGTGTGGATGAACCAGGAGTTCCTGGATTAACTCAAACACAAAAATGAAGCCCACAGAGGGTGGAGGCAAGGACAGGTAGCCTGGGAGGGACACAGAGAAAGTGTTTGAGTAGCCAGGATCAAGTTAGGAAAGCTAAAGCCCTCATAGAATTAAACCTGGCCAGGAACATCAAGTGCAACAAGAAAAGCCTCGATAAAAAGAAGACTAAGAAAAATGTGGGCCACCTCTGGAAGGAAACAGGAGACCAGATTATCTGGGACATGGAGAAGACTGAGGCACTCAACATTTCTGCCTCAGTCTTCACCAGCAAATGTTCCAGCCACACTGCACGAGTCACAGAAGGCAAAGGCAGGGACTGGGGGAATGAGGAACCACCCACTGTAGGAGAAGATCATGCTTGAGACCATCTAGGGAACCTGAAGGTTCACAAGTCCATGGGACATGGTGAGATGCACCTGCAGGTCCTGAGGGAACTGGTGGCTGAAGATGCTAAGCCACTACCCTTCACATTTGAGAAGTGGCAATCTGGTGAAGCTCCCACTGACTAGAAAGGGGGAAACATCACTCCCATTTTTTAAAAGACCCAGGGAACTACAGGCCAGTCAGTGCCTGCTGTGATAGGAAGAGATGATCTTTAAGGTCCATTCCGACTCAACCCAAACCATTCTGTGATCCTATGAAGTCCTAGGCACCATTTTTTCTTACACACCAAGGTACTCTGTTTTAAAGTACACACAAAATTCTTTATGAAGAGTACAACATTTTTGATGTTAACTTGCAAAAGCACTACATAACATTACAGCTCTGTAGAGATATCAGTCAATAATGTGTCTCTTCTATATTTATTTATTACATAAATTTAAAAAGCAGGAAAAAAAAAGCTTAAGTTCTAGTCTTAGAGCTGTTTCCTAGAGCTACAGTATATAATCTGATGGGTATTCATAGGCTACATGAAGACAGATGAGCAAACTTTCAAGTTATAGAGGCCACGATCCAGTACAAATGCAGTTTGAGTAGCTGTGTAGTTTGGCAGAGGCTATGGACACAGTGATAATGAAAATAAAATTTTGGACTGCAACACAAGAACTGTGTTTGTGAACAGTAAATACTATTCAGTGAATTAAAAAAAAAAAAAAGAAAGAAGCACTAATCAGAATCAGCTATTTCTCAAAGGCTTCCAGTGCATAAGATGAATAATTGTCTCATCATAATAGCCTTTATGATAACCATGATCTCACCACTGCACTCAAAGATCCAAAATGCTGCCAGTACTCTTACACCCACAACAAGGCATATTTGGTCTTTGCATTTAAAGAAAATCCCACTCTGCAGCTTCAACCCTTGGTTGTTAATGCAGGCAGGGTGTAATCTTGTTATTTTTTATGCCTTTGCTTTCAAGCCACAAAATCTATATATTTTCTTTGTAGATGGAAAAGCACAGACTGGAATTCCTGTTCTTATGAAGATATCTCCCATTACACCATTAATTCAAAACAAATCCAGTTATCAGCTGTAATAAAAACTAGCAGCAGACACCTCATAAATAAAATAAAAATTGAGATGCAATTTTATGTTCTGTAGCTTATTTTCTCCATCTACTTTTTGCTTCACAAAAGCAGCAGGTTACAGTCTAATCTGCACTGAGACCAGGGCATAAAACATGCCTTGTGCCACCACTTCCTTTCCTTTCCTATCTCACTGGATGCCTGGCGCCATCTATTTTTAAGCACTGTTTTCTCTGGTTTAATAAAGCAGTGAAAATTAACACCAGCCATAGGTTAAGCATGCAAATTCAGGCAAGAAGGAAGCGAGTATTCATCAGTGTTCCATCAACAGCACCCAAGGAACAATCCAAGGCAGGAAAAAGAACACCCGATGGGAGTTTTCCGTTCCTGATGAAAAGGCAGGGAGAGCACCCTGGCTGCAGTGCATTCACTACGTACTGACACGTGGTCAGCCTTTGTCTCTTCTGAAAAGGGGCAGAAACTACTGTCCCCACCATAAATGCATTGCAAACAGCACACCCCCATAACTGAAGCATCTCTGTTTGCCTCAGTCAGACATTAATGTATTTCGTGGCAAAGTGACTGAGTTTATACACAAGGACAGGTCAAGGGAGAGAGAAGCACTTTAACTTGCAACGTAAAAGCACCAGCCAAGACTTATCGTCAGTGCAAACTGGTGTCAGGGAAAGCTGTGGACTACTGCCAGCTGGATTGCTACCCTACAGACTCCTCCAGCCTCATTCCCACTTTGCTTCAAGCACTGGGTACTCAGAGCAGACCCCTAAAACTTCACAAAAATATCGAGTTTTTAAAGGAGGTGAAGTCTCCAAAGCCACAGCCTGACTGCAGAAGAGAACAGCTGCCACAGCAGCAGTGGGTGCCAGTTCCTGGAAGGCTGCTGGAGCCAGCTCCGGGACAGCCCGACCTCCCTGACAAAGGCTGGCTACTGCTGTCGACAGAAAAAAGGAAAAGCTCCCTGGCAGTTTGTTGTGGTGCTGTTTGAAGTATGGGCCAGCCTGCCAGGACATGAAAGATATAAATAGAAGCCACTCCAAAGGACACACTTTTATTCTTGGGAAAAAAAATAATCATTGCTCCATGAATTACATATTCAGATTGCTGTGCATGTTAATACTTTCCTTGTGTATTACAGGTAAACTGTTCAAAAACCCACATAATTTTTCAAATTTAAACAAGTTGCTCCCTGAAAAGCAGAGCTAGTCAAGTCTGATTTTCCACCTGTTTGGATCACATGTCTCCACAGTACTCACTGCACCAACAATTTTAGGTCCCCAACATTTCTTCAAGGCTCCTGCCACAGCTCCCCTGCTGGTCCCTTCCAGCCCTTCCCAGTTGCCAAGTTTGCCCACCCTCACCATGCCTCCAGTTTCTTCCCCATATCATTAAATCATCTTACCACCCTGTTTCTAAATGATTGTATAATCTTAAACTTCCTTGTGAAACCGGAGTTAAACTACACACAAACTGAAAAGCAGAAGCATTATGGAAAAACACAGATATTTTGTCATAAAAAGTTTATAGGTTTATAAAAGGAACAAGTTTTTTCTCTTTACTTCAATAGTTCCCCACCACCTAGGCACAATAACAGCAACACTAGAGAGAGTTTGTGGAATAATGACTCTCTTCATTTTTTTTATTTTATTGTAAATTAATTAGCACAGTAATATGTAAACAGGGAGATGAATTTTCAATTTCCTGCTTGGTAACCTTCAGAGCATCTAGAAAAGATCACAGTGAGTCAGGCTGCAGCCCTCAATGTTCTCCTTAATTTGGCAGATTTTTGGATAGATCTTTATTCTCTCAGTGGGACAACTTCTAGTACTTGTAAAATCGAAAATAGAAGTAACTTACATGATGACAAGACGGCAAAGGCTCAAAGGGGATTTTGAAGTCAAAAGCTATGGAGATTCAGAGCAATGCAATCTCTCTTGTACAGAAAAAGCCCAGTTTATCAATTCAGTCAATATTATCAGATCATACAAAGAACCTGATTTTAAAAAAAACCTACAAAAGACACTCTTTCCATGTTCTACTACTCTCCAAAGAGAAGCCGTGGAAACACAAATAATTACTGCCTTTAATACATCAGCAGAAAGCGCAATGAAGGCAATGAAGTCAAATGAAGGAAGATTTTATCAATCAAGAAATTTTTCCCTGACCCATAAGAGGAAAATAGTAATAGCCTTCCACGTTGCTTGCTGTGTTGTTTTGACATATCAAAACCATTTTAAGAAGTTCCAATTACAACTTGTACTTTTAAAAAAAGCACCATATATAAGAGAGCCTATTGTGAAAAGGTGTCCTATTTAAAGAATCTTTAAAGCTGCAGTGTTTTAATTTTTTTCTTTTTTAAGCTCCAAGCACAATTCAAAGATGCTCTTCACCTTTGTTAGCAAGTCTGCAAAGGAAAACATCAGACTGATAGACCCAGATGTGATGAGCAGGCACCCAAGTATATTTATCAGACATAGCTGTTTGAAAATGCTAGATGAGGACACAACTTATTACCCCAGCAATCTGATCCAGAAGAATAAACCAGAATTCTCTGGAGTTTTCATTTCCAAAGCAGCAAAACCATTTTGCTTCTCTCGTGTTTGTAGCATTGAAAATGATTTACTAGGAAAAAAGAGTTCACAAAGCCACGTTTCTCGGGACAGTTTTTATATTATAACCCTATGCAAAAATCTGGTGACTAGAAGAATTGCAGTTTGGAGAAGTATTTAGAAGTTTGGAACACTAACAGTATCAAAATCACAGAGAAAAAATACTCAGCTAAATGATAAGCTCAGCCACAATAGATGTTTTTTATGAGCAGCAAATTTTGAGGCTTGGGATACTCCTTCATGCGTAAACTAAGCCTTTAAATCAAGTGAGAGCAAGAATTAGCTAGCTAGCACTTTTGTCTAACATTCCTTTCTAAGAAGGGAAATAGGAGCCACGTTCAAATGGTCTGAATTCCATCTACACGCCTGTACCTGGTGTGTCTTGCCCTTTAGAAAGGCCTGACCAAGAGGCAACACTGTGCTCAGGGACTTGAAACAGGATTTTGACCCCCTATAAATGACCTTTGGTCCATTTCTACCTAACTTTGGGAAGAGTATAAGCTACAATAAAGGCAAAGAGAGTTTGGGTTCGAGGCTGGGGTGGGCTTTTTGTTTTATTGGAAAAGATCCTGCAAAACCATTTGTCTAGAAGGGAGGGCAACCTCCAGTCCTTTCCATGAAAAGGAAGCCTAATGTTGATGCAGTGCCTGGCTTAGGTGTCTTATAAGCACTTTCAAGGCTTATGGTTATGAAGAGTTGCATGAATTGACATCTGTTGGTTTCAAAGTGACAGATACAACTGTAAAGAAATTAAGGAGACAAGTAAGGCTGAAAGCAGAAACTGCTTTTGGAACCACAGATACTTTCTGCATTCACACCCATACAGCATTAAGATCCACAGTTTAACTGCACCTTGCACGTGGAAACACTATTTCCTTTAAATTGTATAAAACCAGTGATTCATTCCTGCTCATTTTCTCCCCATCAGGCGCAATTTTATTCACCTTTATCATATTCCACTTATTCATTCCTCTCCAAGCTGCACAGATCTATTCTACTTAATATCCCCTCACACAAGAAGTGATTCTATTGCTATTCTTTTAATCTATTCTCATTTTACATTCTTTTAGTAAGGAGGATGTGGGGTGGTAGAGAAACAGGAGCTCTTCTCAGTGCAGCAATCAAAAAGGAATATAATTTCGTTTTGTTTTCTGTTCTGTTCCAAACTATTCCCAGTGTTATGCACATACCTTTTTGATCATACTATTGGACTGTGAGAAGACACATTAAGGAGGTACCTGCATGTTCTAAATTGTTGGTACTTAACAAAGAAGTAAAGAAATCCAAAACACCAAGGCTCTGTTCAAATATTGAAATGTGCCAGATGAAGGAAGACACGCATTAATCTTGCCCAGCTTCTCCTCCAGTACAGAAGAGTTATATACTTACACTTCACCTACTTTATCCAATTCTGCTTTAACTGACTGATTCTCATTTTCCCCCCAACAGTGCAATGTGTTTTTCACTAGTAGTCAAACTCCACAAAGGAGATGAAATTGCTGGAAATCCTCATATACTTTTACGGGCAAAGGATACAATTCTGACCCCACTACATGGGTGTACAAATCAGGAGTCATTCTACTGAGGCAAATAGCTGAGATACTGATAAAAAGTAAAGCAAGGCAAGCCTAAAAAGATGTTCTCAGAAATGCCACCAAGTCACCTGCAAATGGCATCGCAGAAGAAAGGATGAGCAACAGACAAAGGAATACTCATTTATTTCAGGACAAGACTGAGTTGGAGTTTCTGGAAATGAAAAAACAGAAGCTAGTAACATCTTGGCAGACACATAAGCAACAAGATATTCCTCATCCAGGGGTTTGGCAGCATCTCAACAGAGGGCTGAAACTTGCTTGTATCATTAAAACCATCAGTTAAATACAACCCAGCTGGAAAGTCACCTTGAAGTTGAAGAGGCGTTTCCCAATGATCTGCTGAAACAGGCAGAAGGGCGCAACATGCCTCAAGTGCAGGGGTTAAGCATTTCCAGAGGTAAAGGGATAAACTTTGGCCTCTATTCTACAATCCTGTAGCTTCACAATGATCTCACTTCTGGATGACTGAGCACAAAATCGCTCTGAGCTGCTTCCAGAGGCTTATGGTAAGTTGCCACAGTTTTATTATAATGACATTCTGCATTCTTGACCAGCCATTTTCTCAAAGTTTGAGATCTGTCTTTTCATAATTGCAAAAGCTAACTGATGCCAATACCATTAAAAAAGGAAAGTGAAAATAGAGGTGGGCTGAGTCAAATTATTGGAAAAGCATAGCACAGCATGACTGAGTAGGACCTGCTGGGCTTACACCTTAGGTCTTTTCTCAGGTACAAAAGAGAATGTTACAATTCCACTCAAACATGTTTAAATCCAGGTACTTCCCTTCTGCCTTCTCCAGTATGAATGCTTCCCACAAGTCTGACTTCAGCAATCATGGATCACAAGACACAGTGAACTCCGGCTCCATATTGCAACTAATAAATCCAACTCAGAATTTATTCCCTTCATCAAAGCAAGAAATAAAGTCATTGTCATCACTGGGATTTCAAACTCTCTTCACAAAAGAGCACTGTAGCAAGAACTGAATAAAACCAATTATCTCCAGCTCAAATTTCAAGGTAATATATTGATTTGGGTTTTTTGTTTTGTTATTAAAACAAACTCACCCAACCTGGACTAGCAGGAGCAATGGCTTCATGTTTTACTGATATTTTAAATCCTTCTCAAGGAAGTTCTGAATAACCTAGAGCTTCATTTCTTATCTTCTTTTTGGCAGGGAATAAAATTATTGCACAAGTGCAAGTCCAGGCAGCAGAGACATTAATAAATGCAGGCAGTCTAGTGACTACAATATCTTATACATATGATAATGAAAAAAGCTGACTTGACCCCATTCTCTGCAGTATTTGACCTTTCAGGTCACTTGTTCGTCATGGTAAAATGCTGCTCACAGGATCAGAAGGTGAACACTGGGGACCTTGAAATAAATAAATAAATAAAAGTGAGACAGAGCTCCCCAAAAAGACGAATCTTCAATTTTCAAGAACATGCTGAATGTTTGTGCAAAGCCATTGTAAGAGCAGAGACCAGATTTCAACAAAGGCGCTCAAAATATGGCCCTGAGCAGAACATTTCCTCCCCTTTTGGAGCACACTGGTTTTAGGACATGCTGTTCACGTTGGCAGCTGCAAAGGGGTTGTGTCATACCTGGCACAGACAAAGCCACAGATAAATAGTCAAGGCCATGGAAGAAGAAGAAGAGGCAGCAAAGGGAGTCAAGCATGTCAGAATACGCCTTATGGGCATAGTCACTGAATAACATTAACAAAATATTTCCAGTTGGCACTGTAAATTAAAGTAAAAAAAAAAAAAAAGGAATTCAGCATAATTTATGAGTGAATCTCCAAAATCACAACAAAACAGAGCTGGTTTTACCATACAGTCTTCAGAAAGATATACTAAGAATATGAGGAAATTATATATCATACTGAATCCCTTCTATCAATACAGATTTCAAGATACCTGTGATCAAAAGTGACTTTTCACTTTGATGGTTCACATTATTATGACATCTGACTGGAATGGGTAGAGTTAAGTGTCTGTTGCTATTTTCATTAAAGATTATTTTATGGCTCAATTGCTCAAAAAAATGATTTTACTTTAAAACTAGACTTGGCAGGCAAATGCCATAGCCAAACATGTGGGTTAATAGATTGTCAAAGTGAAAAACATCCAACAAATAAAAAAAAAAAAAGAGGAAATGGAAAAGGGCTCACAACATCTGACACCTGACACTAAACCGATCTACAAAGTTGACATTTAATCCACCTATCAACTATTTAGAGAGATACAAACTGGTATTTATTAAGCAGTTTTACTGTCTCACTGCTACATTATCCACCAGCAGTCTACTTTTTTTCTTTAAAATTAAAACTATTCAGGCAGGTCTAGAAATCAGCATTCTTCTTTATGTAATAGCATGTGCCATCATCACATCCTTCCATCCAAGGCTGTCCAGAGGCTTTGGGATCACTAGGACACTCCAGCTCCCCAAGGCTGCAACTTCAGCCCAAGGACTTTAAAGGCTTAAAAGCTTGTTCCCACTGAGTCTCCTGTGGAGCACAGCCTCCCACTGCTCCCATGCAGCTCTAAGAAAGGGTGTAGAAAAGCTTCCCTAGAGCATGGATATCCCTGTCCAACCCTTACAAATCCTCCTCTTGTTGCAGGGGACAAGTGCAAGCTCAGCTGCTTGGAGGAATGAGATAAATGTGAGTTGCTGAGCAGGAGGCAATGCCTGAGCAGCCCCCTGGAGGGGAACACTTGCAGGGCTCAGCAGGACAAGCTGCTTCAGGACAACTGGATCTGACAGCTCAGCAATGGAGCTGTCAGCCTGGGAGCTGAGAGCAGGGACCATTCACACCAACAACACCCACTCCCAGGCTTCTCCCAGAATCAGACTGCTGGAGAAGGCAACTCCAACCTTGAATAAGATAAGATGGGATTCCTTTTTTTCATCTCTAGATTAGAGAATTCAATGCCCCTTAGAGCCAGTTGAGGTCTAGAAAGGGAGAGAGGTGCTTAGAATCTGGGAGCACATGTAACTTGCACTTCCAATTATTCAGGAATTCTCCATATCACCATTCATGGTATCACAGGACTCCTTTTCCACCTGTCAACAGTCTCAAGGATTGATTCTCATCTTCCTTAAGATCAAAGAGGTACAGACTGTGAAGAAAAGAATTTGGCTCCTTCTTTCTAATGACAACCTGAAGCACAATCCCAGCCAGTGACACACACGTGGATCTGTCAGGAGAGCTGTACTAAGTATCAGTAAACTAGTGCAGCAAGATTACTCACAGCAGCCAAAACCAGGGATGGGGCACAACCATAACACCAGTGAAAAAAACCTGACTTCACTGGAGCCAGGAGACATGAGAAAGCCAGAATCTGCTGAAGCAGGCACAAGAATAGAAGTTTAGAAGAACAGGAGAAAACAGAGGGGTTTACATCCAACCATTCCTTCCATCACAGAACAACAGCTTCTAGGAAACTAATTTGTAAACACGTGGAATGTGTCACCCCACCAAGTGGAACCTGCACTCAACAGAATTTGCAAGGTTATTCCCTACGAGATTCTTCATACCCATCTTGATATCAGGGAATTTTACAAATATTTTGGAAGTTAATACTTTTAATGCACATTAAAAGTAATCAAGTAAAAAGTTAGACTGTCAACACAAACATTTAATCTGTAAAGTTCTGACACACAGAGCATGCAATAGCAGAAAAAGTAAAATTAGACAGTAACTATACAAAGTCCCACCAACTTCCTAAAGTTTAATTCTTAACTGTAAGCTTTTCTTCCAAAGGCAGAGAATAGAAATCCATCTCAGAGATGCACAGAGCCTTCTGAGTTGATGTATTTAACTGCATGACAAGCATTAATAGGAGTTACCCAGATAAATTCAGTATATCTACTTTCAAACTATATTACTTAACCTAGCTGAACCCACAATCTATTTTTTTTTGTTGAATTGCCAGCAAACTGAAATAATAATAAAAAAAATAATTTAAGCAGCACAGTATAGAGACATGATTTTGGTGCACTACCATCTTGTGGACTATTTAGGAAAAACAATAAATGGAGTTTTATATATACAGTGAGTTCACATTCAGAGTACATACTAATCTGTGGAAAGAGCTCTAAAACTGTTGTGGTGGGTAAATATTATATACAATTAGGAATGGTTCACTGATTTCTTACAGCTTGGCAGATTGCATCAAACTTCTTTTTGACAGCTGAGCACCAATGTGTGATGTCACCAGCCTTTCTTGGGAGAAGGCTCTCACCAAACCTGCAAGATTACACAGAGCAGCTGCAAAAGATCCATGAAGTGCCGTGCTGGCTCCAACTCTCCTGCTGCACAATTCCAGGCTTTCACCTGTGCAAGCCTAGAAGTTTTCCCTGTAGGTGCAGCTGCACCTTGTGGCCTGAAGAATAAAACCATAACCTGGTATTCAATGTCAGTACTGGGAATTTGCTTAGATTGGTTAGTTAGTGATGTTGTACAACACATTCTCATATATATGTGTGTGTGTGTGAATGTATATATGTAATCTTTGTGAAAATGCACTTTAAGACATTATTTATGTGTGTGTACATATACAAACATGGTTTATGTGTGTGTAAACACATAAATATTGTAAATATAAAGTATGATAAATTGCCTTCTGGAACCCATTATTGTGGGTGTCACTTCTCTGCAGTATAGTTAAACCTCCATGATGATTCACTCTTCTGCATCTCTCTCATAACATATTTCTTGTGAGCACCCACAAATATGCTAACAAATTTTAAACTGTGAAGAATGACATGATCTAAGAATTTAACTCAGTGTAATGAAACAAGTATCTAAAGAACAAACTCACATCAGACTTTTGGTTCACAGCCTGGTTATATGCAAGTTTTCCTGTTCATAGTGAATTCAGTGACATGCATTTTAAAAGTGCTAAGAACATTAAACACCTAATTATTGACATGATCTGCATATAAACAGAATATATAAAAACATATTAACTTGGTAAAGTCGGTTATATGTCTACAGCATCCCTAATATTGTTAAAAATACAGCAGCATAAAGAATGCAATGTACTCCTTTTTTTCAAATGCTACATACAATTACTTGGTACTACGTGAAAAATAATTTGAAGGGATACAGAGTTAAATGAGACATTTCACTCTGCAGCTGCAAAAGATTAATCACCAACAATATCCAAAGGTTTCACAGCAGCAATGTCAGCTAAGAAGAGGGCAATTGCCAAAGCTTTTTAGGTGTGCTGTGATTCCTCACACAGCTCCTTCTTGGCCTTTGCTGCGCAGCCCTCAGTAGAGGACAGGGCTGTGAGGATCTCATTGCTACAGGCACTGTTTACCTTTTGGTATTGATCTCACTGAGTCTGCCTCGTAACAAAGCAAGGGCTGAGGCAGATTAATCAATCCAGATATAACAGAGGCCAAACACATTCATTCTGTTTTCTACACAGCTAGCTATGCCCCTTTTTGCTGAAGGTTAAATTGTGCTTCCTTGTGGTTCATCTCTAACCAACCAGCACACCTCCCCAGGCCACCATTTCAGGCTCACTTCTGGTGCCTCCCATAAAGATCCAAACAAGTTATTGCATGACTGGATAAATTTTGGTGGATGGCTCCAGTTGGCTCTTTCTGACCGAGACCAAATCCCAGATCAGAGCCCCCACCTGCACAGCCATCTCACACGCTCCTTCATCGTGGCCCATTGTTCCCTGTTACTGGCTACAGCCCCTACCAACAACCTGCTCCCCGCTCAGTAGCCTTGACAAGTATCACGTTCAAGGATATAACAGAGGCAACACTATTTCTTTCCCCGGTGTCCAGCTGATACCCTAATCCTTTATCCTTTCATGATAATTCCCAAATCCAAAACCATGTTACAATTTCAAGTGTCAGTGTTCACACCCTTGTCAACTTTTGAGAAATGCTGTGTTTTCATTCTCACTTCATTTGTACAAAGTCCATTGCTAACCCTCCCTCATCCTACTTGCCATGATCACATTCTTCCCTGGAATCCACTACCAGCCCTCCATTTTCCCCAAGCCCCGTTTCAGGGGAAGAGGACATACTGAGCCTAAAAATGAGAAAAGCCTTCCAACTGTCAACCTACACAAGTTACATTAATGAGTAAAGTAAAACAGACCTCTTGTTGCAAATTTTACAAAGCTGGTGACTATGATATCTTAACCTACAGCTCTAGTAACACCCAGAACTGGTGCATACACTGTAGGTTAAAAAAAAACCACCATAAAAAACACCCTCAAAACCCAATCACAAAACCAAACCCAAAACATTCTCCTTCAAAATCACATCACCTGTTGCAGTAGCACCACAGTTTCCTATGGCTTTCAGACAGATCCCCTTAAACCACAAGGAATTACTCTGAAGAGAACAAACTCTGATTAACAGTCCCTGAACAGAAAGACGTGAGGGGGAGGTGTAACACCATCCTTTATAGTTAGTATAAATCCACAGAGTTTTCCCAGATTTGCATCCTTTCAGACTGTCTCAAAAAGATCATAAATAGCATAGTTTTAGTAAAAAAGAAATTAACATTAAGCAGAGTTGAAGTTATCAGAAAAAAAAAGTTAAAACATTTATAAAGAAACATGATATTGCATCAACATAATGTGGTTAGCTTTTACATATCACCAAAGATAACACAATGGAAAATTTCATTTCAGAGTAAATTGCAATTGTTCCCAAAATGACATTTAAATCGCATTGTAGAAATGTTTTTCAATGCCAGGAATGAAAAACATACCTGGCAGCTCTTTCACAGCATGCAAAAATTGCTCTAGGATTAGCATGTGTAACGAGCCATCTGACAAGTCCTATAACTTGTCAAACATTTATAGGGGTCACCACTTGTCACTAAGGTACTGCTGTATATGATATTTATAGGAGTCACCATTTGCAATTAATGTACTGCTACAAATGCTTACACACAAATGTGACTTTCTACTTTTAGTGATGTGTTGAACAATAACCAGTGTTTAAGACCCGACTGAAATAACAGATCAAAACTTTGCACTACCTTATTGGTTCTTCACTTTACTTCCAGGAAAACACAGTAACAGTTCAAAATATAACTACCACCAGAAGAACTGATTCTGTTGCAAGTTAGAAAATGTTTCAACTGTTTAAATTTTTTTAGGAGAAGAAACTTTTAAAAATACTTGAGATATCAAGCCTGATAAGGGAAAAAAAAAAAATACAGCTTGTCTCCTAAAAGCCACTCAACCCAGAAAAACAGCAGTAATCAACATACATTAACACTTGACTAACAATATTAAATGGGGGGGAGGAGTTCAACCTCAACTCTTAATGAATAAGTGCCTACAGCACTTACAGATAAAGACCAGAAAAGATAACCTGCTCTCCAGACTGAAAATCACAGACATGAAGATAATAAAAACAGCCTGACTAATGTAGTCACAGCCTGGTTTTCATCCAAACTGAAATGAAACTACAGTTCTTGTTGGCAGCTTAATACCTGATCCAAAGATGGATATGGACCTATGTGTTGTAGCAGAAGAGAAACGCTGGGCAGCCCATGGGAGCCTTCACTGTTACTGCATGTCCTGAATCTGTTCTGTGAATCAGCACAGCAGGACAAGCCAATTCCAGAGCACTGGTTTGCTCTTGCCCATGTTGCCAGCACTGCCGACTGGGAATACTTCATGGCACTTCGTAAACCCACAGTTTTATGGGGGTTTCTATCACACACGTGGGTGGCTAAAAAATACCCTCTTTTTAAAGTAGTTTTCACAGCTCACTCATTAATGCAGAGTTAACAACACGCCTGCTTTTTGAAACTGTTTCTGAATTCATAAAAATGAAGGTTGTTCAGGGGCACCCTGAACTACCCATTACTGAGAGCCACTGCAATGGAAGTGATGGCTTGTCCTGTAGCAAAGTGTGTTACAACCAGAGACCAGCGTCAGTGTCCAAGTAAGAGAATCCTTTTTCACATCAGAAGTCCACAGACACATCAACATGCAGTCATTAAATTTGGTTTAGCTGTAGATGTGTTGGGAAACACCACTGGAATTCAGATTTGTATCGAACAAGAAAATTACGTATGAATTTTAGTTTGGGGTTTGAACCAGTGTCTTAATTTGATTTCAGATTTTGACACTGTTCCGCTGAGCTCTGTGAATAGAAATGGCCTTGAACAACAGAAACAATTAACTGAAGCAGAATACACTCATGGCACTAGGTAATCTAATCCCTTCTATAATTGACACAGCTATTGCAACAAGTCCCATAAAACAGGCAGGCTTGGAATTTTCTAGACCATAAGACTTTTTTGAGAAGAAAAAGGTAGTCCTTCTATTAAAGCATTTTATTTATAAATGACCATAAACTAAACCACAAGAAGTTTCACCTCAAAATGAGGAAGAACTTCCTCAGGCTGCCCAGGGAGGTTGTGGGGTCTCCCTCTGGAGACGTTCCAAACCCACCTAGACACGTTCCTGTGTCACCTGCTCCAGGTGACCCTACCTTGGCAGGGGGGTTGAACTAGATGGTCTCCAGAGGTCCCTTTTCAACCCTAACTATTCTGTGATTCTGTCTGGAAAAAAAATTTTTTTTTTTTTTCAAGTTTTGGGCCTTTTTATTTTAAGTGCTGCTAGAATTTGCCATCTGCAACTTCCTGCCCTTTGCAAATTATAATTGATGAACTAAGTATGTTCTCTAAAATATTTGGTTTTAAGTGTTGGGGTTTTTTTTTTTTAAATTCACCATATTAAAATAAATAGAAATTCAGATGGGAGTGAGATCTTCCACCCCACAGTTTACACTAAGTATCATCTAACGATACTTACAGCAATGAAAATTTTCAAGTATAAAAATTCACACATGTATCATTTATGTATCTATACTCAACTGAGAGTATCAATATTATGAGCTCCAGAGCACAGACATTTGTCACCTCTAACTAGGGGCAAACATAGATGTGAAGATTTAACAGTTTTCAAAGAGCTCAGCTCCTGTAGTGTTCTGACATTCAAACAAAATCGTTGTCATTTATATTTAAAGAGTTCATGCATATTTGTAATGATTTCCTTTTAGAAACATTTCTAAAACATACCTTTGAGGGTTTAAAATACTTGGATCTTTAAGGGGTTTAGTCATGAATACACCACAGTGTCAATATTTGGTTACAGAAATACAAGAATACATTTCCATAACTTTTATGTAATATCCCTCTTTAGAAAGAAAAAAAATAATTGTTGTCTTGCTCAAGGAACAGTAACATAATACCCCATAAAAGAAACAAGCTTGCTGGTAGACAACAACAACAAAACAAGTAAAGGAAACAACCTGCACGTGAAAACTATTTTTATGTGATATTATCTCTCTGCTGAAAAACACAACATGTTCCATTGCCGATTAATGTCTACTTCAAAACCCCTGCAATTAAGAACCAGGAAGATTGCCACAGGAAGTACATATGGCAAGAACATCCTGACATCTGACAACCATTCGAGCACACAGCCCCACTCCCTGACGAAACCGTCTCTCCCACTCGAAGGAAAATCAGTTCTCAGATGCTGAGGGAAAGGGAGGGTTGCCAGAAGGAAACCAGTGAGGATAAGTAGGGACGGCAGGAAGCAATACCAATGAATCAGCAGGTGGCAAGCAAAGCAACATCAACGCACTGTAAACATGCTGCAAGAAAAGCAGTGCTCCCAAGAAAAATCAAAATCCTTTAGGGAGTTAGAGGAGAGAAGAGTCAGCCTAAAAGGTATCTTCTACCTAAACATCTAAAGCCAAAATATTAGCTGAATCAAAGATGCTTTGAATGGAGTCACCAACAATGTTTTACTTTGCTTTCGGTTTAGTTGCATGGTTTAACAATATTATTCTATATCAACACATGAATTTTCAACCTTCCCCTGCACACTCTAAAGCAATTACATGTTACTAATTACTGAATTCTTATGAGTGTTTCAGTGAAACTTTCACTACAGCAGCATTACAGCAGTAAGCTCACAGATATCATCAGTTCAGAGAGGAAACTGCATTTCTAATGCATGCAAATAAACTCAAACATGGCCTGTTTCCCTACAGAAGTCGGAGCTGCTTACAGCGCACTTGACACACTGTCACATTACACCATTCAAACATGCAGGGGTCCATTAATGATATTGCTAACAAGAAGTAAGTTCTTTTTAGAGGTAACCAAAAGCCTGACATGACACATTGACAAGTAGTGTGACAGCTCCTTTTTAATCAAATGTGCTCAATGTAAATAGTGATTCCCGGTCTGACACTCAGTGACAGGCTAAGTCGCCCATAAAAGCAAAAGACAGTGTTCTAACAAGCTCATAAATGCATTTAAAAAAATAACTAATGCTCTATTTCCATCAAAGGTGACCTGTTCTGTAACATGAAATCTCTATTTCTTTCGTGCCACACCACAGTGCAAAAGCTGCTTCGATCCTCCGGTACACCCTCGATCTGTCACTAGAGGGTGCAGTTGCTCTGCTTCTTAAACTGAAATTATTTACAAATAATAAAATGCTACCAAATGACTAAATTCCTTCAGTGATTTTTTTTGAAAGTGTACTGCATTTTTAATCTACATTCAGAGGAATTACTTCCCTTCAAGCTCTCCCAGTGACTAAACTGGCAGAAAACACGCATTCTTCTCTAGAGCAAGGGAGACTATCTTGGTTTAGACTCCAGCTGATTTCAATACTTTTGACTTTATATAAAGTGACAGATATTTACAAAATCAGAAGCTCCACTACAGGATTTACCAAGTTATCCGGGTTCAATCATGAGGTTGTTGCTGTATGCATGCTTGTTTTTACAGCAGTTTTATGACTAACTTCGTATTATCTCCATTGTTTTCTCTTCAAAAAAGACATGAGGTTTTAAGAGTAGCCTGGCTTTGGCTTTGGATCTGAAAACCAAAGTAAACATCAGAGCAGGCAGTAAACATGGACAACTGTACAGAGCTCAAGAGAGCTATAAGGAGCTCACCTCCTCATTTCTCTGCCTGGAAAAATAAACAGGAAGGTTCCCACAGTCAGTCCTTTATCAGGACAGAACTGCAAATGATTTGAGAGCCAAAGCACTGAGAAGTTTGGGGTGTGCTGAGGGCAGGTGTAACACCCCAGAGCTGCAGGAACTGCCCTCCAGACAGCTGGAGTTCATGGACTGACTGGCACTTTTGTGCTAGGGTTTTTAAATAGCATTCCCAAACTTGTGTACTCAGAGGAGAAGGCAGGAGCTTTCAAATCCTTCCTGGAAAGAAAAAGGAGGAGGGACACCTCTGCTGACATCTCTGGCAGACGAACACTCACCTGGAAGAGGAGCCCCGTGGCAGGGAGAGGCACCAGGTCACACAGCAGGCAGGCTGAGATACATCCCTCTAAGGCTGAGGGACAGGTTACAGTGATCAGATGCACAACCTCTTCTCATCCATCTTTCAGTGGAACTATACTGGCAGATTTAATATGGGTGCAGCACTGTTCAGTGCAATTACAGAATATCATGCAGGCTACATCACAGATCATGTGTAGTCACGTCAAAATTGCCTCTTTCAAAATAGAGGTGTTTTCCTCACCAGTATATTCATAACTCTTCTCTGAAAACCAAGACACTATTCCCAGCAGCCATCTACAATTAGAATGTCCAGGAAGCTCTTAAAGCATCTAAACCTACAACTGATTTTATCTATTTGACAGATAGGGATTTTTTCCTCTATATCTCTAGAGATCTGCAGTTTAACAGAAATCAGTCAGACCTTCCACTAAAGACAGTTGGGTCCATCTCCATCAGGTCAGCTTAGTAATTTCCAAATTATTTTGTGCTAATTTTAAATGCAGACAGAGGTGAACATGCCAGTCAGTAACACATGTCTGAGGAAGAGCACAGCATTTCCTACTGACGTCGAGGCTGCCCTGTGGCCACCATCCTGGGAAAGACAAGACCAGGTTTAGGTTTAAGATTAGGATTTGGCTTCTGTGAACAAATCACATAAGACGTACAGCGACAGTGGCTCAGGAGCAACCAAACATCAGCAAGGGCTGTGAATGACATTACTGCACAAGCCTTGGGTGATCAGTGTCCCACAGCCAAGGGAAAGGGTGAGGCAAGGCAGCTTTCACCTTGGGGACAGCAAGGTCCATTCCTTCCTTTCCCCCCAAGTTTATAACTTTGCTTCTGAGTCTCATTTCACTCCTGTGCTAAGAAGCATGGACAGTGCAGTCCTGCTGTTGGGATGGATATACAGCCTATTGAAACATATAAACTAAATTCAGCTAAATTTACACTGTTGGGAAGGACAGTGAGTACCTGAGCAGCCTGAACAGCACCCCAAAGCTAGAAACAAGGAAGACTCTCAGCTACAAGTTCTGGCAAACTCAGCAGCAAACTAGCATGTGGAACTTCCAATAAAACCATAACACTGAGAAAAGAGTGGGGGATCTAAGTGTGGAAGTTCAAGAGACATAAGTATTTCTGAAAAGTTTAATCCACACTGTCATCTCTTTATTCAACAAGACTTATACAAAACCAACCATAAGACTGTACTACAGCCTTGCAATACTTAAAGAGGGCATAGAGGAAAGATGCAGACAGACTTTCTAGTAGGCTCTGTAGCGGTAGGACAAGGTGTCATGGTTTTAAACCAAAACATGTTGGATTTAGACTAGATAGAAAGAAGATATTTTTCACAATGAGGGTGGTGAAACACTGGCAGGTTGTCCAGAGAAGTGGTGGATGCTCCATCCCTGGAAACAATCAAGATCACGTTGGATAGGGCTCTGAGCAACCTGATCTTGTTGAAGATGTCCCTGCTCATTGCAGGGAGATTGGACTAGATAACCTCTAAAGGTCTCTTAACTCAAACCATTCTCTGATTCTATGAAAACACAGTTCTAAAAGAGTAAGAGCCTAAGAACCCAAACTTATATGGATGTGGCACCCAAAGAGTACAACACAGCCCTGGGGAGCAGGGATGAAGGAGGAAGAGGGAAGATGATCAGTTATTTAGGGGGAGCAGAGGGGAAGAAAAAACAGACTATCATTTCAGTTTGAAGTAGACTCCCCAAATTTGAAAGCTGAGTATTGGCTGTGGGGTTCTTTCTGATAGACCATCCAATCCACTGTTATGATGATGAGTAAAATGCAAGTGGGTTTTTTTTTGTTTGTTCCTTAACCTAGTTAATATTTGCTTTATCACTTCGTCTTGTGAGCCTGCCAAACTGCTGCACTCAACCATGTTATTACCCACCATGTATTCAGTCAAATATTTCAAGGTACACTTACAGTGTACCAAGCCCTATCTGAAGGCATGAGAAACTGTTAAGAGGATCCATCAGGTAACTACAATAAACAGCCATATTCAGTGTGTTTGGTTTGAACTGCATTAAAATAAAAGAGATAAACTTTCACTTACTTCTACACAGAATTAAAGTTGGCTAAAAAAGCATCTAACACATTGAGAGAAAAAAAAAAAAGGAGGGAAGAAAAACTAACCTCCACTTTGTTTTCATATATATAAACCCCAGTATGCACAAAGAACAATTAATGGCAATATGTCAAGTGAGAACATTTTTTGAGCTCTGTGCAAATTCTTCATATACAGAATTATTACAGTTGTCAGTTTTAGCAAACTGTCTTTTACCAGCAGCATTTAAGACTTGATGTAATCTATACAGTTCTTCAGACAAGAGGTTGTTAATAATGGCAATCCACTGAGAATTCATGACAAGCCTCACTAACCCGTAAATACACAGTTATTAAGACATATCCATTAGGTGTGGGCTTTTTTTCCCACAGAATTGTCATTGGCTTGTGATGAAACAGTTATTGAGAAAAGTAGGTGGCAATGCAAAAAGAGAACCCAATCAACAGGCTCCATCTACCTTTTATCTTTTAACTTGTCCTGGATATTAATGCATTTTTGAATGTTATATGTATGTAGTAACCCAGGCTTGCTAATTATACCTGAGATTTTTCAAAAATTCTAAAGAGGCAGCTACAAAACCCACTCTCATTGGTTACAATGTCTGTAAAACCTATTTTTTTTAAGTTATAAACCGCTTTTTAAATACATGAAAGAGTGGAAGTGAACTGAGAAAAATCTGGAAGCCAGTTCTAGAAACTGGCATAGATGAAATCAACTATTTTTATCACATTTCTTCCCACAAAGCAGCAGAGATGGAAGCAGCTGATCAATAAGGAATAATCAACATCTGAGTGAGCACAGCTAAAGGAAATGGTGAGAAAACAAGAAAGTTAGTAGACTGAAATATGGAAAACATCATTAGTTAAATATAAATATTGTTAAAGGCTGTTTAGAAGCAAGGCTGTTAAGAAGCAAGACAGAAGTGATTCATGTTCATCTACAAAAAATGTGAAAAGCCAGTTTCTACCACTTTATTTTCATTTTAAAGGCTGGCCATGCTGCAATGAAAGCTTTCTTTTTTCTTATTAAAGCATCAGAGAGGAAAGCTGAGTGCAGTCATCAGGTTCACAAGATGTTAGTGACATGGTTTCTGCCTTCAGAGGAAAGCCAGAAGGGCTGGCCCGTGGCCTCCTGGGCTTTGCTGTAGTGTTAGAGCCAAGTGTTTGTGGGGGCAGGTGGCAAGAGGAATTAACACTGGCTTCATTCAAGAGCAAAGTCTATTTATCTGCCTTCCAAGCAGCACCCCTGATGAACAAGGATCTAAGCCACCAGGATGCATGACAGATAACACATTTAAACTTAAGGTTATATTTTTATAATTAAACTACCCTTCCCCCTCAATAAAGCATTTGATTAAAACAAAAAAAAAACCCACGCAGTATTTGATGTGTTGTTCCCAAAGTAAGTCACTGCCATCACAAACAAACACTGAAAATAAAAAGACATGGGAAAACAAGAGGGAAACATCAGACCCAACATTAAATACAAGATAGCTTGCAGAACATAAATTACAAAGAAAAGGCTGAAAAAAACAAGGGGAAGGGAATAATTTCTACAATCACAAGCAATGTAATAGTTGTGCAACATTTTTAGAACCTTTAACTAAGAAAGACAAAAAGAGGCTGATAATGCATCTTCACATTCATTTTGGGGAATTTTCACAAATGTTGTCTCTATATTTATATCCATAAATATGTTCAACTTCATATTGAGCAGGATTAAAACCAAATCATCATTTCACACCCCTGCCTCTCAAGAAAGGCATTAGAAGCTTACAATAGCAACCAGAAGATGTTTCAGAGATTCTAAATAGATTAAGCATTTGAAACCCTACAGCCTGAGTTTACATGGAAATCTATTCTGAACCTACTAAGAAAGGGGAGGGGAGAATGTGTGTGAGGCACCTTGGGGCAACTAATAAACAGCAGAGAGATGCAGCTGAATTTATTCATTCCTTTCCAAACAGAAAGGTCACAGGCTAAGCTGAGAAAAGGAAAAAGCTACAAAATGGATGACTGAAGGCAATCATGGGCTTTGACTTTCCTTCTAGGACTTGAAATTGAAGATCTAGATTTCTATACCCCGTCTCTGTTTGCAAAGCAGGCTGTGTCACAGTTCATTGCACTGAAATGGTGAGAAACTGTGGAAAAAAGGCAAGACAGAAAACATGAAGCAACAATTTCAGTCCATTTCTAGAGACCTGCCTTCTCTGCAAGTAGCTCAAAACAAAATAAGCACATTTTAAGACTATTGCTTCACTGTTCTTGGGATTTATGAGACCAGAACGCTGAAAAAAATTTAACTGAAATTTTAAGAGCAAGTTGGTTATCTAAAGCATTGTATGTTTATTTTATGGACCTTCACACACTAGGTCAAATCTCAATGCTGATCATAGCAGAGCTTTAATTTTGGACAATAAAGGTCAGTATGTTTGAAAAATAAAAATCCTTGCAAAAAATTAGTAGATTTAATCAATAATCAGCAATATCTCTTTCCTCAGGGAAAACAAACAAACAAACAAAACAAGAAAAAATACAAGCTCTGATATTTATAACAGGACAATCAACTGCAAAACAAATTAATCATATTAAAACAGTTTAAAAAGTAGATTGCCATAGTTTATAACTTCCACATTATTTTTAGGTGTTTCTGTGAACTATCTGCTAACGTCAGCTACAGGTAGCCAGGTAAAACAGCTACAGGCATCTCACTATTACAGAGCACATAGATGGCATGAGGGAACAAAGCTGATGTGCACAAATTTTCTTAAAATGATGCTAACACTATTCACCTCTGACCAGTGTCAGAGATTTCAACTGCTAACAGGTTTCTGCATGCTGATATTATTTTTTGTGTAATAACAGCCACAGAGTGTTTTCTTTAGCAATATTAGAAAACAATCCTTTTGATAAATCATATGACTGTTTGTTACACAGAGCATAGACATCAGACTATATATGCTGCAAATGTCTCTTGTTGATGGCATCTTCGCCAGAGAGGAGTAGCTGCAGGATCTGAAATGACTGCCAGACTTGATGATGCCTGGACAGGAATAGACCATAATATAAACAAGTAACTGCCTGAACAATACTTTGACAAGTGAAGCACATCTGACAGTCATTCCGGGATAATGTGACATTGGAAGGAGAACAGTGTCCATGTCCACTAACTGGCTGGTTTAACCCAAAGAACATGCACTCTAACAGTCAGCAGTAGGCTGGATAACAGCCACTTGCATTAAGACACCAAAACGTCACCAGTACCAAATGGCAGTGTTTGAACACCAAAACCTAATTTGGAGTAATACATCTATTACCAGACCATTCTGCTTCTGAACTTCCATGAGCACTGGTTTTTATGCAGTGTTTGTGTGAGACCCTGCACGAGAATACCACTCAGAACTCTGAGTTCTGTGTAACTAAACAATTACAAGTATTTCAGGAGCACAACCATTGGTTCATCTGTTCTTCTTTTTCTGATTACCCATGAGGAGGGGACCTCTCGATCCAGCTGGAATACTTTCTGCTAGTCACATTTTGAAGCCTGGTTGGGTTTGTTTTTTTTTACCCTGAAAGTCTGCTAACCCTCCTCAAGCTGCTTGCAAGCCAACTCCACCAGCTGTGAGTGCCTGCCTAGGGCTTAAGCTCCAGGGTCCCAGAGGACTGAAAACACTTCCCCTTGAGCTCTGCTTTTGCGGTTTGAAATTGCTGCTGCATTTCTTATCCCCACCTCAGGCTCTCAGTCACCAAATGGCTTATGGGAGAGAAATCCTGTGCTCCTGACTGATCTAAACAACCTATGCAAAATGGGCATGTGTCTTACAACATTTTTTTGTTCTACCAAGGAATACCACTGAAGCTGCATTTTGTAACTATGAATTCTTGGTGGGACAGATTAATAAAACAGAATTTTCACCACCATCCCTCTTTGTATTGTAAGCATTGAAAAAAAAACATGTGCAAAAGAGTTGAATAGTAGATGCCGTTTGGCACAACACATTTTTCCACTTAATTCAGTTTTTATCTGTATATTGGCCTAGAGCTACAGTTTTCCTTTCTCTTCCTATTAACCATAACTCATCATCCCAAGACAAATGGCATCGATCACACAGCATGTTTTTTACTGCTTTACCATACTGCTTTCATGAGAATGAATCATCCACATGGAGGAAGCAGAAAGCAAAAACCAAAAAGAATGGCCAGCAGCACTTACATTTCAGGAGATACCAATACAGTTGCTGTGATACAACAACAGAGGTCAAAATGTAAACAGTGCACGGAAAGAACATTAACAATCTTACGTTTATCATGAGAATAATTATGGTGAAGTATTAACCATCTACCCAAAACTACAAGAATGGCCATAATCATCAAGCTGTCAAACATTAAATTTAACAAATTGAGACAAGCTTTAACCACAGATGCCCTGTTGGTAATCGAGCAGTGCTCTTCCCTTCAAACCTGCTGATGCAGTCAAGTAGTTTAAGCGGATCAATACAGATAAAAGGTCTAAACCCAAAACAATCACAGAACGCACAGTTTTCTCATAATTCAGATTGGGCTGAGAGAATATGTGCCTCCAATAGCATCCACCCAAACTTCAGTATTCTCAACAGCCTTATAAACAAGTGTGAATTATATCAGAATAAGAAATGCAACATCTTCCACAGAACCCCTGCTTCACTCTCCCTGATTTTTGTAGCACTTCTTCCACACTTAAGAAAAAAACCTAACAAAAGCAGGATGCGTCTTTGCTTTGTTATCCAAAGTCCCTTTGTTCTCAGGCAAGACACAAAACTAGGATACTGTCTGCTGATGATTAGTAAGAAAAAAAACAGAGACATCTGTCAGGAGAGAATTTGCAACAACACTCCCCTGTCAGTTTGAGAAACAATTCTGTAAAGGGATAGCAATCCAATACCTGGATAAGAATGGACAGTGTTATGAGTACAGAAAATTTTTGTTGTTGCTGTGTCTGGGGTGTGGGGAGAAGGCTGTGAGCAGTGAGGCTACCAGAGCCAATGCAGAAATGTGTTCACGATACACAACGCTTTAAGATTTCTGAACCTCAAACCCAATCACCACCTTCATATTTGTATCGTGCCCACAAAGGCAGACAGACAACTGAGAATGCCTCAGAGGGAGTCTGGTTTTCATGTGCAAACATCAACTCGAATGCCCTGCAGATATCTGAGGAGGAAAAACAGTATTGCTATAAAAAAAGCTGCAGCGTAGGAGCATTTCGGGTGTCTTGGGTGAAGTTTGTGCCCATTCCACAGGAGCAAACCCAGGAAAATGGACACACACACACACAGGGGCTGGAATCAGCCATGTAGCAGGGTGCCTTAGCATCCACTGGCCTTCCCAGCTCTCAGCTCAAGCAGCAAGTGCTCGGCAGAAGCTGCTGGACACATCTGTGGTCAGCACTGGGGCTTGAGAAAAACATCCTTGTACAACACTGTTCACTGCTAATTCGCCACCAGGGAGGTGCAAAACAAGAAGAGAGAAAAGACAGCATTTACCAGCATTTCACCTGTACCTCTAAGGACAGTTCTCCACAGGCCTGAGCACGGCAGGGAACTGCCCTTGATATTGGATGGACAAGAGAGCTGCTCCGAAGTGGTCACTGAGAAGAACTCATCTCAGCGCTTCACCAGTGCAATGTAAAATAAAAACAGCCAACTGCAAATTTAAACTATATTTAAGATGCTGCAGAGCCTATGGTTCCGAATTTGTGTACATATCTTACATTTTCAATGATTTCAGCCTCTCCCATATATTTTGAAGAAATAAAAAAATCCTGCCACATATCTTCTGTCCACAGGGGGGCAGGAAGGGGTCGTGCTAGGGAAAAACCCACCCATTTCAAACCAACTCGCTAATTGTATGCAGTTTTTCACCCCCTTATTTTATTTCCTTATTTCTAATCAGGAGAATATATTATCCAATTTTCCAAATTACCCTTGGCTCTTTTATATTACATACAGCAATCTGATAATATTCTCATCAGGCCACTCCAACTAATTCAAGTGTTCTTCTTTACTCTTCGCAGTGCTAGTCCTTCCTCTTTTGTTTGTTCATATAAAACTTCAGTGAACAAATAGTTCAGTGATAAAGAGCAAAAAGGGTTTCCTGAAGTTGTCTTTGAAGTGCTTTAGAAACAAGATCCGTTTACTGAGGACTTTAATAACCCAGCAACAGTACAACACGTCCTGAACATATACACCATCTTTTGGCAGAGCTTGCAAAAATATACTGGAATTATTTTCACTGCTACACATCCTAAATTTAATAAATTTTACATTATGAAATTTAAAGACTGCAAAGAATACTTCTCCCTGGGTGTCTACTTTCAGCAGACATTAATTTTTTAATTTATTTGTAAAAGGTTAGTCTTCTACCTTTAATCACACATGTAAAGCTGAACAGAAAATAAAAAGGTTTGTATCCTAACTATCAGAGTTAGAACTGATCTACTGAGCTTTCTGTCCACTCTTCACCCATAGAAATGAAAGAAGCTTCCCAAGAACATGTGCTAAGCATTCCTTAAAAATTAGTAAAAATTTGCTGTTGATGCTAAGAACCAAAATAAAATTGGCTGAATTTCAAGATAGTCATGTTTTTCTCTGCACAGCACTACCTGAAGTCACACTGTATTACACAGCACTAGGTCCAGTGTGTTAACAGCTCACAATGCTTTGGGCTTTAACAAAGGATGCTGTCCAAAGATCTCAAAGCATGAAACATAAAAATTAAACAAAGAACAGAAAAATCCAGATTAGACAAATAGCAACTTGCCTATTCCCACATGAAAATTATAATGCACTGAAAGCCACTAGTTGAAAAACAGTCAACCTCTGAGTAAGAACAGAGCAGAATACCAGTCTCTTCCTACAGGACTGTACTCTTTATTTCAGGAAAGTGAGAGCCAGAAATGAACTTGTTTGTAAGCTAGCACCTATTTATCAGTGGGTATAGAAAACTAGGAAACTAAGGGTGCAATATTCATGACTGCTTTGAGAATTACAGCAAAGGAATCTGAAGAAAGGGAGAGAACACTCCTTTCCTCCAGACAGTGATCATAGCATACAAAACCCATATTACTTGTAAAAGACTGCACCAACTGCTTGACCACTTCACCAGGTGCTAAACTGGTATCCAGCCCAAAAGCTGAGCAATGGCCCTAAAATTAGACACGCTGCTTTGCAGTGGAAGCACGAAGACCAGAATTCAAACTCAAAACCAGCTGAGTTCCCATTCTGCCACGAGTCCTTACCCACATATATCACCTGGAACTGTCTACAACACCAAGGCCCTTCCTCTGACTAACCTTGGCCACTCTTTGGACAAGTAAATCCCTCTGGGTTGACACCATCTACATTCCCTGGGATATTTCTGGAACTACCAGAAATTCAGCAGCAAGAGTTTTAAGACAAAACTACCCACAGCCAAGCCCATGGAGTCCCACAGCTCCAATCTCCAAACCAAGAGAGGTGATAGCATGATGGTCTCTGGTGTCACTGAAATGCCAAATAAGAGTCGAGGTGCTCTTCATTAGACTGAGTTTTAAACCCATTTGCAGTCACTGTTAATCCAGTCAGTAATATTTCATTGTGGCTTGCAACGAAACATGAAGATGTATTACCCTAATCATCCTCTCAGTAAGCTACAGGGTACACTGCTGCATGTTGTCAATTTACATCATTTTCACTGACATTTCTGGTTAGTAAAAAGAAGTCTTCGGGCAAAAAAAAAGCACACTCACAGGAACATCAGTTACAACAAGCATGTGGCCTTTTTCCCTCAAGACCTCGCGCTATCTAACCATTATATTTGTTCACGGCATCTTTTCTCTGAATTTGCTTCAAGAAAAAAAGCTTGATCTTCATAGTGACTTCTCTGATCAGGTTGCATCTAGATCACTTTTATATGATGTGCAACCATTAATTTTACTGGATTATTCAATACTATTTTCAGGAAATTTCTTTATATACAAAAGCAAATGCATTTAGCTGAAACATACCCAACAGCATTTTGATTGTCTGTTGCAATGCTTAGTAGCAATAAGATTTAGCACTATCAGAATAACAACACTTCAGCTGTAAAGCTCAAAGCAAACACAACTTGGACATTGAGATGAGAGACTGGGCTCACCATAAACGTGGAGGTTCTTTCAATTCCCATAAAAATATTAGTATTTTGAAGTAGCACTAAAAAAAAAAAAAGCACTTAAGTATAAAATTCTAGATCAAATCTCTCCTCTGCACACAAGCCATAGAAGAGTAGCAGCAGTGAAATCTGGTCCTGTAAATCATTACTCACATAAAGTATTTCATGTGGATTCTGTACTTGGAAATCAGTGGGACTTCCACATGCCCATAAGGTTCCATAGGAGTGAAGTCTCCAGGGAACATAAAGTGTGTTTCCCAACATATACGTCATAGCGCAGGGATCAGCCATCAGACTTGCTCACTCAGGCTTCCTGCACTTTCACTGCCACATCCACATTTAATTCACCTGCACAGCAGAGCACAGGGCTGCCAGAGCAGCAGAGAGGCTCTGCATGGGTTTCCCTCCAGAATACACCCTTCCCTTTAGCCCCACATTCATGCATTCTCACAGTAAGGAAATAAAAAGAGAAAGAGGTTCAAGAGGAAAAGAAAGAGAGGCCAAAGAAAAGTCCAGACCAGCTAAAGAGCCAGTCAGCACAAGAAAATACAGTATAGAAGCTCCATATCTGATGTTCAGAGGTTTGTATCACACTTGTGATCCCCCAAAATAAGACGTGGAGTCTGGTGACAACCAATTGACAGGCAAACAGGGGTCTAAAAATCAAAGCATTTCACAGCTACTTGAGGACTATGAGAACTGTAGCAAATTATGTTATTCTCTCAAGACAGAGTGTCATTTCATTCTGCTGTTGCTGTTCAGCCTTAACTGATGGATGTCTTATTAATGCAGGTTCCTAAAAAACCTTATCTTCAGGGTTTGGTTCTCTTAAAAAGCAAGACATGCACTCTTTTTCCAGAACAATTTGTGATGAAGCATTTTCAACACTGTTCCACTCAAGTGAGGTAAGACATTACTGCACACCAAAACCAGACTGTACTCCAGTGACTTGCCTTTGCCAGGTTGCCTTTGCTGGTTTTTGCTCCTCAGCAAATCAGGGTTGAAGTTTTGCCGCCTTTCATATAAGTGAAGCAATTACTCTTGTTCTGTAATGCTGCTTTACACCTAGAAAACAAGCTGTTAAATTTTACATTGCACCACAGCATTAAATAATTAGCTGGATCCTACAGTCAAACTAAACTGTGTATGTAATACTTACAAAGCTATATAATATTAATTACAGTGTTTTGACTAATCCTGTTCTCCAAATGGCACTCTCTTGTCTGTCTTGGATATCAATAAAACACACCTGAGTTATAATGATTCTTGAGTTGAAACTCAGCTGAAGCTTTACTAATATTTTTGGTCTTTTCCATTAATTCAGTACCTAAAAAAATAGATGATATCTCAAAACACAAAGAGTAAAGCTGCCTGTACCATTTGTATTCCTTATCCAACACAGGATATACACACTGAGAGCAGCTAACAAAGCAGTCCAAGTGCTAGAAGTGTTCCCAGTCAGCCATCCTGAGCAGGACGGATTGTCCCCTTAAAAAGGCACCTGGATAGAGGGGAAAGACAGAAGCATGGTGCCCAACACCCTCAGTTAAAGCTTCCCCTTTGCAAATCAAATACCAGTTTCAGAATGAACAGAGCTGCCAATCTTTTTTTTCAGGTCTAAACATCCCTTATCTTGGAAAACAAAGTCTAATATGAAGAAATAACAGGTTTCCCTGAGAAAGAAGCCAAACACAGCCCTGCAGTCACTCACTTGGTGCCCTGTGCAGTACCAATAAGGACATTTGGGCAGAAGTGGTGGAGAATCACCGGGAAGTTGAGCCTAACAAAAACAAGTTCCAAGACAATACAAAAGTACCCTGTTCCACCTCTTACCAACAATACCATTTTATTTTTCTTCCATAAAATCCATCAATATTTTCCTAAACAAGTCATGACATTTCTTTGCTTAATCAGAAGGCACTGGGACAGAGGAAAAACGTTTGAGGCCACTACAGTACATTGGGTTGGTTTGCCCAGTGCAACTGTTGAAATCTATCAAACTGGGGAACATTCTGCCACCTGGACATAGTGAATTAAAACAATAAATTACAGAAATAATGTCTACACACCTGTAAACTCCACAGATATCCAGCAATACCCTGGCACTTCATATTCCTATCCAACTTGGTGCCCGCTGGTTTCTTTGTTTAAAGGCACCATGGAAAATACCAGACACACAAGACCAAGCAGGTTCAAATTCCAATCAGTCTTCTCCCAGTAGACGTTAATTCTGCCAGCATCATTTTCCAGGTCACATTTGGCACTGCAGTGTCCATGGAAGAAACTAATGGGAACAAGATAAAACACCTACATTTGCAGTGGTAAAGACAGATGGATTTGGCTTTGCCACTTGAATGAGTTCTGAGTGCCATGTACCAGTAATGGAAGATTGTTTATCTCAGCAGCGTGATGAGGTACAGCACTGGTGCTGGGCTTAAACAGCCCAACACATCATAGAGGGGACCACTGGTATCAATGAGATTTAAGGTCTATGTTTCTCCAAGTTGTTTACTTAACTATGACTTGGTGAAATCGTTTCCACAGCACAGCCACCTCAGTGCTCTGAATACAACAGGTTAGTAGAAAGTCAACATTATTAAAAAAAACACTGAACAGTGATGCTTGAAAACTGTTCACAGATAAACACCTCAACTGCTTCAAATTCACAATCTGGCAGAATGGGATCATTTAATGTACTTTTGCTTCAGTCTTTCCTAGTCTCAACACAGTTAAAGAACACTTAAAAACCAATTTGTCCATTACAAATTTTGAAGCAGAAGATTCAAATATGATTAAACAGACTAGGTATGTTAACAAATTGCTTCTGTGCAATTTGTTAAGTGAAGTTACAAGCAAAAGAAATAAAAACAAAAAGGCAGAAATTAACTACCTTGGATTAGAACAGAAGAAAATGCATTTTCAGCAGCTCATGAAAAGAAGACATAACCTTCCTATGCAGGAACAACAAAAGATTTCATGTGGGCTAACATTGCACAGGATTGAGAGTAATTTGCAGGATCAGTTTCACGGGGTTCTTTCTACAGGCAGAGTGGACTCTACAAAGCCATTTTTAAGAAAGCAAAGAAGCCACTATAAGGAGCAGGAATGTATAAACTAAGGTTTATACAACAATTATACAAAAACAACCAGAAAGTTGTTTTGAAGTTGGCATGTAGGGAAGGTGGTTTCACTTAAAAGCTGCAAGGAGAAGAGGCATGTGGATATAAATGTGATTTAATATATATTTACAGACATTAAATATTATACATTCTATTTACTCCTCTTACTTGAATACACTCATCTGTATCTCTTTTTAAAAAAAATTGTGCTTATTTTACAGTCACTACATCTTTTTCATATATGAGCTCTTGAAGAAAGGTGGCATTTACTAAATAGATACA
>JAWWLV010000180.1:5706905-5721459 GCA_035041135.1 Platyrinchus mystaceus | reverse complement strand
GCCTTTGACTGGGGTAGGCCCAGAAATCCTACTAGCAATCACCTCTAAGAAGCTTTTTGAAGCAATCAGAAATTCTGGGTCTAGTGCACTGCACATATCATAACTGTGTCACACTGACTGCAGAGGGCTGCAGTATGAAGCTGTCACTTAGGAAGCTCCAAAGGAAAAACCTAAAAGAAACCCATGTGATTTCACCGTCAGGAAAGAAGAAAGAATGATGATCTGTCACAAGTATTCTCAATTTGCCTTAAAATTAGTTGCCCTCCACACTCCCCCCATACCCTCCAAAAAAAAAAGAAACAACAAGGGGCTTTGTCCTCATTCCTGCCCTCTATTTCCAGCCTGAGGTGGGCACTGAGAGGGAACAGTAAATTGATCAACTGAAAATTAAGCAGAAAAAAGTAATCTTTCCACCTGATCATTTCCTTCATGTAAGACCATCAACACACAAACAGTAGTAACAGAATGAGAAAGGCAGGAGCGAGGAACTGGAAAGCAGAAGAGTTAAGGGTAGAACTGCCTTTTTCAGCCAAATCCAATTAAAATGATGGTGAAACTCCAACCTGAGCACATCTGAAGGCAGAATAAGGCTGAAGGTTCTGTCCCTGAGACAGCTGCAAGGAAGAAATGCACAGTCACATGGAGCTACAGGAGACAATTTTCGTCCGTGGGGATGTGCCAATCTCAGCCGTGGACATTTTCCCCCTCACTGAGTCTCCGGGTTTAACAGTGGCAATCGTTGAGAGTAGATCTCACAGTCCCACCCCCATAAGCTGAATGCCATTCACAAAACCTCGAGGCAAAGCATAATATTCCCTCAGCAGATGTCAAACAGTACCTCCCACAATATCCTACATACATCAGCTCCTCTACATTTTAAAGCCTATTACAAAGTAGGCTTCAACAGACAGAATTGCTTAATCATTGACTGTGTAACTTTATTTTCTGACCTTCTCCACAGCCAAAATATTAGGCAAAAAGTCAAGAAAACTCTTCCCTGACACACAGTCAAGTACTCTGTACCATGGAAGATGCCTTAACTGCTTATTAGCACAGACTCAGTTCTCCCAAATACATGTTCATTATAATGCAACCTGTTTCCTTGAAGTTCCTGGACTGGATCAGATAAAGGGAACATGCAACCTCATGAGTTCTCAGAATCATCATGGGGAAGGTGAAAGGTGGGCTAGCTGGTATTAAGGAACACAAAAAATAATCCAATACGACAAACTATCTTTGTATTATTTAAATCTCTGACTTATTTTTCTCTTCCTCAGCAAATTTTAACGAATTCTCACCTAAGTTAAAAGATGAAAATTGTTCTATTTTATTTGCACAAGCTCTTATCAGAGAGCGAATCCACAAAGTTTCCCAAGCCCTGAGTAATTTTCAAAGAGGAAAAACATATTTACCAGCCCCTGAAAATCATTCTTTCCAGCTCAGTCACTGCCAAAGAGAAAATACGTACATTATAAGCAGAGGCTCAAAACCCTCAGATAAAAGGAACTAGAAAAGGGCAAACAGAAGGCGTAAAACACGTGATGTGCATTTGTGAAAACAACTCTGATGTAGAACACTAGACATCTGGGAAATAAACCTTGATAAAGAACGAGAACAAGAGGAAAGACAAATACTGCAAAGAAGGAAAAAGAAGACCTAAGGGATTTGCATCTAGAAAGGAGAACAAGAGAGAGGCCTGAGGCTGTTGCAAAACAGAGAGAAAGCAGGGTGGAGCTTGCCTAAACCAGAGTGAGGAAGAGAAGATAACTGAATATAAGCAGGGGAAAAAAAAACCCAAAAAACCAAACAAACAAAAAACCAAACAAAAAACAAAACAAACAAACAAAAAAATCCACCAGACCTTCCAAAACAGACCTGGACTTTGCAGGGCACAGCCAGGAAAGAAGAGAACCATAAGCAAGTGGTATGGGAGGATTTTCCAAAATTGAAGATAAATCAGGATCAAAGGCAAGGCAAGTAGTCAGTACTGCAGCATGAGACAAGAAACAGTTTGGCATCCAGGTAATACTTCTTGTTTTAGGGATATAATCTTTTCTTACTGAGCACTCCACATCTTTCAAGATTCTAGATATTAATCTCTCCATATATATCCTGCTGTGTCCTCCATTATGAAGCTATCTGTTATATTGTCCCTTCAGTCATATTTAATTGAGTTCGTGAAATTAATCATGAAAAGCATAATAATCTTACATATTTAATATTCTGTTATATAATCTTAAAGTATCAATCATCATTATATATACATAAATAAAAGTTACAAATTCTAAAATGAGAACTTGACTCTTTTCCTCTGAGTTGGAGAAATCTGCTTTGTCCTGTTACCCTGCCTTTCTGTTTCACAAAATAACATGTATGTATTTTGGTTTACTTCAAAAGCAAATGTTTTCCTGTGAAAAGGTCATGGCTACATGCTACTGGTTCTGGGTATGAAAATTTTGTGCGTGGTGGGTTTTTTGAGATCTTACACTGATTCCTGTAATTTTCTTACCACCAGGCATTCTATGGTTTTCTGATTATCACATTCGGCAGAGAAAAATTTTCATCAAACAAACAATATTTTATTACACCTCCACATATTTCACCTGTGACTCTATCTGTATCAGGTAGATTTAGTAAGTGCAACTACCTAAAGTTGTCTAAATTTAACTAAGATTTACTTGTTAAATGTATAAAAGACTTCCTTCTACATCACATTCAGAAGCAACAATGTGATACAAACAGTACCTTCTGGGTGTCATCTGGAGAGATAAAAGTTTCCTGAGGGTAGCCAACTTTTCCCTTTTTGGCAATCAATCACCCTCAGTTGCCAGAGGTAGAATCTTGGCTCTCTATGCGCATGAAGCTTTCCTGCAGCATTATTCACAAAAACTCTCTAGGGAGTTTTTGATGAACTGGTTGCAAGGGAGTTTCGTTGCTTTTTGAAGATTTATTGAGGAAGACCATGGAACAATATTAATAGTTACTTAACAGTTTGATTGGTCATGGCAAGATGATGTTGCAATATGCCCAAATTCCTATTTACAGATCGGCTTCCTGTCAGAAAATTGGAGTTCATTATCTAGACAGCCTGCCTGCCAATTCGCTCGTCTGCCCAGTCCATGGTGTTCACAGTGTCACTGTCTGACAATGTTTCCCAGAAGTCCCTGTGAGTCATAGTCCATCTATAGGGACAGCCCAGGCGACTTGAAGACAAGTGTTTGGCTACCTCAGCATTCAGGGCTACAAGCAATGGCTTCCAACATCAGCTATTTTCTCCTCTTATTTGGCAGAATCTCTACCCTTGATTTTCAGGCACGCACACCATTTTCCATTCAGAGGTGTCTGTTCCACTGCTCTGCCAGGACTGCAAGCACTGCTCCTGGCCACTGCCTCAGTAGAAGAAAGCCATCACATTTTTAATTGGCCTGATTTTGATTGCAATTTTGCTTTCTTTTCTCGCCCGCTGCTGAGGAAGACTCTGTAGCCCAGCACAGTCACGGCTGCCCTACCACATCTTTGGCATTCGATTTCCTGTTTGCTTGTTTGTCACTGACTTGTCATTGCATCTGATGCTAATCTGAGCCTGACAAGTAATTTAATTTTGCTGTTTTGAACTGCTTTCATGTCACATATATGCTATCTCATCCTCATGAGTCACCACAGCTTGCCTCCTGAAAATAATGCACTCCTCAGTGTAAGGATTTCTTCTGCTACAATTATTCTATTCTGCTACTCTGAGGGCTTTCTTCAGCTATGATGTTTTTCTCTGCTGGACCCAGGTTCCAACTTTAATGAGTTCTTTGTCAGTTTTTCTCTGTAGTTGTACTTTTACAAAGAAAATAAGTCACGCAGCAGCATTTTCGTCCTCATCCTACAGCAAAATGTGAAATTCCTGTTTGCCACATACTCTTTGTGTTTGCTGTCCCCACTGTCTTTGGCTACAGGTTAAGTCCATAGCTTTACTCTGGTCTGTCTTTCTCAGGGCCTTTAGCATGATTTTTGTTTGCTTTCTCAGCTTGGATCCTAAATTTTTCATCCTTATTACAACCTTTCATGAATTAGCTTAACTTTCACGAGGACACAGTTTCCTGAAGCAGCTACCGTGCTCAAAGCAGGCAATGAACTGATCTATTTTTCAGTTGGGAATTACAACAGTTCAAAAGGTGTCTCTTGTATACATTTACATAAAAGTGCATACTTTGTCACAATTTTTCCCCGATGAGGCTATTTAAACATAGTATCTTTCTAATACTAAGACTTTGCAGAAAGCTTCTTAAATTTTGTAAAGCTTTTCCCAGCCTACTGCTTGTGAATCACGCAGTGACTTTAAACTGGCTCAACTAGCAAACTACTGTTATTCCTTCTCCCAATCCACCAGCATTTCACAGTCCTTGTGGTCTGTACTGCCCACTCAGCTATCTGTGTCTGACCTACAACATGCTGCCTCTATCAATTTCATTGATATGTTTTGCAAAATTATCCTTTCTTAATTTTACAAGCCCTTTTTGGGAGGCAAATAACAGCTGAAAAGAGCATTTTCTGTGCTGTAGCAGAGAGTTTGTTACATGAAAAGTAAAGCATTCCTTGGCACATTGTTAAAAACCTTTCTTCTGATGTTTGTTATAAAAACCCCTGAAGTGACAACAAATGCAGGAGTATTAGTACACAAGCATAAATTCAAACGTTTTCAAATCACAGCAAAAGCAACATTAACCAGAAGTTTGAGCAGTTGCACCCATAATCCAAATGATTACGTTTCTAAGCAAATATAATTCCCACTGCTAAACCAATTATTTATAAAGGTCATAAATTGCAATTTTAGGGAGTTTCTCCATGTGAGAGCTCCTTCTGCTGTTGGTAGGTGCACTGTGGGTGCTGTGGCACTGTGAGAGCGAGCACTGCTCGGAGCAGTGACTGGCAGCCCCGAGGACAGTGCTGAGGATCCGTGGATACCCCACCACCCACGGGAGGAAAGAGCTTTGGATTCACAGTCACCGTTCTCCAAGTACAACTCATGCACTTGTTGAGATAAACAAAAATGTATTCTTAGCTCCATGCATAAGTTATCAGCTCCTGTACAAACCCTCCCAACGTCTCAGTGGTTAGGGATTCACAGCTCATCTCTGCATCCATCAAAGTTCATGAGGATGCTGAAAATGTGAATGAAAGCAGAACCAGATCAAGCAGGGAGGCATATTAATCTCAAATATAAATAAGTCTTCAGGGAATAAGTATTTGATAATTAAGAATGTGGCACTGAACCATCACAAAATCTGAGCTACAATGCTTTGTATCTAAGTGTGTTGCCTTTTCAACGCACCCTCCCCAAATTATATTTGGTTGCGACTCAGATACAAGGAGGTAACATACACATTTTGACACAAAAGGAGATAGCCTAAACCTCATGTAACAGTACTTCAGAAAATCCAGTACCATTTACCCTCTACAGACTAATGGAGACATGAAGACATAAATCTGAACCTATTTTTAAAGAAGCAAATGTGCCACACTGATAAGCACATTCATTGACTCTAATCCTTATCACCCAAATACATATGGTGCGAGCTGAGACAAGACCACTCTCCTGCACTTGTGTATAATTTTGTGCTGAAAAAAATAAAATCACATCACACGGTAGCCATGGTTACCCATAGAAGATAAGAGCAGCATTTTTCATCCAACAATGTCAGAAATGTGCATAAATTCAGGATCTGCACTTGATGTTTTTTTCAGGCCTCCCCATCTGCACATTTATTTTCTGCTGCCTGTGTATATCCTTTGACATACTAGGATTCTAGATATTTCAAGGAACAGCTCTTTTTCGCTCTCCTTAATCTAAAAAGCAGTTTTATCCCTAAAACACAAATTAATTCAAATCTATTCTGAAAATCAGAATTGAAAACTCACAGAAAAGCTTTTAAAACAATTGCTGTGCTGATAGTAAGTAAAATGTTAAATGGAGCCGGCTTATTTACTGAAAAAAAAAACTATACTGTCATTTTATTGACTGGTACAACACTGTTTTCTTTTGTCTTCATATTATTAAAAAAAAACAAACACACCCCAAAAAACTCCCAAAACCAAACATAACAACCCCATAGACAATGCTAAAAGAAGACATTAACTTACTTCTTCTGCCAAAATCATGTTGTTTTATATCCTGCTATTTAGTGAAACTCTTATGTTGTTTCATGGCCTAACTCTTCATACAAGTAAAACAGACAAAAAAATAAATTGTGAGAGATTAAAACCAGATTAGCTTACTGCATATTTTACAAAGACAAAAAAGTGTGAGCATCAAGTCCAGAGCAGTTGTGCCTTAATTTTGGGTGCCATTTCAAACCTGGGACACAGGTCATATGCTACTCACAGAAATGCTGCGTTCTCTTCTGTAGGGTTCTTCCCTTCAAAAAGAAAGAAAAATCTAATTCACCAAAATCCAAAACATCTTGCAGAAATGGAGAAGCTGCAATTCCCAATCTGAAGACAGACAGATTAGAGACTCTCTACCAAAGACACGTTAAAAAGCCCCCCCTTACCTGCCAGGGAGATCCGTTACCAGCTCATCCCATCCAGCTCTCCAATTAAATCACTGGGAGGATCACCTTCAAATTTAGCTCCCAGTGTTTCTAAGGATCTCTCATGGAAACAGGATTCTCAAGATTAAAAAAAAGATACTGGCAGTCCTATCTCCATGTGTATCAACAACATGCCAGGGACACACACACGGAGAGGGATACAACACACACAACAGACTACTTGGCCAACTGCAGGAGGAATCCCCTGCTCCCAGTTTCAGGTTGGCCATATACTATCACAGGTGAGTATGTTCTAGGATCCCTGGTGAAAATAAACATAATATATTTAGCAGTGTAGCTCCATGTAGCTAAAGGATTTCAAGGTATTTGAAAGACATGGTAATTTAAATTCAAATCCAAACCATTCATCTTCAAAGGGATCCTTATTTGTATGCACAATATCCCATGCCTAGATCAGACAGCAGCAGCAGCAGAGAACCAAAGCAAGTCCTTGCCTGAATGAAGAATTCTTAGGAGCGAAAAACCAGCTGAATTTCATACCTTAATCTAAACTTGACTGAATAATTATTACTACTGGTGGGATTTAAAAGGGAAACCCCCCCCCCCCAATAAAGTTGTCTCAGTGAGATACCTGGACATAAAACATAAACTAGTACATGACTTGTACCAGGGCGGCAGGGTGCAATGAAGAGAGAAAGTCTACAGCCAGATAAAAAGTGAGACAGCCCAATAGGGCCAGGATGGATCCATAGTGAGCAGCAAAATCCATCAGTGAGATGCATCACACACCTCTGAGAGCCCAGCATGCAGGAGTGGCTCAAAGGAGATCCTCCTGCCATGCTTTCAAAAGGAGAAAGAGATGCTGCTCTCACCTGCGTAGG
This sequence comes from Platyrinchus mystaceus, assembly GCA_035041135.1. Classification (NCBI taxonomy): domain Eukaryota; kingdom Metazoa; phylum Chordata; class Aves; order Passeriformes; family Tyrannidae; genus Platyrinchus; species Platyrinchus mystaceus. Next base: position 5,714,039 of record JAWWLV010000180.1, on the reverse strand, counting down.
GCTGAAGATGTAAGCTTTGGATGTTTTGGGAAAAGTTGGAATGCTGGCTTGGATAGGATTTCACATCAGAATTTTACCTTCAGGATAATGATGTATGTAGTATATGTATATGTAGTATAAAACTGCTCCCCTAGATGCAGTGATATTTTCACAAAATAATAATTTCTATATCCTTTTTTTGTGGTGCTCTGTTTGTAAAAGATACTGAATTCTTCCTACACTAACATTCAAGTAGATATTGCTTTATTAGGCCTACTGAAGAAAATGATGTTTTAAGAAGTCAAAATAAGGAATACTACAAAAGAAATAATTTCCATATTTTAGACCTGCTGCAAAAAGCATGTGTTTTAAGGATATCTACTTATGCTTTAAATTGGAGTCACCATTGCTGGAAGAGGAATCCACTGGACCTATAACAATTCCTGCACAACATTCATCCTCTATCTCAACAATTGTAAAAGTGAGGCTCACTCAGCCTATGGGATTTGTTTTACCTGAGCAGATCTTACTGAGAACCAAAGCTCTGTAATATCTATTTTTTAAATCAAGATATTCATAGGTCTAAGTTTAAACTTAGACACAGCTGCACTCATATCCAGCAATAAAAAACGATGCATATAAAGAGAGGATGGATATATGTGAGTGTTAACATACCTACTTGAAATGCACTATTCACGTATTTTCTGCAGAAATAGAAAACATCAGGATAGGAAACAATTTCTGTAGCAATTGCTACATAAAACAGTATGATGTTAAAGATGATGGCAGAAAGTGAAGCATAGCATTCACAATAATTTCTCACACACCCTACCAACTGCCTTAGCCTCTCTCCATTCATACTCCATTTTTAGGCAATATCAATTTAAATACCTGCAAAGATCCCCTGTCTACCTGAGGATGTCAGATATTTATAATTCATCTTACCTTGTGGGATTTTTTTTCCAGTCATTGGCTTTGGTTTTTTAGAATATTTTCTATTTATATTAACCCTTTAGATATTTAAGAACACTAGTACTATTTTTATTGTGCTGATCTGTAAAGTGCTATGACAGGCCTGTACTTGAAATTATGTAGGAGACAGAAAAGCAGCAGCTTATTGAGGTGTTGGTAGACCAGGGCTCTTTGCAGCCTAAGCACCTCTGTAAGATGCCAGAAGAATAACAAAAAACATTTGTAATTCTTGAAAGCTGACTAATTGTATTTATTAATGTAACCATGGCATTGTGCTACTGAAATCTAACAAGGATATCTGAAGTGAAACAATGGTGGAACAGATGTTATTTTTCTTTCAGGTACAGTTCTCTAAGGGATGAGTCAAATAATTGGCTGGTCTGGTTTTTTAGAGAACAAAAAGACTCTTTACTGACTCCCATTAGAACCTGCTGCCTGTCTCAATGGTGTGTACAAACACACAAGGGAAGACTGAAACAGCTGCCAAGGGCTTTGACACGATACACTACACAGTAAAATTTCTAAATCTGTAATAATATCTGTATACTACAACATGATTGTCCCAAAGTCAGTCAGTCTCTCTGTAAGTCAGTAGCTTACAGCAACAATACCAGCAGAACTGCCTGCTCTGGAATCAAATTCTTCTGATTGGAGGAGGAGAGAAAGAACTTCCGAAGTTCCACTGCAGTAAGCATATTTCCTTTAGTTTTGTCCTGTAGAAACTTTTAGTAAAATAGCTCTGTAACTGCTGAAGTACTTTGAAGATGCCACTTAACGTGTTCTCTTTTAATAACCTACAGGAACACAGTATAAACCTCTACCTTGATAACTAATATCAATTTATCTGAACCTCTAAGCAACTTAGGTTTTCAACCTCATATTTTTGTGCTGTCTCAATATTTTCAGGTTTTATTTCCTTTTTTTTTTTGCACACTTTGCTACTAATATATGTTCTACAATGTTCTTATGAACACAGGCTTTTATGTGTCCAAAGTAAAGGCCAGCACTGACAGGCAGTTATGCTGTATTTTGCATATATATCCACTCTCACAAACCTGCACATACTCTCTGGATACTCACCTAGTCTCTCACAGTTGTAAATACAACACAGATACTCCTATCACTAGATACCTAACATGCTCAGTAGCTTCTGTCCCTGCTACATAGCACTTTAGCCAACATTACAGCCGTGAAAACATATCTTTAGGAGACTTCATCAAAACTCATTCAATAATAATTTAACACTGGCCATGAAAAAAAAAAATACAATCACAGAAGTTTCTTTACATCAGTGGCTCCAAGACTGCACTTACCCGAGGGTGTTTCAGACATATATTGAAAGTATCAGGTGCTTCAACTGTGACTCATTGCTATACATGAGAGTTTACTGCTTGTCAAGCTCTATTTGTCAGAATGTGCAAATACAATAGCCACAGTACAATCAAAATGTTAAGCAGGGATGAGTCATGATAATGTCAGAGAAAACGACCTCGGTTTTTCCACTCTTCAACAGGTCGTATGTTTTTTTTACCAGGAAAAATTATTTTTGGATGATCTCTTTATTTGTGAAAGCAAAACCATCCTCATCCAGAATGACTGAATTGGGAATGGAATGGCTGAAGATTTAGACACAGAGAAGTACCTGACAGATAAAAGTAATGATTGGTCAAATATGCTAAACAGTACACTACTGTGTGTTGTGATCCTGTTCCCCTTGAATAGGATTATGTTGGGTTGGTGCTTTGATTAGGCTTGAAGAAACACCTGGACACTCAGGAAAACAGGGCAAGTCGGTGCTGAACCATCTCCAGAGCAATGTTTGCATACCTATTCTGCTGCAGGTGTAAACTAAACACAAGGACCTGACAATTTATATCCCATGATACCTGAATGCCAGTTTTAGTAACCCAGATAAATTCCAGTTTGGGAAAATTCAACTGATTTTTATACACATTCACTGCAGTTTCTCTAAAGTATAATAATCTTCTTTCCTCCTTGCTGAGATTAACATGTCCAGTGCCACACAGTCATAGCAGTTTTGTGGTGATGTCACTGCTATCCATAGCTCCCAACGAGGATGCACAGCACCCAGTCCAAGAATAATACAAGTAACAGGTGTTACAATAATTTCATTTTCAAAGCAGTACCACAGAAAGCCAGGATAATGATTTAGTGATTTTCTTCTTAACTATATTCATCACAGAAGAATCATTCCATAATTACATCATTCAGTTTTACAGATCTCTGCTGATATTTTTCTATAACTTTTTCTTTTTAAAGTGAATACCGACAAATAAAATGTTAAGAAATCACCCTTTCTCTCAATATCATGCACAAATAATCAACTGCAGGATAGTTTGAAGAGGATGAAGGAGTTTTAGAAATACAGCATAGCAATTCCATACAGAACTTGCTACAATAACCTTACAGGAAGCAACCAGAAACATAGAAGTCCCCATTTTATTTTTTTTTTATCTAAGAACCACAAAATGTTTTCCTAATGCATCAGAAGTTACTAAACACCTTAGAGCTCCGAAACACATAGGGCTACAAGGCAAAAGAGAAAGTTTAAAGGTTGCCAAAGGTTTTATAGATCAAGAGTAACACCTTGAAGCCACTCAGACCGAGCCCTGCTGGCAAAGAACTGCAATCACACAGTGCCAGTTGGCACAAAGACATCGAGTTCAGCATTTATGAATTGTCAAACCTGATGGAGAGTAGCAAGAAATGCACAAGGAAGGCAAATACTAATACTAAACCAGAGCACAAAAAAACCACAAATCAAACATACATACAGAAACATGTGCTTTCACATAAAACTGCAAATAAGGCACAGGATCTCTGTTAAAATGCCCTGATTTAAATGAAGAATATGATTCATCCCATCTCACAACTCCAGGACACTGTGGGGAAAGACAACAGTCAACTAAACAGGATTTTCATGTATAGTCTAAAATGTTCACACCTAATTGGCTACATTAAAGTTACACCCAAACAATTCCTAATTTCAAAGGGAAGTAATTGGTAAAAGGTTGTTTTAGTGCCTTGAATAAATAAGCCATACTGGGCACACTCACATGCTCTAACAAATATTGCTTTGTTGATCCTTTTTCAGTTTATTTTTCTGCAATACTTAAGGTGCTTTCTCTAAGCCACTCGGCCCAGGAATTACATGGAGTTATGTTCTATAGGCTAAATAAAGGACATTGCCTCTGATCTGCTAGCAAATTTTAAGAGTGGATCATCCTGACCCAATTAACTTGTCCTGTTAGACTGATTGTTTTTGCTGAGAGATGCAGACAAGAATAGCTTAAAGCCAGGCTGCACAAAGCAACATGTGCTGGCACCCTTAGCAGTGGGGATTAAGAAGAAATGCAGAAAGCTCTGCGTATTTTATATGTCCCTTAAGGTCATGAAGAGAATGTCTCACTCAGCCACCTAAATGGTAGAAATTACAACAGGCAAAGCCCAGGCTGTATTTAGTTCTGCAGTTCCACAGCAAACGAGCTTGTCCATCTTCCCTTCTGCCAGCAACAAGCAGGTTAGTCATACACAGCAAACTTGTGTTACATGGTGATAGATATTCCAGAAGGAGGCAAATGCACAGCCTATTGTGTGCAGAACAACACCCTGACATTTCACGTGAAATGTAAACAGCAATATATAAATTGTAGACATTTGAAAAATATTTACAAGAAAATTAGTACTCACTGGCACGAAAGCAACCCTGGGGTCTTCTTACTCTGTGTGTGCATATGAGAGAGTGATCTGCATATTGCCAAGGTTTGGTTTACATGGAGAGTTTTCTCCCACAGATACATTTCAGTCTAAACTGTGAGAATGTGAGCAAGAGTGGGGTCATGATGAGTGCAGCTGAATGGGCTTAAAACACAAATTCATGCACTATCAAAGGGAAGAATAAAATTCTGGGACAGCTTCTCAACTGCTATAAAGTTACCTTTGATCCACCACCTGCACCAATCTTGTACTGATTTTAAACTCAAACATCTCCTGAACCTCCCCGTGTTGCTCTCAGGCAAAGTGCAGTGAGAACTCCTGTGGGAAACGCTGCAGAAGGAGTCACGCCCAGCCAGCAGCACAGCCCAGGTACTGCTCACGTATGACACAGAAGCACAGCCCCCAGAGATCCATGATGCTCAGCTATGCCAATGAGGCCTGAAATGAAGCTGCAGAGTGTCACCACATTGCTGTTACACAGCAAAAACCAGAGATGGATTTGTCTTGCCTCTACCTACTGCTCGCTCTGACCCTGAAGGCAGCAGCCAAAAAACGGAGCCGCCAGGCTGGTGTGGTCCCGCTCGAGGTGCTGCCCTCGCCCACGCTGCACCCTCACAGGTCAGAGCCAAAAATTTAATAAACCTCACCCCAGGCAGCGTTGTGGGGAATCGTGTCCAAGGAGATCCGGCTCCTTTTCCATATGGACAGGGCATCTGTGCCCAGGGGTGGCAGCAGGGTCTCTGTGAGGTGAGGCGAGAGCTGCCGCAGGGGAGGACGGATGGTTCCCGGTGGATTCAGCAGGTTCTGCAGTCCCTCAGCCCCTCAAGCCCCTGAGCCCCATGGCAGCTACCTCAGGCGAGCAGAGACAGAGGAGAAAGCCAGCAGGAGCGAGGGGAGTGAAGGAGGAAGGCTCAAATGTGGAAAAGGGGGCATTGCCCACCCACCCCTGCCATTTCAGGTACCGTCAGGAGAGTCATTACAGATGGATGACAATAACTTCTGCCTCCATCCATTTTGAATCCAGGCTTTTTCAAAGGCAAGCAGCACATGCCATATGTATCTTACATTTTTCAAATACATTTCTGAACACCAAATGGAGCACACTGGCAACTCTGAGGGAGGAATTTTGCTTTCTGAAATAGAGGACTATTTTTAAGAAGTGAGAAAAGCTCTTTGTGGATTCATACTCACAGAGGGGACCTGAAGCCCCTGAGAACCAATTCCCTAAAAAAATAAGGCCAGACCTTGCCAGTAAACATATCTTCTTCAGCATGATAAAAAGCAGGGATGGAATTAGCTGAATATTTAGAGCAAAGGCAGGTATTTGAGTAAGATAATAACTGAGGTGGTGAACATTTAAATTTCTCTTGTTCTTTTTTCCCTGAAGAGCAACCTTTCCAACACACACACTACCTTTGTTTCCAGAGTAATAAGGCACAAAAGACAGTCAAAAGACTTTGGGTAATTTCCCTTAGTGATACACCTTGTTAATGTCTCAATTCAAATCATACATGCCTGGTATTAATTATAACACTGAGGGGTAGTTCACTAACAAAAGTTTACCAAAACACACAGTGAACTCTCTCATTTAAAACTTCAAATGAAAGTTAACAGACTTTATAACAATTGTGTAGCCATTTAACCAGCATTGTGTACAGCTGTTACGTTCTGCTTTGCAGAAAAATCAAGACAGGTAGAACACAATGATCTTCGACTGGTTTTCTAAAGGCTAATAATCTTATGTAAAAATACCACACTCATTTTCCAGCATCAGGTGCCAGACTTCAGACTTTGCAAGGATAATAGATGGTCCTTTTACTGTTCCATTCCTTCTTACTTTCTACTGTGAACTTCTGCCCATTTGGTTTATAAGATTAGATATCTTTCCATGCCAGATTTAAAAGTACAGTGGCCTTCCCTCTACCAGAGGAAAGCCGTGCAATTTATGAGGAAAAGCACAAATCCAACTTCTCAACACCCTGGAAAGCCCAACAGTACTCTTTTGGGAGAATTTAAGCCTCAGTATTCATAAAAATTGATCCTTCAGTGCAGATTCACTGCACTGTACCTTTCTGGCAAAAGGGTTTTCATGTCCACTGCATTTGCACCTTATTGAGAATGAACCTTTTGCAGTATTTATAACTCATGCCCAAAGCTAAGGGAAATGATTCACAAAACGCAGTGTTCCTTCTAGCTTTGTGTCCTGTATGACATCCCTCCAAACCTCTCTGTACATCTTGCTCACTACAGTAACAACAACACTGTCACATTAGTCTAAACACCCTATGGCTTCCTCCTCTAGAATTTCTCCCCATGTTTGACAAGGAGATTAATTTTATTAGCCCAAAAGAACAGCCACAAACCAGCGTATTTCCAGCATCTTCTTGTACAGGACTTACTCTTGGTAAGAAGGGGAGCAGTGTGAGGAGCAGTTATGCAATGCTC
>JAWWLV010000180.1:5677198-5695034 GCA_035041135.1 Platyrinchus mystaceus | reverse complement strand
CAGATATCCCCCACCCACAGCCTATCTCCTCTCTTTGCTCTTGGCCAGGTATCTCTAGGCCAGGACTCTGGAAAAAATAATTAAAAAAAAAAAGTGGAGGCAGTTGCTATGGTTGTATTGAAATGGAAAGAGTGAAGATAAAGCTATAGCTGGGATCAGTTTTTCCACATGATCACTGCATATATGGTCCCAAAAGGTTACTGAGCAAACCTGATGCCTTATTAATGGGCATCTCTCAAGGACAGTCTGTGGAGGTAAAGAATGAAAATGTAGTGCAAGGGTTATAAAGGGCTCTCCAAAACTCATGGGCATGTGCTGCACATACAGACAGCAACTCTTATCTGAGAAGCCTGATAGAAAACACAGTTCAAAACTTGATGAAAAGAATAATTTTTGCACATTTGTCAAAGTTTTCCCTCCTACACTTTCTCTCTTAGTAATTTTTTTTTCAGAGAAACGGTTGCTCTACAGTAGAGCCTTTCTTCACTAAAATAATTTTTATTGCTTTTGGTACATTTCCAGCAAATTCCACAGCTGAGAAAAAAAAATAAAAATCAAAGAGATCATTTTTGATCTACTACTTATTTCATGAAAGGAAGTACCCCTTCATCACAACACACAGACATTGTTTTCTATGAAATAATGTACTTTATTTGGCATCAAGACAACTCTTGGCACTTTATCCAGAAGTACCAAAATTTACCTCATGGAACTGGCATTCACAGGTGTTATATATCCCACAATTATTTCAATAAATACCAATCAACCTCATTAAACAGCAAGCACAAACACATCATAATGAGTTACAGTAACGTCAGAACACAAAACAAGCCCCCCCCAATGGACACTTAAGAGAATTATTTAGTAAAAGAGAATGATTAAAAAGTATAATACATACTTTGAGAATTTTAAAATCAAACACCTTTGTAAAGAAACATACTTCTGCTGAACTACAAATTATGGAGCTAGCTAAAGAAATCAGAGTGAAATTTTCTGCCTCATGCTGTGGAAGAGTTTAATCACCTTGGTTCTTCCTAGCTCTGTGTGCTATGAATTTATGAATTTCAGATAACTTAAGCATGCTGTACAGATCCTGGAAGAGACTGCAATGCTTGCCAGGTATTGTCCCTAATACCTGAAGCCAGCTGGAGCCCTGGCAGATGCTGTACCTATCTCAGAAGTTTTGATCATGAAGGCATCAGACAGAAAGAGTGGGCTCATTTCAGGTGGACAAAAGTGTAAGAATACTGCAAAGATTAGATTTAGACATCTCTATACCTGAGCTTGCAACAATCTTCCTGCTAAACACTCCCAAAAGGTGAATTCAGCTCTGAACATTTATCCACATCAACAGTCCTGCTGAGATGTCATGAAATATAAAACACCTGTGCTTTTGTGCTATTGTGAAATGCACAATTGAGCAGCACACCAAGATTGGGACCTCTAATTTATTGATTGTATTTTGCCATGGTTACCTGGATTCATAAGCTATAAGAAAGAAAGTATTTATTTTGACACTGTAGGAAACCTAGAAGGGTAATATTCAATATTGATGAACTAGACTGATTAGGAGCATTATATGAGGACACTAGAAGTTGCTTTGGGAAGACTAGTGCAAGTGGGGGAAGCTAAGGAAAAAAAAAAAAACAAACAACAAAAAACTTGCTAAAGAGTTTTTTGAAGAACTGACCTTTACTATTAATGGAAGCAGAACACACAGCAATGAAAAATGCTATTCTGGAAGAGCTCTGCAATTTACTTGGCTTTGAATTGCTGTCACTTGGAGTACCTTCACCCTAACTTTGCTAGAAAAGTCCTTTGAAAATAAACTAGTGTTTGCAACCCACTAGGAAAAACAGCTTATCTTTTATTTTCAATATAATGTACATTCCCACATGTGAGAAAAATCATTGTGGAATTTTTTTTATTTCCTGTACTTCATGTATCAGTTTCACGTTATTAATTCTGTGTAGATTAACAGGCAATTACATGTTCCCATCTCTCAGTTCTCTGTGGTTATTGAGTTTGTTTCTCTGAGTTACTTAGACTGTTACTCATGCTTACTTTTATACAGTAGCAGCAAGCAAGTCAAGTTCAGCAATACAAGCATTCTGCAGGTGAGATTCATACTACTGGCACTATAAATAAAAGGAGAGCCATTATTCACTGTGTGGTGTCACTGGCAAATATTTTTTGAGTGAGCCAATTAAGAACTCTGCATAAATCACGTGAGCCTCACCTGAAGAAAAAACACACCACCCTCACCTGCCAGGCACCTTTGCAAAGTGATTTTGCCAAGAGTATGGTTTGTAGCCAGTGGTAGAAAATATGCTGAAACAGAAAGCTTACTCAAAAGTTACATCAGACTTCAGGTGCAGCACTTCAGTAATACGGCTGCAGAACTTCGATACCACAACCGGTTTTCATCAGCCAGTTCAGACTGAACACACAGTTACCCTCTCCACTCTGTGCAGACATACACATGGAGTTCCAAAAAATTAATTATTTGAGAACAGAAGAATGGGAAGACAGTGTAAATTGAGAAAAGTCACTAAGCCGCAAAGATTCAGTTCCCCACGTCACACTGCTCTGAAAGTTGCAAAGAGTATTTGGGAAACTCCACATCATGTCCAACAAGTATGGTTATATATATCAAACCCAGCCTGTGCTACTTCCAGAGAGACCTGGCAAAAGGCTTGCATAGAAATACAAACACAAGGACACCGCTCCAGTGGTCAACTTCAATTTATTTACAGTAAGGAAGAAAGTGTCATTGCTTTAAGAACTTACTTACTTCCATTCTCCTTAGAGCTACTGGTTCACTGGTCACAGCTTGAGAAACAGCTTGCTTTTCAGTTTATAGCCAGAAAGCAATTCAAGTAGGGGTAATGTAAGATTTCATATGAAAAGCTACAGTAATGACAATATGGGCAAAGTTTCTGTCTACCATCTATTTCCAACCTCACTGCTGACAGAAAGGATAGAACTTCCCCAGGGGCTCTGGAGATCAGGTCAAGGTCTGCTGGGTCAGCAAGAGCAGGCATTTGCCTAGAAACTGCATAAAAGATCAGGAGGAAAAATAAAAATATCTAGTGAGCCTCTTCATCCTATAGACTCCCTTCAAAGGCCCTGACAAAACCCTGTGCCTTTTGGAGGAAACAGAGCTGCTCTCAGCCTTTCAGAGCACCAGCACAGCCCCAGTGCCACCGTGGCCAATCTGTGCTAACTCCAAGCCCTTCCAGCTGCTGGCTGACCATTTGTTCCTCCTGACCTGTGGTCACTCCACAACCAGGTTTTCTCCCTGCTTTCCCTTTGTGTTACCATTATTATGCCTCCATCCTAACAGGCCTTCCAAATTTGTGTCTTCTATGCAAAGGAAAAACAATTAAACGGTAACATTTAGAGATACATGGAACCACCGCAATTGTTTTGCTCTCCTTGATCACATGATTTGCTACCCAATTTCTTATCATTTAGATGGTGAAAAGGTTGAAGACAAGGACCAGGTCCCTACCTCCCACAAACTGCAGCATAAAAGGGCTCCGATTATAATTACAGATTCTGTACTATTATTGAGAAATTATACTTCATTAAACGGGAATTCCTCATCTTAGACTCTTCTACACCTTGAAACAGTAACTTAAACTGAGGGCTGTTATTTTTCAAACTGCCTCTCCTTTCTTGACTGCTTTCTCAATATAAGTACATGGCCCTTTCCTCCCCAGAACATCCTAGGGCTATCCTGCATTGACATTTATGACAGTCATTGACAGTCATCATGACGACTGTCCAGTGAATGGCATGTATGCAAAAGATAACCAAGACAATCAAGATGACAAATAATTAGCAGCTTTTGGCTGGCTGAATGCCTCCTGTGAAGAAAAGAGCAATTCATCTCCTTACAAGAGACAAAGAAAAAGGCTGAAGGAGCTCCAAGACATCTTGCATTAAACCATTATGTTCCTTCCCTACAGTGTAATTGCTTATTTAGACACATTAAGAGAACTAAGAGTTTCTGTGCAGTAAACAGAGACAGTGCCCCCGCACTCCCTCCCCTTTCTCTTAGCTTTAAAATCAACTGAAATAATGCAAAAGTAATTTGAGTGATAACACAGAGCTATGTTTTATTTCTTTTTCAAATTAAACAGTTTCAGCTTTAACTGGTAACAAAAACTGAATTGGATTTTTCAATTTCTTAGATTGTCATCATCAATTGCTTTTTCACTGTTGGACTCTTTGTAAGCTTCCTTCATTTTGCTTGGACATGATTGAAAATTAACTGGAACACAAAATGGAAACGATTCTCCACTCTATTAGGAACACTTGCCTGTGTTAACTGGAAGACTGCATTCCCTCTCTGCCTGTTATCCCCTCATACTGAAAGTGGGGACAAAACCAGGCAGGAACACAGCCCTTCTTCTATGCAGCTGCAAATCTCTCATCTCCACTCAGTTTACTGTGTAGCAAAGGTGGAGAAACCCATTCCCAAATTCTACTTATGGGACTGACAGAGGTAGAAGATCTGTGCAGCAACGTTACTCCTACAGTTTATTCTGTCATGGGCAAACCCAAAAACATTTCTGCAAAACTAAGCTGAGCTTTTACAAAAGTCATGTCAGAAACAGCAACAGAAAAACACATACCTGACTAAATACTACAGGACCTCCTATCTTCTTCCCATTCTAGAACCCCAAACCCAGTAAGACCGCAGAGGGACATAACGGGATTGAGTTAGGGGGGAAATGTATCTCTAACACTGAATATTCCTGAAATTCTGCCTGTACTGCACAGCTCAAGTTCATGGAATAAGTGGTTGGAAGTAGCTGGGCTGCTGCAAAGCTAATGCACATAAGATCAGGAACCACCTTTGTCCAGAGAGCAAGGCAGCCTCTCCTCCACACTGACAGCACGTATCAGCTCTCTCCACCTCACATGCCAGTGTCTCAGAGAGGCTCAGTGAGGTCTGCAGTTCAGAGCTGGTAATTCCGGTTCCTCAGCAGCCATCACAACTACAGCACCACGAGCTTTTAAGTTCAGGCACATCAGCCACTTGGGGACTGCTCACAAGCCACGTGTGGCTCTAGAGAGAAGTCACTTTCCCCAAACAGGAAGGCTAAGATTAGCTTCCTGCACCTAAAATGCCTCTCAGATTAAATGCCATGCTTTAAGATGTATAAATGAAAAAAGAGGCCAAGTTACTATTTCAGCTCTCAAACCTCTTCTAGGAAGTACTGAAAAACATTACCTTTACATTGAGGAAAGAGAGGTGTTACATGAAGACTGCACTGAAATTGTGTGAAATACTGAAGAGCCACATGCAGAAGAAGCAAGGCAGAGGAGTCAGAGGATGGGCAAATTGTTCCTGAATACACAAACACTGCAAAGTGTTAATCAAGTGTGCTTCTCCCAATATCATGTTCAGGGCATACGGAACAACATAGTGTGGAAGTTTTCATACTCAGTGCTCTTCTATGTGAAGAGAGAGCAGAAGATTTTGTTTCCAGTGAGCAGGGTCTTCTTTGAAGCCTTTACATCCGACAAATTACCAGTCAGAGGGAACAAAATTACTCTTTCCATCCTCTCCCGTATTTCCATACTTACACATCGCCAAAGGAAGCCAGTCATTTTCAAAATGTTTCCAGTGTTAATATACCCGATTCTTTTAAATAAGAAAATACATATGTATTAGTCACATAAAAAGCCTCAAAATTATACATAAAATCCGCAAAATCTACAGCAACCCATGCTTATTAGCACATCTGTGACAGTTTAAGTGGATGCTATTGATTTAGCTCATCAGATAAACATATTTACCATCAGCTATGCTTCCCCTATATTTCCAGTGTAAAACTCAACGACAGATACATGATGCAGAGTCCTAAAAAGGACAAAACAAAACAAGCATTGGTGACTTGTCATCAGTGATTTCATGCAGAAGCTTCCAGTCCTAAGTCCCTATTTGCATAACTTCAAACTCATGAATACAGGAGTTCTAAGAGTAATTCCCTTAATAATCGTTTTTTAGACCTCTGCTACTTTTCAGCTGCAAAACAGACCTATCTCACCATGGTCCTGAGGAAAAGGTGCTCATTAGCCCAGGCATTCTAGGAGGTAAGCATAGATTATCCTAAATTGGTTTAAATATGTTATTTCTCCCCTTGAAAATTCCACTGAGAGATAAAATGCAAAGGGAAGTAGTATACTGAACAAATTGAGGAGTTTCACATTTTTCATTTAACTTTTCTTCCCCTCTGAAAAGATCATCCTCTAGTATTTCCAGATTGATTTTTGAGATGTCAGTGAGGGAAGATAACTAACATCCAGGCTTAATGCCATCAGTGCCACTGCCTCACGAACAGTCGAACCTACAAGAGAAGACAACATGGGGGAAGCCAGGCATTATAAATTAAAGTATTAACCTGGCATAGCAGGAATACAGCAAGGTAACTAAATACACCCTGAGCACATGCAGCAGCTTTTTTTGGCTACTAATCATGAAATGGTGTCAGTTTTTGATAGCTCATGCTATGAAAAACATCACTGCTTAAAAAGTCTCCCTGGCTGTCCTCATTCTGTGTTGCTGCAGTTTGGCTTAATAACAATCAGAAATCCCCCTGACCAGTTTTCTTTCCACCCTGTTATCCTTTTGCTTACCCAACTCAGCCTGTTTACTGCAGACTTCACAGGGTCAAAAGTACCTGTCTACGTGGTGACATTTAAATTATAAGGGGTTTGCTATTGTTAAAATTGTATTCTCCCAAGACTACAAATATACAGCATCAACTGCTTTCAGAGTATATTCTTACAATCCTATTAAAGACTAAATACTTTAGAAAAGCGTTTTGTATTTTACCAGTTTACTTGGAGAGCAGTAAACTGCACTAACAATACTGGATGCAGATCTCAGACACAGGAAACAACTTTACTACAAGCTCTGAAATAAATCACCTACGATATTCTGTACCACCTCTGAAGCTGCCAATCATGGAGTATTTCTGCTAGTTGGTTATGCTGTATATGAAAGTAGTTCAGAAGTTACAGCACAAGACTATAAATTGATCCTTCTTGGGTTTATTCCCAGCTTTATTTGTGATTGGCAATGAAACAAGTAGTACTATACCAACTCTAAACTGCTCTACCCAAGATCTCAAGCACAAGAGACCAAGCAGGGTACCCAAAATTTTGAAGCCCTGGGAATTGTAGCAAAACTGGAATTTAGATATTCCAGCTATTGGTTACTGTGCAAACCTCAGTCAGGCACTGCAACTTGAAATCAAACACACTGAAACTACACCTTACTGCAGCAGTGCAGAGACATTTATCAGGGGCCTCTTTAAAACACTGATAGAGAATTAGTAAATCCTATGCATGATGTGTGCTACGCAGGTGTAAGACCGAACAAGCAGTATCCTACATTTCACATCCATGTAGATGGGATGCAAATTTGTTCATAATTTTAACCTTTTTTTGTGTTGCCCAGTGTGTTGCCCCTCTGTTTTGATTGCAAACTGGAGTGTTTTTATTGCTACCACATCATCTCTAAGCTCCTTTTTGCTGATCAGAGTCCTCTTGTCACTCCTGTATTCCCCTGATCCTCAAACCCTAGTCTATGGCCTATGCCCTGTTACTTTAGGCTTCCTGTGTCCTCTTGTTTTTCCTTCCTCTGTTCTCCTAGGGGATCTGCCCTATTTCCATTTCTGTGCCCTATCACCTCTATTTCAAAGTCCAATCTTGCAGACACAGATCTGTGCTAGCAGACTCAAGATGGCAAGCTAGCTAGTTCAAAACTGTGACATCTGAGCTCGGGTCAGAGTTAAGAAGAACAATCTCTTGTTTAACAAATAACCAAGTAATACCTATTTTTCACTTTGGTGTTAGTTGACTTTGCTATCATTACTGCATTAGGCAACTCAAACAAAATGCTCATTTTTAGGTAAAATTTGCTAAAAAAAAAAATAAAAATGAAGGCAGTAGTGCCATGGCCACAGTCAGATGATCAGATTTTGGTAATATTAATTCAGTAATATTAAATAAGCTTATGCCCACAAAGGCAATAATGACATATATACCATGTCATCAGAAATAATATATGCATCTATTTATCCAATATACAGAAATGTCATTTGAAAAGGTTGTTTCAGCCTGATTACAGATGCATTTTGAATTTGACAAGTAATTCAGCTGGAAAAATAATCATCATGCTATAGTGACATGCTCTTCTTGCCTTTTCTCCCTTTGGCCTTATAGCTCCATGTCCTACTTGTGAGGATTTGAGAAAGACAAGTACTCAGTTTGCTCTCTGTGAAGGGATTTGAACCCCCACATCTCCCAGACACCAGCCAAGAGCTTCTCTCAATTCAAATCTCTGTCCTGAGCAGACAGTGGTTTAAGTACAGAATTTCCACACTGTCTTGCAGTGGGTTACTTATTAAATCTATCACAGGGATTATTTTGTTTTGTAAAAAAAAAACATTTCTACGTGGGGGGAAGGGGAAATGTCATTTGACTTCAGGAACCCAGAATAGAATGGAGAATCCCTATCATGTTATGTGGAAGGAATTATCATGTGCTCATACCAATAAGTAACCAAACATATGAGTATGTGCTCAGATTTTTTTTTTTTCTGTGCATGTTTCTATGGTCATCTCTACAAGAAAAGCAAAGGTTCCTGAGCAGATTTATAATACCCCAGTCACACCCTGCAGTGGCATCTCTCGAGGCAGACTAATCAGCTCTGCTTCCTGCCTGCAGCATATTAGGTCATCCTTCCCCGGAGAGCCCGGCTCTCCAGCCACACAGGGCACTCCAGACAGGCAGCAAGGAGGACAAATCTCTTCTTCCCCAGTCAATCTATATTAAGGGGCTTACCCTGCAAAGCAAAGGAAGTGCTGAAAGAGGATACAAATAGATTAATATTACAGCTCGTAAACAATCCTAGGAAATTAAAAACAGTCTGCCTGAACAACATGGAGACTGATGTGCTACAGGCACCCTCCTCAGCTCTCACCATAGTAACCAGAACAGCCAAAATGTCTGTGCCTGTTAGGTAATGGCATTTATACTTGAAAGTATTTTCCTCCATTTCTGTAACACATCATTGTGCAATTGGTTGAAGGACTTCAAACAGCTTCAAACAGCTGAAAAATAATAATCAAAACCTAAAGGAAATGTCTTTTTTTTTTAAACAATACAGAGCAAAGAGAGAGAAAAAGATATAAGTCCTGTAACATGGTTTCTCCATACATTAAGGCTGCCTCACTACAGAGATATCCTAATAGGTAAAATAGCTACTGCTCAGAACAATATACATCTTGCATTCCATCACAGATCATAGATATTTCTGTGTCTGTGTGCAATGAGATCATTTATTTTGGAAGATCATAATTCTAGCAAAAACACTTGTCTATATTTAGATATTCTACTGAAATACTGTTTCCCCAAAGTTCTTGTACTTGAAATGTACATAATCAACAGCCAGTAGCCAAAATAAACAAATTACAATGAATACACAAGTAAATAAGGGTCTGATTTTTTTTTCCTATTATTATTTCTTCTTTTCAAGCTTTATAAGCTTTCATTATGGAGCAAGTTGAGCAGATAAGAATGGTAACTGCTGTGTTTGTACTCTCTGTTGAACACACTCCTTTAAGCTCACTCTGGAAGGTCAGGCTTCAATCACACCCTCCAGCTTGCATCTTTCCGGCAGCTCACACGGATTATTTTGCTGATACCACCATGTCAAAGGGACCAGGCTTCCATCTGTACATTCCCCCTAATATACTTGGAATTCTTAAAAAAAACCTGCTCCATTTTTTATTTACAGCTCTTTGGCTGTACTAAAGTTAGCAAGTGTGAGGACATGCACTACTAGCTGTACAACAATCCTGTGCTACAAAGCACAGAAAAGATCATTCAGGATCAGCCTCTTGGTGTCATGTCAGAGGAGGGAAACAAACCCCAGGGAACATCGTCAGACTTCCTGGCTGTTACAGGAGATGAGAACATTTGCACACTAGAAATACCATGCTGAGGGCTGAGATCACTGCCAAGCCCTTCCAGCCACATCTTGCCTCCAGCACTGTGGCTCTACAGACATAGGTGTGCAACCCCAAACCAGCAAATCTGCATGGGAGATCACTACAGTGCAGCCAACACATGTCACAGTTTGAAGGGGGTTTTACACACCTGGGGTTTGGCTCCGAAATTTCAACTGAAATCGAACATACCTTTCTTGCTCCTCCATGAGGATGCATTTTTCACAACATGATTCATCACAAAAAAGGCTGCCAGCACTGCCATTTTGTGCTGCCACACAAGATTTTGCTGAGATAGCCATTAGTGCTAATGCTTATCCTGGCAATGGATCACACTACTGAATAAATTTGCTTGCTGTAATTATTTGAATTACTTAAAATTAGTGAAGTGCCAATCATCTGTTCAGCAGGGAGATGCATACATTTTCTAGCAAAAAAAAAAAAATCAAAGCTAAGTTGTCATAGTCAACCAAAATGGATTCTTGCCTTTAAATTCCTCATAGTTACTAAACATTTTAAATTAAAAGCCACCTGGGCCTCAGTAATTTGTCATTTAAGAAAAGTTCTATGGGGTGTGGTTTTAAAATAAAGATTATGAAGAACTGTCATGAGAAAGAAGCAATATAGCAATCTTAACACAGACGTCCAAGTACATAACTTACATAATACATTTTGAATTACAAAAACTACTGTAATTCACTCAGCACTAGTTACATATTCAACAAATCACCAGTATATACTAAAAATACAACACCTGGAAAGAGTGGCTAAGCCATGCACTTTGGTTAGCACTTTTCACTACAGCCTGCGTTGCCTCAGAATCACACCCTGTCCCTACGGAAGTGCTGGAGATAAGTCAAAAATGTAAATCCTCACCGGATGAACTACCGGCTGAGTTTAAACCCACTGTTGTTAAACACCCTCATATCATGTTTACAGGTCAACAGAGGTCCTGACTGTAAGCAAGCTACTATTTTCTGTTTATAGAATCAAAAAGTGGAAGGGAAACCCCAGATTTCTCAGCATACAGTGAGTGGCTGTTCCTCTGTTCATTGCTGAACTCTCACTTTTAACTGTAATGGGCAGCTCAGACATGAGGGTACATAAATACTGCAGCAAAATAGTTGTAAATAGTTTTACTGACCCTATTAATTTCCAGTGAACACAACTATAAAAAGGAAATGAAAGTATAATTACAGTGATTGTTGAATGGATACCTCTCCCCCTCACACATATCTGCATTTCCAGATATTTATACTTTACAAACAACTACAGCTTGCCTTGAAAAGTTGTACCTTCTCACAGGACCTTGCCTCTGTTTTTATGACTACTTGTTTCCATATATCCCCCCAACTGGGGCAGCAACCACCAGCACTGAGGTGACAACTCTTGTGTGCATTGTAGATTTGGTAACTGTTTACACCCATTCAGAACGAGTACAAAGGAAGTGAATGGCAAATTTGGGTTTGGAAGCAGCATGTCTCCACTTTTCACTGCAATAAATATAGATGACAGAAGGCAATGACATGTCAGGTTTAGAGGATAACCCAGTTTCAAGGCAGATGCCCCAAATCTCCTCCTTTTCCTTTCTCTTCCTTTCCCTCCTCAAATCACTGATAAGATTCTTATCATCTTTGATTTTTTGCAAGCACAGACTTGTAACAGCTTCTGTTCAATTCAGGGTAAGTGTGAAGGTCCCACAAAACCTCAAAACCCCCCAAACCAGAAGAGCTTCAAATGCTAACGCTGAAGCTGGAAGAGCAAACACAAAACATTGCATCTTAGGTTACACATAATGTATCTTTACCAAAAGCTATTTTGTTTTTACCTCAGTGGCACACATATAAAGCTACTGTAGACAACAATCATTTAAACTCATTCTGTAAACTATGGATATTACAATCATTTTCTGCAATGAAAGTAAGACAGTCACCTGAGGTTTGATTTTGGTAATGCTTTAGTACAGGGAATAATATAGTCAGAAGCAGGTAAGGACTCAGTTCTTCCATACTTTCCTCACAATTCATTGATTTCCATGAACAATATTCTTCTGAGCAAAGACTGAAGCAAAGAGGGAAATCCAAGTCTACTCCATTCCATCCTTGTTGCATTCAGTTTTTTTGTGTGTGGATATTTGTTGGGTTTTGATTTTTCTTTTTTCTAGGAAGCAAAAGAAGGCCAGATTGCCTCTGTCTCATATTGAATCACTGTTAGAACAGTAGCTCTGTATTTCTTTTATTCTTGATGGTATGATATTCTAGAGACGTTTCCTGGTTAGGGATAAAGACTCATTTTTCTTTCAATTTTTTTTTAAAGGACTGAAAATGATGTGTATATTTGCATCATACTGTCATTATATGAAAACCTGACCTTAGAAGAAATTTATAACAATAATATTGAGTGAATAAGATGACATTTGCTTATTTTTTGGACCACTTCAATTTCTGCATTAGTGACTAAATCCAAGCAGTGTACAATATGAATCAAGATATGATTCATTCTGCCATGAATTAATATGCATTAACTTAATGAAAAAATCTAAAGGTTATTCAAAAATCCCACCGGGGTGTACATGTTCCAAAGATAAAATTAATCAGACTACACAGTTTCAAGACAGTCTCAATCCTGCAACACGATTGTTTTCATCTCTTCACGACTTCAGTTTAGACACAAGACTTGAGTGCCTGCTAACGCTTCACATGGCTGTTCTGCACACTGGCTGTAAGGAAACACAGTAATTCTGACCAGGAAACACAGTAATTCTGACCAGGAAAGATGTCAGGATTTCTCTATCTAATCCCCACAAGGTTTGGTCCAGGTCAGAAGTTCCTATGCTATCAGTAGTTTACCACTGCCTTGGTCTCAAAAGCACTGGAAATACTCCTCAAACATTCTGATCCATCACATTTATAGTTCAGCAGTTGTAACTAACTCAGCACAAGGTGGCATCACTTTAAATGCCAACACTAGGGTAAAGACAGCACTGCAACCACGGGACTTGCACTGTACTGATCACTAACAGCCCTCATCAATCTCAGTATAAACTACAGACTCATTTACACTGTCATTAATGCAGCATCAGGAAGTTATTTAGTTAGGAAATATGAGAAAATAATGCAAAAAGCTACTCACTTCTGTACAGTCCACAATGAAGCGACTACTTACACCCTTAGCCCTAATGAACCTGCAGAATCCATTTTTTTTTTGCAGTTTTATTTCATTATACATTGGGCACTGTGATTATAAAGTGGGAACACTTCAGATATGCAATCCTTAGGGTAGATTTTTTTAAAATATACTTCATATGCTAAATACCCAAGCCTTTAAGAGACTATTCTTTTCTGCTGAAATGCACACCCCACTAATGAGATGAAAAGTAAAACACTTATAAAACCACATGTAATAGTGGTTTTAAACAAATAAATTGTTAAAATTCCTGAAAAGAAAAACCCAGCCAACACTGGCTGATTATTTCAGTCTCTATCCTGTGCATGACCATCTCTTAACTGCAACTGAGATCTTGATTCAGTTCATGAGAGGGTGACTGGTACAACCAAGCAAAGGGAGAACTACTCCAGGGATGGAAGTCGCTGTGAGGATTTGTCAGAACATTCCATCATGCTCTTCCCAACAGACTGAGCATAGATATTGCTTAGGTTCCAGATGGACATATCACACGTTTTCAGAAATAAAGACATAAAGCGAAAACGTGTTCCAAATAACAACTTTCTCTCCTCCCTTCCCCCATGCTCTAATTAAAAACCTGTCCCTAGTTTTGTGGGATTTATCTCGGCATGCCCTCTGCAGTGTGCCTATCATTGTGAATGGCAAAGAATTGCATAATGGCATTGTTAATAGTCATTCACAGAAGTGTGCTGTAATGCATTTAAAAACCCTCACAGGCTAAGTTGGGCTAAACAAGTAGCCTGATTTTAAAACTGCTGAACAGACAAGCAACTCCCACTCTCCAGTGAAGCTGCTGAGTGCTCAGCACTTGAGAACTAGAGCGCTCTGTAATCTCTGCTCCTGGTTTGCCTTCTGAAAATTTTGGCTTTAGACAAAGATCTACTGAAGACTAACCCTTGCCATAGGAGTAAACTGAAAAAAAAAACCAAACAAAAAAAAACCAAACAAATTTTTAGTGAGATTCTGGACTACTCTAGTTTTTGTGTTAATTATGGAGCTTTGACTGGAAATGTGATGGCAGGTGTAAGGGGCAAAGGTTTGGGTGCTCACTTTCAACAACCTGTGTTACAGACCTGGATTCTGCCCACCATTTCCTACATCCCATAAAGGAAACCTTCGGAAAAATTATTGTATCCTCTTGTTTCATCAGACTTCTTGACAGTATCCCTTCAGAGTTCCAAATATTAAACAGTAGTTAATAGGATTTTTTAATATTTTACACCACAATCCAGCCCCACATAGATTAACATTTTGTTGCCTTTTTTAGAACGAGTCCTGTCCCCCCAAGCTGTGGAATAGCTTCAAGCAGGAGCAGCAAACATCAGAAGCCAAAACCATAACTGCATTTGACAAAGCCCTCAAACTCTCTTTTACAATCTCACAGGCAAAGTGTTATTGTGTATTTATTGTGTGGATTTTGAGTTGCAATTAAAGAACTGATATCCTGGATAACAGGAAACTGCTTAAGGTTCAAGTACTAGGGGCTTTTTCCCCCTCATCTTTACAGCACTCTCCATTGGACTGACTATACAAACACCCCAAAGTATCTTATGTACCTATCTCAATCCCTTTTCTTATTTCCAAACTTAGGACTTCTGAAAAATGAGCAAACGGAAAAGATGACAGTCCCTGTTTCAGACAAGAGCATGAACTCCTGTTTCTATGCAGTTTTACTCAATAAAAATCAGTAGTACTGTCAAGATTAAAAAAAAAAGCAACATGCCAACCCTACATAAAGCTCAAATGACTACAAAGAAGAGATGCTGACATTAGTAACTCAATGTACTCATGCTGTCTACTGAAATTTGCCATCCTTTCAGGTTACCCTACAGAGACTTGAACAAGATGAGAAAAGGACATTATTCCAGAACCACTAAGATTGGGATCAATTGCAACCTTGTCATTTTGATTTCTCAGAGTGCTCACAGGAAATTCAGAAGAGGAGAAAAAGACCCAAGGTGCAACACACAAATTTATTCCCAAACTTGGAATTTTGCTGTAAGCAATCTTACTATTATTGTGAATGTTTTTATATATACTTTAAACCTCAGAGAATACTATAATATAGCAAACTGATCTACAAGTGTCTGAAATCCACTGGTGTCTAAGATATGACTGAGGACAAAAGGACTGTAAGGAATATGCTGACCATTCTTTACCCACAACCTTTACAAGTAGAGTTCCCTTCTATTTTGGAGCACACTACAAAGCAAATGATAGAATTTAAAGTATGTGCAAGACCCAAAAGAAGAGAAAGCACTAACAGAAGCAGTGAGGTGAGCGCTATGAGAACAGATGGCTCTTGTCCATCTGCCCCATCCTACTACCAAACAGTTCTTGGTAATTTTAATAAATAGCGAAGAACTTAAAAGGCAAAAGGGAAGGGTAGCTGGCTAGTGCCTTATTCCTCCTTTTTTTACATTGCCCTTGACAGCAATTGGAGTCACAGCCAGCAGCCTCACAGGTCAGAAAAGCACCATTCCTCCTGCACTGCATGGCCTGCCAAAACACAGAGCAGCATATCTCCTCTTTTTAAAGGCAGCCAGCTTGCCTGCCTCATACTCAAACTTATCTGGAGTGCTAACCTCCTTTTTCTTACTGCCACTGACATTTGTTGGTAGGCACTGGAAGCAATCTACCAGTATCAAGTAGATAGGTCCCTTTCATTAAATATGATTTCCAGAAAATGAACCATCTTTAGCCCTAGTTTACAGTTACATATTGTAAATACCATGCTTTCCAATCTGATGATAAAGACACCCACTCCAAAAATTAGGCAGAATTTGTGCTGTTTTCTTCTCACTCGGAGTTTTCACTACAGGGAATAGTTTGATGCTGCAGCCCACGGGAGCTCTTTTCCTGTCAAGGTCATCACGAAGGGCTGCTGAGTGACCCTCCAAACAGGCCCTGCCTGCTTTGCATTTAATTTGACATTAGGGTCATGTTCTGCCACAATGGATCTTCCTTACAAATACATATGTATGTGTACAGAAGTGAAAAACAAAGCGATGAGCCACATCTTAATTTTGTGTTCAAGATCTTATTGTAGCCGACACCTAAAAGCAGAACTGTGAGCGAATATAGAAGTCAAAGGCTGGCTCTACAGCTCAGAGTGAAATATTTCATTGTGAAGACATTTTCTCATTTAGCAGAACCACAGATTTTCACAACTGAAAAGCCTGAGAAGTGACAAGGAATAGGAAGGTCACCATTCTCTGCTGAATACATATGTATGTGTAATACAAAGGAAAGGAGAGGGCATGGATTGAGAGAGAGAGAGAGAGAGGAAATCCCTGTAAGTCAAGCCATGGCTATAACAAAGATACCTGGAAAGGGTAAGGTAAGTAGAACACTCGTAGTCGTGGACACCTAGTTCATATCCAAATAAACAAGGAATATAGGGAACAGAAGCAGTTGAACTCATTAAATGACACAGACATTGCATCGGGAATAAATAGAGGTGAGAGAAAAAACTAAGGCAGAAGCAGATTAACTTTTTAGTTCCATTGCATTTGGTTTGTTTTGGTGGGGTTTTTGCTTCTTCTTTTTAAAGGCAACACTAGGGGGCAATGCAGAAGGAACCTGCATCCTGCATAATATCCAGCTGGAACTGCTCCACAGTCCTCGTGCAGCACATGGGAGTTTCTATTTCTAGGGCTTGGGAAGAAAATTTCAAATCTCTTTCCTAAAATATTATTTTTATTGTTTCCAAACAGATCACATGATTCCCCCCCTCACCCCCCAAAATATTAAGTTTCCAAGTAATATAGTAATGTTAACAGGCTCAGCACAAATCTGGTCACACCAGCACTTGTGGGGCTGCTCAAACTGATACATTTGAGAGATGGATAAAAACAACGGTTATAGTTCTTGAATTTAACTATACTCCTAAATTCAATAAAAAGTTATGCTCCTGTTTAAGACTTACTCTGAAAAGTCAGCCTTGGATTTTTTTTTTCTTCGATTTCTGTTTAATAGCATCATAAATTAGAATGTTTCAGGCCATTATTCCACTTTCAAAGGTTCAGCTTTCAGACAAACCACCCACAGCCCTTACTGCAAATACAATACTTCATTATTCTGTATAGTTTCATCAATACCTGTGGATGAACAGACATCCTCTGGTTTTATTTTAATTGCCAGCAGTTGATCTTCAAATATGTTCATTTACTGAGTTACTAAGTTGCTAAATTTATTGCATTAGTCAGTATGAGGCTCCATAATAAAATCTGTACATTTCTTAAAACTCCTCATAATTTTCACATTTTTAAAGGATTTCTCTCATACTGTATATCTAAAAAAAGGTGGCTGCTGAAATCTGCTTTAAGAACAAGACTGTGAAAACCGTATAAAACATATTTAACACAAGTTTGCTATAGCTGCTTGGAAACCTCTTCTCTCAAATAGTTTGCTACTAGGTGATTATAATATTATCACAGTAAGAATCACCCCTGAACTACCTTTTATCTTCCTGTTAAATTATCAAGAAAATAAGTAGGTTTGAATCACCGAACCCCAACTATATTCTGACTCAGATCCATATCTTCCTTGTTATCCACATTAGCTGTCTGGGTTTTGTAAACTATCACTACACACATCCTCACAATACTTCTTTC
>JAWWLV010000180.1:5663852-5677098 GCA_035041135.1 Platyrinchus mystaceus | reverse complement strand
ATATCTTCCTTGTTATCCACATTAGCTGTCTGGGTTTTGTAAACTATCACTACACACATCCTCACAATACTTCTTTCCTTAAAGGAAGGCCAATATATCCTTATATGCTCCATAGGTGCATTCTAAAATAATGTAAAACTTCATTTTCAGCTTGGCCTGAATCATTTATGATAGAATGACTCTTCTGGCCATAAAAGCAAAGTTACTTACTCATTTCACCTGCCTAGGAGACACTTCTTCCCATTTTTACCTTACAAAACTGTTTCAGCTGATGCTCCTGACAACAGAAAATTGTTTCTTTACAAGGGGGCAAGGAAACTCCAGAGCATTGTGTAGAACCAGTGAGGAAGGGGCTCTAAGAAGCAGGGACAAAGTGCAGCATAGGCAGTAACGACAGGAAAGAGGTCAGTGTCTTCCACTGTCACTTGTACTCATCAGTTCATTCATTCTTTTGATGGAGCAGTACAAGATTTACATAATGAACTCATACGAAGAGCATGAAATGTTCTAAACAAAACTGTTTGAAAACTGAATTTAGACAAGAAAATTGATGCGAGAAACCACTTTGTACCAAACAGGCTTAAATTTGTGGTGCCCAGATGACCAAAATAGCTGGATCCCACCACAGTTCAGGGTGGACTGACATTCCTCTATTTAGGTTTTTCTGTAATAAAGAGATGTGTCCTTCAAAGTCAACAGAATGTGAGTGGAATCAGCTGCCAGAGTTACACAGACCATCTTTTTTAATACATTTTCAGCTGGAAAACCATTCCAAGTGACACTGCTCTATTTGCTAAGGTTTTCCCCCATGATAACTCCTCCCTGGCATTCTACTGCAAATATTAATTACTAATTAGTAGTGATACTGCCTCCCAAGCTAGCACACACAACAGTAATTAATGTAAATGAAATTACAGGTCTGTTTAGGGGAGCAGGGTTTAAAAAGGGAAGAGAGCCCTCTGCATCACTTGTACAGCATTAGCCCCATCTGATGAGAGTAGATGTGCATCCCCCAGCACTCTGCCTCAGGAATGTGTATTCTGCATTTATCCTTCACATCCAGCTGAGACTTTGCCTGAAGATGGCCATCTCCATCAGGATAAATTTGATTCTCACCACTTACAGTGCCTCCTGTTTTAGAGTAAACATCATTTATTCTCACAGGCTGCAAGACCAGTATATCCATACCTTTTAACAGGCAAACAAGCCCAGGCACTGCCCCAGCCAAAGGTACTGAGCAGGAAGGAGCTGGAAATGAGCACAAGAGGGTGAGTGCCCTGTCCCTGCCCAAGGAAATGCCACCATGGAGAGACCACAGTTCCACTTCCTCCACCACCTCCCTCCTTTCACAGATTTTCCCATTAGCTCCCCTGATGCAAATTCCAAGATAGTTGAAAATTCCCAGCACACTAGAATCATTCAGATTAACCGGGTCTTATCAATACTGTGAAGTCCACGTATGTTCAAGAGCTTTTCAGAAAGATTCCTGCTTTCTAATTTAGAAACTGACTGACAAAAATAAGTGTTGTGACCTTGGTTAAAAGCATCAACCACTCCTTGGCTAAGAGGATCTCCTTCAAAACTCTACTAGGAAAAATTACACAAATATCAAGTAGTACAGCAAAACTGCTGATGTTCTTTTTAACTTTCGGTTTTCATATTATTTTATTAAGAAAAAAACAAGATCGATAATATTATTCACTACAAATTATTCCATGAGTGACATGTCCAAATAGACAAGAGGAGGAACACAGCTTGCAGTGATCTGTTTGTTTGACATGGATAAGCCTACACCAAACTAGAAGGCCACACACACAAAAGCAATATATAATGGTTATATAGCCATCATTAACCAAAAAATTATCATTCCCATAAACAGGAGTTTTAAACAAAACCATATAACGGTGACCATGAAGCACCACATTGCTTTATAGTGTTCCTGTTCTCAATATAACCATGCTTTTAAAAAAAATTATTCAGACAAATCAATCCTTGTTTACATCCACAAACTGCTACAGAGAATTCTCAGCATATGCAATCTCCTGTGAGCACAAACCTGAAATAAGTCTGTGATGGTAACACTAAGAGTCTTAAATATACTTAGCTATGCATTTAATTTAGACATAGTAAGACATGGTGTGTATTACATTACAAAGAAATGCTAAAGAAAATATTCCATGTGTGTTTTTTCCCTGTCCCGACGATTCATTCATCTTCTTCAATGCCAAGGGACAAAGGCCAGGTTTGCCCCATGCTACTCTGGGAATGAAAGGATAGAAAAGTTCATGCCTGTTTCCATTTATCCAGCAAACTTTCAGCTGACTGACCAAGGACCTGGCAGTCAATGGAAAGCAGTAACCTGCTCCTCCATTAGCAAGTTAGAAAATAACTGGGAGACAATGTGGCAATTACTATTTTTGCTGTAAAAATTTATAACTATTGCTCGTATTCCAACCTCGAAATCTGAAGTGTTTAGAAGAGTGATGAAGGAGAATTCATTGTAATTTTGGTTTGATCAGATACCAAAAGCTTCATCACTTGAAATAAGGACCTAGCACCAATTCAATAAAATGCCTGTATACAGTATTAAGATTTAAAACCTGTTTGAGAAGTGGAAGATCCAACAGCTAGGCATGGTATCCTGGCTTCAGCATTTGAAATTAATAAGGAGCTTCAGAAACATTTTTTCAGCTTAAAACCCTAAATTGCCTACTTCTGTAATTATCCCTTCCCTGCTAAGATACCTTGGTACTTTCAACAGAAATACGAGATGGAGGTAGTTCCCTCCTAGCAGGGTGTTGGCTCTCTCTACACCCTGAAACTCTTGCAAAGCACCATCCCCTACTCTGCCTGGAGTCAGCCAGAAGTGAAGGAAAGCTGCAGATTCTACCACCACCTCCACAAGCTGGAGATGAGGTAAAGAGACTCAGGAACAAGCCCACACCCAGTGAGGGTTACGCAGATATACAGGCTCTTCTTTGGAAGTCAAAGGGGGACACACAGACGCATTTAGTTTTCTCAAACTGTGATTGACAGATTGACCAAAGTATTTTTAATGTAAGAAAATCATTATATAAATGTGATAAGCATTTTAACACCTACCAGACCTACCTAGGCACTATCACTGAGACCTACTGAATTCTATAGTTGCATCAGTCACAGGGTTTGGAAAAAGGAAATCCCAAAGACTAAAACAGAGACCTTTCGGGTTCTGTGGAACCTGAAAAAGGTCTCCATATGATCCAAAATAAGTTGAAGCAAACTGAATTTACACAGTGGTTTAAAAACAAGACTTACAGAAACTTTTCAATTGGTCCCTGTCCCACTGATTACCGCAAAACTGCAGGATTTATCTGAAGCTGATCCACTGTGTCTCTTGCAGCTCATGCCCACTTTCTATAATCACATTTAACTGTAAGCTAATTGTACGTAAACCAATTTACTGCAGAGGAGACAACCTGACCTGGACAGTAAGTGCCCAGCTCATGGAGCAGGAGGCACTGGAAGTCCTCCAGCTGAGGCACCAGGCACCAGCAAGGACCCACATGCAAGTCATGCTGGAAAACTGCCCAGGGCACCCAGCAAAGGCCACCAAGGAAATGGACCCCATGAGGGGCCTCAGTCCTTTGGGTGATAAAAGGAGTGAAAACACACAGGTTCTGTTCTGGAGACGGAAACCCACTGTAACGTGACCAGTGCAACATGGAGAAAGTGTTGAGAGAACAGAGGATCCAACCCACAACCAGACTCAAGGCCATAAACTTCCTGATGGAGGACACCCAGTGGCAAGGTCATTCAAGGAAAGCAACAGCTCAGACAGCCAGTGAGGAGATGCTGGAAAAGAAATTAAAAAAAAAATAGGAGAAGGCAGCACAGTCCTCAGAATGAAGGCAACACTGGGAAATGACCAGTCTTGGAGCAGCTGGGAAAATGGCTCACTGAAGCAAGGGGGAGATTATCCACATTTGTACTTCTTCTTAGACCTGTCCATCAGAAAGACAATGAAACTATTCACACATGAGCTTTCTGGAAAAATCTCAATGCTGTAGGATGAATTTATGTTACAGAATCCAATAATCTCAGATTTCATGTTCTCTCATAACCTGCAGGATTTCTCTGATAAAAGAAAAGATATGTTAAAAAAATCATTGTTTGTTCAGCAAGAGTGGTAATTGAGCACCAAGATGGAACGACTGTCACTCAGGTTAAAAGTTCTGTCACTTATCTACAGTGAATTATGTTAAAAATTCAGTAACATAAGACACCAATGCTGTTTCATTTCACACAGACTGTAACAGTAACATCTACTTACGATTTCTGAACCATATATACCTAGAGGCTAGGAGTTGATGACTAATACTACTGAAGCTGGTTAATGTCAATTATAGTGTTTTTTCCAAGGGAAAAAGAACATTTGAAATGGGTACTTTAAAAACAATAAGATGCTTAATTTTCCATTACATATGCTTTATTTGGTTCCAGTCTGATAAAAGGAAAACAAAAGAATTACCAGGAACCAAAGTGATTCCAGTCAAGGTGTCAGGAATCAAAAAAATTTAATTTTTCTGTGTCAATTAAGATGACAAGAAAATGTAAATCTGTTTGATTCAAGGAAAACTATCTTAAAGCCTGAAGTTTCAGAAAACAACTTAAAAACAGTCAGTGATTGAAAACTACTCCATTCTACTCTTCTTGGGCACTTACTATGTGGACATGCAAATGAGGAGTATCTTCTAGAAGTTCCAGGGGCTTTTTGTGCTTTGGTTTCTCGTTAATACATCTGCTGGAAGTGTGAGGTTAAGAATCTATCACATCAATAAAATGGATGCTAAAGCTGAACAAGTAGAAATTTGCAAGCAAGGCCAACCCAAATCTGTTTATTGTGCTCCAAATTCAATTTTCAGCATAAGACGTATTGACATATTAAGGATTAAGACCATCACCACACAGTCAAATTTAAATCTATAAAAACCATTTCTCACCCATAGAAACTTGAAATTAACAACACAGTGTAAATCTTATTTATCAAAACAAGAGGAGGTACAGTTTTGTCACAGAGTCTATTTGCATTTTGTTTCACAAATCTAAGCAGATTCTTATTTCTCAGCTTGTCAGGAACAAACCAAGTTTAGAAATCAATTTACACTCCAAGTACTAACAATTTTATGAATAAATTAAAAGCTACAAAACCATTTAGAAAAGCCTACCATGAACGTTACCATTAGCAATGACTACTTCTCCACTGGGAGCAAACAGCAGTGAATATTCTCCCCCAACAACCATAATGTGCATGAGAACTGAAGCAACCACATCAGTAAATCTAGTGGTAAAAGACAGCTTTGAGGGAAGTGCAGTACCACCATGAATCTTAGAAACTGAACACCACTGCTCATCTTGTCAGGACAAAAGCTGGTCTTCAAAAGGTGCCAAGTTATGAGCACCAGAAGACCCACTGTCATCACTGATATGTAGATGAATCATTTGACAATATGAAGATGAAATGCCAACAGCTCAGGCCCCCTTCTCTTGGCTCCACTGAAATCAATGATGTTATTTCAGGAGAGACAGGCTTTGCTTTTACATCTGGTTCCAGAGTCATGAACATCTCTTCTTCCAGACCACTCCTGATAATGCAGTGGGGAATAGCTCATCACACCCAAGAACCTCTGATCTCTCAGCACCTACCCCCACACAAAGTGACGTTTCCACCCCTTGAAATTTCTCATCCCAAAGACACACTGCTGACCAGCTTTCCAACAGTGTGCCACAATGGAAGAGTCCCCTCTGGAGACAGCCACTAATGCTGCTGAGTCAAACCTTGGAGTTACGACAGAGCAAATGTCCCTGGCAGAGATTGCAAAGTGTGTTCCCAGTGCAGTGAGCCCAGAGTACTGGCTCAAGAAAAGTGGATTGAGCTAAATTGTCTATTAGTCCAAAAAACAAAGCTGGCTGCTCTAAGCACTCTGATCCCAAATACTGATTTTTCAACCTGCTGCATAAGCAGCTCACTCTTCCCTGCACAGCATATTCATATTTGGTACAAAGCAATGGAACACAATGCTGAAATCATGCTACAATGATCAACTAAGCAAGGCAGACAGGTGAATTAATAAATGGATTAGAATCACATTAATAGTTCAGCATGAGCTCTCTCCTGTGTACTTTTAAGAATACTCTTTTTACACAATTCAGTTAGGAGTTTCCATTATTGACTTACACCATACATACACTGACTTACACTGTACATACACACCAGAAACAGTAATTGTGCAGGCTGTCTAAAGATCTTGGAGGGGACATGGGAAGAAGGGAACAAAAGATTCCCCAAAACAAAAAACATGCATTTCTAACAAAGCTTCTGGTATGAGAGTTTAATGTGAAATTTCCCACTACTCAGAAGTGACTGGTGCCCAGCAAATAGCCATAAAAGTAAATGGAAAAGAAACTACTACTGAAGTTTTGAGCTTGTCTAATTTATTTCTTACTTCTGCACTTCTGATTATCATTTAAAGCTCCAGAGGACCACAAGAATGTTCATGATTAATTTCATTCTAGCAGTTTGAAGGAGGAGAGGAAAGAATACTTCTCTTTTGTTAAAAACCAAAACACATCTTACACCTCTAGTGACAGCTGAGTTCAATGCTCTTCTGTAATTGAGATTCCAAAATTTACTGAAAAGTGATGACACAAACATACAAGATAAAGCCACTCTATAACGCCTTGGGATTCAACTTGACAGTTTCAAAACACTGACTCTGTAAAAGTATGTCTGGAAAAACTGCAGGACAACTGAAGCTCAAATGCAAGAGGCATAAGCTGCTGGTAGGGAGGAACTCTGAAGGATGCAACAGAGAAACTAATTAGGCTTTCTGTTCCATCAGAGCTAATCCTGTTCAGTGTAGCCTCAGCAATAAATATTGATGTGATACCTTCATCATCCTTTGAAAGCTGTATCCCCATGGAATACCACAGTGCTAAAGCACAGTATTGTTCTCCTTTCATCTAAATTGTCCATTCTTCAAAACAAATCTCACTGACACCTCCTTGTTTGTTTCTTATCTTTACCCTCTCCACCAAGACTGATATTTTCAGCATACTTGCTGAAAATCCACTCCTTTGGCCAATCTGTTCTAAATGCACAGTTATTCATGTCTTTATGCTCAAATTAAGGCCCCGTTTGCCAGATTAAGGCTTATTTTTCAGGTACGCCCTAATCATACAACTCTGGAAAATCAGAAAATACACCTCTGATTATGGTTTTCCTGTAGCAAACTGTGTGACCTTTTCCTTGCTGCCCTCCTGCACCTTTATTTCAGAAACTGTGCAAGAACAGGGAAACCAAGAGTTGGTGAGAAGGGAGTGGGAATGAGCACCCCAGTAGTCAAAGAGCAGAAGGAAGACTTGCCACCACTCAACTCTAAAGATAAATGAGACAGAAGGCTTGGGAAAGGCTAAATATGGAGAAAGCACAGCTGCCAAGAAAGGAAGTATCTAAAGGGAACAGGAAGGCAGTCATGGAAATACCCATTTCAGGACACCTACTTTTAGGATGGACAGGTGGCATAACTCACTGGAATCCCAGACCCAGTTAAGTTTTCACCTGGCTCAGGAGTTTACACCCAAACATTTGTTTATCTAACTCTTCTTAGTTAACTCAGTAATGCTTTCCAAATACATCTTCACTGGCCATTCAGGGATTCATCTTCTGAATCAAAAGAATAAATTTAAAACCTTGCCACAACAAACTGTGAAAAGAAGGGCATAATTCTACCAAAACCAGAAAAAAAAAATACTTGCTACTTGTTTAAAACAGAAAATGCCCCTTTCCATTGGGACATCCTGGGCCAAGCCCGTGTTTAACACTGACATGTGAACAGCCTTAACATGCACTAGTCATGAGGGACACGCTTCTGCCTGCACGGCCCGGCCGCCTCAACAATTCCAACAGCACGAGGGAAGATCAGAGGGAGCAGTGAAACGCCGCTTCCTGCAGGCTGAGGAAGCTGTAGCCCCTCCATATTGAAGCTTCAAGGTTTGCAGTCACGCCCTGGTGCTGCCTGCAGCTCGTGTGGCGAAGGCTCGAGGCACAGCAGGGCAGACCTCGCCATCGCCTCCCGAGACGTCGGCTGAGCGCGGTGCCGGTGGCCTCCCGTGCTCACAGATGGAAACACGGCCAACTGCTTCCTCCACCCGCCTCCCCCGAGACCAGGGACACTGCTCCAGCCAACAGAGGGTGGATTTGGACAGGGCAGCTGCGGCCTCCCGCCCACAGAGAATATCAAATATCACCTGGACTAGGTGAAGATACAGGCAGACCATCACCAGCCATTGCTGGAACAGCAGCTGAGGCTCCAAAGTTTGCTTAATCCAAATCCCCTTGGCTGCTCTGTCTTGTTGGCTGTTGGGTTGGTCCTCTAGAAGACATGGATCTATAGGAGCTTAAACCCTAAGAAGTGGCATGTGCTATAAAACTACAGCTAGATTGCTGGACACCATAAAAACAATGTGTATAACACAGTAAAAACATTAACAGTCGAAATTTAAAAGCCACCCCAGAATTTAGTCGTAGATTCTATGATTCTATGATTTATCTTTTAGTCCTGAGGCAACCTAACATGCCTGACAGAAACATTTTGTGTCAGGAAGGTATCCTAATTTACCATTAAAAGCGATTTCAATTATATTTTTCCATACTTCCTTCCAAAGCTGTTCTTTGCAATTCTGGGAGAATAGAAGGGCCAATGTGGTTTAATTTTCCTTTTCAACAATCTTTACTGAATCCTTCACCAGGAAAATGGATTAAGTATGAGGCTGTCATACACCTTCATATGGTAGGAAGGCAAACACATGCTCAGAAAATAAAGGGTGGGAGTCTGAATATATTCTCTGCAACAATGATAAATATTTCAGATGTCTTTTTCTACAATACTCAAGGAAATTCACATTGTAAATTAATATACTGAGTTAATACTTAAAACAAGTTAGAAAAAGCTGAAAAGTCCACTTCCTAGATTTAACAATCTGTTTCTTGAGTGTAAACACATGAAAATCATGCATTTCCAAGTGGGAGGGGGAAATTACATAGATATCAGGAAACCAGAAAACTGCAACATAGAAGGTAATAATAAAATTTGTCTTCTTAAGTAGTTTCAGGCAAAAAGCTTACACCATAACATAAATTAGTGCCACTGAAATTGGAATTTCATTCCAGAATTTAAATTTAACCACAATATTTCTGAGCCCCAAAAATACATAAAACTGATCCAAGTGACATAAAGCAAAAACCATAGGTTTTACAAGATAAAGGCTTATTGTAAACTTGCTTTTCTTAACCAAGTCTATAATATTCATTTACATGAGCACATGTTGATTATCAGTCTCTCCTTTAAAAAAGGCTTAATTCAGATATCTGTTTACTTCTAATCCTGTGTTTGAAATACACTAGGAAAACTATAATCACGTTGAAATTCCATAGCTAACATATATTTAAACACTGGAATACTGAAATAATGCAAAACAACCGAGTTGCAATGGTAATACTGATTCCAGCAAGGAACACACCCATCAGCATCTAGCATAAACAAAACCATCCCGATTCCACCATCATCCCTATTTTAAAGAAATTATCAAACCAAAGCCCCTCCACACCCAGAAGCAAACAGCTCCAACACAAAATGACTCAAAACCAGCATTACAGCAGACTGTCTGTACAGGGAGTTACCTTTTTTCCTTTCTTTTTCCTGTGAGCTGGTTTAGCATTTTTCTCCTTTGCTTCCTCACTCATTTTTCAGCAGGTAAATATACAGGGGAGGGGGAATAAAAGAGATCACTGCTTGTATTCCAACATGCAAAGCCACTGCGAGTATTCACAGCGCTGAAACCAAAGTCCATCTGCTGACGTTTCTCAGACAAGTAACAGAATAACTGCTGTGTAAAGGCAGTCTCTGCTCCTCCTGCACAGCCTGGAACCGCTCATAGCCTTGCTCTGTTTTTCCCAGTGAGGAACCGGGTGTTCTCACATCAGTCCGATCCCTCTAAAGAAAAGCAAAGCCGTTTTCCTCTCTCACTCTTCACCAGTCTTTACTCCCGAGATAAGATCTTGTCAATGCTTTCTAGCTTGGTCATCCACAGCGCTTCCAGGCTCTTAAATGGAGTTGATGAGCCACACAGAAATCAGCTGCAGACGCTGACAGGTCTCAGAGTCGTTCACCAGCGGATAATTTGCTGTTTCTCACCGACAGAGAAAGTGAGCCTGAATCGCTCGGGCTGCCGGTCGCGTACAATACCGACATGTGTTGAATGCATCAGGGCATACCAGAAAAGGAAGCCTCCAAGAGTGATAAAAGATCAGGTTACTGGATCTTAAAGCCACTCCCAGGCAGATTCAAACAATAAAAGGCACAACACGCTGCTGAAGAAATTGCTAGATGAGACGTTTATGCCTCCAACAGCTCCATATCCCCATCCAAGGGACCTGAAAATTGCCACTCTGAACAATAAGCTTTGTGATATTAATTATTCATCTCATAAAAGCAGCAACAGTATTTCAGCAAAACACAAATTTACAACTCTTCCTGCCTGTGCGAGCTCGCCCCTCCCTTGTACGCCTGTTCCTATGCCAGGATTTGCACGGTCCCTGCTAATGCAGCTCTCACAGGAGTGTTACGTGCCTCATGTATGTGCACGACTGGCAAGTCACAGATCATGTTTCCACATGCTGTGACCTACTCCACAGAATGCTTTGGCTACTTCCCCACAAGTCTCATGGAAAATAAATCAGGGGAGGTCAGAGACTTCATAGCAATAATTCTCTCTCCCCCCTGTACCCATTAAGACATTACACACAACCCACACGTTACCAACAGCCATGACAGCAGTCATTCAAGACGTGCCTGAATCACATCCTCACCACGTTTCAGGCTGTGCACCTCTGTAGGCACACCTACAGATTCTTACATTGACCATTAGGATCCCCCTCAGGGAAGGTGAGAGTGTAGAACAGGTAGCTGACATCATGCAACAGCCCCATCCACTGTACTCCTACTGCAAACCTGAGATAGCAAAACACTAATTTGCCCATTTTTGAGGTGAAATCAGTCACATCAGAGGTGGCAAGTGATAAGCAGAGGGTGTGTTGTGTTGTTGTTTTGTTGGGGGGATATGGGGGAGCGGTGTTTGGCTTTTTTTGTTTGTATGTTGGGGATTTTTTAAACAGGAAACCACCAATTAATAGAGGCATTTCTGAGGGGAGGGGGGAGGGTGAGGTTCATATCAGGATCCTCCTGCCTTGCCTCTTTTCGGATATTCTCACCCTCCACCCTCATTTCAGCAGCATTTCACTCACGACAACCAACACGCACACCACAGCCTAAGAAAAGAAGAAGATGTAATGCACTGATTCATAATGCTGTTTGCCTCAAAGCCTTCTCCTTGGATCATTCCCTACAAATGAATTTTAGTGAGCAACCGCAACAGCACCATCACACAGAAGCTGTTTTCTGTGTGCTGGCAACAAGTCCTTGTGCTCACCATCCTCACGAGCTGGAAACAAACTGGCACCACCCGACCCTGGGGCTCCAAAGTAGTGAGATAATTCCCCACATCAGCCTGGTAAGGCTGGTATTCTAAGAAACAGTAGCTCATACAGTGCAGGGTGTAAATAAACATATCAAAACACTACTGGTAAAATGTACCTAGAATCTTCACTCAAGTCACTGGCATATGATTAAATGTGTACTTATAAGCAGTATTTTGGTATAGAACACAAAAGCTGTTGATAATGCACGAGCCCAGGAATTTAATTTTCATAGGCAGTTTGTTTTTAATGGCCATCTTGGAGAATGAGAAAGCATACCAGCCTTTCCCAATTTCACACTTTTTATAGATGTTATGTTACAAACTAAAGTGCTCTCTGCTGGTTAACAGTGGGTAAAACAATGCTTAGACAATCAAAACACCAACCATGCAAAACAAACCTCCTCTCCTCAAGACTCTTTTTATGCTATGTGTTCATCCCCCTGGACAACACATGGTTTTCTGAAATAAGTCCAAATAGATGAAGTTCAATTCCAATTAACCGTGTCTTCTAAGGCTTGGATCCATTAAACTGCCTAGCTAAAAGAAAGCCTCTATTTTATGGCATGCTTAGCTAATTGTATGCATATGAAGTAATTTTGTATTACTTTTTAAATTAAAAGTTCATAAACAGTCATGCTTCTTCAGGAATAAAAAAAGAAAAGAAAAAAAAAAGCCTCATTCCAGAGCAACTTGTTGGCTGTCAGCCACTGTCACATTGAAACCAATCCCTAAACTCAGGTATGCCAATGGAGGAATATCACAGGTTCCCACTGAACTTTGGTACCTCTAAGTACAGCCCATGAGATAGGGACAGGATGAGAAAACCTAATAAACCCAGTTTCCAACTCGGAGCACTGATGGTTCAATACTTTCACTTCTACCTAGTTCAGAACCCCTTTAATTTTTCATGTTTTCTCTCTCATTTTCACAAAAATGAGTAATCTCCCAAGAACTGGTATATTTAGAACATGAAGGAAAAATCCAGATAAGCAATAGAAGAATTTTATAGTCACAAGATGCTCAGAGAGGTAGGAAAAGCTCTCACACTCCTCTCCCCCCATATTGCTCAGTTAACCATAGCAACCCTGCTGAAAAGAAATGTAATGAATCTCTCTTCTACCACTTGAAATAATCATTCATCTGTCAACATTTAGACACTTTTATGAGGTCTTGTTTTTTCATTTACTCCTTACTGAAAAGATTTGCCAAGCTCTTATACTGCAGGTAAGGAGGAGAAGAGGCAGCTAAGTACTAGATGTAAGAGTACTTAACAGAAATACACAACAGATTTCTTACAAAAGGCTTCTAGAAAAAGATATATTTTTTCTTCTTCAAATCATGCCTTTCAACTTTATTCCTCAGCAGAGCCCATGAATTATCTTTGATAGTACCACTGCTATCAAACAACTGCTGACATCAGTCCACCTTTAAATTGTACTATGGAAATTATTCAGATTAACCTTCCTCCATCCCCAGGCTTTTAGCATGCTCAGTGTAACTCTGTGCATTTAAATGACAAAGTTAACTGAAGTGGAAGGAGAAAAGTCAAACAAGAATGACTGAAAAAAATTAAGATTTTCAAATATTCAAGAAAAGTCTCTTACACATATTAAGGTGCTGCCACAAGCACAAAACCTAAATTTAAATATATCTATTTTTTTAAGAAAGA
>JAWWLV010000180.1:5615891-5663752 GCA_035041135.1 Platyrinchus mystaceus | reverse complement strand
AAAGTCTCTTACACATATTAAGGTGCTGCCACAAGCACAAAACCTAAATTTAAATATATCTATTTTTTTAAGAAAGACTGAAGACTTAAAGTTTTAGAAATTAGCTTAAAGATTAAAAAAAAAAAGCAAATGAAACTACGAGCAAATACCAATGCAGAATCACCTTAAAATATGCTAAGGAAGCACTTGCATTCAGAAAGTATATATGCTTAAATGCACTGCAACACTGCTATGAGAAAAACCAGCAGTTCAATAAATTACAAATTACAGTTACAATCCACTTTCAAAGTGGTCCTTGCTCACAGAAACGTTTTCATCCTTCCAACATTCACAACAGCTACTCCTCTGTGGAAGTGCACAGGTATATTTTGGTAGGGTTTGGTAAGCAAAGGACCAACGTGAAGATATGTAACTCTTTGCAATCACACAGCTCCTTGAAGAACTGTGCTTTAAAATGCTTAGATTATTGATGAGAACACACACACTTCTCCCTGTAACTCACTGCTCAGCTACAGTGGTGTCTAGAAGTGAACTTTCACAACCTCGTAGATACATATCAGTTCTAGGACGGTTCTATTTTTAAAACAAAATAACTCGCATAAGAGGACAAGAGGATAGGCCAAGTTCTGTCTATCAGTACAGTTCTATTTATAAATTAGAGTGACTTGCATGCAAGAAGCAAGAGGGACACAACTTGTTATTGGTAACCTGTTTTGTAACTGTGTGCAATGGGTTTTAAAAAGAACGGCTACGACAGTCACTTCTTTACCAAAACAACATCCAAATCCAAAGAGCCAAACAACTCCAAGGTTTAATCACAGGACTAAGAGTGTGGAGAAAGCAGGGCAGCTAAACAGTCAGCTTGCTCCTAAAATATGTAGAAACCCACAAGCTTAATTTAACAAAAACTTGTGGCATTCAGTGTTTACTGCAAGATCACTTTGCAGATCGACTGCTTAGTACTTCCTCTTGCTTCTCAAGCAATATCCTGTGCTATAAGAAGCCAAAATTCAAGGTTAAACCAAGTATTACCTAGGCAGGATTAGAATTTGTGCTAAGAGGGTGGAAGGCAAATTAACTCTAATCTTTCTGTAACAAAATAAAAACCAAAACTCATACTCCTTTTATGCCTAATTTTTAATTTCCTTTCAAAAATGAAGAATTTTGTGAAGATGTTAAAAGCTAAGAAAAAGAAAGGTTTTAAGCTCAATCTCAATTCCTTTTAAAATTCCATAATTTGACTAAAATAGCAGTTTAAAAAAATGACAACTCAAGTACTGGCATTAGTGAGTTCATTAACTTACACTGGGCACCTAACACAGCCTATTTACCAATCTGTTCTTGGGTGCATGTGTGAAGGGGTCCACTATGCCATGCCAGTAAAAAAACAACCCAAAACCCACTTATCATCAGACTAAGATTATGAGAATAGGGTGGTGGCTACCACTTAGTAACCATGCCTGCTTACTGGCGAGGTCCACTATAGACTCGGCTACCAACATGAAGATTGTCTTGGCCTAAAATCCCATGCTATAGGTTAGAGTTGCCCAAATCTATCTCCTCACTCCTTCTAAATGGAGGTGTGTCATCAATTCAGACCTAGAACAGTATTCTAGAGTAGAAACAGAAATCAGCCAAAACTGAGAATTAAACAGAAGCAATGGCAAAGCAACCCACGCTTTAATTCAGGTTAACAATTTAAAATTAATTTTTTTATTAAGTCCAGGGACAAACATGAGATGCTAACGTGAATCTAAACCAGGCTGTCTTGTCTTCACAATTATTTTAACATATGTTAGCTAATTGCATTTAGGAGCCTCGAGGACAAACATATCCCTTGAGGAGGGAACTGCAGGGAGTCTGGGAGTGAAGCCCAGAGTGGCTGGAAAGTTACTCCTAGGGAGAAAGAAAGCTAAGAGATGAAATTCCTTCCCTCGTTCCCTTAAGGGGGTAAATAAGCTTGCCTTAAAACATCCCTCAGCACCTGAAGTTTTTAAGAACTCCAGTTCATTAACAAGTGAATACCAAGCCAAAAATTGGGTAAGGAATAAAGAATCTAACCGTAAAAATCATACAAAATTTGTTAGTGCATTTAAAGGTAATTCTCTGCCAACTGTGTTGTTGAAAACAGTTACAAAGGGAACATAATTTATATTCAAGCTCTAGAAATTCTTATTTACCAGCTCAGATACTTCATGAAAGATTCTGGATTTGATTTCACTCCTTTAGTGCTTTGCAAAATCTCCCCCCCCCCCCCCCCAAGTGTTGTTTTCTAAATGGTCTTTTGAGTTTAAGCCTAGAAAAAGAGACCTTTTGCTAAGCTAAGATAGCAGGTTTTAACTCTAAGCATACATATTGTTGTATCTTGTAGAGCAAGGATGGGAGTGAGAGCAGCCTGTTCTGGACAAACCTCCACAGAACCAGAGGGTGGGGCAGAGAAGCCCCACCCTTCAAAGCAATACTTCACACTGAGTAGTTCAGTGACCCTTTCCATCAGTACCTTGGCAGGATTTGGAAGTTTCCCTGCCAGCACTGCACACTCGGTGCTTCCCATGATAACATTTGGGATACAAGAGGACACAACCCAGGCTGTTTTTCCCAGGCTGTGTAGCAGCACCATGGCCAGGGGCAGGTGTGTGTCACCTTGCCACGGTGCTCCTTTCACTGGGAGCCATCAGACCAGCTGGCCAGGGCTCCTGGCATTACAGGGCTTCCCCAGTGTGTTATCAGACAGCAGTGCCCCAGAACAGCTCAACTCTGTGGTGTCTCTTCAATCCAGCCTGACTTCAACCCCATTAAGACAAGTACTGGGGCAAGGGAAGGTACAAGACAGAGCAAACCCTCACACAGGTGTAGTGCAGCCCCTTTATTCCCCAGCACAATGCTTATTTCAACAAGCACAGTGAAGAGGACAGAAGCTTCCCAAGCCAGGGAATTGGTATGAGCCTTCGTGACAGATTATTCGCAAATTCACTCAACTAGCAAGTGCTGAACAACCCAAATTTAGCTTTGATTCTGAGGCCTCAGGCTGCAAGTTTTTTTCTAAGCCAGACATTCATCTGAATTTCACTGGTGATCTCACAGCAGCAAGAAAAGCTGTTCTTTTAAACATGGGGGGAAAAAAGTTATGTTGGAGCAACTCTGCTTTGGGACCACATTTGGAGCATAACAACACAGTAAGAGTATCGAGCAGCTTTTCTTTCTCCCTAATTAGACAGAAAAATGTGCTCCATGACATTTTGGTTAGGTGACAATTTCTTCCTCTCTTACCTTTATTTTAAACCATAATATCAGAAGTACCCACTGTAAACACCAATTTAAAACTGCAAGAAAAGCATTAAGTCACAGCACTAACTGGAAAATGCTTAACATTCAAATCTGAAGTTTCAACTGAGGAATAAAACCAAAAATTATTTCTAGTCTGATGACTACTATGCCTAGCTCCTTAAGTGTTTATTGGAGCTGATGTTTAACAGTCCTCTGCCCAAGTGCCTTTTAAAGACAAAACCCCCAAATTTGATTCCCCAATGATATGTACTCTACACTGTCAACAGCTACTGTAACATTATCTATAAAAATCTGTTTATATTTGCACATAGTTTTACTGCAATATAGTCCTGAGGTAAATCAGTTTATAGAAGCTATCAAATTACAATTTTTGGCCTCCAGAGGGGAAATTTTCCTTAACATTCTTCAGTTATTTTGCATTATGACAAAAATATTACCAATAAAGAAATATTTGGGGCAGGGGGAGAAAAGCGAGGGGTTGTTCCCACTCCTGCCTCTCATACAATATGTTTTTTCTGCTCCATGTTTTAGGAAGGAAAAAGTGTTAAAAAATTAAGATATTTTCATGAAAAACAAAGGATTGGTTTGGATTTTGGTTTGGGTTTGTTGTTTTTTGGGGGTTTTTTTACATCTCCAATTACAAAAGCAGTAGGTTTTTTGGCCCAGCTACAACACATACAAAAATAGGTGAAATGATGGCCACAATTATTTCCCAGAGCACCAGATGATGGGCCATATCCTATTTACATTCAAGGCTGTATGCTGGCCATGATTAGATTTCTCTCATTAGAAGATATGTGGATGGGAATAAATCCACAGATAATGGAGAGGCAAGGGAGATGAAACTGGAGGGAGTGTGTAAGAGGTCAAAGAGGAAAATGCATTATATCTGATCATTTGGTAATATAAAGAGAGAGACACCGTCAGATTTATTTTCTACCTACCCCTGTGCCCATAATTTGTGGTGTCCAAAGACTTTCAGCATCTCATAGCAACAAATGTTTTTTGCTTTGGTGTGATTTTTTTTTTTAATCTCACATAAGCAGTAAAAGCAGTTTGAAGTTTCATTTCTTTCCAACATGACAATAAGGTTTTTCTTTAAGAAAACCTCAGATTTAGGAACAAACATCATGGGAATCATATTAAGCTGCCCTGGGTCAGTGCCTATCAATTAAAAATACTCACTTTTACTTACAGTTATGAAATCAATTTTTGAACAGCTCAAAAGGAATGAACTCCATCTATAAAATCTGTCAAATATTTGCTTCAGACCTGAATCAAAATGAAGAGGTTTTTCCTACAATCTGTTCATCTATAACAATATAATAACGTAGAGCTCTGTGTCTAACACACATTATGAAGATTTAAAACAAACACCAACAACAAATTCAATTTTTCTATGTCTATAGAACTTCCAATAATCTTTTTAAACCTGGAACTACACAAGAGATTCTCCATTAAAATGTATTAATTAAAAAAAAAACCACACATACAAAACAAACACAGATGAGCACCACTTAAAACTGCATTTCCTTTAAGCTCAGATTAAGAGGTTAGGTCCATCAAAAAAACCCCAAAAATCAGAAAAGCAATTGAGGGGGGCAGGTGTACATGATTATTCTATCCTTGTCCTGTTTCTGCAATAACAAATCAAATCTGTCAGATAAAATACAGATTTTCCATCTTAACCCAGGGCCAATTT
The DNA here is from genome assembly GCA_035041135.1 of Platyrinchus mystaceus. NCBI lineage: Eukaryota > Metazoa > Chordata > Aves > Passeriformes > Tyrannidae > Platyrinchus > Platyrinchus mystaceus. Next base: position 5,658,762 of record JAWWLV010000180.1, on the reverse strand, counting down.
GAATTTCTGGGATATTATTAAATTGGAATAGCTTTTTTAAAAAGGGAGATTTTTAACTTCTCATAAAATGAGCAGAAAAAACATTGTAATTTAGTAGTTAATGAATACTCATAATGGATGCTAAGGCAACTGGAAACAACTCTTGACATGAGACATAAAACAACTGGATATAGCAGAAGGTATTAAGAGTATCAAAAACTTACAGCTTCATGCAATCTGCAGACTCCAAATCTGCTCCCTTCTATGTAATTAAAGATTATAATTATTGAAATCAGTGAGGAAAAGTGAAAAAGAATCTCTTTCATTCTTACTATCCAAATGTATTTCACTAATTGGCAAGACATTCATTTTTTCTAACTCATGACTGTTTTGCCCATGATGGTAATTGGCAGGGGATGTCCCCATCTTCACCTCAGTCAGCAAACTTTTTCCTCTTAGCTTCTCCCCCTCCCCTATTGAGGAGGAGGGGTGAGAGAGGGGCTGTGTGGGCATCTGGAGAGGACCAACCTGGGGCAATCCCTGCTGTCTGGAATCCCTGCACAGGCCTTGTGATAAAAGCCAGTTACCTGCACTGCAATATTATGCTCTGTGGAAGTGGACAGGAGGAAGGATTGACATTCTGAAGTTTTCATCATTAAGTACTAAATGATTTTGTAAATCAGGAAATCCCAAGGAAACAAAACAAAAAGGCAGACCCTTTGTATTTGGATGGATCAAAAAATTGAAAGGAAAAACTTCAGTAAAAGATTGGATATAACCAATACGTTCTCTTAACCCAAATATATTTTCCTGTTCCCCTTATCAGCTGGAAGGTGAGTGGGAGAAAGAAGTTACCATTTAAATAGCTAAAACGTTAAGATGTACTTTGTCATTATGGCACAGACATCTTACGTATGCAAAGCAATACTTAATGTGCACTTAAGGTCTGGAGTTCCACATCTGCAGCTCTTACAGTGGCACTGCAGAAATGCTTAAGTGAACCTAAGCAGCAGGAAAGGAAAACAGCTTTGTCTTTCTAAAAGCATGAAGCATCCTGCATAGAACACAGCAGAACTATTTGGCATGGTTCAAACCGTGCCCATGTTGCAGCTGTGACAGGAGTCACACAGCTGAAAGGGTGGTGTGGCCAGGCTAAGGGAAGGGAGTTTCTGTGCACTGCACTTTTAATGTACAGCCTTGCCCTCTTCCAGAAATGCTGGCTTTCAAGTACTCCAATAACATGCTGAATACAGAGCTGAAAGCTCTTCAAGAATAGAAACCATGCAGGAGGTTGCAGAAGGTGGTCCCTGGGGGAAAAGGGGTTCCATGTTGGATCTTCTCTCACATTATCCACAAACAACAAATAAGCCTTGCTCCTTCTGAACAGCTCTTTGTAATTATTCTGACTAATTTACATTCCAGATTAATTTATACTGTTAGAAACATGAAAAATATAGTAATTCCAATACAGAGGAAGAATTTCAAATCTACACATGAGCACCACAGGATTCAGAAAACCTTGTAAATGATGCCAGGGGATTAAAATACGAATGAAAGCATGTTTCCTGAATCCAAAAGTCTAATAGTTATAACTCAGATATCTTCAAGATGAAGACAATAAAGTTTATTTAAAAAGCAGCCTTCATGATATACTGTATTATTTAAGTGGCTGTGATCAAAATTCACATCAAGTAATATTGATGCATTACATCCAGAAATCTCATTGCTGGGACTCCAGACTCTTTGCAGACTCTGAAAAGATTCCAACACTCCTTTCAGGAAATACCTGAAAAGGACAGTACCCTAGCCAAGATCTGAGATAGGAAAAGATCATTATACCTTACAATCCTATTGCCAACTTACTACCCTATTAATGGATAATTACCTCTAGTTTCAAAGGTTTTCAAGGTTAAAGAGAACTTGACTATTTCCACTGCAAATACCAGGTAACTAGACACTTAGTGGATATAGAAAAGTTTGTACCCACCAAGGTACAAAAATCAAGAAAACTCCTTCTGGTCAGGAGTTTCCACTTAAAAACTATTTATTTTCTCAAATACCGATTCACTGCTACAATCTTACTCAACCTAACATCGTCTTTTTCTCTACCTTACTGTACAAAATATTTACTCCAATACTCTTCAGTGCTCACCAATTATCCAATGGACATGAAAGCTCACTTGGGAATTTTCTCCAGTGCCAGTCCTAAACTCCTGTGAGGAGTCCCAACCACTGCACTGGCCTAAGTATCTGCTGGAAGGACAGACGCTTTTCCAGGGTACAGAGAAAAGAAATGTTAATCCAAGGACAACACACATCATCTAAGCCCTTCAATGTGCCAGTGGAAGTCAAAGGTCTGCTAAGGAAGTGCATGACAGCAAGAGCACAGCAGCCTTTAGCCCCCAGATAACTTAAGGAAACAAGGAGCTGAAAAGCTCTTCCCTTCTCCCAGCTCCTTGGCTCCACCTCTCCAAGGGCTTTCCATCATCTTGGAGGGCTGCGAAGCCTCATTGCCTGCACCTCCTTAGTCATACCAAACAAGATTCATACATGGAATATTCGGAAATATCAGCTCCTCTGCCCTCCAAATTGTGTTTTGCCATCACATTTAGTATCACTTTCCATAGTAGGTAAAAATCACAAGGGTGTCAAGAGCATGTGAGAATATAATTTGCTGCCTTCCAGCCAAAACTGTTACAAACCTGTAATTCCCAGGTGCAAGTAATCCATATGATGGCATAAGCAAGAACACAGGCAGTGGTTTCAACACACCCAAAGCTGATTGAGTTTGAAAAACCAGAACAGTTATTAACCCCTTAGGGCTGCCCAATCTTGCCTTGTTAATTCAAACTGGTGTGTTTACTTCCCACTACTGTTGTAAGTGGCCTCCTTCTCTAAAGACATTTAGAGCTCACAAATTAATATTTGGTCAAACTTCAATTTCAGGTATGATCTCCTCAAAACAAACACCACCTTTCCAAAACTTTAAACATGAGAAATTAAAGTTTTCCAAACTCAAAATAGGTGAATTGTTATAGCCATGAAAGGATCTTAGAAAAAACCCCCAACTCTTTCCATCCATCAACAACCGAAACTGCCACAAAGCATTAAAGGAAACCTACTGATTTTTACTATAGCAATGATTAACTAAGTCCTTAGATTAGTTTCCTTGTTTTTCTCAGTTCTGCTCACTGTTTTGAACTGCATTATCATTAATCTGAAGACTCTCAAGAGAAGTAGTCCCCCTCTGACTTTGACCTTAAGACAATCTGTTTTAATATTCCTTTTCACTTAGCTCACACTAATGATACAGTGGATCATTACCAGAAAGAAAAATATTCCCAGTTTCTTGATATTTTGCTGTGCCCCATGAACTAGCATTCCTGCTCAAAGAATCTTTCCAGCTCAGCAGTCATGTCCTCTGGCTTTTTCCTCCAGACAAAACCTCACACATTATCCACATGCCATTTCCATGTTATTTATGCAGCAACACTTACAGCACCTTCTTGCTCCAGGAAGGAGCCCAAATGTCTTCAACACTAACAACAATGCTTGTTCTGGTAACTGGAGACATTACCAGGAACAGTTTCCCATAAGTTGCATCAATAAGGTTCACATTTCACTATTACCTGTGGCTTTGTGCTTCAGAGCAAGTTTCAGCTTCTATTTATATCATTTTGTAGTCAGAAGTTTAATTTTCAGTGTAAGTCCAAATGACCATTAGCTAGAAATGTTATACTTAAGAAGGCCATTTAAAATTCTTCATAGTTGACCAAGTGATCTGATTAACCCTATCTGATTCTTCAGAGCAGGCCCTAAATGCTTCATGGCAACATCACTACTAATAAGGTGTTTAGGAAAAAGTGAGTTTTAAGCACATGCAGTATATGTAACACCACTTAAGCACTGAAATAATTCCAATTTACATAATAAGTTAATTTCAAGCTGCAATAATTAGCTAGAAAACAGCGATTCAATGTGTCCATATTTTTCATAAACTCGAAGTGGACAGCATTGTTCACTTTTTGTAACAGCTTATGACACAATTGATTAATTCTGTCAGGCTGAACAGAGACAGAGGAATTTCTCTAGAAGTACAATCCCATCTTTCACTTTTTTATGTGCACCCAACTACATCATATGCATAAAAGAGAGCTGGCATCTTATTTTTCTGGTCCCATACAGGGGGTTGCTCTGTCTCTAGCATTCCTGCTTCCAGCCACTTCAACCTCTTCTGCAGTTGGACCTTCTTGCCCTCCATGTCAAATAATTTCTTGGTCACAAACTACCACTGCAAGGTGTTACTATTTGAATTCACCCTCCATAGGCTTCAAAGCTTTTGGTTCATTCTCCATTAAACCCCTCTGGGGACATACTCCTTCTGTTTTTCATACTCTTCAGATGACCAGCAATCTTATTTCTCACCTTTGTCTCAAGAGATAATGGGAAGGGATGAAATCCTTTCACAGTTGAGACCTGACTGAAAAAAAACAAACAAACAAACAAAAACCCAATGAGAGTTACACTTGCCATCACAACACCTTCTTCTCTCTGTTTTAGCAGATGGCTTCCCTGTGTCCTGCTCCAAGCAAGCCAGGCAGTTCCACTACTGGCAGGATGCTAAATAGGGAAGTTTCTATTCAGAAGTATAAAGCCATTAAGTCATCATGTCTGAAGCAGACTGGCACCACAGTGATTGGCACCCCTGAATCTTCAGACAGACTTCATTAGTTTTCTTTACTCCTTTTGGGTGATCTCTTCATATTGCTGAAGATAAGGTTTGCTAGAGTGCAGGTTTTTTCCCTGTCTTTATCCCTAGATTGTTTCTGTGAGCAGCCAGTGCTTGAAGTGAGGTTTCGTTTATTACCTCTCCTCCAACAGGTGCTGTCCAGAGGGAACAAAGCCAGCACATAATGGAAGTTTGGGGACCAGCCCAGAAGCCTTTGCCATCTTCTGCTGGTGCAACGTTTTGCCCTGTTACTTCAGAAGCCAGGAAAGTATGTTGGAATACAAATCTCTTTCCCTGCACTTTGCACATGATATTGCTACACTAAGAAATGAAAAAAATTTCTTGTAATTAGAGGAGAAAATTCAAATTTGTCATCTGTTTGAAAGGCAGAAAATATTAACAACTGAACCCAAAACTGTTACTGGGTTGAGAGGTTTTTTCCTACCAAAAAACCCCTCCACCTTACAAGAAGTAACAACCAGTAGAAACCAGTTAACTTAAAAAAATCCAAATAAGTTAAAAAAACCCAAAACACAATCAGTCACTGATACTAGGAGAAATTAAATGGGAAGGATTTTGCTGAACGCTGATGTTATTGATGGCCATTGTCACAACATTTCTGTGGTACTTAATTACCAAGGGGCTTTGCAATTTTTGTTTTTATTTACTATATTACTGCCTGATTACAAGGAGTAAGATAAAACAGATCTAACTTAAACTTGAAAGAACAGCCTGTCCAGCTGAGAGCCATTAATGTGATTTATGTATTTATGAAAGTGTTCTAAAAGGAATTGTGTGCAATAGGTTCCCAGCTAAAGCAATATTCAACTGCCAAGAATAGCTGTGCTAGCTGACTGGTACTCCAGAAGATGGAGAAAAATGACTTAATCCTCCCCCCCCCCCATGGTTCGGAGTTTTCACATTTACACAGCAGATAAAACTTAAGTTGGAACTCCCAGTTATGATAATACTTTTTAAACACATTTGTAGAACATTTCCCTACTTTACCACCTAGCAAATTGCATCTAATTTCTCCACCCATCCCAATTCTCAGACATGATTTACATACAGTTTCGTAAAAATTTAATGTAAATTGTCTTTTTTACATCAAGTGAGGCACAGCTATTTAAAACTAAATCCTTATAACATCACCTCTACTACCTACCAATGAGTACACTTTTTTCCTCTGACTGCAGTGCTCTGAGTAAAACTTTATACTTTATAAAATAGATGTTTATTTTACAACTAAAACTCTTGGTTGCAGCTTTCAAGTATAGGAACATGGGAGCACCCTCTGTGTTAATAACAATCCCCTTTGGGACTTCTAATAAGCATAAGCACAAAAAAAGGCAAAACCCATCCATTTGCTATGCAGTTATATTTTTATCTTCATAGCGAAGCTCAGAAGATCTGATCCGTATCTTGATGCACATCAAGGCTAAGTATGAACACAGCTAAAAAGGGAATATAAAGTGAAAACCACTAGAAGCAGTTTTACTATCAGCTGAGGAACCAATGCTGACACTGGATTTATTTATTTTTTCATTCCCACTGGTAAACAGTAAAACTTAATTCTCATTTGGAGATCAAATTTTGGAGGAGGGACCACTTATTTCTCAGTCACAGATCCTAGCTATAAGACACTATATGGCAAAAGTGTAAAAGAAAAATATGGTGTTTCCCCAGTCAATGTATTTTCCTGAAAATTATTTCAGTTGGGTTTTTTTTTTTTTGTGCCACAAATTGCTGCACAGACACTCCAACAGGTTCCACAGTTACTCTTACATCCTGTGTTAAGTGCAAGTTTTACCCTTCCCAAATTCCAGGGCCTGGCACTGCATATACCTGGATCAGCAAACCCCATATAAAGGTTAACAGTGCTTAATCGTTCTACAGGGCTCCTGTAAGGACCGTTTATCCTCCAGCAGCTTTGCACATACCATGTTGTGCATCACTGCCCGAGCATCACATCACACCACTGTCTTCCAGCTGAGAGTCTCAGCCTCAGAGTTTGGGTTGGTTTTTTCCCCACTCTTTACTTCTGGCTATTTCTATTAACTCAATTTAGCTTTAAACAAAGAGGGCTACAGATGCCAGCTCTAATTTCCAAGCCTTTATATCACAGTCCTGACCAGACAGATAACTGGCACAAGAGACTGAAGTGGTGAACTAGATTTCTAAAATGCTGCCATCTGATTCTCATCCCACACAAATATGTAATTTAAGTAATGAAAAAAGCTTTCGTCCCAAACATCGGCTTGTTCGAAGCTCTTGATATAAGTAAAATGTTGGAATTTGGATTGAGTCATGACAAGTTAAAGCTATAACAGTAAGAAATAACATTCTGAACAACAATAAAAAGAACATCCTTAATGTCAAGCAAAGAGAAAGCAATTACATTTTCAGGCAAAGACTGTCAGTTTAAAAATATAGAATGTGAAGAAATAGAGTGGTTTTAGCTCTTTTCACGATTTCCTGGATTCTTCCTATATTTTTAAGCTGCAACTTCTTTATAATGTTTTATATTCCATCCTTTTTTAATCACAAGAAAATTAGAAATAGTTTGTTAACATAAATTTCTGTCAGTAAAATTTAAAGGAAAAATGTATTTGCCTCAGCTATTAATATTATATTATAATGTATATTACATATACTGGTGTAAATTCATCTTGGTGCACACTTCAAGTATGCACTACCCTAAGCCTTTAAGGAAACAGGAGTAGGAACTGAACATTACAGCAGAGCTGGGGACAAACACAGGCCTCATGCATGGTGACAGTGTGGGCACAGGACTTGGGAAAAAAAAGGGTCATTATTTTCAGTATAACTTGGATATTCCCACTGCAAGTAGTTACCAGTCAGTTGTCACCACTGACTGATAAGTCAGTATTATGAGGGAATAAGCAGAAAGCATAAGAAGAGAAATGACTGCTAAGCAGGAACATTTCTGGCTGTTTCCTGGAAAAACAAAAACCACACTGCTCCTTTCTCCCCTCACTCTGGGCAATACAAGGTTCACTTTCAGGTTGGGTATGAGCACAACACAACAGGGAAGGAGCAGCACAGCTTAGCTTTGAACCTGCTGCAGTGCTATATATCTAACAGTCAAATTCAGGTTTCCTTAATTCAAAAGCTTTGTTACATAGAATACAACAATTAGACAACCAGCCTTGGCCAAAAAAAAAAAAAAAAAGAAAAAAAAAGGCTTTCCTCTTTCTTCCCTTCTTTCTCATGCAAAATGGATTACCAGAGCATTCAAAGGAGCTTCCAGTCCCAAGAAGATTAAAAACAAGACCCTTGCTTCTTCCATTAAATACCTTAAGCTCAGCAGAAGGCATCTGAGAATTTCCCAGATCAAACATGGAAAAGGGATTAAAGGCAGGTATCACCAGCTTCAGCCATTTACTCCTCTACCCTCTGATTCCTCCACAGTTCACACTGTAAATTTTCTGCCTTATTTAAATTTATTCCACTGTTAAAGTTCTAACAAGGTTGCCAAGAGGCTTTTGTACAAGTCCATGTCTCAGTCACTGGTCACGGTGTCAGTTTGAGAGCTTAGTGCAGTCGCTGGGAAGATTTGGAACTGAGTATGATCAAAAGCATTTCTTTTCCTACTAAAATGATGGCAGGTGCAGGATCAGTCTTTGTTCTTCTCAGTTGCAGTACAGTAATTTGGATGACAATATACAACGTCTAATATACAATTGTAACAGCAAAATTCAGAGCACTTCTAAACCTTTGTATATAGAACCCCCCCCCCAAAAAAAAAAAATAGCATGGAAAATTGGGTGACAGACTAGTTCACTGAAACTTGTTTCATTGCAAGATACTTTAAACATGTCACAAGGTCCAGCAAACCTTAAACAGGAGACCGTTCTGCCAAATGCTTTTATTCTCGAAGAGAAATAGATAAGTGAACAAGAAAAGGTATTCATTCTATTAAGGATTGCTCTGTATATCCAAGAAGCTGAACTTCCACACCCTTGGGGAACAAAAACAAAGTTCAGATGCAGTCAGCATAACCACTTTATCAAATGATTACACAGATCTGTGAACATCTGACTCCCACAGCCCCAGTGCTCACATTTGCTTCTGGATACAATAGTGACAACTGTCCAGTTTCAGTACAAAAACAGGGAAACGCAACTTGAAGTAAATCATGAGTTCAGAAAGCATTTGGACAACACTTTGAGGCACACGGTGTGATTCTGGAGGTGTCCTGTGCAGGGCCAGGAGTTGGACCCCCTGATCCTGATGGGTCCTTCCAACTCAGGATATTCTACGATTCTCTGTGCAACACCTTGCCTAATAATTTGCCAACGAGCGCAGCTCAGATAAGTGTTACCTAGTCAGGAGGAAAAAGCCCAAACAAACAGCAGGAAAAGAAAACGGGAGAAGAAGCAAACATTCCTGTCCTAAACTTCTGAGATTCTGTTATTTTATTCACTTTATTCTAACTTGACATAAGAGAAAAAGGTGTACACCAGAGCATAACTGGACTAAACCCAAGGGAATAAGGAGAAAGTTGCAAACAGATCTGCAATATTTGAAGACTATAAACTTCTCATGCAGTTTTCAGCTGGTATTGTAAAGGGAAAGGGGATAATGATTCATACATCAACACTATACACTACTAATTCAGGCATAAGAGTACAGCATCCCTTTATTTTTCTTTGCAGTGATAAATAGTTGCTGTTTCAACTGATAAGGACGTGGCTGAACACAAAGGTCTGCATAAGTGGTATTTGCTAAGCATGGACATGGAACAAAATTGTTTTCAACCACAGGTGAGCACAGCTCAAATGACTGACAGAGGATTCTTATTTAAGAATAAGAAAATTCTGTGCCAGGTGGTCTCTAGTAGGGATATTCTTGTAACATCAAAGCTGTGTAAGCCACCTATCCTAAACAATAAGGTCTTGAATGTGATTCACATGAAGAGTTGCTGTTTATTTGCTCACATAAACAAAGCAACATCTATGATGTGGAACACCAGAGAAATGCACAACAGCAGCACAGTTGAATTAGAATAGGCTCCAAAACACTGAAGACAAAAGTATAAAACTGTAGATAAAAAGCCTTCTCTGCAAGTGCTCAAAAGGATCAGACAGCCCCAAACATTTTGCAGTGTAGCATTCTCCCTGGTTTCCAGTGGTAAGCTCAGCATTGTAGCAATACACTGAGGATAAGACCAAAACAAACACTGGCATGTAGAGCCAGGGAATGAACAGAAGTGGGATTGTTAAGGTTTTACCTTTCTAGGGTTTCCTGGAGGGTAGAATTTGTGGTATATCTAAAAATAAAGAAATTACATTGAAGAGAGTTAAAATTGGTAGGCAGAACAAACTCCATAGTAGTACAAAAATAAACACAATTCTTAAATGAAAAGATAGCATTAGTAGGGTTTACAATGGAGCATATCAAAGACTATCAACATTCTGCAGCAAAGATCCCAGGAATACACACACTACACCTTACAGAAAATACAGTGTGGAACATCAGCATCAGAAGTACGAAGGCACAATACACCCTACTGTATGTTGTGACTGATGTCACAACAAGGGCTTCACATCCCATAGAATAATAATGTCTCATTATGTCACAGGGATACTGCACATATGAGCTGTTTTCAACCCAGTGTCCAACAAAAAAAAAAAAAAAATCTGTGTGTCCTGAAAAGCTGTTCATACAGTTTTTCTGAAGAGATCCATGCATTGTCACGGAGGAAAAGATTAACTCCCTCAGAAAGGAAAAGGAAAACAAAAATAAAATACAGGCTGTGAAATATTAAAATGCCAGGCATCCCTGCAGTTCTGCCAAAACCTAGAGAGAGGCAAAGAAACTGCAAGATGAAGCCTATGGAGAAAAGAAAAAAATCCAACACACCCCACCCCACAAAGGTAGAGAGACAGACCCACACTCTTTGCTTTTAAGCGTCTCTGTGCTTTGCATTTGAGATGCCACCCACAGTGCTTGACCAAATGGTTTTCCACAAGGAAAGCAGTCAAAGAACTGACTGCATAAACAATTTCTTGGCAGGGGTTGGGAAGGAGGCCAAGCAGATATCATGGAGTTATGACACAAGTCCCCAGAATCATCCTTGGATCTCTGCAGAGTTAGGACTATCCAACTGTTCATTTCTTCAGGTGAAAAAGCAGGAAGTTGAACTTGCCAATCTAATGAAGTACTGGCTTTTTATGGAAGTCCATCTGTTCCAACTCTCTGGCTCAAAATACAAGAAAACGTTAAGAATCCAAAAAGAACGCCAACATGATTCCAGTAAAGAGTATTATTCTACTTGCTCTCTTAAATCTCTTTGAAACATACAGAGATTATTTGATCAGCCCAGCTGTTAACATGAAAAGCAAACTTTTATTTCAGAAGTTTCTTTGGAGTTCGTGGTTGGTTTTTTTTGGTTGGTGTTTTTAATGATACTTATGTATCCCCACAGTATGGTTGCTCACTTTAAGGTCCTTAATTTCCATAACCATTAAAAAACATTTGGTGAAGCTTTAAATTGCAGCCACAACTCTGCTTTGATTGTGAGTAAAGTGTGCAATATGGCAAAATTTAGTTGGAATAAGTAGATGCTTGTACTGTCACTGACTGCCCAGACTATCAACTGAGCAGAAATACCACCTTTATTATAGAAACAGTCCCACAGAGAGAGCACTGCTTAGAACTGCTCATTTTCTACTATTCCTGTATAAGTTACTTAAAACCCCTTTAAGAAACCAAGCTCCAGAGATGCTGGCTGGAGATACACTTGGCTTCAGTTTTTGTCACAGCAGGACTGTAACAATCTCTTATTTTTTTTAAACAGTGGGAATTCAGATTGTACTTTTAACACTATCTGTCTAAAGATCAGCTAATTCTCTATATTCCCTTTACCAAATAAAGGTTTTCTGTACAATAACCCTAGTATTGAAAGAAGGAGACATTTTCATATGATGTCTCAAGTTCTTATTCCAAGATTTAACTTGAATACAAAACACTTTATCAATAATCAGTAAAAAAAAAAAAAAGTCAAATAGCATTGTTGAACAACTCATTAAAATTTTCTCACTACAAAGACAAACCACAAAACCCTTCAGTAATTATTTGGCTATAATTCTAAACAAACAGTAGGCTCTGTCTCAGTAAATATTGTTCCGGTTCTAATTTATAAGTTATGCAAAATATTACACAGATCACTCAACAATCCATGCTTGATGTACCTGAAGAGGTCTTTATGATCCCCACTGAATAATTCATGTTTCCATTTTGCCATTCTCCTACAGCATAAAAGGAGCAACTTTAATTCAGCTCTAACTTTGAGATATGAACACCACCAAGGACACTCAAAAAGCTTAAGAAGAAATTGATTTACAACCCCCATCTACTTTCCAAATGAAAGAACTAAACAGTCCTAAATATATTTGAAATAAACCAGCATCTGAAGAGACTGGCCATATGCTACACTGTCACTCTCCCATCCTGAGTGATGAATTAAGATGGTAGTGTAGCTGGCTGCTTACTACAATACTGTTCATGTCACTCACATATGTTGCTTTGGCAGTTATTACGGTTTTTTGTAAACCAAGCAGCACATGAAGTTTGAGAACAAATTACAGACCAGATAAAAGCACTAAGCTCTTGACTGACTTCTGTAGAACTGGAAGTAACGCTACAAAAGACTGGAAAGGTATAAAGTGTAATTGCAGTACCTTTGCAACCTGCATGATGAAAAGCATGAAGACAAATCCGGCCAGCTCGACACGAGTCCAATCCTCAGTGTCTGCTGTGATCTGTGCAATCTGTGCAGTGCTCTGTAATCTGTGTGGGATACTGTAAAGTCTGTGGTACTGTACAGAGAATGCAGAGAATATTCATCCACAGCACTTAGGGAACATATAACATGGATTTAACTAGCTAGTTAGTAGAAGCTTCTTACTGATGTGAGCTGGAGCTTTTCTCCGTACTTGGCACAGAGGTAAAGGAATTCAGAAACTAAAGAATTGGCCTAACAGAAGAGGCTGCACGGTAAAATATGTAAAGAAGCAGTGAAATGCTTATAGTAGATATGTTTGTATCCCTAGACAAGATTCTGGTGACTCAACAAAACCAAGCAAATCAATCCTTGGAGCACTGTTATCAGAACAACAAATCATCACAGTGTGTCTGTTGTGGCCAAAAGGACAAGAACACCTTCCCACTTAGCTCCTCACCAGGCTTCTTACACCCCACAGGAATGTCAGGCTCCACATTACCCAGAGTTCTCATCATGAAAAAAGGGTTACTTTGGCAACAACTCTAGAACTTTATAATCGAGGTTCCCAGCATTATCACATGGCCATCTCTTCTGATAAGTTGGTGACGGGAGAAGTGGAATACATCTGTGCTTTCCATAAACACGAAAGTACTTGCAAGGTACAAGAAGTCCTCTGAATTACGATATTTTTAATGGGCTGGAATCTTCTTGTTCTCAATTCATTTTCTCATCCTTTTACTTTTAGGCTACGTTGAAGTTTTCTGTAAATGACAGAACTACAGCACACTGTTCTTCCTGCAGCTCCTTGTGTGCCTTATCTAACAGACAAGCAGAGTTTGACAGAGCACAGATGTGCAGCACCCTGGCCTCCATGGAAGGCACTTGGCAGCTGATGGCTCAGGTAAAGCATCACAGTACAAGTTTATGCCCATGGTTATTCTGTTGAGTGGTGCTCTGATACAATACACATGTGTGCATATGCCTGCCTGCAATGTTTCTGTGTATAGAGATGCACACACAGCTGTGAACGCTGCTTTGGGCAGTACTGATTTTAGGTGGATACTCAGAAACGGGCACCTGTAAGCCCAGCCTAACATCTTCACTGATGTCTGTATTACTACTTTGTCATCTAGTGTAGATTGCATTTTTGAGGAAAGAAATTTAATCACTTTCCAGCTTTAAAGAACTTGGCTCAAGTTAGGCATCCCAACCCAAGTCTACCCTGTTATTTGCTTGTGTATTGCAAGAAATTGGAAAAGTCCAATGTTTCCCATTACCTGGAACAGTTGATATGCCTTCCATACATGCCAGACACTACCAGTTAAACGGGAATATCCATGAAGAAATTAACACATCTCAGGGACATAAATTTGGGGACCTACCAAGCTTCCATGTATTCTTCAATAAAATCTGCCTTGGCAATACATCAGGCAAACAATACAAAAGATCTGTTATGTGACAGAATCATTTGGCCTAATGTGTTCCCAGAGAGAATCTCAGGACACCAACAGTAGCACAATGGGCATATTAATAGCCATCACATTCCTGATTGCCCTATAAGAGCAAGCTACTGATATCCAAATTGATATAAATCCTTCCAGCAACTGCAGGAGTCCACTCAGTCTCTCACACTGAGGCGGAAACTTATTTTCTGCTTTCATCAAGACACTGAGCTGAACTGTGCAAACTCCACCCAATAATTCTCATCAAAGAGAAGGAGAAAAAGAATACAACACTAAGGTTTAATTTTACAGCTTGAACAAATCATAGCAATAACCAAAACCACACAGTTTTGCCAACCCAATAAGACCAGTCTGATGACAGTGCAGTTTCACCTTTTTAAGGTACAGACAAGAAAGACATCCATCGCTTTCAACAGTAATTTAAATTAAACGTTTAACTGTACTGTTGGTAGAACTCCTGAATTTTTATATTAATTTTTAGACAATCATTTGACTTACTGCTTTTACATTTCAGCAATAATAAAAGCCAACAGTGTGACATTGCTGGGAAAGGTTTCAATAGTCCCCAATGCCTTTTCTCAGGGACACACCTTTCAGTCCCTTCTCACACCCCACAGTCTCCTGAAATCACATGGGACTCTCAAGGGCTCAGGTTAGTCCTATTGCACACTTTAACACAAGTAGCCAAACAGAAAACAGGCATGAATATATTAGCAATTCTTCCTGAAAATTCTACAGAAGGTTACCTCTTTCCCTGTAAATTAGCAGCAGTGCCTTCAGCTGATAGACGAATTCTGAGGAGCACTTTATCACTCAGAACTGGTACATTTTAAATGTTGAAATGATGCATCTACTCCCATTTCAACACAGGCTTTTGCAGCATTTTAATGTCTTGCCATTTAGTAGCTAAAATCCAGCAAAGGGGATACAAGTGCTATTACTGGGAGCTAATGGATATTCTTCTTGAGCTCAATTGCTGAACTACTTTTTGAATAAAGGGCTCAATTCCCAAAAGGAACAGCCTCCTTTCATTACTGCCCAAAGCTTAGACTAAAGGAGAATTCTCCACAAGTGGTAAGTAGGGGCACTGTTCATATTTCTATTTCTAGGTTCCCACATTACAGCACAGAGGCACTGCACAATATTAAGTTTATGCAGGTCACCTCCAATGCCACAAGCCCTATAAGCTGGACATATTTCCATATACAGTCCTTTCCTATTCCCATGTTAAAATGGCCTTTTATTCAGAGCATTATTCTGGAAAAAATACTTAGACTATGTAGTAACAGCAGAAAGCACCCCTTTTTGAGCTGTCCCCAAGATGTGCCACTGCCTCCCAGCTGTGCTTATACAGTTTGTGCCTACCTTGGTCACCTGCCCCACACACTGCTGTGAGTCACTACAGTGTGTGCTGGAGTTGGTCACCAGACAGAAGTCACATCTTTGCTCAGTTTTCAGGGTTCTCCCAGCAACAAAAAACACCCTCACATGATTACACTCTTTATTGGTGTAGAGACACCCCCACAATGCAGCTTAGCCTTGCTTTCAAGCAGCACTCCTGCAAGATTATCGTCACTCACAGTGTATCTCTGTATCCGTGCTTACTGTAAGAAAGGGTTGAAAGCCCAGTGCTGGAGAGGCACATCCTGCAGCCACCACTGGCTGGAACTGGAGATGCCAACCCTATGAAGGCTGCCTTTGGCACAGGCAGTTCTGAAGAACAGCTTCAAAGCATTGCTCCTCTGCCACATGGGTGCAAGTCTGCAACTGCTGCCACAGCTGCAGAATGCAGAGTACTCTCCCCCAGCCACCACTGCTGAGCACACTGCTGCTGCTGGAGATACATATCAGAGTTATAAAAATGAGTTACCCTCCTTTGGAATTCTCTCTGTGTAACTGCACAATAACCAATGACAGATACCCTCAACTCTTCCTTCTATGCCCCCCTTCTCTTCCTCCACATGAACAGAGTAGAACCCTTCAAAAACATCTGAAGTCTAAGTCTTTGAAATTACTTCATGGTTTTTTATCTCCAGTGCAAGGCACACTTTTGATCTCACCCCAGCAAGGACTTCATGAGAACTTGGTCTGTTCAGATCACACATTCAGGGAAAACAGTTTTCTGTCTCAGGAGTGGTCACCTGGGAGACCACCCAAACCACTGAAGTGCCCTTGGAGACACCCATACACTTGTCAGGACTCACAGTTGTTGGCACTTCTCATTTGCATTTTAGTAAGGCTTTTTAAAATATGATTAGTATTTTCAGACTGTTGATGAAATGTCATTATCATCTAACTAAAAAAAAAATTCTCTCAAATAAAAATACTATGAAGAAAAAGAGCAATTTCTCTCCTGGCATAATAATAATAAACAGATAAAATACTCCTTATTTAACATATTACAAAACTGCACTTCTAGCATGTTATATGGTTTAAGTTGTCTGGGTTGGTTCATTTTAAGTTTTCTGCCTTTTTCTCTTTTCTCAATTCATTACACCTCCAGTATATCAACAGCAACAGAATACACTATTAGCTTGGATTTAATTGCTCCACTAAAAAAGAAAAAACTTCTTTCAAGATTGAAGCTGCTGCCCTCCTTTGCAGGAATAATTTGAACAGAAGTGTTGTATGCATTAGACAACCTATGTTTGCCAAGTTAAAGACCTGCAAGTAGGCTCAGCATCCAGTTTAACATTTCAATGCAACCTACTGACAGGCTAATTAATAGCTAATCAGAAAGCTCCTAATAAATATACCAGATATTTAGATTTGCACTCACTATTTTTAAAAGCTAATGACTTAGAGCATTTAGAATCGTGAAAAAAAAATCAAAGTAATCCCATGCCACCCAATTTACTTCAAATATTTTCCAGAAAAGAATAATTAACTTGTACTTAAAATGCACTTGTATGATAGTATCATCAATATTAGGACAGCAAAAATAGCAGCAAACATGAAATTCCACAGATGTCATTGCATAAGATTTATTTTCTGACCTCCTTCCCCCCACCCATGTACAATTAACATTTATATTAAGAAAGCTCACGTAGCACGTTAACAGACTATGTCTAATTTCATGCAGTTGACTCTGTATTCTCATCAACAGAAATGTCTATTTAGATACAAGAGGAATAAAGTCCACGGTTCATTCATTGCTATGGGGGAAAAAAAAATAAAAAAATAATCAAGAAATGCCAAAATAAACCCCATAAAAATGGCTTGGCAAACCAACAAGCCATAACTGAATGCAAAGCCCTTCTGCAAGGATCCGGCCAGTGGTCTGGTCACACAACTTTCACCTATGTCCATGACTGACACAGAGACTTCCAAGTTCAAATCATGGAGTGACAACTGTGCCCCTTCCTCTCTTCAGCTGTAACCTGGACAGACATGTTTTGTACTGTGCTGTCCCCAGAGGGGCTATGGGGAGAGTCGCTGATCTCACCTACCAACACTCACTACACTTAGGGTTATATTAAAATTTGACTGATGAAGAAGCTGTTGATGAGGAAATGCCATGATTAATCCATTTAGCAACAGGATACTTGCCAACACTGGCAGTGGATAAAGAGTACACAGCAAGTGTTCATGTACTGCACATGTAACAGGTTTATTTGGCACACACTGGTACCTTCACAGCCCACTGCTACCAACAATCAACAGATATCTGCAAGGACAACTGAAGTGATTACAAGAGGCCATTCAAACAGCCCAAGTTATGTAACAAATTGAACTTTTCATGTGAATGCTTGAGAATTATATTCCTCCTGGTAGAGAACAGGATCATTCTGTAAGAGCTACTCATACTTCTGAGCAAGCACTTCAAATCAGATGCGTACGAACCACCTACAGACTAACACTATTTCAAGACCGATTTTTGCTTTCAATATATTTTCTCCAGTCGACAAGAAGAAAACAAAAACTCACAATGTGAAGTTACCAGGCAGGAGCTTGGCTTATTCAGTTATGCAATGGTTATGTTTCTGTGTAAAAGATCACAGACAGTGAGTTTCCAAACAGCCAAGCTCGCAAGGTTAGGCTAAGGGCACAAGAACGCACAATTCACATTGAAGCACAGTTTATTCCTATATCATGTCAGGTATTTTGAACTCTCCTTTTCCTTTGCACATTAATTCCAGTGCTTCAGGGAAAGGCCCTCCACAGGCTTCTGACAGAAAACAAAAACTTGAAGCTCTCTTCAAGTAAGCTCAAGTTTGAGCAGTGTTTTCATCTTCCAAACTACAAACATCAAAACTGCAGGGTTCGCTCAAGTGTCTCTTGGGATTTGTGTTTCTATACCTGTGAGGATGACTGAGAAGCTTTATGGTCTCCTCCTGTATCCTCCTCCTTCCTAATCCAACTGAGAATAAAGGACAGAAGCAAATAGAAATGTCCCACACACCCAACACCAGCATCTAACAGAGGTGGAGAAAAATGTTACAGCAGGTAAAAACTCCCACAATCCCAGTGCAATTCTGGAAATTTATTCCACAGTCTTAATTCCTTTAAAAGTGTTTGTTTCCAGATTTCCATCAGTTATTCCTAATTTCTCTAAACTTGTTTGCCAGTCACTGGGGGGGGAAAGTGACAGACAGAAAAGAAAATATATAAAAATGAGCTTCCCATCACTTTTTACTGCGCAGTTCTAGATTTATATATATAAAAAAAGCTAAACCGTCTGCTCATATTAGCACATCTCTTCACTGTGCAGATTAATCATACTCCACTTCCTGCCTTTACTTTTAATATAAATCAGTGTTTTAAAATCCTTTTCCCTTTATTACAAAAAAATCCTACCTAGAATAAAAGAGGACTCCAGAAGGATCAATGGCAATCAGGACAAAAGTAAAGCCTGACCTGGTCATTGCAGATATCCATCTCTGCTCTCATTGATTCAAAGGAGCCCCATGTTTAACTGTTGCTCTGCCCACATATGAGTTACAATTATTAAACAAAGCCAGCAGTGACTTACTGAGATTTTTAAGCCATCGTAAAGAAATGTTGAAGTAGAAAGGTGATTTTAAAATGGATTAATAAATTTATAAAAGTACATTCTTTCCTCCTCATACTGTGGGTTTTTGTTGTTGTTGGTTTTGGTTTGTTTCAATCCAACCACTTAAAAGCATGCTGCTCTTAATCAAGTTTGAGAGTACCATGAGACAGCATTTTCAGGAGTACTGGTGTGATTCAGGCCATGCTGTCTGACTCAGTTGGAAGGCAAACCCAATTTGAAGTAGGGAAGACAAAAAGCATTGGCCTTCCTGGCTGTCAGCTCTCAGTGTGCTGAAAGACAGCATTGCTTGAAAACACAACTCAGCCTTTTGATTATCAATTCACATTTAAGTTCGTGGTGTTCCCTAAGCAAGGGTATCAAAAAAAAGTCTTTTTCAGCACAGACATTTGAAAAGTGACAGAGCCTACAGAAAAGACTCCAAGAAACATCTGAAATTCTAAATGCAGTTAGGAAAGAGGCCAAGAAGATCTGTGCAAACCCACTTTATCAACTTAAAGCAAAAAAATCAGAACACGAGCTGATAAAGTGATTTTAAATGTTTAAACCTTTAAATAATTTGATTCAACTTAAAAGTTTTGTTTGTTTCAAGTCGGTGTTTTTATCTGCCAACCACAACAAAACCAATCAGAACATAACAGAATTTACATACCCTCTAGGGCTGCAGGGAGCCTTGTGCTCTGTGGCTACACAGAACAAAATCCTCCCAGACCTGTCCTTCTCAGGACACTGCATTATCTGTTTCTGATATTTGATTTTTCAAATTGGACAGGTTTCTACATTCCACCCAACTGGGTATTTTTCTGACTGAACAGCAGACACTGGATGGACATGTCCACAGGGGCTAATCAAGCTGTCCCATCTAAACAGGCTACACAGGCACATTCCCTTTCCAAAAGTATAGCACTCCATGTCTCTTAGAGCATTTAAAAAACCCACAGCTTTTCCCTCAGCTCCTTGAGCATGTACATCGCATAAGATTAAAAAAATTGCACAAATAGAGAACAAAATTTGAGACAAGTAAGAAGTCTGTCATTAGCAGGGAACTGATAAATGTTAATTTGTATATCACTTTCATAAACATCTCCAACATCAGAACAGATTCTCCATCAATGGGTAGAAAACTTGACTGATCCACAGACAACCGCCTACAGTGCTGTTCCACACCAGCAATACAATGCCACCTTGCTCCCCCTAAGCAAACCACAGCAAACTGTGTGCCAGAGGGTAATTTGCTTTCTCTTCCTAAAAGAAAAAAAAAAAAGAAAAAAAAATAAGAGGTTCAAAAAGACCACAATTCTCAGATGCACTGGGATGTACACAGGATTGTGGTTGCTGCTCAAGGTCATTCAAGGCAGGAGCTGCAACCTCAAATCCAGACACATGCAAGAACATGTGAAAAATGCAAACAGCCTCAACACCACTATTTTGTTTTCACCTCTTTAGAGGTCGAGCTATCCCCCGATGCTGCTTTTTGAAAACAATTCTCCTGGGGTCAAAAACCACGCCGTGTTCTACTGACCCAATGGTCCACACTAACATCCCAAACACATCTGCAATGCCAATCACCCAGGGAGAGGATGGTAATGTTATTTAAAACATTAATGCTACCCTGAGATCATCTTAGATTTACCCAAACAGATTTGCCAGCGGATCTGCTTAAGGTACCTAATGGTGGAGGTTGCCATGGGAACACGGTACAACTACACACTTTGCCATGACAACCAGGCCTCCCTGGAATACTAATGAGTGCCCATGGCAACGGGAAGCTAAAGACAAGATGTCTGGAGACCAAATATTTCATGTATCATTTATAACAGAAACTATAAATATATTTGTACATTTCCTGTGTGAGAATCAGTGGGTTTTGGAACCCTGCAAAACGTTACATATGGGGCAATACTGCAAAGTGAAAAAATTATATGGCTGCAGTATAAATGGCAAATCCTATTTCAAGGCAATGATACAGCTGAATTTCAATTCCACAAACAATAGAACTGCCTGTAGTCAACACACCCCACCATCTGCATCATCTTGTACATAAACACTCTTGTCAGCCCAGGATGAAGTCACCTGTACACAATGCTTCCTATATCCACCAAAAAGGTGCTTCCTACCCAGAGCAGAATCCTGTACTGAGCATGGATCTATTCTCCATATGGCAGCTACTGCAATTCGTGTTGTGAAGACAGAAAGCATTGCTTTGGTATTTCAGAAACAAGAGAGCCCAGTTACTTTATAATTTATAGGAATGTTCCAGCAACTCAATCCCTGAGCAGCATTTCCCATTTATTTGTTTATAGAAAAAGGATGCACTGTTGCAAGTTGCACATCAGAACAAAATGTTGGTATTAGAAGTGATAAAATCATCAGTTAAGTGACATCTGGTGCCTTTTTTAAATACTCTCTCTGAAGATGAATTTCAGAACACTTTCTAGATATTTTACATATTATCAAAGTCTAAGACATTTTCAGGCATCCTGCCAGCAACCTCCTGTCACTTAAAGAGATGGCACCAGTTGGAAACTGCTTGTCCCAGAAGCACTGCATGTGATAAGTCACATCAAAAGAGGGCAGAATTTTGGGTCCCGGGGACCACAAGTGCCAGGATTCAGCTCCCACCAGCAGTGCAGAAACAAAAGGTAATAAATCATATCTAAGACTTTTCCTCATGTCTTATTCTTTATTAGGTTGTAAGCCTCCTTGCATGAGCTCTTCCTCAAAAATACAAAAATCAGGAAAGCATTAAATACAAGATTTATTTTCTTCTCTCCCTCAACATCTGTGTAACATGATCTATGACACTTATTTATGAGCCATCCTTCAGATGCAGATAGACCAATTACTGCATTTCCTAAATGACAGAGCACCGAGGTCAGCAATAAGGAATAAAGAACTGTTCTTCCTGTAAGATATTTCACAATAGTCTCCTGGCTGCAGAGCTGCTCAGGTGCCAGAGTCTCACTGCCTTTGAGTGACTGCAACAACTGACGCCATCCCAGTGGTAAAAACCCCAAACCACAGTTCCTTCAGCAGAGCTCCTCAAGCCCAGAAGAGGCAACAGTAACTTTCTGACCTACATCAGATGCATCAGTTACACTCACCCATCTTCACCTACCAAGAGCTTGTAGAGGCCAGAAGGAGCCACAAGTAACACACTGAGGAAGTGCACAAGGAAGGGTGCAAAACAAGGTCTGCATCACTGACAGAATCCTCTCACTGCTGTAACCCAAACGAGTCATTCTCCAGTCTGCTGCAGGAAAGATTCCTACCCATGGAAGTGGTGGTGTCACCATCCTGGGAGGTATTTAAAAATGTGCAGATGTGGCACTTGGGGACATGGTTTAGCAGTGTACTTTGCAGGCTTAGCTTTACAGTTGGATTTAATGTCTTAAAGGCCTTTCCCAACTTAAATTATTCTATGAATCAATGACTTCATCTGAGGCTAAAGTGTAACAGAAACATCCCAGTAGCAGTGCAACCTACAGTGTGAGACTAACCTGGACTAATCCCTGGCAAATATCTCTTCTGCTTCCAAATGCTGCTGGCTGTGGCCACAATGGACTGAATACACACATACAAACACATAATATCAAATCAATGTAATCACATTCAGAATTATCACATTACTGTAAGCACTGGCTACGATCACATTAAGAGTTTTCAGTGAATTGCAGAAACATGTTAATTGGCATGTTTGGAGAGACCTGAAGTTGTGGGATGAAATAGCAACACAAAATACAAGCCATGGCTTTGGCATTGAATATAAGATCTATTTACTGGAAAAAGTATTGCAGGACAAAAAAACATTATCTGGATAAATGAGTATTTTTGTTTCATAAGCTTCAACTGATATAGATTAAGTCACAAACAAAAAGAGAAAAAAGGCAAACTGCTTTTTTAAGCAGTCTAACACAATGCAGATTAACACATTGCAAACACAGCCCAGAGTGAACCTTCAGGTAAAGTGTTGCAAAGAGAAGAGCTTACATTATTTTTGTGGTAACACACAGCATTACTCTGCAAAATTTGTCTTCTTGAATCCAACCTGGTTGCACAGGACTGATTCCAGTTATTAATTTTCAACTATTTTAATTCCTTTAAATACTACACACAGCCTTTCTTCTATCAGCACTTCAGAGATCCAGTTTTAACAGGAGCTGACTACCAAGATAGGAAAAACACATTTACATTAAATTTCAAGATTACACAACAGCCCACCTATGTCAGCCCACCCATGTGTGTGTGGCAAAGACTACTCTTTTATTCTAACCCCCTATTCTTCCATGAATATTTTGGGTTGTGGTTTTTTTTTTCCTCCAAGCTGTTATTTGGCTCTTTTTCTCTTACACTCCTCTTTCTTTGGGACTGCTTTATATTACACAAGGTGACATGATGGGTAGTTCAACTTTATTTCCTACCAAATAAAGGAAGAAATGAGGTATTTTGTGGGGTGGGTTTTGGTTTGGTTTGTTGTTTTTATTTTAAACAGAGTGCACCACACAGTCACAAAAAGTAACAGCTCCCCTCCAGCAGCAACAGAAGAGAAACCCCAGGAAAATCTTCAACCAAAACTAAGCTCTTTACTTAACCCAGGAAGACCATTAGTCTTGAAAGCACTCCTTATCTTGAGAAGGTTTGGCAGGATAGACAGCTCTGCACACAAAGCTGCAAGACCAACTAGCAAGAACAAACCTTACCCAGTCACTGCCCTGCACAGCCGATTTCCTCATCTTTTGCCAGTTCCTTCATCTGAAGCACAGAAAGCCTTTGTTCACACTAATGACCCAACACACTGGGGTGGGCACTGAGTGATGAACTCAGAACACTGTGTCAATGGATACAGCTATCCTAGGAGAAGTCAGTAATTTCTGTGTCTGGAAGTCTGGTTGCACATCTGCACTTTCTGTTTCTTCACAATAATAAATGCAACATGCACACAGAAGGCCCACACGTGGGTGCACTTGCACAGTGTGACTGTCAGCATCTCTGCACCACTCTGGAAAAGGCAAAGACCCATTTTATATATGAAGGATTGGTAGCACTGTAAAGATGGTAGCCAGGAAAGCAAGGCATGTTAAGAACAGTAACAAGATGCCATTTCCCAAATATACCAAATGAGAGTGCCTGAGTAATTCCTCCCTCCATAACTGAGAAAATTATAATTACAATTAAAAAGGTCTCATCTCCTGGAAGTTGTGTGAAGTCCCATGACTCCCATCTAAGAAACATACATTAAGATCCACCCCAGTTGGTTTAGGCTATTTGGGTCTTAAATCCTTTTAATTCTTCCCATGCTACTACTTATTTTTTGTTTCCTGGGGGGAGCAGGAAGGTGGAAATCAACAGCTTTCTGCATGTTTTGGGGTTTTTTATAAATCCCTTTACTCAGTTAATACACTAAGCTTGTGATAACTTCTTACTTCCCCCTCAGCCCCCCACAATACAGATATTGAATAGCTGTATTACTTCAGGGACCAGTCATAAATGTGACTGATGGCACTTGAACCTGCTAAACTGATTAAATGCTGAAAAGAAGGATCAATTACCAGAGAAAGGCAAGCTGGGGAGCCATACATAACACAGTGCAGACAGAACAAAGAGCTCCTCTACTGCCCTGACTCAGGCACAATCTGTACAGCAAAAACAGAAAGGAAAGAAGCATTTAGAAATGCTTTCTTCATTGCAGCTTAGGGTATCCACCTTCCACCAAGATAGTCAGGCAAGAGCAGCACATACAAACTGAAACTTCTTCTCAGAAGGAATAGGGAAAGAAAGGAACTACAGGTTTGGGCAGAGACAGATGTGCTTTGCTCTTTCCAATGTTTCACTCAACACCTATCTATCCATTAGGACATTAAAGGTCTATTAGTGATGCATTTAAGATAAAAGGCATTCACTTCCAAGTGTCCTTGTTTAAATGCATGCCAAGGAAAGCACAGGAGATAAAGCTACAACCTTTCTGAGCATAGATTTACCCTGTTCAGCAAAGCACTTCCAGATTATACATGGGAATAGCCCTCAGAAGAAAGGCTTGAAAGCAGAGCAGCAATTTCATCACTTTTTTTGACAAGATGTTCTGTAAAACAATGGCCAGTATAAAGAGCATAACATTTTTGAGCAGGATCAAAAAACAAACACACCCACAAAAAAAAAATAAAATAGAAAAGAAGCAAACCCAAACCAAACACAAAATCTGTCACGACCCAAAGGGAATTTCCTGACTGTATAATAGCCTAATGTTACTCAGTAACTTCAAGGAACAGAACTGTGCCCTCTCTGAACTACTCGGTACAACCACTTCAAACGGGATTGTTTAAACAAGATATGCATCTAAACATGCAACTGTCCGAAGTGGAAAAACACAGCCAAGGCACATGATCCTGCAACTCCAGAGCCCACGGGGGATTCTGGCACGCTCCGGTGGCCACAACCGTGGGGTCTCGGTGCCATCTGGCGGCCACTCGCTCTGCTACTGCCGGCCCTGCTCCTGCAGGCGGGGCTGGGCTCCCAAATTGTCTGATTGCTTCCAATTAACTACTGAAAACACGGGGCAGAGTTCAAAAGGGCTCTGCCTCCTCATCCACGCACCTATTTACCACAGGTCTCTCTAGGCTTGCTCAGGATTTTGGGAGTACAAAAGCTCTACCTAAATGTGGCAATGACAATGGCTTATTGTTCAGTTCTGTTCCCACTGTTTTCACTTATTCTGTGAATGAATTAATCTTTCCCCTACGCTTTTCATTCACTTCCCAGTGATACCAGCTTCAGAGCCATTATGTAGTTATAAGCTTCAGGGGAAAAAAAAAACAAAACAGAGGTGTTATCTTTTATTAAATTGACTTATTCAGGTGGGAGAAAAGGACAAAGACATTTCATACTCTAAAAACCTTGCAGTTTCCTCTGGTTCCTGACACATTATAAAAGCCAAAGGTTACGCAAGTTTATATGAGACCTTTTCTTTTTATATCTCGAAATTACTACTGCTAAAACACTGCCACTGGAATTACTAACACCACCCACCTACTCATAGCTCCAGGACTCGAGTTTCTTCTGCTTTTTCTTAGTATATGTCACCCAATTCCAAGGCATTTGTTTTGAGGTGAATGTCTGGCATTACCATCATACAGAGAGAGATGTCTGCTGTGCAGCATCCCATAATAGGAGTGATATTTAACAAAATTACAGCTGTCCCAGGACACTGTAAGAGCAATGTCATTTACAGCACCTTGGTGCAGATATCAGGGAGGGGTGTGGGTAGCACACACTGGCAGCTACAATTCAGAGCCTTGCAGGAAGGCACAGAGGTGGATTTCTTTAACATGACTAAAAATGGAATGAGTTTGTAGCTACACACACTGGATGAACAAGTTGCAAAATACAGTCACAGGCAGAGGGAGAAACAGTGAAGTGAGGACCTGTAAAGAGGAGCAACCAAATTAAAATTTATCCTTCTACTGTTTCTGTTTAATTAAGATCCACCAAACACTGGCCAAGGTGGTGAGTCATGCACATTTTTTCTCTGGTCTTTCAAAAGCATTAAGCTGTTCACAGAAAGCTAAATTTCTTGCAGAAAAAAATAATGCCGGAATGCTTGAAATAAAGAAAATAAGTACAACTAATAAATGGGACATGGTGCCCAGGCTATATTCCAGTATTTGTCTGGAAACAGATATACATCTTTGTAGTCATTCTGCTTGACCTGAATCAATGAAACGTGGCAAAATAACACCATACAGTGATTGCTGGGAAGAATGATAGAATGGGTGATTGCACCTAGCAAATATACAGGAAATTAAAGTAGCTTCCTTCCTCAGCTCCCAAAAATTGAGTACATGGAGCGTAACTTAGAGGAAGCAGTTGAGCAGCAATGATGGCAACAGGACACTCTGACACCAACAGCAGGCAGATACAGAGGTGAAAGTGTTATGAAGGAAGAAAACATGGAACTGAATTTTGTTTCCGGCAGGTAAGGGAGAGTTACTCATGTAATAAAAGAAAATTCTGACCTCTGCAGAAAAGGAGTTATATAGGAAAAAAGGAAATAATTCCCTTTATCCAGGCATTATTATAAGATAATTTAAGAATAAAAAATCCTAAACACAATTATAGCATGCATATCCTGCTGTCCCACACTGGCAATTCAGGGCAGCACTCTTTGTAGCCATGCACAGGAAGCACAAAGCTCTAAGAGCAGCCCAACTACATGTCCTCTGAAAAGCCTTGTGCTTTTCAGAAAGCATCAGGCCTAGAGCAGAGACTGAGAAAGCTTTCCACATGTACTGCAAATCCTGCAGTTTTGGTGTGCATCAAGCCCTACTGCACATTTGCAGAAAGGTGAACCATCAGAAGTTTTACAAGCCTACCCATAGACCTTCCCATGGTTTTAAGAAAACATGTCTTCTAACTGAAAAATGGCATGAAAGACCAAAGTCAACAGGTTTTAACTACACCATTAAAAGACTACAAACTAAACACTCTTTGTCTGATCATCTTTGTTGTTTCTGCTCTCCCATCCTTCCCCCATTAATGCAATGGTAAATTACCACTGAAAAACAAAGTAAATTGACTAATTTAGTCGTATTACCTATGGAGGACTAACTGACTGCTTTCAGTGAAGGATAAAAATATAATGCCTGGCGTCATTATGCAGTAAGCTTTGCTGCTGTGGTTGTGCAGCACATACCAGACTGTGGAACAGAGCTGAATGTCTAAAAGCACAAGAACAGGTGATGAATATTAACACCTCCGGATCAATTCCAAATCCCTACTACTGCAAAAGTGTTCCTGCTGGTTGCTATTCTCCAAGACCCTTCTCATTTCCTGAAGTCATGTGGTATAAGACAAAGCACTGCAACAATTATTCTCTCAAATGGTTTTTAAACTATAAGCCCCATTCAGTACAGAACACCACAAACTGGTGTAGTGACCTTTCAAATACCAATGTATGTGTATTATGAAGTCTAAGAACAATACTGTCTGCCTTAATGGCCCGTGGTTCACTAAACAAACATCATGTTACTGCACATGGAGAACAATGTACTTGCTATTGGTTTTGTGCAATGAGAGTGGAAAGTGTGCAAACATAACCCTAGCAGGACAGCCACCATTTCCTACTCCTGACATTTGTATTGCTGCTAGTAACAAGTATTAGACACCCCAAGCTTTCCCTTAAGTAATTGAGTTGTATATTTTCTTTATATTTTCTCAGTGGGCAGGATCACAGAATATCTAATAAGAAACCTTCTGTTCTAGAAAAAAAAAAAAACACAAAACAAATCACTTTTATGAAGTTTCTGTGCATTTACTAATGTCTTTCTCTCTGGTAAAAACATATGTCAATCACCACACGACAAGTTTCCTGCAGAGGAGAATTGTGATATAATCTGTAGTGATGACATACAAGCATATGCTTATAAGTATTTGGAAAATAATTTCAAAAATACTACTTCTAATATAATAAGGTTCTCTGAATATCATCCTCACTGATGTAATTCATAGCCCTTATAAGACAGGAATATGTTTTTGGCTATATCCATTGACATATACTGTACATAATCAGGAATAAATTCAGTTGTGACCATTATGAAAAGTGACCTTTGGGCATTTATTTCACAATTCTAAGGGCCTTCTCATACTAAAACAACAAACTTCTGTTTTGCAATAGCATTGCAAAACAACTCAGCCTCCAGGCTATTAGTCAAGACACTGAAGGATCATTGACTCTTGGAGTTTTGGGAGACTGGAAGAGATGCAGTTCCACTCAGAATTGCTATCCAGTGTTACTCCTGCCTTCTCCCAGCACTCAGCAAGCCTTTTTAAAGTAGCAACTTCCCATCCACCTCATAAAACCAAACAGAACCACATTCAAAAGAGGCAGCTAAAGCTGTGACCCAGCAAAGCATGAGGGATGCACTGATGTTTAACCAGCTAGATACAGGCACAAGCTTTGCAGAATTCAGACTCAAATGGTTTAGGTGAAAGGCACCTGGAGACAGCCAAAACTCATGTAGGGAATAAACCTGTTTCAAACAGTGCAGTATTTTTCCTCCAGTGGATCTATTATTTTACCATAGCACCAGAGGAAAAACCATCACCAGCTATTCATGCACAGTCAATTCTTCAATCAAATCCCTTAGCATGTCTGAACAACAAAAACCACTTCTATAAAATGAGTTATGTTCGGGACCTAAACTATACTTAAGCTCTAAACACATCCCTAAGTCTATAGATCAGGTTTCACACATGTGATACAAATATCTAAAATAATTTATTAACTTACTGCTTATAAAAAGTAACACACAAAAATCTGTCAGTTCAGATCTTACTAGAAGGTGGCCTAGAAGAATCATCCTTCCTTAATTTATTTTCGTATTACACATATTAAGTCAATGACCAGAATATTTTTTAAGTGGTATTTAAAATTATATATAAATACACGTTGAGTAGATCATACAATGAACCTCATTGTTTGCAACCATCCCTATGTGTTCTTGCCTATGCAGAGACACAGTTCTTAAGACCAGTGTTTTGATCCAATGCTATATTTTTAATACATCACTTATTTATGACTTACTGTGAGAGGGAAGCATTTTTCTTCCCCATTCTTTTCTGAATGCTTTGCATGTTCTTTGCATATCAGCCTCAAAACCCCACTTATTTTTAAGAACAAACAATGCAGATGTCCCCTTCTCCCTATGCTCTTGCCCAGGTTGCTCGGGTTCTGACTCCAGTGAAGGCAGACATTCTACCATGTACACTGCTTCAGCACTAGCATATTATTCAAATTTTTTTAAGACTGAACTCACAGAAATTGTAAACAAAAGTTAAAATCAAAAGTACCCACCCTGGTGGTTGCAAAGGTAATTCTAATGGAGACGGATTCTAGCAAGTAAGGCTACAGAGCACTGAAACTCAAGTTACGGATATAGTTAATGAACTAGAAAAATACTTAAAATTAAACTTCTAGAGGGCTTCTTGACTAGTGATAAGGAAATAAAATAAGGCAAAAACAAAAAAAGAATGTTTAGCAATACTGATGGTAACATGTTGTATAAAACTTCAGAGCCTTAATGATCATTTGTCGTACAGCATTTAAATGAAGCTTCTGAATCCAAATTTAAAGAAACTAGATTGAAGACTCAATTTTGGCATCACCTTGATCTGCCAGGTAGATCTAGTATGGACTGGCCTTATGCAAATTGGTCATTTAAGTTCGTAAAAAGCAAACAGATGGGAGACTGAATAAATGAGTGGAACTGAAATTGCCAGAGGCAGAAACTCCTACCAGGTTGTTTGTAAGTTACAACAAAAATGTAAACCTAAAAGGCAAGAAACTCTTGTCCTTTTTAAGACTGTGTACAGAAAACAACAAATGTTTGTATTTTATGAAAACATCTTTGGTTACTGAACATTTCTCTACTTAACTTTTTACCTTTCTCCCTGAAAAACAGGCACACACACTAATCAAAATATCACATTTACCAGTGCATTAAATATCGAAAATCAAGCCATCCTTTTTTATGCTCCTAACACCTTTGGAAGTCAAAGTGTCACGCTTAGCATTATTATGGCAAATGACCACAAAATGGACTGCAGCTTCACTATTGATCTTTCTATTTAATGGCCATTTGTCTTAAACAATAGTAAACAAAACACTCATTTTTTTCTTTCAGCTCTTCCAATGCATTTAAGCACAGCTTTAAACTTGATGTCTGATTTACATGGTTCTTCCATGAGCAGTGAAAGTACATGCTATTTATTTTCTAAAAGCTTGGTTCTAAGCACATCTGTATCTCAGTTAATTAGTAGAATGCTTCCAAGCCTACCCACATGGCAAAAAAATACATTAATCTTTATTACTGTTAGATTATTTTATCACTGTTCTCAGATGTTCCACAGACACACTGCTTTTACATATTTTATATATATAATCCATATTCAGGGATAACATACACCAATTATTGGTGTATTACTTGATTACAATCAAACAGGAATGATGAAATTTTCCCCAAAAGATTTTTTTTTTTACTTAAAAAAAAGACAAGTCAATCTCCAAAAAAATATCTGCTCAGATCCCATGTCATGGGAGAGGATTGTATTACTTTGAATTCATAATATGACTCTTCAGACAGAAAGCCTGATATGGACAAACCCAAAAGTTACGTGAAAACCTGCAGGTCCTTCAAATTAGTTTTCACAACAGCCTATGGCACGCTTAAAGGAAACCTCACACTGGAAAGGCTTCCCAGCTCACTAATAATTAACCACTGTTTAACAAAACATCCTGTAATAAATATGCAAAGCCTCATGTCAGTCCAATTTCTTTCTAAATAAAAATCCGGTTCTTCTGTCCATTGACAGGTAGAAGACTGACAACTGGTCTCCCACCTAGAGTTAAACTGAAAAATGCCTGTCCCTCCTCCTGGCACTCTGCACACGTGTTTCATTCCAAGGATTACAGCCTTGGAGACCTGGTGTTCCCAACAGCTGACAGCCTGTGCCAGTCACTCCATCCCCAAGGTCTTGCTGAGCATCCAAAACCTGACTTCTGAAGGAACCTGAGGCCACTCAGTTTAAATCCCAGAACTGGTACCTGCAGTTACTAATCACAGCTTCACTTTTCCCTGTGTCCACAGATTCCAAGACCACGGCCAGGACTGGCTTAGGTCCTACAGTGGTAGAGCTACAGGAAGAGAATTCCACAGGTGGGACCATGAAGATCCCATGATCTCTAGTTTATAACCTTTTAAGAGCGTCTGCTCCTATTTTTCTAAGGATGAGAAATGTATTCTCCTTGGGCACATAGTCCTAGTAACCATGTAACATAAAGGAAACCAAAAAAACCTCTTTGCTTCTTAATTTTGTTCCACACCTTAGAACAGAGTCTCTGAGCCGGCTCTCAACTTTATTTTTGGTAAACTTTAACAAAGGCTGGTGGCAAAGCTGTTTTATGGGCATGTGACACAATTAAGAAGGTCATTTTGCAATCACTGGAACTTACCCTGTTGGCTTAGATTCTTTGCTGTGTACTAATACAGCTAAGCTCGCACCACAGTGGATAAACTGGGAGCGTAAATTTGTCTGCGCACCTATTTTCACAAAGCTTGTGGAAAACTAGCTTTGAACTATTTCTGCTCTGTCAAATTTAATCAAAAGCAGCCAAGAAGTTCAAAATGTCTTGAGTGTCAGTAGAGAGAGGCTGACAGAAAGGATTACTGTGCAGGAAAACCCAGCTGAAAAGTACATTCTCTTGCCAAAAACATTCTGTCAGCTCATTGCAGAGTTATGTATTTAATAGGTCATACAGTAACACACTTGGCAGATGAAAGTATATAAATTATCTGACTGGGATCTTTATCTTCTCAACTAGCTATCCCCAGATGATTACATTCTGTTAGCAGAGCCACCATGGGCCGGTTTAGGATTCAGACTTCTTCCCATCCTTGGCTCTGCTCAGAACTTCCGTCTAACTTCTTGCTCCTGTCAGCTCCTACGAGAGCTCCCAGCAGCCAGCAGAGGCTGTGAAAATGAGAAATAGGACAGCAAGTCACAGTAACTCAGCACTGTGTGCTCCCCCCTCTCCTACGGCTTTCACAGGCTCCTCTGGCTGCGGCTGTTGCCTCCCCAGCTGAGCCGATGACAGCAGCCAGATGAGCTGGAGGCGGCTCTGGGGAACAGGAAACCAGCTGGACACAGGCAATGGGAATGGAAGCAGCTACCAGGGAGGCTCACAGCTTTCCCCCATCGACCTCCTCACACAAGAGCTGCATTGCCACAAAAGCTCTTCAGACCCGCACAGCTTCAGCCTCTGTGGGGCATTAGGCAAGTAAAGGTACTTTGCGTATCAGATTAGACCAACCAGTACATTGGTTTAGCTCCAAAACTGATGCTAAACCAATTAAATGTAAGTAAAAATGAAATAATAATTCTCCTTTGACTATATGCAGAAGTTTTAAATAGCTACAAATCACACCCTTCCTCCAATACCTTCACTGCTTTCCCAAAACATTTCAACAGCATAAACTGTTTATACTTCAGAGGCAAGTGCCTACAATAGGTACAAAGCTTGTTTTCAATGCAGTAGAGAAATAATTACCCTGAACTTTTTACCTCCCACCCGCAATTCCTCCTCAAGAGAAACAATTGCAAGGCTCAACAGTGATTTAGCTGAACGTTGACACTGTGATTCAACAACCGACATAGTGCTCACATGAAACAGTTCTTACCATCCTCAATGACCAACAAAACTCAGAGCAACAAAAAAACCAACCAACCAAACCAAAAAAAACAATAAAAGGAACTTGCAATTTCCTAGTCCTGGAGCTGTTCAACCTGCATACCTCATGTATGCTTTGGGGAGGGAAAGGGTCTATTCTTTCCTTTCATTCTCCAATGGAGAGATTTATAACAAAAATAGAGTTTTCACACCTACAATACCTAGTTGAACCAAACTGCCTTAGGGTAACTGATTAACAGATCTATTATTTATTAAGTGAACTTGACACAAGACTTGTGTTTCAGCTTCAGCTTTAAGATTCAATTCAGTTTTCGAAGTCTTGCACTGAATCTTTCAGGAAGACAAGGACTCACAGTCACAACACTGCTACAGATATCTGGCCCTAGTGGAGGAAAATACATCCCTGCTCTAGAGAACAGTTCATCAGGTGCTACTGTCCAGCAGAAAGCACAGATATTCTCAGAAATTGTACTGAAATACAGTCAGAAGCAAGAAAAACAGCATGATATTAGTATTAATTGGGTAGAAATTCATACTCTGCTGTTCTTGTCAGGGAATAAACAGAGATGTTTGTACAGAAGGACACTGCAGTGGAAGGGTGGAAAGTCATCCAGAATCCATTCATTTCAGTGTAAAATTAAACATGCACTCTAGTCTCTGAATAGCTATTCAGGAAGCAAAACAATAAACTTGGATAACAAAATTGGGTTAAAAAAAGCAACAGCTCTGTGGGGGCATTAATCCTATAATTTCTTGGTTTTACCTAAAGACTCAGTCTCACAAAATGCTTGTGGATCTGTGGATGAGAACCCACATTTGACTTCTTACAGGCAACAAACCATGTTTATTGAGTTTACATATAAAAATATAGCTACACTCTCCAGAATAAATCAACTTGCAAATAGAACTGAAAAGAAAAATACAGCTTAAGGAAATTTCTTAGATCATAAGGTCTTCAGTGCACAGAATTGTTCACGTAGATCCTGAATCAACTTATTCTATCCCACACCCTCAGGGACCTCACAGCTCTGCAGGACATTATTTCAGCCTACATTTTATGAACATTATCAACACACCCTCAAAACATTTGCTTCTCAATCCCTCTCTATATGGTGCTCTTGCTTGCTCACTTTCTCAAAAGAGTGAGCCCCAAAATCCTGTGATTTAAAGGGATCAGATTAACCCAAATAAAATAATAGTGAGGTGGGAATAGTTGGCAAGTATAGAAATGCACATGAATCATCTTTTTCTTCTGTAAAAGCTGATTCTTGGAAGTCTGACTTGGCAAAAGCACATCTAGTATTCATTTGTATCATTTGTGGCTCCCAAAATGCCTTTTTGGGCAGCTGTTGGAGGGAACTCATGGCACTTCCTATAATTACATTAAATGTGATGAAAAAAAGACCAGACCTAATTGGGCAAAATCTACAGTCAAACATCTTAAGTCCAAAGTCTTAAATTTGAGATAAAATAGCTGTTGCCATCTTTGCAGTTTTTTAACCAAAATACTTCCCATTTCTGAATTAAGCAACCTTCTCTCACTGACAAACAATAAGTATTTCACACTTTTTAGCCTCTCTGGCCTCTGGAGCAAGCCAATTTCTGGTTTCATTTTATTCTCAGGGTGGGGACAACCCCTTTCACAAAAGAAAACCAAAACAAACTAAGGAATACCTACAGCTGTTCTAAAGACAGAAGGCCACATTTCTCCCCTCACTTCAAGTATAAACTACAAATTGAGTATAACTGCTTACTTCAAAACTTAGGGATTACACCTTATTCTTTGGCAAGAGGACCAAAATATTTTTAGCTTTTTCTTTTATTTAAGTTAGCATCTTACAGTGAATGATCTGAGTTTTTAATGCTGGTTCAAACAGTCATACTCTCTATTTACTACAGTAAAGTTCTTCAGGTTCTCTTTCCAGAGTTCTTCCTTATCTATTTATTCACTAAGAAAACGCTTGAGATTTGCCAAAACCAACACAATTGGTGTTGTTTTTTTTTGTAACACTACGAAAATGTTAAGAAGAGACAAGGAAATCTTTTATTTTGTTTCTCCTATTCTGGTGGCATAGAATAGAGCCACTCATTTTGACCAAAGGAAACAGTTTTGGATATTCTACAAAAATAGGGTGTGAAGGGCAAGAAGACTTAGAACAAAACTCAAATTATTTAGGTGTGCATACAGAAGGTCAGTTTGTAGAAAGGGGTGAAAACTGCCTTCTTCCTAGAAGAAAGAAGGCCCACCTTAAATAAAGGTCATTAAATACCTGATCATGTAGAACAATTTAGGATTTCCCTAAAATTGAATCTAAATGGTCATTTACAACTCAGTAACAGTTTGGATTAGTGGATGTTTACACATTTAAATGCACATTTCTGCTTAGCTGTGTCCAGGGATGTCCAGAACCACAGGGCAAAAAGAATGGAGAGAATTCCCACCACAGGACCTGATCCCACATTCTACTCTACATGCCCTGTCTCAGACAGGCTCTCAGTACACAGCAGAATTTTTTTCTCTGCTTGTTCACTTTGGGCTGCCTGAATCCAAACTGACTGTTGAGACAGAGGGAGAAGGAAAGATGCAAGCCCCCATCCCTACCCCCAGTGCTGGGATTTTCCTACTTCTTTTGGGTTGCAGTTACCTAGAAGGTTCCTCAGCTGCATCACATCCATTGTGTTTGTCACTTATAGGGCAGTGAAAGCACCCCACGATTGTCAGACCCATTTGCATTTGCTTCAGACACTAGTTAAACATCAATGAGCAAAGCAAGTCTACTCTTGCCACGTGGAAATTTAAGTTCTTCAGGGTTTGCAG
Source organism: Platyrinchus mystaceus (assembly GCA_035041135.1). Lineage (NCBI taxonomy): Eukaryota > Metazoa > Chordata > Aves > Passeriformes > Tyrannidae > Platyrinchus > Platyrinchus mystaceus. The sequence continues at coordinate 5,622,773 of JAWWLV010000180.1, read as the reverse complement.
TAGGCTTCCCAAACAGGAACACACAAAAACCAGGGCTATATCTGACACCAGCTGCTCTTTGAGTTTCTTTCAAGGCATCCCTCAGAATACTCTATCCAAGGAGTGGTAAACTATGAGATACCTCTGACACATCACAATGTGCAGGTAAAAATCTCCCACCTTACTTTCCACGTTCTCCTCACCACAGCAGAAGCTCCTTGTGTTTCACATTTCAAATAAATCTGTGTGTTAGGTAAAATGATGCAGAACAACAACTCTCTGAAAACAGCACCTTGTTTTTTGATGGGGAAACTCCAGGGTTCCTTTACACCTGGAACACCTGGGTTCTAGGGATGGGCATAGGGAGGGAAGGATGAAAGAGGAACAAACATAACTCAGGTCTGGTTGGACAAAAGATGTCAAACCAAAACAATCCACACTGTCCAGCTTTGCAATGACTTCACTGCATCTTCCATGTTATATATTCTAAACATCAACTCTACAACAGTTCTGATGGTTTGGCATTTTCCAACACATTGCAGTCAGTGCTTACATATACAAATATGGCTTTCAGAAGAAAAACATTTATCATTCACTGAGAAAAAATGGGAAGCAAGACCTGTTTTCTTCCTGTTTTACATTTTCCCTCTATTTCTAACTTACAGCACTTTGACCTGAGTTTTCATTAGCACCAGGAAATAGATTGTTTAGTCAAATGTGATGCTTCCCCCACAAACTTCTCATTGCTTCAGAATAACTGTTCTGAAGTTAATAATCATACACATATCTGGTTTATGTACATGTGCTACACTGACAGTTCTCCAGGATCCCACTATTTTTAAAAAGGAGTTTTTTGAGGACTAAAAAAAAAATACTCTGTTCCCTCCACTAAAACCCCAGCCCTTCTCAATCAAAAACCAAGCCCATCTGCTAATTCTGAAATGCTCCAACCTGGCTTGAAAACACATCCCAAAACTCAACCAGCTGCATTTTAACTTCTGTAGGACAAGAAAGAATATGCTAACCAAAAAAAAAAAAAAAAGAAGGAAAGAAAGAAGAATACTCTGCATTTTCATAGACAGTGGCATTTAGAACTGCCTTACTTAGATGCTTGCTTGGGGGAAAAAGCATTGCTATTCCCAGTATTGCACGCAATCAAAAATTACAAGGTAATCTAAACATCTTGTTTCAACAAGAACATATCAGATAATGATCTACAGCAGAAGATCATTAAATTAAGTCTCATCTCAAGCACATGTTAGCTACTGTTTTAAACTTATGACAAACAAAATAAAATCCCATTATGTCATAAGGTTAGAGACCAAGTTACACATGAAAATAGCATCATGTCTTTAAAGGGCTCAAAAGACTGTGACCTCATCTTGGGCAGGTCCCTAAAGATCCAGTGAAGGGTGAGGGTGACCAGATGCCATCTGGACAATGTGGCCATTGTCAACCACGTGTCAGGAGACCAAGGCCCAGAACATGGGCAGGATCTAACATGAGAGTGTCTTCACCTACACTTGTGCTCACAAGTCTGACCTTTTCCCTGCCTGCTCTGGTTTTCCACCTTCCTCACATCAGCCAAACCCTGATTGCTTCCCCTGCAGCCTCTTTTATGATACCAACTTTGCAATTTCCCAGTCTTTAGCTCTGTCTCTAACCATGCTCTTGCCTGACCATTTAACAGGTGCAATTCCTTCAGCACTCCATTCCCTTCCCTACACCCTCCCTTGCCTGTGGAGGGCTCTTTCCTAGGCCTATCTTTAACCAGTTTGGCACAGGCAGCCACACACCAGTCTAAGCTCTCTGTAGGCACCTAAAGAGACATTTCTAGAGATGACAGCCCTCAGTTACAGAAATCAGCTGAATGCAGAGACCCAGAGGCTCCACTGGGAACCCTTGGGCTTTGAGAAGTGTTGGGACCTCTATGACAGCACAGGACACCAGTTTTTAAGTCAATTCAAAACTCTCTTCCTAAACGCCACGTGTTAAGACAACCCCTGATCACAGGAATGTACAGTACACAGACACCATCTGAGCTCACTCTCAGCTATCAGGTCAGGCAGAGGATGAGCTCAGCACTAAGAATAAGGCCTGCACTAACAGAGTAATCTTCAAAATCCTTCTGAGGAAGCAATACAAGAATATGTGACCTAAACATCCAGTGTTTGAGAAACAAGCAGCCCAGACTGCCCTGTAGTCATAACAGAGTGAACATTAGAGGATGAACATGGACTCTTTGCAAGCATAAACATCATTGTCTTCAGGCTGGGGTAATTTGTGCTCTAAAGCACTCTGAATTCATTTTTTTAGAACATAACTGATGCTCAGCATGTCCTAAGAGCAATAGAAAATCTGAGAAAATTAGTGCAGTCCTGGATAGTTTATAATTCCTACCTAAACTGTAAAGATTCTAAGGGACCCTGAAAGGACTGGGAAAACACATAACATGCCAAAAGCATTTGTTTAAATCTGACACCCACCAGTAAGTGCTGGGGTATGAGGAGATAAGCAGTAAGAAGGGAAAGAATACCTAGGACATTTGAGGTCTATACATTTAAAAGATTTCCAAACCAGGAACTGGGTAAAAGTCCCCAAACATTATAAATATTCTTAATGTAAAGATGTATTTTTACTTGTTCACATAAATAACCACAGGAGGAAAAGCTATTTGTATAAAAATGCAAATTAGAAAACTTTCTGCTAGTTCTAGAATACATCATGAAATACACGTTTCTTCAATTTCAAAGCATTGTACTACAATTAAGGGAAGAATAATATTACAGTGTTACCATCCTCAATTTATTTTTTGTACTGAGCATGCAATTTTCTACTTGGCTAATCATTTAGACATCATTATGAAACAAGAATATACACATCACTGAGTCTCAATTGAAGAGCACGAAGCTCATTTATTACAAGTTAGCCATGTCAAAAAAATGAAAGTAGATAAATGGAGTTTTACTGCTAACCAGCATCAAAACAAGATCACTTTTCATACAGGGTTTTTTTTTTCCTCCAAGCTGTAGCAGGGGATAGGGAAATGAGACAAATTATTGCAGCACATTATTTATTTAACAATTCTTATTTAGATTTATTGTTGTTTATAGTAACTGTTATTTAAAAATAAACTACAATATTTCATAATTAAAAGCAAACTATGAGTTTGAATACAGATTAAAAAATCCTTATACCACATTAAGATATACATTAAAAAAAGATTAAGCAATGTATTGCTACCTAATTTCTTTGCTCTTAACTGATTTAACTGGTAGTGAAGTGAAGCAAATCTCTGGATCCATTTTCAAATTAAACTCATTTTTTACAACTAGCAGGTGTGCAGTCTAGTGGCCTTCTCATCTTTAATAAAAGCATCTGCTTTTATTAGATATTCCAATGAGTTTTTCCTCACAAACTACCACATATCAGCATACAAAGACCTGTTTAGCAGCACAACTGAAACAGTACAGACACTGATACTTGGTATTGCACATTTCTCTGACATCTTCTTTCCCAGTTATTATTATGCAAATTTAAAGTATATACTTTATGTGTATGTCTATATAAATCACTTGTTCTTCTAATTATTTTAACTCTACAAGTTCCATCAGCTATGTAAAGTTCTTCTGCGTTTCAATCTTTTCTCCAATCAAATCTCAAAAAATAGGCATGACTTTAAAAAAAAGTAATAATAATTATTTTAATCTTTGATACTTCTGTCTCTACTTTCCCTGGTCATTACATCACCTAAATTAGGTAGAATCATACAATCACAGCAGGACTGAATTGTTTTGTTTGAGCCCATGAAGCGACAGTCACACATTTCTTTCCAACCTTTAGCACAGTCACAGTAACATTTATTAGTATTTCTTAGGTGCCACACTACCATTATTTTAACAGTATCTGCTACATGCAACTCATTATAATGTGGATACCTTTCCAGGAAGGTCAAACTTGTTTGTACATTATACTTCAAAACACACAGTTTAAACATCAGTGCTTTCCAAGGTGCTTAAAGTTTGGAGTTCTGCTGAAAAGTACTGTATTTAATTTTAACTGACACAAACTCTAGCAAGGACTGGTACAGCTGGGTGTGCTACACTTCCAATAGCAACAGCTAGCACAGACAAGAACTAAAGGCTTTTATATGATAAAGCACAAAACATTTGAGTGGGTTATTTACAGTAGTACAGAATTTTTTTTCAGGTACCAGTGCCCTTCATGCAGAAGGCTTAACATGCTTATTGTGCTAAACTGCCAAAATCATCTGCAGTGTGAGGAATTGGCAAAAAAATAAGCAGATGATGAAATTACAGGTGTCCAAGACAATTACTTCTCCTTCTATGGAGCAATCTGAATTCCTTTTTTGTTGCTTAAATGTCACAATCTAGTTAAACATACCATGTTGCTGACTAAATAAAATCATCACATTTTAGCCTCTTCCATTACAATACACTGTGTTTGTTAACTGTAGGGAAAGCAGGGCATAAAAAATATTAACCATAAAATGCACAAGCTTTATGGAACTTGCTGTTACTTTTGAGTATCTTTTTACACATAATTCTCTTCAGTAAAGACTATCTATACTGGATACATAAAATGGGTTCTAAGCTTTTTTCTCCCCAGTATCAAACCTCTGTAATAACCATAATTCATATATTCCCTCCCAACAGGGAATACATCTGAGCTCAGTATGAGGTTAATGATCTTTTTACATTCCCTTTTCAAGCTATAGATCACTACTGAATATTGTATTTTCTTTTGTTCCCGTTTGATCAAGGGAATATCATTCGACAACGATATCACATTCTCTGACAAGTTCTTTAGGAAGATGGACACATTAAAGACAAGAGAAAGAGACTGCAAGAAAGATACATGCATTTCATTAGAATTATGGTGATTGGAACAAATACAACATAAAATGAAAAGCCCTTAATCACTTCAGAGGCAAGTTCTTACATACTTGTATCCTGTAACAAGCCATTCTAAACTGCTTATAACAATCCAGTGTAATTCATTTCCAGAACAAAGAACACTTCACTGGGAAAGCAGTTTAAATTTGGCCAAAAGACATGGTTGTTTCTATCCCATAAAACCCAAGCTGTCACAGTGAAACTATACCAGTATGAAAGCAAATACAGCATAATCATTAAAGTGGGGAGAAATAGTCACATAAACAATAGTATTAAAAGTGCCAGCCAAGACAGCTTTTAAAGGGCGACTATGTAGAACAATATCTAGAATTATGGGTTCTTGGAGAAAAGTTGTTTCTTTAGCTGTATCATAGAATTCCTGATGGGCACATGAATGTAAATAAAATATGAAAATACTAATATGCCAGTAATGCAATTAATAAATCACAGTTCATAATAATAATCCAAAATTGGGAGCTGGGTTATTGTCCAGATGAGAGACAGGAGTATTTGGAAGCATGGTTACAAGCACCACAAAATACCACTGTCCTCTCCCACACGAGCCCAAAGGACTGATATCCACTGAGAGCTGCTGATGGTGATGGAGAGGGGCAGGAGGAATGTTAACAATCTTCCCCTTTTGACCCACATCAGACTAAGATCACAAAGCAGCTTTGCAGGGATGGAGTCCATGAAAAGAAACACAGGCCACACAGAGAAAGTATGCTGAGCTGACACAGACTGATGCATCTGCATTCTTCCCCCTCCCTTTTTTTTTTTTCCAACTTGTTTGATTTATGATTCAATTAGAACAGTAGAATGTATATCCCATCTTCATATTGAAACTATTGCTGTTCTTTATGGGACTTGATAAAACAGCCTCATTTAGGACTTACTGACCCTTTTATTGCTAGTCACAGGCTCTTCCAACCACTAACCCAGATGCAGGCAAACATGTCACTACTTTTTTGTACCCTTCCAGAAAGATGCTGCTTCCAGTGAATTTCACTAGAATGCAGGATTAGCTTCTACATGAGAATCCTTGGAAAAGTATACCACTCTTCAGTTGTCACACTGTTTCTTAATGTTTGGCTCACTGACACCTGGGTTTTAAACAGCACAGTGCTTATTTATAAAACATTATATCCACAGAAATCAGAGACAGGTCCCCATCTATTTACATAACACCTTCTGCAGCAGTGAAACCAGGTAGCAAAGCACTTGCCCTGCTCTCCTACTGTTCCCTCCCATAACGTTCCTGCAGCCCATCTCTCCCCTGCTACAGCAATAAAACACTTCCCAGAACCATGCTGTGAGCCACACCACCAACATGACTAAAAAAAAAGTTCAACCTGTATCAATAAAAGGATAAAGGAAAAACTTCAAGAGTACCTTACTGAATTAAAAGCCTTCACAGAGTGATAGGAGGAGGGAAGACATTAAACACATTTTTTAGCAAGGAATTGCAAGGAGCACCAGAGCACGGCAGATTTGATGCAAGTGAAATTTTTCTGCTCTATTTGGGTAACATGGAAGTAAAAGTTTTCTGCTCTGGGTATTTGGAACTAAGGCACTGGAAGGAGACACTGAAGGTACAGGTTGAGTTCCCAGCTGAGGATGGGAACTAAATCTAAGCCTCAGGTTGAGCCTTGTGAGCTCCATATGCTGCCAATTATAAAAGCTGAGCCCCTGCACTGATTGCTGCTGCTCTACATGGCAAAGATTTAAGAGGCAGATGCCATTTAGGAGGTTCTGGCCTTTTCCTTATTCACTATAACTAGAAAATGGTATCTACATCCGATATTGTACTGATGGAAGCCTATCCAACCTAAGGTGATTGAAGGCCCACACCAAGACCTTAAATCATCCTGTCCCTGAGCTGCTTTACACTGACGACGCTGCCCTTGTCACCCACACAGAAGTAGCTCTGCAGCGTTTAACATCCTGCTTCGCAGAGGCTGCTGAGCTTTTTGGGCTGGAAGTCAGC
>JAWWLV010000180.1:5525738-5610631 GCA_035041135.1 Platyrinchus mystaceus | reverse complement strand
ACACAGCACTGTGGGTAACCTACAAGCCTAATTAACTTCTAGGCATTTACTTTAATAGTACTCATAGTGTTGAGGCCAAGACCTGTCACAACAAAAGAACTAAAACAAGAAAGTGCATTCTACTCTTCCTGTCACTATCTAAAAGACAAAAACTTATGAACAAAACATTTTAGAAAACACTGATGTGAAATAAAGAGCAAACAGCCATCCTAATAATCAACAGCAAAATAGTACAGAAATATAAAAAACCTTGAATAAGTTATTTTCTTTCTCACATCATAAACAATTTTGACTCCTTCTGCAAAGCTTGAAAGTTACCTTAGGAAAAATTGTAACTAGATTTTCTTTTTAAAAAAGGAAAATAATTAGCCACACACAGTTATTCACATGAATTTGCAAATGACTGCATTATAACAGATATCAATATCTCCAAAACCAAGCATACAGCCAATAAGTTAGTACCTTAAAAAGCTGAAAGAGGTGATAGTTTTTTCAGTAATAAAAATCCCCAACCTCCTCCTCTGGCAAGAGAGCAAAAGCATACAGTAGTGCAGTACCAACTATAACAGAATCAAGCAACAAGCATTAGTAAATTCCCACAGAAATCAGAGCGAGATTTATGGTGGCAGAAGAGATTTTTGTAGGGAACTCACTAAAGACACCGGCTGTTTCAAAGCATGCCCCCATTTCCAACAGTGAGCATTAATAGTATGTCACAAGCTGAGCATCTTACACACCACCACACAAAAAGACACTCTAAAAGTTTAGAGATTGACCTAACAGTCTTCCCAAACCAAGTGGAAATTCTCTGCCCCTGACTGAAGGATCAGAGTCCAGAGAGGACAAATCTGAGCCTTCCCACTAGTTCCGAGGTTACTCCAAGCCTAAGGTGTAACATGCACAATTTGGAGACTGAGAACAGTCACCTTGCTTAAGAACTCAGCACTTCCAACTCAGCCTAGGTTCCAAACCTTTCAGAGAATAAGTTTATAAGCTGCCCACTTTGTTGACACACGAGGTCACATTGTCTCCCTTTATCCTTGAGATGACTGTCGAAAGAGAGGCAAAAATGCCCGGAGCACTGACACTACAGTAAGAAGCGCTGTCTTCACGTTCTAGGAGCTCTCCCTTCAAACACAGGGCTCATGAAATGAAGAAGTGCTTGGCAGGGGGAACAGCAGGTTGCTGGGCCAGAACTTATAGGGCCTGACTGCCAGAGCAGTGATTTATTTCTAGCTGATCAGTCCTCCTGGGGTGTTAATTTACATTCCATTTCAAAGCATGAACACTGGGCAGATTTGAGGGAGAAACATGAGAAACCATAACAACCTACAATGAGAGAGATAATATTCCATCTTCTCTGTCCAGTTAAGTGTTTCATGTAGTAGCAAAAGCAATGCTAAAAGCATGAAAACTTAATGATTCAAAAAATACCAACTTCACCAAAAAAACAAAAAACAAAACAAAAACCAAACAAAGGATAAAGCTTATTCGGCCTTGATTAATTATAGCTTTAATCTTAAGAGTTTTCAGTTTTAGTTTCAGGAGTTCTGGGCATATAGCCCAAAAAAAAAACAAACCAACAAAAAACCCAAAAAAAGGTAATTCAGTTATCATACTTTCCCAATTCCTATTCCCAAAACTTACTTCTACTGGGAGAAGTGTCAGTTTGCTGGTCGGGCATTGTGTAATAGACCAAAATGTGCTCTTTCTTTGCCCTGAGAACACAAGTCTTCACAGTTAAAATGGATTATGCCATTTGTGTTCAGCGGGAAGAATGCTGGAGCAGTCGGCCCCTTCCAGACACAAGGCAGCGTTTGTGAGAGCAATAAACAGAGAGGTCACATCAAATACCTACGGTACACAGACCACGGCAGCTAAGCACCTTCACCTGACCCCGTGGCCCGGGTCTAACCACTGCAGGGGAGGAAAGACCAGGGAAAAAACATCTCCTGGGGCCGCTTGTGCCGTGGAAATGAAACCTTCAACAGCATCTTCTCTGTACCTGCCCTGCTGCAGGCGAAAGCAGCGCCGAAGGTGCTTTGTAGGGGACGCCCCTTCGCAGCCCCACGAGTGCCCAGGGGTGAGACCCGCACACCTGGGGCTGCCAGGCAGGGACGGCCGAGCCGCAGCCTCCGTCCCACGAGCACATCGCTGCTTCACGACCGAGGTGTGAAACACCAGCGAGGCAGACACGCGAAGCACATGCGCCTCGTTCCCGGCAGGGAGGGGAGGTGTTAGTGCGGGGTCGCAGGATGTTTTGGGAGACGTCTCTGCCGCCGGGAGGGGTAGAACAGCGCAGCCCTCCCGGCCGAGCAGGGGCTGGGAAAAGCGCTCCCGGCTCCAAACCTGGGGGCCGGGGGGCAGAGCCGTCCGCTCCCCTCCGCCCGTCGGGGCCGCCGCTCGCAGCCCGAGAGCGGCGAGGAGGAGGAGGAGGGAGGGAAAAGGAGGAAAAGCAGAAGGAACCGCCAGCACCGCGCCCCCCCCCTCCCCCCCCGCCCGAGGGCTGCGCACTCACCTGGTCCCTGCCGGCCCGGCCCGCGGGACGCGAGGAGGAGGAGGAGGAGGAAGAGGAGGAGGAGGAGGCCATGTTGCAGCGCTCCCGGGCTCCGCTCCTCACCTCTCCCAGCCGTCCCGGGCTCGCCCCCACCGGCGGGCGGTCCTGCCCCGCTCCGCCGCCGCCCCCGCAGGTGGAGCCGATCCCGCCGGTGCCGCTCCTCCCGCGGCGGGCCGGGCACGGCGGGGCGGGCGCGCCCGGCTCCGGGGGCTGCCACCGCCCCGTCCCGCCCCGCGGCCGCAGCTCCCGAGGTGCCACAAGGCGGGGGCAGCGCCCCGAGGTCCGCCCCGCTGGAAAACCGGGAGGGCGGCCGCTCCCGGAGGGCCGGGGAGCCCCGCCAGGCACCTGCCCCGCGGCTCACCTGGACACGGCGGGCTGCGGGCGGCCGCGGCTCCGCTCTGCCCGCGGAGGATGCGGGGCGGGGAGCGCAGCTGAAGTTTGTTAAACAAAACTGGGAAGCCAACCCCATCCCCTCGCTAGGTGCTCCTCCGTTCCGTACCGCAGTTAAAGGCTTCCCGCTGGTCTTCCATCACGAGTGCTACAGGTGTAGTGTGTTTACTATAATGCAAATTCCAAATGGCTCACACGTGTGGAGCAGCGCGAGGATGGACATCGGGAGCTGCTCCCGTGGATAACGATTAGCTGAAACTCCCTGAGCTGGAGGCGAGTCAGTCCCCGGGTTTCTCCCCCTGCCCCAGCTGAGGGCTGTGCAAACATCACACATGAGCTGGTGTGTTGGCCAAACCAGCAATTAGTTCTGCTTGTACTTTTTCTTAGTTTAAAAACCATTTTAATCAATCACATTAAAGGGTGTTTTATTACAGCACTTGAAATTGTGAAAGTATTGTAAAACCAATTAAGATTGGTTTAGTTTTTACTTCAGTGACTTTACCTTACTTTTCCTCCCCTCTCACAAGTGTTTTGGTGCATCAGACTGTTTTCCTGTTTTAATTAGAACTTGATTTACCCATTACCAGTGGTGAAACACAAAAAAAAAATGCTATTAAGCACTATTTTACCTAGAAATATTGCTGATAACAGCTTAATCCAGTTACTTATCCTGCCATGGGCCTTAGTGCTGTACGTGCACCTACCCAGCTGTATAAACTGTCTATAGGTGTTTATACATCCTTGGATACTGTGTAACTGATTGCTTGTCACTCCCTCTCTAACATGTAAACTTTTTTCTTTGTGTATAGAGCCAAATAAAAATATTTGACCAAAGGCCTTGGCTGTACGGAGAAGGTAATTCCCCAGAATGTTTTTATCCCTCTTATTTTGGATGTGACTCATTTCCTCAGCCCACTCAGGGAACTGGGAGCCAGAGAAAAAAGGATCATGATGGCAAAAAGCAAGCGTGAAGCAAGGCTGGTCATGTTCACTGATGAGCAGTGGCAATTAGCAGCTCTATGGCTGGGTCACACACTATTTTTATACAACTCATGTACCACACCACCTTCCATCACTCTTTGGGGAGGAAAATTATAAAGACTTAAATGGAATTTGCAGATTGTAAAAGAAAATAGAACTTTAAGGAAAAAAAATTTTTTTTACTTGAAACGAAAAGTCTGTTTTACGTCTACTCTTACAATTGATAGAGGAGGAATTTTTAAACAAATTCAAGTGTAACGTGTATATGTAAATCCAGATTTCATTTCCACAGGCTTACATACCACACTTGTCTCATCTACACTCCCACCTGAAAGAGTACAGCTTCTCTTTTGGCAGCTGGAATGATACCTGGAGGGAAGGAAAAGTTAACTTCCCTTACTTCAGGAAAAGTTTCAGGTCAGGCTTCCCTGACGGAGGTTTGGAATTTAAATGTGCTGTTGCAGTGCATTTGATCTGATCGAGCACAGTAGCAGGTGGTTGTTGTAAGATGAAAAAGGATAAACAGGTAAAACCTGAGGCATCTGGAAAATAAGAATACAGTTGTATAGAAATGAAATGGCTATACCAGGAGACAGATTTTTGGTATAACTGTATCCACGTGAGGATAACTCCTGATGGAGTTATACTGCCATACTGACCAGGCCTGACATTTGTACTCAGCCTCAGGGAATGGGATTTATGGTTTCCGTGTTCCCTGGAGGGATGTGCTATCCAGCCCTCCACACCTACCTCAAAACCAGCCTCCTCCAGCCACCAGAGATTGTTCACCTGCATCCGGGCTGAGGGTGCTCCAAACGTAACCCTGAATGCACCTCTCCTGCTCTCATGCACCCAAACACCAGTTCAAAAGCAGTTTATTGGCTTCTGCCATTTTTCTTCTTGGATTGTAAGCTAAATGAAATACAAAAACTAAAATCAGGAACCAGCCACCTTTTCCTACAGTTAGTTTTGCAGGGGTCAGGAGTGAAAGCTTTGCCCAACTGAAGTTAATGGGAGTTTTGCCAAGGATTTTGGTGGAGCCTGGCTTTCTGCCCAGATGCTCTAGACAAACAAAAGGCACTTTTTTTCCCCCCTTTTTACTTTCCCCCTGTTTTGATACACATGCCCTGTTCACCTTGCTTGTTTAATTACTATTATTAAAATCAAATCCAGGTTGGGTATTTGTAGGTTTTTCTCCAGAGGTTTGTATGAAACCTGCTGTGTATCCCACAATGAAAGAAGATCTGCAGTGACAGTGAAGTGTTCCCTACTGTGGGACAGGAGTTTGGCAAAGTCAGAGCTGAGGGGAGGTTTCAGTCTTTACATCCAGCAGTGACACACGTTTCAGTCCCTGGAAGCCACCCCCAACTAGCTCAGCAGGGACTGTGCATCCCTCTACTCCCTCTCAGAAGGTCCCTGCCACTCCAGACTCTCCATTCGCTTCGCTTTGGGTGCTACTGCAAAGTTCATGGTAAAACTTCCCCTAAATCCAGTTGAGTTTTCCTCCAGGAAGATACAAATCCATGAATAACCACCACAGTCACAGCTCCTTTATCTACAATCTCATTTCTTGAAATTAAGGGGTGGTTTATGATATTTTCATTATTGCAATCATATCAATATTCGAGTTTTTTAGGTAAAGTGCATGTTAGAAAAAAAATACTTAAAGATAATTTGAACGTAAATTCAATATTTATATTCGTGCTTTCAGGAGACATTGACAATTTAATTCTTTTTTCTTAGCAACTTCCATTCTTTTCCTGTATTTTCAAACAGTTCTCAGGAGCTTTTTGCCTTCTGGCATCTTGTCAAAATACTAATACAGAACAAGAGCAGCAGAGTTCTTTGTGTTTCATGATGGTGGGAACTGTCCTGCATAACAAGAGAGATTTAATAGGTTAAATGTATCACCTGAGATATGCATAAAAGAATATTATCCCTCTAACATTATCTTGCATTCCTAAATGCTATTACAATTCTCCTACTGTACTTTTGCATTTGTCTTACTAACAAAATAATCTTTGGTTTTAATAAATGTTAAAAGAAGACAATCAGTGTTTGTATTTATCTGCTTTTGAGCACAGTGAACACAACCTATTTCAGATACCCTCATTAGTATTCACCAACCAGTTGACCTTTTTTTAGTTGCATCATTATGTAAAAGACAGAATACACTTTCTCTCTTCCTTACAGTGATGTTATTGCTGAGGAGAATATAATTAAAATACAAAAGACAAGACGATCTTGACTCTTGCAGCTGCCCTCTGCTCAGCAGAGAAGGAGTTGTTCAGAGTATTACACTGGGTTCTTAGCCATGAATACAACTGTAATACTATAATCCGAGCTCGGCATTGTCGGTCTGATCCTGTGTGCCTTGCACAAGCAGCGCTGCAGTTCAAGCAAGGGGAAGTTCTGGATGCCAAAGAGGTTTCAGTATATGTACCCCTTGGTCATTTATATCAATAAAATTAATTTCACACTGTGTTGTCATGGTAGACCCAGATTCCTTTGCTGTTCACCTTGTTCACCAGTTTTTCTTCGTTTTTGCGCTTGGACAATCCATGTTCTGCTGTAAAGAGGAGCAGCAGTCCTAGGGATTCCCACATCCATCCACCTCCACCCATCTGTGTCAGCAGGCTCTCTGCTACTGTTCCTTCAAGCAGAAGAGCAAATCCCTTCCAACACAAAAGTCACTACAAATGTAGTTGTATTGCTTGTCTCAAGCAGTATCGTCAGCTCCTGCCATGTCCAAAGCAATGATCAACTGAGATAAGCATTATCCAGTCGGAAAGGAGACGTGGTTTGTATCCTAAGGATACACAGACAGCAGGAGAGGGAGGAAAATGCTGAGTAAGCAGAACTGTCGGACTGATATTTGACAAATTAATGCCATGACAGGTTTGTACTTACATGCACTCTGCCTCATAAGCAAGGTAGCTTGGAGTCTCCTCACCCATGAAACAGAAGTAAGGTTATCGGGCTCCTGTGTAAGAGAGCTGTTCTCCTTCAGCCAGCTTTCCTTCTGGAGCCCCCTGGTCTTCCCCACTCAGAGCTCATGAGACAATGGGATGCACGGAAGAAGGCATATTCTCAAAGAATTTGAAAATTCAGTGAGCACTCTGAGAACGAACAGTTAGTGTCCAGCAGAAATGGCAATCTGAGCACAACTAAGAAACATCTGTGTATATTTAAACTAAAGCTGGTTAAAAATAGAAAAAAGATGTCACTTTCAAGGAAATTCAGATCTGTGTATTCAGTACTTTTCAGGCACAGAATGTTTTACATATAAATAGAATCTGTATATATCTTAATATAACATACCAATTTATAGTACTGAATATTCATGATACTGCAACACCACCATGATCCTACCAAAATAATTAAGGTTACCATATGTCTGGGATTTCCCAGACATGTTTTCTTTTTCTCTGAAGGAAAAGGTGGACTTTGGCCACCTTCCCAAGGTCCCTGGACAAGGACTAGTCCAGCAGCAGTGGCTCCTGTGCTGGCTATAGAAGGCAATTCCCCCAAAGCTGCAGAGCACCCTGATGGCACTGCTGGTGCAGAGCCAGGCCCGAGGGACACGTCCCACACTCTGACTGAGCTGTGCAGCTGATCCACATGCACTGCTGATCCCAGGCTGTCCTGGCTGCATTGGATTTGTTACACACAGAGGGAAGAGATTCTCTGTGACTCCACAGGGCAGAGCATGTTGGGCTCTTTTTCCACAAATTGCACAAGATGTGAGGCTGTGTTTCCATATGGAATTTGCCAGAGTTACAAATGCCCTGTTCTAGGCAGGTAAAATCCCCAGCAAGTGGTGGGAATACACGATTCAAGGTAAACAGAAACACGCAAGCACGGGCGCCATATGCTGCAAAAATTCCCAGGAGGGAGGGGAAAGTGGAGGGGGTTTACCCTGAAACACACTCAGGAGGAGGAGCTGGACAAGTTGCCTCTCGCCTTTACCATGGGGTAGGGGTGAGAAGTAGGAAGTGTGCTATAAACAGAATATAAACTATATTCCTGCCTGCTGGAATCACCCTCCCAAAGAAATGTTTTAAGAGAGAAGCTGTACATTTTTTTGCAGCAGCAGCCTGCCCTGCTCACATTTAAGACAAGCAAAAAAGCCATCTTTCAGGAAGGTTGTCAACCAGTGCAATGAAGTAATTAAAAAATGCAGTTGCATTAGCAGTGTGGAGTGGTGCCTGTGTCTCAGTCCTGCAGGGACTGCAGGTTTCCACAGGAGAGCGTTGGCCCAGGACTGTCAGTGCTGATGGGAAAAGGGTGCCAGAGTGAGTCAGTAGCATGACAGAATCCACAGTGAAACTGTCCTGTAGGGAAAGACCTATAAAACTAGAAGCACTTTAACTTTGCTAATCTATTTAGCATTTAACTTTCTCAGTAATACAATTTTATAATGTTTGGAATAGTATTTTCCCAGGCTTTTCTTGAATATATATGTAGTGCAGTACTATTTCCCTGGGTACCAATGGAGGGAGGTCGCAGCTGGCAGAGCATTCCCTGAGCAGAACCTCCAGGTGCCTCTCCAGTTATGTCCCCAACCCTTCTTTCGGAAGCTGTGATAGCACAGGGAACTAATTGTCCTTAATCTGGGAGCAGGGATACAGAACTTTAATTTCCCTACAGACATATGTCCCGGCTTTTGGGGAATTAAGTTATCCAGTGACCTTTTATTAATGTCTATGCTTTAAAAGCAGCTTCAAAGGCCGCAGCAGCACTTCACAGATCAGCACCCGTGCAGCCAGAAATAATGAATTTATGCTCTGGCCGGCCGTGGCATCCAAATCTAACAGACTTGATTAAAAGGAGCAGCTGCAGCAGAAGCTTAGCCTGGTCCAAACATGATTATGCTCCCCAGACCGTGCCAACAGCCCAATGCGTTATTCCAGCAGCAATCAGGGTCCAGCAGGGAGCTACAAAGTTGATCAAGGGACTGGGGAATCTCTCCTGAGAAAAATGGCTGAGGGAGCTGGGCCTGTTCAGCCTCAAGAATAGACAACTGAGAGGGGACCTCATCAATTGTATCAGGGTATCAAGACGGGCTGCTTGGAGGATGGAGCCGGGAGGATGGAGCCGGGAGGATGGACCAGGCTCTGCTCAGCGGTGCCCAGCAACAGGACACGAGGCAAGGGGTAGAAACTGATACTCCACCTGAACATGAGGAAGAACTTCCTTATTGTGCAGTGACCGAGCACTGGAGCAGATTGCCGAGAGAGACTGTGGAGTCTCCCTCCCTGGAGATACTCCAGAATGGGCTGGACACAATCCTGTGCCATGTGCTCTGGGATGACCCTGCTGGAGCAGGGAGGTGGGACCAGATGACCCCCCGCGGTCCCTCCCAGCCTGTCCCATACGTGTGACTGTGTGACTGTGCCCATCCGACCCTTCCCTCCGTCCCAGCTCCGCCGTGTCCCCGCCCGGGGGGCAGAGGGGCTTCGGGATACACCGAACCGCCCGCCCACGCCGCCAGTCCTGCCTCGCGAACCAAGAGGACGCCCGTCGCATCCTCAGTTTGCCGCGCCCGGCCGCACCCGATTTTTCTTCCTTTCCCCCACCGCGGCGGCCGAAAGCCGCCCTTGCGGCCTCGCTTTGGCGCGGGCCGCGCCGATTGGCCGGTTTGAACGTTGGCGGCGCGGCGCCATTGGCGGAGCGCGGCGGGCGGACGGTTCGAATGCGGGGCGGCCCCGCCCCCCTCCCGCTCGCGCCCGTCCCTGTGCGGCGGCTCGTGCAGCGCGCGCGGCGGCTCCGCAGGTGAGGGGAGAGGAGCGGGCGGGACGGGACGGGACGGGGCTGCGCGTTCCCGACCTGGCCGGGGGCAACGCCGGGCTCACACCACCGACACCCGGCCCGGGGCAGCCGGGCAGGCAGCGGCAGAGCGCCCGAGGGGAGAGCGGGGCGGGGGTTGGGCCGGACCGGGTCAGGGGGGCCCGCGCGGCGGGCGGGCGGGCGCTGCCCGCCCCAAACGGAGCTCGGCGACCTCCCGCAGCCGCGGGTGACTCGGTCAGTACCCCGTAACCCCTCCGGCCCCGCTGCCCGGGTCCCGAGCAGCGCGGGAGGTGCGAAGGGCCGGCCCCGGCCGTGCCCTGCAGTTAACAATGACACTCGGGACCGGCGTTCCCTGGCGGGGCTGACAGGGAACCCCGCGGGTTTTACATACTGGGGCTCCTGCGAGTGAGTAACCACCGAAAAGTGGTGGACAGGGTGTGTTTGTTTTTTTTTCAGTTCCCTGCGGGAGCTTTCTGCACACACGCACAAAAATATCTTTCTCCTTTGAGTCGGTGCCCACTCGCATTTCGGGATGTGGGTTTTCTAGTTTGAAGAGAACAGTGTTTCACGTTACACCTTAATTAGTAACAACTAACGAGCTGCTAAAGACCTGGCACAGTTCCAGCGACTTGGCTGTGGTCAGGATAGTAACTGTTCACCCTCATTTGCTGTTTCCTTTTCCTGTTCATTGCAGGGATAACCACAGCAATGGATAATTACACAAAAATAGAGAAGATTGGGGAAGGTAAGTAGGGGGAACAGTGAGACTTGTAATGCTCCACAATTTGAGCTATCGGGTGTCACAGAAGCTCTGTGCACTCTGGCTATTAAAGGAACCACTGCGATTCAATTATCTGGCTAAATAAGACTGTGGCTTTCTGTGGTAATTATTTCTATATGTAAAAGCTCTCAGCCAGCCCTTCTTTTGAAATGACATGGTCTCTAGAAACAACTGCCCAGTGCTGAAACGTGTCTGCCTTCACACTGATGGCTGACGGTGTAATTCTTCCGGGTGGGAGGAAATATGTTCTGAGTCCTGAAACCAGCTTTGCACTTCAGGAAGCTCCCCTGTTCCTCCATGTATGAACTTACCAGTTGTTCCTGAAGTTGTGCTACACGGCATACTTTTGCTTGGAGCTGCTGGTAGGGAGTAGGTGTTTGTGGATTATCCTGCTTTGATTATATCCAGGCACTGCGGTTGTCAAGGCAAAGTGCAGACTGTAAACATCTGTGGAGAAGCGAATTTTAATAGTTAATTTACTGTGAGACACTAACAGAGTGGTTTCAATGCAGATGTTACAGCCCCCTTTTACTGGAAATCCAACCTATGTTAACTGTAGAAGTCAATGTGTTTTATAATGCTTTAATCTTATGTAGACTTGAGAATTTGAAGTATGTTGCTCTGAGAATGTGTTCTGAGGTAATTGCAAAATGTGTGTGTTTGGATCTTGCAACAAAGCTTTGTAACTGAAGCCTTGTGCATGAATCTTTGGAAGAAACTAGTCTGAGCTTCATGTGAGGGATTAATGCTTCAAGAAGGGTAAAAAGAAAAGGTTTACACTGTCTTGGTTTGAGGGTTCTACTTCTGTGAACACTGATGATTAAAATGGATTGATTTGAGATTTAATACTTGTTCCAGTTTTAGCTTCTGCTGAGACCCACAGCACTACCCTCTCCCCTACTCTGAGGATTGAGCCAGAGGTATTTCTATAGATCAGCCCCATGGATGGTTTGATCTCAGATTGCAGAAAGAGCACTGCTTTTATGTGCAGCTAAACCTTCAGTGTTTTAATATGATTTATCATTGACAAAATCATAACTCCACGGGGATGAGGCAGTATTGTGATCTTGCCTGGAAGTTAATCAACACAAAACTCGAATAGTATTTGATTTTACAACTGCATCTTCCAAATATTCACCTTTCACACTTAGGCTACTAAGTACCCTGACAGTTTATGGGTGGCAATCTTTAAACAAAGAGAAATTGCTTGGTAAACTGCCAGAGTTAAATAGGTCATAATCAAATCAGGGCTAAGAGTTGGACTTGATGATCCTTGTGGGTCCCTTCCAACTCAGCATACTCTGTGACTTGCAAGGACTTTGCCTATGTTAGCAGTTCATATTTGCAATGACTTATCTGTACCTGAAGCTGGTACTTTCTATATGTGTTTCACTGTCTTTTTGTTCAGGTACCTATGGTGTTGTGTATAAAGGTCGTCACAAAACCACAGGCCAGGTGGTTGCAATGAAGAAAATACGTCTAGAAAGTGAGGAGGAAGGTGTTCCAAGTACTGCTATCCGAGAAATTTCTCTATTAAAAGAGCTGAATCATCCCAATATAGTCTGGTATGCATATACTGGTATTTAGCTTAACTTTGAAGGGCACTAGGTCCCTTCAGATAATAAATTATTTTCCCACTGTTTTAGTGAGGTGAGAACCACTTTGCTTAATACAGTGTCTGATTTGCAGCAAATAGTTAAATACCCAAATTTCATTATTACACCAGTTTTCTAATTAAGCCTTCCTCGTGCTGCCTCTTACCATTCAAGGAATCTAACAAATTTTGGCTGATTTAGAAATTTATGGAAATTATCTTCAGAGAGATTATTGTGAGAATGGAGGCAGCATCCTTCATGAAAACTGGGTGAAGCTGTTCCTTTAGGCAGTCTCAAAATCTGATTTGCTACCTTGGAATAGAGCTTTGACTTGAGTGTTCTTAAGTGAGCCCCTGTCACCAGTCACCTCCCTGCTGCTCTGTAGCAGGAATTTATGTGCTGTGTGTGGTGCTGTCATAGTTGGCACATCTGAGCTACAAGTGAAACTTCCATCAGTGACTACTTGACATGTAGAAATTGACTGCAGCTATTGTCTTCCCCACAAAATATTTGCTTGCTCTTTGACGTAGCAAAATACTTGATCTTTAACGTGCATTAAAACTGGGCAAGTTCCAGCTGGGTGGTGTCTCAATGTATGTATGCTTGGGTTTAGGAAACCTTAAACTCTAATAAGGATGAAGGAGATACTTAAAATGTGTGCAAAAGCCTGCTGTGTCTGCTAGGTTCCTACTGTAATGTTCCCTTAAACCCTCCTAGTAATCAGGCTCTGCTGTAATAAGCCAGCTTCAAAGAGAAGTCAGGCACCAACACCCACAGGTGTTTGTTGGTTTTTAAAGACAGCAGTATTTTTTCCTCAGGCTCCCTGTGTCTGATATGAGGGAACATAAGGAGGAAGCATGTAGGTTTTTATCTCAGTGACACTCTTTCAGATACACTTGATTTTCCAGATGACAGTATAAGTCACTAAGATGTTTGAAGACTTTTAAGACTTCCGTAATAAGAACCTGGAAATGTCTGTTGGTATCCCTGTTGAGAGGGGAAATGTAACTGAGTCCATGCATTTTGCAGTGGAGTTAATTGTATACTCAATTTTTAGTCTTCAGGATGTTCTTATGCAGGATTCAAGACTGTACCTTGTCTTTGAATTCCTTTCCATGGATCTGAAGAAGTATTTGGATAGTATTCCATCTGGCCAATATTTGGAGCGTTCACGTGTTAAGGTAATGAGGACAATTTCTTAATATAGGAGGGAAATTAATCTAAGGATGACCTAGTAAGCTATAAGCAGCTCGTATTTGCAGTATAATTAACTCCTTGAGGAGAAATTAAAGGTTAAATAAGCAGCTGTGGATAATAAATAAAATGTGAGTTTTGCTCTCAAATGCTGCTTCAAATTCTTTTAATTACTGAGATTAAACTGCCTTAAACTAATCTTAAAAATTAAATTGTGTGGCTTTTTGGTTGATATTAACTCTATCTGCAATGCTTTGGATCTCCATTTCCTAATACTGTGGGGTGAGCTAATGTAAGGGAACACCTTTGTGTTGCAAACACTGATGTGTACTGAAGGTGACTCCTTTGTTTTTTTCCTCCCACTTCATCCTTTCTAGAGTTACCTGTACCAAATCTTGCAAGGTATTGTCTTTTGCCACTCAAGGAGAGTTCTTCACAGAGACTTGAAACCTCAGAATCTCTTAATAGATGACAAGGGGGTGATTAAACTGGCAGACTTCGGATTGGCTCGAGCCTTTGGAATTCCAGTGCGGGTCTACACTCATGAAGTGAGTTGGAACATTCTTTTGGTAGTTTGCACAGTGCTTACTAGATTCCTGCTAAAAAAGAATCATGCAGGTTTTGAAGTTATAAACTAACAAAACAATCAAAAAGTTATATTTTGGTTTTCCAAAACAGTTTTCCACCTCTTTAACTGTGGTTTTACTCTGAAGTTCCAAAGCATCTTATGAATCCCACTATTACCTTGACAGTGAATCAAATGGGCTGGAACTTGTTGCTCACTGTCTCATAAGGGCATTTTTGCTTCACAAAGCACTCAAGTTTAAAGGTTTTACTGGATGGGTGCTAAAGGCTTCCTGCCCTTTGGGAAGTAGTGTAGGCAACTGCTTGGATTGCAGCAGAAACTACTGCGGTGGGACTTGTTTATCTACAAATTCAGTTTTAAACTAGTATTTTCACTAAAACTTCCAGCACCAGCTGTTATTTTAACCGAAGAAGCTGAGAATGCTGCTTAATAACAGATGGGTTGTTGTGTTTGCTGTCGGTCAGAGGACCTGATTTTACAAACTTAACCCACTTTCTTGTTCAATAGGTAGTGACACTGTGGTACCGGTCCCCAGAGGTGTTGCTGGGATCTGTTCGTTACTCTACTCCTGTGGATATTTGGAGCATAGGTACCATATTTGCTGAGCTGGCAACTAAAAAGCCCCTTTTCCATGGGGATTCAGAGATTGACCAGATCTTCAGAATCTTCAGGTATGTTAGGCTGAACCTTCCCTGCAACCTGTGTGGCACCACACAACAGCTGTGTGCTTGTTACAAGCATAGTCATGCATACAGATTTCAGACTAAACTGCTTAATATTCTGCTTATGCCTGCACAGAGCTTTAGGGACCCCCAACAATGAGGTATGGCCTGATGTGGAATCCCTGCAAGACTATAAGAACACATTCCCAAAATGGAAACCTGTCAGTCTTGAATCACAAGTCAAAAACTTGGATAAAGATGGACTTGATCTGCTGGCTGTAAGTATTCTTTCTTAAACTGCTGAACTGAAAGGGGCTGTTTCACATACTCCAGAATACACAAAGCTACACTAATTAGCTGTGGCCAGAAGGGAGATATGGAGATCTTCAAATTATCAGCAGTGGGATGAGCTTTCATTCTTGTAGATCTGACACCCTGTGTCACATTCACTCAGGTCATAAGTAATACCAGACTACTTTTCACATTAACCAAGTTATGCCTCAGCTTTTTTATGCTAATAAGCCAGGTACAGCTTGAAAGTGAGGATGAGCTTTTACAACCAGGTCTAGGTGAAGGGTTAGTTTCTAGTGCTGCTGCCAGCACTAACTGTGATGTGGCTGTAAGTCTGCTGATACAGTTGGAAATGTTTATTTTATGGTAGCACATAGATTAATCTTGGTGGTCTCATCTTGGTTAAACTTCCATGATGGTCTTAACTGCATAAATAATGATGGAAACAGCTGAATGTATTGATTAGCTGTGAGACCAGAGACTTAGTTTGTCTATCTCAATTGCTTTTAAATTTTGAGTTAAAGATTTTTGGCTGTGGTGTAAAACTTTTAACTGACACATTTTGTATCAAGTGTGAGTTTCAGTTAGTTCTGTGGCCATGCAGTAAAACTACCAGACCAGGCTTTTAATTGATAAGCCAAAGGACAACCAAGCTACATTATTACACTTCAGTACATCCAAGAACACACCTAAGCTGTTCCATGCAGTGCTCTCCCAGCCCATGTGCTGCCACTGTGGACTAATTTAGGTCACAACTTCAGTGTGTTCTTGGATGTACTGAAGTGTAATAATGTAGTTTGGTTGTCCTTTGGCTGTTCTAAAGCTGCATTTATACAGTGCAGACTTACCTGTGGGGTTGTGGGGTGGCTGATCTGTGTGTGAGATAAGCTGACACTTCAGAACCACCTTGGTACAAGGGCAGCCTTGTACAGCCATTGCCTGTGCATGTGGCTCATGATTTCAAGCAGTCACAAATTAGTTTTTAACCATATTGCTATGGCTGTGGCAAAATACTCTGAATGAAGCAGTATTACCCAAGAAGCTCGAATGACCACAAATTCTGTTTGGGTTTTTTTGTTTGGGGTTTTTTGGGGGGTGGGGTGTGAACAGGGCCACAATTTACACTGACAACATGAACATTTGTTAAAGATGTAGCTGTCTTGGGTAGCTCTGAATGTTGCAACAGAATTGTCTTACACAGATAAGTGACTTAAGCTGACATGTTTCCCCTGTGACCACTAACAGCATCATTATTAAATCAGTTTGAAATAGAATTGTTACTGATTGTATTTACAAACTAAAATCAGTTGTTTGATTGGCAAGAGAATCTTGCTGATACACTTAACTGACCTGCTAAGCACTCATCTGAGCTTAGGGGTGGCTTCACTATGTAAAACCAGTGTTTTGGGCAAAAAAACCCTCAATGCAAGTCTCAAAGTATATAAAATTCTCTTAAGGTCTTGTACAGTTTTGCCTTAATTTGATAAATGTTGATATTTTAGTTTGCTAATAATGCCTGGTGACAGTGGTATTCCGGTGGGAATCCCTTTGTTTCCTATGGCACTTTTAAGCCTGAAGCAATAACAGAACATATATAAATAATTAGTATGTAAAGTAGCTGTCTTTGAAAAAGTCTTAACACAAAAATGTGTAATTCAAGTTGTTCGAGTGAGGTTGTAAATTTAAGACCTTCATAAGCTAAATGATTTCTGTGGCCAGCATTTGAAAGCACTTAGTGGCTGTCATCAAAGGCTTTGAACAGACAACAGATTCCAGGAAAAGCTATGTTCCAGACTGCTCAGGGAAGAAATGGTCATTTAATCCAGCACCTGAAGTGCTGTAGTATCAATGTCACACCACCCCTTTTACAGAGAAATTTGCCTCTCTGAGTCAATTTTAAGGGAACCTTTGATAACAGTATTTACTATAGGACACTGTTCAGGGATACAGCTAATGGGAACCTGTCACAAGGTAAAACTGGACCTGCAAGGTGAAATCCAGAGGCAATGTAGTATTTGGTACAGGTTCAGAGAATATAAATGCAAATTCAGAGGCTTAAATCAACTCTGAAGACTCCCTGTAGGACGAACTGTAAAGATAGTTAAATGTCAAGACTGAACAGTGGGCAGAGTAATACTGGTTAGGTTTTGTTCTGGAAGACATTTGTGGGGATGAGGGAGAGGCAGCTGGTAGAATTCTGATTACTTAAATTTTGAAATGGGCTGTTCTTTAGTAAGGAGACAAACACTTTACAGAGACTTTGCTAGATTTGGGTCTAGTAGAAAAGTGCTGAATGCTTCATTCCTTTTTTGACCCCTTGTATGATAGAAACTGTAGATGCTTTTTAACTGCTAGCAAAAAATTTTTTTGCCTGTTCTAGAAAGTTCTGGGGCTATGAAACCCCTTCTTTCTGCTCTCATCCCCTTTACTGAGGTATTCAGTTGAAGTAACTTATTGCAAAGAAACTCAAGTTTTAACTCTTCTTTTCAGCTCTACCTGCTTGTAATCTACTTTCCTGTTTGGATTTTGAAACTGAGTGATGACTCTTATATTTTAACTGTAAAGTCTTTCACCAAGCTGACTAAAAGCAATTTGACATCACTTTCTTCAATGTCAGTAATGAAACAAATATAAGCTGTTTTGGGCTTTAACAGCCTAAAGCTTATTAATTTCTCTTAGTAAGAAGCTGAGACAAATAATTATTGCCACTTGTTGCTGGTGCTGGATTTAGTTCAGTGCATGTGGAACCCAGATCCAGGCAAGGGTTTGGTCACTGAACAGGAGGGTATGTGTGAACCTTCACCTGGAGATGTTGTGCACTGCCACTGCCCTACCCATGACCTCTCCAACTGTGAGAAATCATGGAACAAAGAGGGAAAATGTCTTTATGGTTATTTGATGATTATTATTATGGTTAAATATCTACCTGTTTGACATGATTTTAGTTCATATTTCATGAGGGAGTAAGAGTGTTTCTTTTTTTTTCTTCCAGAAAATGTTAATTTATGATCCTGCCAAAAGAATTTCTGGGAAAATGGCCCTGAACCATCCATATTTCAATGATTTGGACAAATCCATTCTTCCTGCTAGTCTGATTAGGAAATAACAGACCTTTGGACTAAATCATCCACAATGGAATATTTGTGATTACTTTCACTCTTAAGTCTGTAATCTTTATGTCTGTCTTTCTGCTCTAAAACTGTGGCTGTATTCAGTTTGTTTTGTTATAAGTGTTATCTAAATGTAAATATTAACCTTTTAGTGCGGAGTTCAAATACAATGCAAATATTGCTGCAATTAATGCAGTCACCTTTCTATAAATAAAGCTTTACACCCAGTGAAGGACTGAACTTATTTCCAGACTATGGTTGCTCTGCAAGGACTCTTGTTTTCTTTGGAATGCACTCTTAAGGTTCCACTTGGCCAAGAAAAGCTGCTAACACTACATTGTTCTTTATAGGATAGGAAATTCTTGTGAAGTTTGAGTTGTTTCTGTGTCATGTCAGTTCCAGTTTGACCTCAGAGTGGCAATAGAGGTGCTAAGGGATGTGTACATTGAGATGTTGAAGAATTGCAGCTTACTAAAGTCAAGTAAATGGCCAAACTAATTTTAGGGTTTGAGTTTTTGAAGGCAGCTGCAAGTCTGTATTTGAGAAAAATCCCTTGCTTTTCTGGAAGGCCCAAGAATGTACCTAGATGTTGGCAACTCCTGGACCAGTTAAGGTATGTTATCTTAAATTTTACATGGACTATCTATACAAATGTATAACTGCCCAACAGGGCCCCTTCCACTCTGCTTGTAATGCAGTTCTACTTTAATGAGAATCAGAGAATCCCCTGGATTATGCTTGAATTTGGAAACCAGTCTGTCTTCATATAGGAATAGTCAAGTAAATGTTGACTTAACGTGACTGCAAGGAATTGCAATCAAAGACTCAGATACTACATGGCTATAGACTTTGCCATAATTACAGCAGGAGCTTTTTAAAGCTCCCCAGCATTTAACTGAACAGATGAGAGTACTGTAAAAAGTTCAAATATGTATTTACTAATAGTTGATTGTTTGTTACTTAAAGTTACTTAATTGAAGGTGGGGGAAAGAAGATAGTGATGGGTGACTTTTTTTTTTCTTTCTGTTAACACCAGTGATAGGATGCAATTTTAAGACCAAGTAGTAGGGACCTAATTGGTCTAGTTTTGAATTTAGTAACTTGATAGGGGCTTTACAGGCCAAGGGATTGTATTGCTGGTGATAATTGGTTACCTCAGTGTGTGGAAAAGAGGGGAACCTGCCAGTAACTGCTCTAAAAATCAGAAGCTAATGGAAAGGCAAACTAAATTTTTTGTTGCTTGCAATACTGGTAAAGCCTTATTTTTATTCTGTAAGTAGCTGGTGTCTGTCTCAATTTCATGTCACATGGTGAACACTTTAGTACTCTGGTTTGTTAGTTAGGCTAAAGTTTCTAAAGAAAGCTGCTTTTCAAACAATAATTTGAGGAGTCTCAATCCTTGTCTACCCAGGCACTGTTAACTGGTGGTGTAACATCGTTGTAGTTCTGAATGAACTATTATAGTGCTCCAAGTAAATAGGAGGGGGAAAGGAACATAAGTGTCCCTCTGTGCCTGAGGTCAGATCAGGTGGCAAATACCATACTCAGAGACATGAGTCACTGAAACAGCTCCACTCTGAAACATTATCAAAGTTGTCAATGAGGCAAATCACTCCCTTTAGGGGAAAATACATCATTGACTCTTGGTAACTGCCCTGCTGCTGGACCTGGCATGTCAAAGGTTTGTGATGTTCAAGTTTTGGCCATCTAAAACTCCATTTTATGCTGGTAAAAACTGGTGGTGCCTTACACTTCAGGGGTTTAAGCCATTGTGGGTGATAATCAGCAAACCTATTTATTGCTACCTATTGCAGTAGCTTTCTCCTGACTGTTGTGAGAACTGGGATGGAATTACTTTATGTAAAAGGATTCTGCTCATGTTTAAAATAAAGTTCCATGATGTAATGTTACATCAGTATTTCCTCTGGTGCTGTGGCTACTCAGTATCACGTCTTCTACTAGAGCACAGAAAAACCCAGCTGACAATGATAAACTTATCTTGGTGTTTTACTTAACTTGTGTGTCCTCTATCCCATTAGAAAGTAATGTAGGTGATAAAGTTTGGTGTATACAAGAATAGGATTTTACACAGAATCAAATTAGGGGTTTGGTGATGGACTTTAAGTTGCAAAGCAAGCTTTGTTTTTTTCTGAACAGCCAACCACCTACTAGGTACTTGTAGATTGCTTTTATTTTCCTCAGACATAATTAATTTCAGTGAGAATTAGGTATTGCCATCTGCTGCTTTTAAAATAAGTGGTTCTTAAAAAAATAGATTTTACAGGGAACAAAAAAGAACACGTTGACTTTCTCAATCCTTGAATGGGATAAATACTGCAAAAGCTGATGTAAAAAAAAAATCTCTGTAACTCTGCATGTTCTGGGGAGGTGTTGGGTCAGAGGTGGTCCTTCCTGGGCCAGTACTTTTGCTGCAAGTGTTCAGTGGATCCATCCTCTCTTTCCTTTGGATGGGCAGAGCAGGGGTGGCTTGGCAGACATAACCTGTTTCCAAGTTTCATTTACAATCTGTTCTTTCCCAGAGACTGTCTTCTCATGTGTGGTTTCCTATTGTTGTTTATGTGCCTTTATGGCACCTGGAGATGGAACAGGGTCAGCAGATAGACCTTTTCCAGAAATTGCTGCTACTAACTATGCACAACTCATCTCTTCATGCATTTTCCTCTTACCCAGATTTCACAATCCCTAGCAATTTGATCATAACTGTGGTATCTTTTGCTTGGTTTTTTGTCTTAAATATTTTCTCCTGTCATACATCAGCCACTTCTAGAGTCATGTTTGCTTTTGAAAGTGTGTTTAATGTCCTTGGAGGCTGTCATTCTAACCCCCCCCTGGCTGTGTGCACTGCCCAGGATTTACTGGGGTAGGAGAAGCAAGAAGGTTCATGGAAGAGAAAAGATGATGTTTCTGGTAAGGGCAACTCCAGGAAGATCAATACCCAGCGCTTCCCACCCAGAGGCTGGAATGCTCTGCATTAACCAGACAAGTGTATTCCCTGCACCTGGCCTAGATCAGGCCTCTGGAACATGGAATTTGCTAGGAAATGAGGATGTTACCTGCTGTGGGACACTGTGTACAGTTAGTGCCAAAGAGAATAAGGGTAAGGTGATGATGTGTGTGACTAAGGGAAGGAGGTTAATGATTAAAAAAATCTTATTAAATCATAGAATCAGATGGGTTGGGAAGGACCTCTGAGATCATCAAGTCCAACCCTTGATCCACTACCACCACAGTTACTAACCAGACTATGGCACTAAGTGTCACATCCAGTTTGTTCTTAAATACCTTCAGGGATGGAGAATCCTGAACAATTAAAATTGGAAAGTGTTCCTTATGTATAAGCTCGTTTCTGAATGAGGACTAAAGCTGCTCTTAAATAATAGAACAGTCCTGTGAGATACCAGGCTTTAGGGGCTGGGGAGGCACTGCCTTGGGACAGTCCTGCAGCAACTGGTACCTACAGCTTTGGTCTAATCTCTGTGGTGCTACAAGAGGACTGACTGCAGCTTTTCACTGTGTGCGCAGATCTGTTTCCCATATCTGTGTAATCAGTTTTCTCTAGGAGGGAGGGGATGTCAAGCCATTGTGACATTGCTAAAAGGATCATGTAAACAACCTCCCCTGCTATTAATTACCTAAGGAACCTTCAGTTGCTCAGGAACACATACTACAAAGTGCTCCTTTGCTACTTCATCTGTTGAAGCATGGGTGAGTGTAAGATTTATGTTGGTCCAGTGGGCATGGGAAATGTACCTACTGGAGTCAGAGATACCTATTCAGTCACACTGCAATTGCATTTGCTATACTTAAAATTACTTTTAAGCAGCAGCAAATAAAGCTTCTGCAGCAAATGACTGAGAACTTACCAGTGTTCCCATGTCAGTATCTGGAGTTGCTTCTGAACAGCCAGTTTTGAACAGCAGTATTTCCTGCTTGGTGCCTGCAGACCTGCAAGAAATCACTACCTCTGGCTCAATTTGATTTTATTTTGCATCATCTTTGTAAAGACTGAGCAGGAATAAGGAAACATTGATACAGAGGCCCTACTTCATTAAGCCTCACTCTCAACAAAGCCTCTTGCCTTATTTTCTGACAAGCTGCATCAATTTATGGAGTAATCTAAAAATTTCCCATTGCTTGGACCACCAGCTGCTCTGGTTTACATCGGCTGCGTCAGTGGCTGATTCCAGGTAGTGGCTTTTGATTTTGTTCCCACTGTATTCCTGTATAATGCACTGTCTCCTCGCATGTAAGTGTCAGCAGGGTGTTCCCCTCTGTTGTTGGGCATATTTTACTTCAGCCTGGCTATTTCAATATATTCTCCTCGTGTTTGAATCAATAAAGTCTCTATTGATGCTGCTGCTAACAAATTAATTGACTGATCACAAATTTATATCTCCTGTAGAGGTGGCTGCTGCCTTTAATGAAAGAATTGGAGGTGTAGCTGGTCTCTCCAGTTGCTAAAGTGACAGGAATTATGCCCTTGGGGATAATTAGTGGCTTTACAACAATAGTTATATTCAGTTCTTTGAATTCAGTGAAAACCTTTCAGCTGACCTCTGTAGGTTTAGACTAGACTGTTGGAGGGGGTTGTTTTAGAAAATATTTTTCAAGACTATTGTAAGTGGCCATCTACTGAATTTAATTTTTAAAAGGTCCTGCCTACAACTCACAAAATATCCAGTGAGTGCAAGGCAATGTGTTTGACTGAGATTCCAAACCTGTGATCAGGGTAATTTCCAGCTGGATCCTTAGTCCTGCAGGAACATGCATTTCCCATGACAGCTTAGACTTGCTTAGTAAGTGATGCCCATGGGCCCCTCTAACCCAAATAAGGCTAAAAGAGCTTCCCTCTTTTTGATTTGCTCTGCACTTACTGCTTTTCTTCGCACAAGACCCATTAACTATCACTTTTCCTGCCAATTGTTGGTCTGTAGGAAGAGGTTTTTTGTGTTACAAAGAAAAAAAAAAGATTGTGCCTGTATCATTGAAAGTCCTCATTGCTATTCCCTCCATTTCCAACTACCCTTCAGTGCTGTTTTTCTTCCCCTCTCTTATCTAGTCTGTTGCCTTAAGAGGCATCAGAGATGGACCTTTTTTAAGGCTATTCTCCTTCACAGTCATTAGAGGAAGAACATCATAGCCAAGCCAAGACCGACTCTGCTTTCAGTGGGGACTAAAGACATGGAGGAGGGTTCTCTAAAACCTGAGGTTGTCCCACCTTGACTCTTTCATATCAGAGGTGGGTTCAGACTCTAAAATACTCTCAATTGGCAGCATGGGGGATAAAAAGAAAGGTCAGTCCTTTTCACCCTGTAGGTTCTTTTAATGGGTCATGCTGTGAAGAGTTTACTGCTGTGGCCTAGCAAGTCTTCAGACCTCTGTGGAGATCAGGAAGGATTTGACTAAGTGAAGGAAGGCAGGGGAAAGAAAGACTTAGGTCTCTTAGTGTCCCTCTTCGTGGGTCACCTTTGGTAGCTCCCCCACAGGATCTTGAGCTTTCTTGTGTTACCTCAGAACAGCCTCTCATCACTCAGTGTGAGCAAACCTGAGCTGCTGTGCTCCATTTCAACCCTTTGCTGTGTAAACCCTGGACAGCAATGTAAATATTTCACAGCTGCTTTTGAATTATGTTTGCTCTGGGCTCTGAGCATGTAACACTTTGTATTACAAATGTGCCTGACACCTGCCAATTTTTCCCCCCACAATGCTGAAATATGTTTCTGAAATATCTATTAACTCACTGGCTGCAAGAAAGGAGGGGGATTCTATCAGATTTATCTTGATCTATTTTGATTTTAAAACTATAATCTGAGGACAAGGAATTATAGCTTCTATTAATTACTTCACCCAGCTCAGAATCTCATCCTGTGATGTACTGGAACTACTGACTTGCTGGGAAGCTGAAAGTTACTCAGCATCCTTTGGTGACAAGCAAAAGGAGAAAAGGAAGAAGCAAACAGTGTAGAACACATAAAATCAGCAGAGGGATGAGAAAGCTTAAACTACTTTATGCTCCTTATGAGGAAAAAAAGTCTTTCTTCAAAGTTGTCAAAAAAATAAAAATGGATAGTAAAATAAAATCTAAAATACTTTGGGGAAATGTATTATTACTTATTTTTTAATCTCATTGTGAAAATCTAGTATTTTTCCTTGGATCAGTAATTAATAGATTTTGGTTTCGTACATAAATGTACGAAAGTAAAAACAATGGACCTGTAGCAAACGTTATTTCAGAAGGACTGCTGCAAGACAAAGTCCTGATGTGTATTTAGGATAAAAGTTCTCTTATTTCTGAAGTTTCTTTGTGTTGCCCCTCCTGTGGCCACGCGGTGTCACTCTGGCACCTCGCTACTGCCAGCCAGGCAGGGGGCAGGGAAGAGGAGAAAAACTCTGACAGAGTCTCCTGGCTCCATGAAAAATTGAAGGGTATTTATTTTCTGGTAGGCAGCCAGGCTGAAAATACTATCTGAATTGAAAGCCTTTCATGAAACATCTGGGCAGTTAAATTTTGCAAACTTCAAAGATGTCCAGTACCGTCCTAACATACTGATTTCTTTCTTTAGTGAAGAATCACTTAGGCTAATGCACAAAAGCCTGTATAAACCATTCCATGCTGAAATTAATAATCAGAATGACTATGCTTAATAAAGCAAGTATCACAGGAGTGCCAGTCAATACAGTTAAACTACAACAGGCTCATAATCAGTCTCTCAAATTGCTATCAATTGTCCACAGTGGTCAGTTTGGAAGTGATTTTTTTTTTTTTAAAAGTCTCTGTGCTTAGAGATTTTCCATTCTGGAGTTGATATGCGTGTGCAAAATTGTGTCTCTGGTTTTGTTTTGCAGTCTATCATTTTCTAAGTACCTTTCATAAGCTTGACTAGGTTCTCTGCTGGTAAAACATAATAATAATAATAATTAATAATAATAATAGAGTCAAGTTTATAGCTGTTCAAAATTTGGTCCTCAATACTGACTTTAAATATAAGGTCTTGTTTTTACTTGTTGATATGTATTCTTCTAAAGGCAAAAGCTTTTGGCTAAAAGCAAGACTATGTCAAATACTTCCCAGATGACTCGATCTGCTCTCAGAGACATGGGATTATACAGCCACATGCCTGCTAAAATTCCCTCAGTGCTGGTACATGAAGCATTAGGATTTTTTTCCCTCCTCTCAATGTAGAGAGTGATGTACAGCTACATAACTAGCCTAAGTTTACACTAATAATTCTGTTCACTGAGCTGCTTGAGGCAGAAATGCAAGTGCTAATGGGTAGGATAGTTAACTTTGATAGTTATCCTTAGGAATGAAAAAACACATTAATAATTTCCCAATTCTCATTCAAGTGCTTATAATATGGTCTAGGTAAAATTGCATTTTACACATAGTCATAAATAAATGTAAATACACAGCAGGTGTCCTCTCTTATGACATGTGGACGTGTCACGGTGCTTGTTCACTTATGTGGGGAAAAATGCTAATGCTGCTTCCTTATAATGGGTTGGTTTTCAAAGAGAAGTAAAAATCACACATAACGTACCCATCTCCACAAGTAACACTAATTTTAAGGACAGAGATTGAGTACAAAGCAAAAGAGAGTCTTTAGTAAAATCTGTCATTGACTTAACTCAGAGAGTCCCCATTTATCATTGTTCAGCTCCTGGAAACACTGCCAGAGATCCACTCTGTGATTTAACTCCTACTGCACATCCTCAGCACTCCAGACCAGAAGCCAGGCTGTGCTCTTTTCCAGCAGGAATGCTAAACCTCCCAGCTGCTGTCCAGTTCCAGAGCTGTGTTCTCAATACTCACTGCTCTGAACACACATGCTCAGGGGAAGGAGAGGCACCACCAAACCCTGCAGGTGGCAATGACCCTGTGCTTGGGGAGCTCCAGCCAACACTCAGCTTCTCACTGAAAAGCTACAGGAAAGAAATCTATGGAAGATGCTTTTTTGTTTTTTCTTGGAAAATTATTTGATGTATCCTAGCTAGAGTCCTCAGGCTGCTCCTGCCATGTACAATAAAAACTAGACTGGTCTCTTCAAAGAAAAAAAAACCTAGAGAAATAAGGTAGAGTTTATTTTGTTCTCATATCAGTAAGAAAAAAAACATTAGCTCTGACATTATGGTCTGCTGCAATGGAGAAATTATACATAGAAATTTACTCACCTATATAAAATATTTTTTTTCATGTAATATATATATACTTGAAAATGCTTTCTTAATGAAGAATAGTCCTGACTTAGAAAAAGACAAGTTTCTGAATAACAAAGAGCAGTGCTTATCCAGATTTTCCTTCTTCAAGCTTTGAACAAACATCAACTGTTTTAATTAGCCCTCAATACCTTTATATTGTCATTTGAACTGAGAGCATTCTCTGCATGTATCTAACAGTTATTTTAAACAGAGAGAGTATTTGCAAAGCAAATGATTCTGTTTTACAACCCCTCTGCAGCCAAGAACCATTAAAAAAAGGGTTTGCTTTGGTTCCACTGCTTGTTTGGTTTGATTTCTTTAATTCTTAGAATAGGAGTGAGTGGCCTTAAAATCCATTTGGTATGTTGCAATCTGGAGAGTATCTCCCAGGTGATGAAGCAAATAGTCTCAGTAGATGTGACTTAGAGAAGCCCATAGTGTCTAAGGAAGATGTGAATTTGACCTTTGGTATTTCCAGCACCATTTCTGCAACCCATTTTGTGTGAACGTGGCTGTTTGCCTGGGAGAAGCTAAAGCCAAGTTGCAGGCCCTGGGCCTTCTATTTGTAGACCACATGTGACAATTTTCCTCCTAAATGTGATTATTACATTTACAACAAAACACTGAGATGAAACTACCAGAAAACTGGAAACTAAGCTGTTCAGTGTTACCTCCAGCAGAGAGCAAAATAAACACATTCCTGCGGTGTGCTTTTCCATGGCCAGACTCAGATTTCATATCAAACAAATCCAGCAAGTGACAGGTCACAACACATGCCTTTAAAATAGCAGGGAAAGGAAAGCTTCTTCAGCAGCACCCAGACAAACAAAACCAGATCCCAAAATTCTGAAGAGCCTCAGAGTGTGTTATGGGCACATCCCAGGCAGCTGTTGGTTCAGTAGCCAGCCCACACCCACCACTGGTTATTCTTCCAGTCATTCTTTGTGTTTGGACAGAGACTGTCCTGCTGTCTAGATCTTAAGCCCTGTCCTGAAAGTATTCTGTTACTTCAGATCTCCTGGGGAGAAAAAACCCAACAAAACAAACCCAACATGCCACTGTATTACAACTGGGGCTTGCTAAGATTGAGGAGGAACACAGAAAAAGGAATAAACTTCCAGGCTTCCTTGCTTTACCAATGGCACAGTCAAACGAAAAAGTTATTCTGGGATGTGACATTACCATGAAGCAGCTGAACTATATTAGGTGATACGAGCTTTGAGCCTATGACAAATGGGAGGTAACCCAAGTTCAGTTCCTACAAAAAAGTATTAAAAAATAATAATAATTAAAACAAAAAAATCAGTCTGGTCTGAGTAACTGAGCCTTCAGAAAGTTCCCTGACCAGCAGGAAAGTTTCTCACCATCTGCCCCTACAATTTCAAAGTGACAGGCTCACAGCGTTTGCCATGATTTTGACAGTGCTTGACTTTGCTATTTTAATAATGTGGCTTCCAAAGGAAAGATTCTCCCATTCAATGAAATCTCTTATGAGGGCCCAGAAAGCCTTTCACCTTTTCAGTTTTTACCCCTGAGATTGTGGAACTGAGGGCACGGGACTAATTCAGGAGAGTTTCAGGCTATGGGAGTTACATGCAAGATGGAGGAATCAGTGTCAGAAAGATTTGACATTAAAGTAAGTGAAGGTTTATTATTATTACTTTGTTATAATTATTTTAATAATTTCTGGCTATAAAATTACAAGCTATGTGATCTCAACTGGCCCCATAGGACTTTCTGACCAGATAAAATAGTCCAGCTGAGACATCAATACTGGAGGCTTAATGTCCTATGACTACCTGGGAGGTCCCTGCCCCATCAGCAAACCCTGCTTGCAAAAAGAAGGACTGGCAGGAGCAGTGATGGGAACAGAACCAGACAAACCCATATAGACCTGTTTCATGAACTACCAATCACTCTCCTGGCAGGAGGAATCTTCCCTACAGGAGATAAAATTACAGCACAAGGAGCAATAGCCTGGACCACAAACCAGATTGACAGAGCACCCCCAAGAGCTTCATCATGCTGAAGGAAGGATACAGCCCCAGAGAGTCTCAGATGAACACATCCAAAGCATGGGAACTGCCCTAGTAATTCCCTCATATATTTAGTCTCATGTATTCCCCACAAAACCACAGGCTGTCAACAAATGCAGTGTGTGATATGGACAGAGGGAGCATCAAAGGAATCGCTTCCCAGGGAAGCGGTGAACGTGTCACCTGTACGGGAGGTCAAAGAGCAACCATGAGGGAGTGTTTTTCTTCTGTTGTGCAAAGGACAACAACACTGAAACACACTCTTTCCTCAGGCCTCGCTGCCTAATGGAACCAAGGAAAAAAGGTTATATTTGAACAATTTCAGGAAAACTTCAGCTGTGGACTGAAGGTGAAGCAGCAGCAGACACAAAAAGATTAAACACCACTATCTCTTTCTTTCATGATCAGCAGAATTCTCTTACCTTTTTTCCTCAAGATCCTCTGAAGAGATGCCCTCTTTGAGATCCAAACATAGTGCTGTAGTAGATGACTCCATACAGAAGAATGTGTCAAAGCTTATGAGGCTTCCACTAAGATTTAAAAATATTTTTTCAATCAAGCTCTTCTCCTTGCAAAATGAAAGCAATAAGGCATTATTGTGCTTAATAGAACACAATTTCAGCAGAAAAAGATGGATATAACAATTAAAATCTATGCTGGACTTAGTAGGTTAAAGCCCACTGAAACAAAGCCGAGGGAAGAGGAGCAGGGGAGAGACTGCAAAGACAGGAGGGCTATAAAAGCTGAAGCAGCAGCAGAGGTGATCCCTTCAGAGCTTGTTGATGGAGAGCAAGAGTTGTGCTCAGAGCTAAAGGAAGCAAAAGGTAAAGTGCTTCACACTTACCTGGCTTAAACTCATATTTTTTTTTCTTTTATGTAAAAAGTTGAAACTGGAAAATGGAGATTTTTATCTTCCAAGACCTACAGGAACCTTTTTTCCTTTGCATGAAATCTTCCATCCCATGGCACTTCAGTGGTTACCTGCTGTTAGCAGTTTAGGTCAACCATGTTTGTTTAAACTGTATGTTTGCTCCTAGACTGATCCAAGCGTTCCTTGCAGCTTCTTCTGTCCAGTTTTGGCATCTAAGGCTATAAGCCTTCTTCTCCTGGTTTCACTGGGGTTGGCTTGTACTAGTTCATAACATTACTGGATGCCTCCATTAAGAAAATAGTTGTAAATTCCCATCATCTTTGGACTTCAGACTCTGCTCCCTGCTGGTATACTACACTACTGTGCTAAAGAAAGAGGTGTTTAATTAAGGAATGAGTAGTAAAACATCTAATAACTGTAGGGATGAGCTGCCATGTGGGATATCGTGACCAAAAATCCCAGCTGGTCACTAATAGCAGAGAAAATGCTTTGCTCAAAGCTTTGAAGGATATTGTTGCTGTAGCTTTATACAGTGACTGAGGACAAATAGGTGTGGGGCTCTGTGCAGCTGATGTACTTAAAATTAACTTCCACAGAGTACTCCTTTCTATTACTTTTTCCCTATTCAGTGAGGTAATCCACCTACTTAAAAGAGGTGTTATGGTGCTAAGTTAATTAATCATAGTAATATGCTTTTATAGCACTGCCTGGTCTACTACAGAAAAGTTAATGACCAGCCACTCCTATTGCTTGAACTAGTATTTCAACAGCCCATTCAGCTTTTAATTTACCCTCTTCAGATGTTGTAATGCATTTTTTTTGTTTGACATATTTTCCTATTCTCCTGGCAACCTTCAAAACCCTCAACAAGCAGGTAAAATACCCCAAAGCAGAGGAAAGGAGCCTCATACTTATGAGGGAATATGATGCTCTTTCACAACTAGCCACACAGCTCTGTTTTAGCTAGCTCTGCAAAGGCAGATTTGATCTGAGGCAGGCTCTAATAGGTACAGCTCAGCAGAAAGCAGAGCCAAAAGGAAGCCATCTGTGCAGGTGGCACTCATCCAAAGGGAAGGGTGGGAAAGTTGTCCTAACGACTCACCTGTGGTACTGGCTAATGAGCTGCTCCAGTGCTTTCCTGCAGCTGGAGGTCAGAGGGTGATGGTACACAAGGGACTGAGTGAGTGCATGAGGCTTGCAAAGAGTCTTCTTAGTTAAGGTGAATGCAGGTAAATCCACTCATGGTGATGATTTGTGCATGTAACAACAAGCCCTCCTTTCTCCTGGTGCTGCCTACCATGCTCTCTTCAGCCTCCTCTAAATACTATTTTCCTTTTTTTTCTTACCAGTCCAAAAGGTGGTGAAGCATGCACAGTACTTCCAAGGGTCTAGTCTGCCAAACAGGATGCCACTGAGGCAGGGCAAGGACAGAAGCTGCTCTTCTCCCAGAACTTTAAATCCTCTGAACCTGGCTGTAGTTTTTGCTAGCCAGCTTAGTTTAGTACCAGTAGACTCAATGTTTACTCTTTTGACAAACACGGGTGTTCTGTCAAGGTGTGGGTCTCTATTAACAAACCCTGTCCCTAAGCCTCACATAAAAATGGCTCTCAGTCGAACCTGGGCATTTCCCAAAAGGCATTTATGGTAGATTAAGTGATGTGCTGGTATCCCCATATCTGGGAGGAGTGTGCCCCCTTCTTTCTTTCACAAGAAACAGTGGGAACTGGGCAGTGCCTCATGGCTCTGACTGTGCCTTGGTCTGTCCTACCTGAGGTGCTGCACAAGCTCTCAGTCACTGTCATTTTTCCTGTATTCTCACATGAATACACCCACAGTCATCTATAATCACACTTAATGTCCACACTTTGCTACACAGCTTACAAAAAGCTTAAGTTTCAAGAGGGAGGAGGATGCACAGGGAGGAAAGAACCATTTCAGTCTTAAAGGCAAGAGTAAACAGAGACTAAACTTTTTAAACCATATATAAAAATATATGGAAAAAATATGCAACTTAAACTAAAGGCATGAAGCCAGAAAACCAAAGTACAGCACCTCAGAGGGATGAGTTTGCTGTTTGAAGAGTCCTCAGCTCTGCTCCTGCTGCAGGGAGGATGCCAGGCTCTGCTCTGTCTGCTGGAGCTGAGAATTGAACTGGTGTGAGATGGCAGAAGTCAGCAGGTTTGAAGTCTCAATTTTAGGTGAAAAATTGCATTGTGAAAGCAGAAAGCTACATTAAAAAACACCCCACAACACTGATCCACTAGCCAGGAAGGAACTCATCAGAGACATATAAATAAAACTTCACACACTTTAATGTGTAAACCGCTCAACAAAATAAATTATGCTACGCTGGCAAAGTGGTAAAAGGCCTTAAGAAAATTGAAAAAGCTTATAGTAATGAAAGATTATTCCCAGTGCAATAAAAGAAAGGTGTATCACACTAAGTGATGGTGCTTTGTCAGCTTTGTCTGTGAAAATAAGCCAAGTGAGTAAGAAGCAAGACAGAGGGCAGGCAGAAGTGATGGCTGGACACAGTATTTACCTTGGCTCTCCACAGTCAGCAACAGGCTGATGGCCACACTCAAGGCAAGACGTACCTGCATATTTCCCTACTATCCCTGCTCACAGCAGTGATATCTTTTTTTAATATACTACTGTGCAGCTCCAGAACTGGAAAGTGATTAATTCCCAACAGGCAAAAAGGACTCCTAAAGAGCAGGGCAGCATAGATGACCCTGGGGATCACAACACAAAGAGCTGAATCTAACATGTTATTTGGGTGCTTGGTTAGGGCAAAATGATCCAAGATGACTTAAAATCCCTGGCAGATGCTGTATTTGTGCTGTGTATTCTCATATGATTTAGCATCATCCAGAACAACAACCAGCATTCACTGTGGACTATGAGGCCAGATTTCATCATTAAGAATATAGGGCAGGACTAATTTGTCTCAGTCCCAGGAGCTGATGCCTGAGTCTGGCTCCTGTGCTCAAAGGGGTATCTGTTTTGCAGTCTTTCTGTCTGTACACTCAGTCACTTCATGGATCTGACCTCTTCTAAAAGACTAATATTTGGCACACAACAATGGAATACTACAATCTTCAGGAAACATAACGCAAAGGTAATAACAAAATTATATTTGGTGGTATGCTCCCAACTTGCAGTGTCTCGGATTTAAGTCCCTGAAGCAGAGGTTATGATCAGTATTTGACAGGTTTCCTCCCCAAAGGTTTCATTTGGGAGCTGTGTGACTTTTCAGCCAGTGTTCTCTGGCAAGAAATTTTGCAGCTCAATTAACACTGGTGTGGAGAGATGCTCTTGGTTGTGGACCTGCCAAATACTAGTTTCATTTGATGCCATTCAACTCTAATAGAAGGGAGTGCTGTTACCCCCTGATAGCCTTTCCACCTTCCATGAGTTTGGACTTCTCCAATTTTCACCCCAGGCTGAACACAGCCCTTCATGTGCTACAGACACCTGCTTTCCTGGCAGGCTAGAAGGGCTAACTCTTCCTGAGGAGTCTTCTGGTTTCCTAGAGTATGTCACTCCCTACAAATGCATAGACAACTCTGCACAAATACAGAGGTTGTGCCAGTCTGCCCTCCTTGTGCCCAATTACAGCCTCTGTCAAAGAATGAGGATGCTCCTGAAATGTCAAGAGCCCATGTCAAATGGTTTTGACTTGATTAGTGCTTCACTCAGATGCTGCCAAATCAGAAGATGACAGTGTGGCTGACTGCTGAAGGGCCAAGGGGAAAATTTTACTCCCTAGGTATTGCAATTAAGGCCAAAAGGGAATTCAAAGAGAAGATCTTACTATGTGTTCCTGAAAGAAAATAGCAGTAGATGAAGCAGTGAGAGAGAGCAGAATAGTTGAGCCTGTAGCTTACACCTGACAGTCCATTCAGTAATTGGTTATGATTAGTTGTGCACCTGAAGGCCTAAAGGAGAGAGACCAGGGGCAGATCTTGATCATTTGCATGACCCTGATGAAGCCACTTCTGTTTCAACTCTGCTGCAAAAAAACTGTAACAACTCAGGGCCACTATGGTACAGCTTTTGGATAAACATCCAGGAGATGTAAAGTGTCCTTGCGTGGATTATGGGCTCTTTTGGATGGTGGACAGCCTGTCAAGGTGTGGCTTAGTGAATAAGCAATAATTCCATTCAGTACTGTGTGTTAACCTGCTACCATCAATGTCACCTGGATTTATTATTAGCATTTATAACAACAGCATTAGAGGATCCTGAGAATGTTCAATAAAGGAAGGTATTAGCAAAAGGGCATGGAGAGAACCCTATTAGATAGGGTTCTTAGGCAGGCTCATTGCAAAGGAGTCCACAGAGAAGTGGGAAAAGCTCCCCTCTGCTTCATCCTAGCACTTTTGGAGCATAGAGATCAGCAGTACTGGGCCAAACCA
Organism: Platyrinchus mystaceus; assembly: GCA_035041135.1. Classification (NCBI taxonomy): domain Eukaryota; kingdom Metazoa; phylum Chordata; class Aves; order Passeriformes; family Tyrannidae; genus Platyrinchus; species Platyrinchus mystaceus. The sequence continues at coordinate 5,577,146 of JAWWLV010000180.1, read as the reverse complement.
AGGATTCATCTGTCCCTTACACTGCCTCTGACTGCAGCCAAAACCTGACATCCAGAGAAACAAAGAACAGCATGACCAGTTAGCAATACCTCTTCTGGAAACCCCCAGCTATTTGTTTGACTTTGGAAACTGCTCAGTCAGGCATATTCTCTATGTATTTATTAACTCCCAGTAAACTTCTCATCCATGAACCTTTCCAGGTTACCTGGGAACTCATGCAAGCTCTTCACACCCCCAGTGTCACGTGGCAAGTTCTACAGCTTGACTGCTCTGTGTGGACAGGCTGGCTGACAGGAACTGAAAAAACAGCTTATAAATACAGTGGGAAGTGCAATGGGGAGAACTGGATGTTTGTTCAGTGTTTGGGTACCAGGTTTAAGGAAACAAGCTTTTGAAGCCTAATGGGAGAATGTAGTTCTAACTAAGAAGTTACCCTGTGTTAATGGGCTGGGAGGGTGAGCAATGTCAAAACAAAAGCCACAGATCCAGCAGAGAGCAGTGAGGTCATCGAATGCTGCCCCTATAGTTGCAGCTCATGCAGCAAGTGCCTGCATTTTACAGGTGCATGGCACATGTGCTCCATGTACCCCCACTCAGTGCAGGGCACAGAACACCTCCTGGGGCCCTACAACAAACTCAGACCAACAGCACCTACTGTAGTGCCTTGCCAAGAGGCAGCAGAACAAACTGAAGGTGAATCCCTTCATGGCTTCTAACAAATCCTGAGGCACCAGCTTCCTTGCCTCTCAGTTCAGCTACAGAGGAGCAATCTGTTGTATTAACAGTCTAGAAAATTCTGCCCAGCAATCCCTGCACTGACCTTCAGTCCCCTCCTCACCTTCAGACATACTGGAGGCCTTAAGCAGAAAAGAAAGCAAGTCTTTACCTTAATCACCCAATTATCTTAGGTAATCACCCAATTATCTTTTGATGCAGTCATTTTTTATTTCTTATTCCTCCTATCTTCTTAACAAATAGCTTCTACAAAACAAACCTTGCTGTGACTATAGCAAACAAACAAACAGACCCCCTGAGCAGATTAAAATAACCCATTAAGGGCAGACATCAGTCTACAGCTCGTTACCTTTCCTAGCCCTGGAAACCCGAGAAGGGCAAGGCTGTGCAGCTGTGGGAGCTGCAGCACCTCCCAGAGACGCACTCTGCTCAGCAGGGTGGAAATCACTCCTGCACACTCCGACTTCACAGCCCTTGGCCAGCCAAAAGGAAGGGGGAGCGAAGCTGGGGAGGACCTGACTCAGCAGACCAGCCTGAGGGAGTCACCCAAAGAGGAGTAGCAAGTGTGTGGGTACTTACACTCGGCTGGGGCTGTTTTAGAGTGCTGTTGGATGTCTTACACACCGCAGCACTGCTGACACTCGATCACATCCCCTGCACGCTGACACAGCTCTTCCTGCGGACACCGCTCTGCTGTGCAGGACCGGTGAGGATTCAGAGCTCCCCTGGCCCCCCAGGGGCTTCTTAGCAACCCCCTTCCTTTATATTGCTTGTGGGAAAAGGCATCATCATCTAACAGACTTTCATCGCTTGATGAGATCTGCCAATTATTAAAAAACTAACCTCAGATACTCTATAATTGAAAAATGTACACGTGATACCAAGAGCACAGGGATCCACAAAATTTTACAAGGCTGTAAGTCTAATTGAGCACCCAGGGGAGAAATGCAAAGAAATTTCTTTGTAATATGTAGTGCACAACTAAGATTTAAAATAGCTGGGAGGTGGGGGCAATCACATCTGATCACCTAGTCTGAATGATCAGCCTATATTTAATGACTAAGATACAGGTTTAATCATATACTCATAAACTGCAGCTAATTGTAGTTTGGTTTTTTTTAAACCTGTGAGGATAATTTGAATACTCAGCACTAATACCTGGAATGCCATGTAATCCTTATTATGCAGCCGTAACTTATAAAAACATGAATCTCAATGGGGAATAAAGAATCCTTTTTTTTTTTTTTTAATGTCAAAGGCAAGAAAATTTCTTAAGAAAATCTCCACTGTGATTTAGAAATGTAATATAATGTTTTCACTGTAACCTGTGGGGGTGGGATGCAGGACCTGCATTTTAGGAACATTTCTTGCTGCAGAACATCCCAGTGGGATGTTGTAGCTATGTGCCCTGCTTACAAACCAAAAGGTAAGGCTCAGCAATCACAAAGGAGCCATCACAACTCTGTTGTCCCATGCCAACTGCTTGCTATGATTCACACCTTCCCCTTCTCAGTTTGATTATCTCTAGAGCTGGGATACATTAGCATAACCACCCTTACATCTTTCTAATGTTCAAACTTTCATCTTAGCCTCCTGCAGCCTTGATCCAAAAGCTTTTCATATTTATACCAGAAATCAAGATTTTTATGTAAGCAGCAGTGAGGGATTTAGTTTGCATATATAAATGCACAATAGTCTCACTACTCTGGCTGCTGGTGCAAAGTGAATCCATGACACGGGTTATATTCTCTTAGCTAAAGGCAAAGGCATAAGTTAACTGACAATGAATTATCCTATTGTAGAGCCTGCAGGATGGGGATTATCACTGCTAACACACTGTCATATCCTGCATGCACTACACAGAGCAAACTTCTTTGGAAGATTTGGAACACAGGCAAGCGATAACGTGTAAATTCATTAGGTGGCACCTCAAAGCCCAAAGTCTGTGTGTGTGTAGTATCTCATCCATTTCAATAGGAATTTTGCCTGCAGGAGAAGTAAACTTATGCAAATGCTGTTAGATCATTTTAATAGACCAAAAATCTAAGGGGATTCAGGAGTGGCAAGCAGACACCTTAAAGATATCTCAGTGCATAGTACATACTTTGGATTCCAATCCAGAATAAATAAATGCTGGTCTATCCAGTGACAACAGTATAAAGACTGTGATCTAAAAAAAAAGGGACAGAATAAGGACAAAACTGTAGTTTCATCTGGCAAAGCAAATCTCTTCACCACACTATAATCTTAAAGTCTGAAAGAATTGTAATATGTCACCATCCTGCAGTTTACGTACCAAAATTAATCTTATTTAGCACATTAGATCTTTATCTAAACCTCTTTGTACAGAGGATGAAAGACTTGACCCTGAGAGAAGGATTTCCAAGATGCCTTCAGCTGGTCTATCAGTGCTTGTTACTCACACATGGAAAAGAAAAGATCCCCTGATTTTACAAATCAAACACTTTTAGGCATAAGTTATTCTTGAGGGCTATTGTAGGTAAGTTGCTGAAGAATTAAGGCAATAAATCACTGTGCAGCTTTTCCTTACAACTTTTGGCAGAATTATGTTTTCAGTGCTCAAAAGGGATTTCCAGATTAGTCTCTTCTACCAGGCAACTCTTCTTAATGTACCCACATATTTTGTACTGTCTGGCTTACCTCTGCACACTGGGAGGCCTGATCTGACTAAAAGGCTGTGATGAGTAGGTCTCCAGTGAATGAAATTAGTGAGTTGTGGCTGCAGTCTGGCCAATCCCATCTTACTCGCACAAACAATTCTATTCCTGGCTCTGGTGTGCTATTTGTGGGTAGGAAGCTGCAGAAACTGGTTTGTGTTGTGCTGCAGAGAAACTTGCTCACAGAAATTCTGTCTTGAAGAACAAATAGAAAAAGAGTGTTTCTAAGAAATGAGACTCCCCAGAAACAAAAGACATGCAATGTGTTAATATTGGTCTTAATATTTAAAAAAGAATGCCCTGAAGAGCAATGCTTCTGATTTGCTGCTTCCTTCCTTGCTACTGGTTTTCTCATAAACAAGAGAAACATTTTTACATCTAATGTCACCACTTTTTCTTTTGAACCCATTATCTATTGCAATGGTAAGTTCAAAGAAATAAATTTTTTTCTTCCAAAAATAAATTGGATCTGTAACATTTTCATAAATTAGCACTTGGGGGAAAAAAAAAAGAACACTGTGTACTGAATGTGCTTACTTTCAGTGTCCTTGGCATTGCTTTGTGATTTTTTTCAAAGCTCTTAACATGGCATTCTTTGCATGATATCTTGCAAAAATTCTCTAGAAAAGTACCAACTTTCTACATGTATCAATTAAACAAGCTATATTCAGGGAGGTAGTTGCTGAGGGTCTATGAGCAGTTAATGAGGAATTCTGTAAAATGGTTGGCAACCAAGGCAGCGAGCAAGCAGGGAAAACGGTGTCTGTACCAAGTTTAGAGTGTACTGAAAACCTCAGACTTCCTGCTGTTTACCTCCATTTTTCCCCCCTGTGTCTGTCATGACCAATTAGTTTCATGTCCCTTGGGTAATATCATGCTAATTAAATATCAGAAACCATGGGGGAAAGTGGCAAGAGGTGTTTGTTTGGGGTTTTTTTGCTATGCAGTTTAACAAGCACCAACCTTCCACCATCATGAACAACCACTGCAGGATTTCCTTGTGACATTCCCAACCATAAATCCTAATGTGCTGTGCAAGTATCAGTTCAGTAAAATTCAGTGAATGATACTACAACTGAATGCTTACAAGCAGCACTAAAAAGGGAAGCACATAATGCAAAATTTAGGAAGTTTCTTCAAAGAGCTAGGAGACAATTTGTAACTAAACAGTTTATTGACTTTTTTTTCCAAAATAAAAAACACAAAATAACCACCAAGATTAAAGGCCATAGACAGCATTAACCAAATGAACCAGCCACTTGGTTATAGTAGCTGATAACTAGAATAACTGGATATTATTGCATATACCTCAGGTTCATTTATATATCCATTACAGTTTGGCAAGATTACAATCATACAGTAGCTTTGGTTGTGTAAAACCTAGTAGCAATACTTACTTAAAATGTGACTGGTTAACATTTTATGACAACAGCTATTTATCTCAGTCTTGACACGTCTTCTCTCATTTGATGTTCTCCTCCACATTACACATTGTCACTGACCGAGAATTAAGGAGACATATTTGCAACCATCATTAGTAGCCCTTCTTTATCACCATACAGTGATGAATCTTACAGGGGTAGGAATCTCTCACTTGGCTTTCCTTACAGAGGTTTGTAGAGCAGCATCTCTTTCCGTGCTGGGTGGCTTCTACCATCCTGTGGTAGCATCTGCCAGGAATTAGTCCGTTCAGAGCGCAAATATGTAGAGGTGTATATGGCTTTCAGGCCAAAGCCTTTCCTGACCTACAGTGCTGGGGTGTGACTGTACTGCCTTGCCTTTGGATACAGAAAAAAACCCACAAACAAACAAACAAACAAACAGCTTTTCACATTGGTGTGCTGAGCTGCCAGCACAAAACAGTATTAAGGAACCTAACACACAATACTACCTTGGTTACAGAGTTGTGCCTGAGACACTGCACAGGATTGCATGTGTATGTTCTACAGTCTATGTATTTCAGTTTTGGTCTTTTAAAGAAATGCTCTCATCCTTACATAATCTAGTGTAACACTGCAGCTTTAGAGTAATGGTTGATAAAAAGTCATAAACACACAGGCTATTTGAAAACACTGGAAGCTTTTTCATTTCTTGCACCAGTTGTGCAGAATTCCTGCCCTTCTGCCAACAGTTTGCCCCCCAGTGTTCTGGGAATCTGCTTCCGGGAGAAATATATTATCTACTTAAAAATAAACTAAAATTTTGAGTTCTACCTGGGAAAAGCTATAAAATAGTTTGGATCAAACTGAAGTAATCTTGTATGTGAAGACCCTTCTTCACTTACAAAATGCTGTAACATTAGATGACATCTACTTGGTTTTGCAGCCCTTTATTTGCTTGCACTGAAGCAAAAGGGAATTCAGGATGAAAAATGGCTGCATGGTTTTAAGATCCTGCAGAACAAGGTAACTGCCATGCAGTAATTCAAATGCAAGCAGTGTGACTGCTTTTTGCATTCAGATCCATACTTGTATAAGGATATAAATTAATAAGCCCTTCTAAATGATTTTAGAAATATCCTCTTTGATCTAGACATATAAAACCTCTGAATACTTAGAATCACTAGATTTCACATGGCCCACATTGTCATAATTATTTGCACTTACATGGCAAATATTAGAAATACATTTGCCTGCAGTTGAACAGGTAATTATACTGCCTATTATTCAGCTGAGCAAAGATCAAGCACTCTATATCTCGCAGTTATTGGATCTTATTCTAACCCTTTACTTTAGAAAGGGAAAATAATCATCTAATTATATTACCAGTGCACAGTATTTAGTTTAAAAAAGACAACCTATAGTAGGCAACTAGATTTTCTTCCTAAGATGACTTTTTATGAGATACTCTAAAAGCAGTCTCTTATGACTGAAGATTGTCTATTTCACTGTGCTCGCATAGTAAAAATAGTTAAAATCTAATTACAAAGCTGCTACATGGTTATTTTGTGGTCTGTAAAATAAAACAGTATCCAGAATTTTATCTGAACAAAATACACCAGACAGTATAAAAATATTTCCCAACCGGAGACTGAAACATTAATGCTGGATTTGGGGTTTTTTTGTATAAAAAGAAATGTAATAATGGTTGACATTTATCTGCTTACCAGTCAAAAATATACATATGACTTTGAGGAGCTGTTCCAGGCTCACTTTCAGTGAGCTTGTGCTTTTGACCCTAGCAGTAATAAATGCACACTTGGAGCACAGTTTCCTGAAAACCTGAACTACATCTTATTTCCAAGAAATAAGAATAATTTCTGACTGTGGATTTCCACTTATTTGCTTTGTTCAGGCAACTACAGCAGAGGAATTCCAGAAGCACCACTTCCGCTTTGAATGATGTTTGTTCAGTGCGACATCTTCCTTTTCTCTCTCCTTTTTCACCCTCTGGTAGTGATCTTCTTCCTTTAAATACCACACAGGCGGCCACCGATGCCTCTCAAAGTATTCTTGATTATCTGATTAAAAAGAAACAAAAAAACCCAAACAAACAAGCCAATAAGATACACAAATCCCAGGAATGTCTTGAGTGTCTGCAAAAAGCTGTGCAGCTAATCCCTCATCCACTCTCCATGTTGTCTGGCTTGTCAAGGATTCACCCAGTTTCTCCCAATGCCTTACTTACAGTGTGACAAGACTTTGAAAGGGGTTGCACTAAAGAGGCCATAGTCCACCAAAAGCTATAAAAAAGCAAGGCCTTTAAAGAGTGTATTTTTCATTGCAGAGCCTTTAAATAGCTCTGTTCCTTTTAGCATCACTGAATTAGGTAAAGAACATAACGCTTGCCCAGCAATCAGGCTAATGATCGTGACCTTTCTTTGCAGATAAGAATTTATGAATGCTATTCAGATAGCACAGAGGTTCAGTCTCATGGCTTAGCTGTCTGAGCTCATCTTTGTCTTCACATTTAATCAACTGGGTGGGGAGAAAGAAGGGGAAACCTCATGAAAACTGAGGGAGGAAGTTGCCCATACCTGCAGATTTAGCTTTGATTTCCTTGCGGAATTTGGAGCAAACACTGTTGTAGTTGGTGCAGATGTAGTGCAAGCACCAAGCTGCCAGCTGGTTAGCATTGTGAAACTGGGAAGAAAAACAAAGAGCTTATTCCACTTCCTGAGGTTATCATTCGTTATGCAGCCCCCATTAACCACTGAAACTAGAATGGACCCCAGCAGATTGTACCTGGCAGAACTCTCCCAAGCACACAGAGCTTTTGAGGCTGAAGGGGCCTTTAGATGCCCTAGACCTTGTTGCACAATTCTGCTGGAAGAACCAGTGGCCCCAAAGGCTCATGAACAGGTGCTTAACATGCCCAGCATCTGGCAAAGAGTGTTCAGACCCATGCAGGATCTGAACCCACGGCATGCTGGAACTGAATTTCCTGGTGTGATTGTACCAGCCACGGGTCCCTATACTTAGTGCAAACCCTGCTATGAAGTAACTCCCCGGAGAACTGCTCGTTGACAGAAATTGGGTACACTGAAAGCTCAAGGCAGAATCTTTTACAAGCTTTCTACAGTCACAAGGAAGCATAGCTAAAATGCAAGGCAAGTTGTACAGCCTGTGTATGGATTTCAGCATTCTGACTGCCTGCTGTGATATCAGGTTATGAACACATCATACTGAGGTAGGTATTGGGCACAGAGGATATTCTAACAGTAGTTAAAGATTTTGCTTCTGTCTTCAACCAGGAGAAGAAAATCAAAAGAAAAATCATTCTTTGTAAAATCAAAATGTGAAGTGAGCTGCTCTCTCTTGGGAGGGGTTCAGTTCTGGTTTTCCAACAGGATTATAGGTATTGCAAAAGAGCCACTCCAAAACAGCTGCAGGAAATGTTACATGGTGGCCAGCCTTGCAGTGTTTTAGTGCTACTTAAACCCCAGACTTTATGCCAATCTGCAGCTGAATCATTAATGTGAAATCAAGAGTAATAAAATTTTTAAAATATTTTATTTTTCTACTGTATCTGGAAGTCTGCTGTATGATTCCTTTTGGAAAACAGCAGAGTTTAACTGTGAGCTGGGGACTCCCTTTTTTAATGATTTCTGGGACTCAAGAAAAATTAAAACATATTTGAACATAAAAAGGATTTGCACTCACTCTGAATGATCAGATGATTGACTTTGAGTAGCCAGTCTAAGTATTCAAAAAATGCTGCCTTTACAATACGGGTCTAAATAAATCTACCAGAGCTGAATTGAAAGGAAGGCAAGAATCAGTCACCATTACAAAGCTGAACAGCTTCATTACATTGCTTTCCACATTACAGAGCCATAGTCATGAGAACACGGAGCTTGGAAGTTCCACAATCAAGAAAAACTAAAATATATATTTGAAAGATAACTCCTCTGAAATTACTTAAAGGAATGTTTCACCTTTGAACTAATGGAAAAACCTTTCTTAAAATAGAAGATAAAACTAAGTTTTCTTGTCAGTCACTCTCAGAACTGCAGACTTTGAGCCACTCAGAAGCAATGCTCAGAACCAGTAAGGTGCTAAAAGCAAGTCCTGCAGACTTGCAGACCAGAATTTCTTAAAAAAGCTGTGTACACTGACCTGTGCCAATTCCAAATAGGAGAGCACTTCTCCATCTATTGCAACGCCGCTCATGGAGGCTTTTGTCAGCTCTTGTACTGCATGCTGTTCTGTTAGAGGAGAAAACTCATCACTCACATGGGAAATGGTCACATTTCAAGGTCAGATCATCTACAGGTAACAAAGAACCAAGGTGGGATGTTCTCCCTCCTCCTGGTGTTAACCGGCATTATGCACAGGTCACATTCACCCAGATACCCTCAGCAGCTTCAGATTTGGGTAAAGTCAAATTCTCACCTGTAGAGCTGTGGCTGAAGATTCTGTATCACAGGTATAAACTGTCTTGCTCCACTGGAGCACAGTCCCGATGGGGATTTGCCCCTTTGCCTCAACCCAAACAATTTATTTTGGTTTCACGCAATGCTTATCTCTTTCTGACAGAAAGCAAGCCTGCAGTTAATAACCACTCACAAAAGGACAAAGTTCAGCAGCCACTAGTCTCTTTCTGGCAGAATGGATGGCTACAATATTCAATATAAATTAGAAATATGGATCAGCTGTCTCTTTAGGGTAATAAGTTTTTAGGCAACAGCGCACTTCCCATTGAATTGTGGATTTATTAATGAGTATACACAGCACTGATAGAGAAAAGGTCACTTCAGGACCTCTTCAGACTTTCAGATCCAGGGATCCAGATGAAGGCTGACCAGCTCCCCCACAACACTCACTTCAGTTCAAGATTCTCCCTAACCCTTTCCTAGAACCATTTCCTAGAATCTTGGAAGTTTGAATGCTTTTGGGGAAAGGTTCTCTGTCAGTTGACTTGATTCTGCTGGGTTCAGTTGTTGGCAGTAGCCTTTGGACTCAAAATTATTTCATCAGGAATTAAACTGAATGAAATATTCTTAATACTGTACATATGTCTATGCTGCAATTACTTAAAAAAACCCCCAAAACTTCAGATAAAATGTATAGACAAAATCAGGCAATAAAGATTTGGTCTGTCAGAACCAGTGAAGACATGAGACACATTCCTGATGCACAACTGAAGGAGAGCTAGGGTTTGGTATGTGATTAAATTTTGCCTTGTGATTAAATGTTGTCTTGTAGATACACGTAGCTTTGCTTCATCTGCCTCTGAGTTTTGGCCTTGGTCATATCTTCATAACAGTGCCAAGTTACACACATAGAGAGAAACTTGATCATCTAGATCAGTCCTGGCTCAGTTAGTCTCTTTGAATAGAAATGTAAAATGGAGCACTTAATTCATTACTTAAAGGAAAACCTGGAATTCTTCATTTTCATGCAAATTAAAACCAACAGAATGGCTATTAAAATCAGTTTTAAAGAGAAGGTTTACTCCCTCTGTTTTTAAAGCACAGCAAACTTCAGTGTTCTGAGCTGATTTAGCAAGAAACTGAAAAGGGCAAGAGAAAGGCAAATACACTTCTCTATATGAAAATATCAATTTGTGTTACAATATCCCTCTCAGAAAAAAATAAATTCTCTGACACTTGGGAAAATCTTGTAGGTTCAAAAAACCATTAAACCACGTTTCAGCCATTGCAGAAGACACTGCATTGGACAAGGCCATAAATTCTTACCTGCAAGAGCAATCAGGTGAGGAAGGCAAAACCTATTTGCCAATGCAATTAACTCAAGTGTGTCCAGTTCCTGACTGGAGGACAGTTGCTTGGTATACAAGTAATCTAAAACCGCTTGCATGGAAGCCTTGTTTATGTTGGGAAGAACTACCTGGAAAAGATATTTAAGAAAGAAGTCTCTAATAATTAAGGAATTTTAATATAGAGGCTATATTTCACCTCTCTGACTTGCTGGACTTTCTCTTTTTCTCTTCACGTTATTTTAGGAATGCAGGGAAAACAGTTTTCAAAACAGAAATTTCCCATTAAAGTTCAAGAAGCTGCCAGCAGGTAAGCATAGCTCCAGAGTCAGATCCTTTGCCAGTTTACACACAAGCAACTCGGTACCAAGTTGCTGGAATTGGATCCACATTAAGCAGTGAATCTGTTCAGTGCTTTCTAGCCTGCAAATGGGCAGCTCTGTGGGATACATAAAAGCCACTGAGCAACCCTCATGCCAAACCTCCCTTGGTAGATGTCCTGAGGAATGTAATCTATCTGCTCCTGGCAAGGAATATTCTGAGAATAACAAAAAACAAAGGATAGCAATAAAAGTGACTCTCAGTCCATTTGTAAATAATCAAATTATCCAAGCAAAGAAGGTTGGGAAGGAGCTGAGAACTGAAGAAATGAAGAAAAAAAATATGTAAGCCGTTTTTGCCACACACGTGTAATTAGTGTAACCAGCATGGGATGAAGCTACCAAGACGAGGACAAAATTGTCTGTTTTCTCCCCAGCACAACCCTAACTCCATTTCACTGCAGGGAGGCCTAGAAGAAGAGAAAGGACAGTTCAAAAGCTCCACTGTAAACTATCACTGTAGCATCTCAGCCACAGTTTGCACACACAATCAATCCTCCAAGAACAGGGTAAAACTTGCAGGGCTGAAGGTTGCCTCCAATCCCTGAGCTAGTGGATCCCATCAATCAGCAATTTGTAATGTACATCTGCATAACTCAAGAAAGAGGTGCTGTCACTGAAGAATGCACTGTGGTATTCTGGAGAAATTACAAAAAAAGAATGGCACAGCAGGAAAATAATAATAAAATTATGATGAGGAATTAAATGTACATGCAACTCAATCTGACTGGAAGCAGTCAGCACATACTTCCTGCTAGAAGGGTTTAAGTGTTGCCAGGTAGCTGGTTGTTAAACTTCAGGGATTTTTTTTTTACAGCTCTGCCTGGATGGGTGAGATCCAAACCCTGATCCGTTAGTGCTAAAGCATGAAGCTCTCAGGCATACCAGCCACTCCATTCTCCAAGTAGGAGCAGCTTACTTGGAGAAGCAGCTTACTGTGAAACTCATTCATAATTAATATATTTTTGTTAATGCAGAGAGCTGTAAATTCAGTGAATGAGTTCATAAAATTTGCCCTAAATACAAAAAAGGTAATATGTAAAAATAGATGGTTTCATTTTTCATAAACTAGTCAAAGGAAACCATTCAATTCATATCTACCTATATTTTAAAACTTCCAAAAGCATTACTGAATGCCTTCAACTCTACAAAATGGAAGCTAAATATTTTAAATTGGAAAGATAAGCTAAGACTGTTAAGCTAATCATTAAAAATAGGCTGGTAGAAAATAAATGCATATTCTTCATTGCCAAATGTTGCTTGCTAGAATGAAACTATGTATTTTTAATGAACCACTTGTTGAATATGCCTCTGGGAAAGGAATTATGTTTACAGCTGTATTAGAAGAAGCCAGAAAAATCTAAGTAGAACAAAATCTTCCTGAATATTAAACATGAAAGAACTGAACTCTTCATATGAGCAAGACCCATGAGTATAGAAAGCAACAAGAAAATCAAAACAAAAATAAAACTCTGGGCATGGATAAAGCACAAGAAAGAAATATTAGCCGAGTGTTTGGAATTTGAAAAACAGACCATGAAGGCAACAGAAAATACAAGGCTGCTGCTGCTGCAAAATCTTAATTCAAAGCACTGAGATATTTTAAATTATATTGCACACCTGCTTTATTCCAGAGGACAAACTGATGCATTACGGAATCTGAGCTGAGTTTCTACCAAAGTTAGTAGAACTTCTACTAACGTTTGCTTAATTTCTACTGTGAAACCAGCTCCCTTTTCTAGTTCAGCACTATGTTCTTTAATGCTTTTTCTATTTCAGCTCCTTCATCAATGCCCCTGCCTCAAGTATTCCTTGTAATGATTCTGATTGTACAAATGTATATTCACATAAAAATTATTTTAAAGAAATGCACTAATTCATACTTAATCCCCCCCCCTTTAATATTTTAAAGGACTTTGGGTTTAAACACATGCTTTAATGCTGGAAGGAAGTTTTGTGCAGAAAGGATGTTATCTTCTTAGGCAACATTATTTAATGCCTTAAGAAGAAAAGCATCCCAAGTTTGCAAGGGAAGAATAAAGACTGACTCCAGGGATTATTGCAACCTTTTAAATACATACAGAATGATGCTCCCATCACCCTAAATCCATCAAACATTGTAAGCAAAATGGACAAAAACAGACATATACCTCACTGTTGGAGCTTTCAATAAATGATCCTCCAAACATAGCAGACATCCATTCACAGCTACAGATCAGCAGTGGCTTGTGTGCCTTTATGCTTCCATCATCCAATTTAAATGTCACATCTGCCATGGGAACAAAGAAACACACGTGCTCCAAGGCTGTGCTTAAAGTGGAACTGTGCCTCCAGAATGTGTGTGTCACTTGCATGTTGTTAACCAAGGACTTCTTTCATTTCCCATGGCTCCCACCCCAAAAATAACTTGGTTTTATATAGTTAAATTAAAAGCCTCACTTAAAAGGGGGATATTGGATGCTCAACACTTTGGAGAACTGGGTCCCTTTCTTAAAAGCTATGGGTAGATTTTGAGAAATTAAACTACAGAATCCCACTTTGGAACAGTTGGTCTGAGTAACACTGTAATTTTGGGGTCATCCTCCCTGAACAACGTAAGCTGTCAGAGTTTTTGAAGTCTGGGAAGCGAGAATAACATGAATGAGAAAAGAATTAGTGCTCTTCCTGCTTAGGCACGTATTTACTTACCAGAAAATGTCCCTTTGCAAAGGCACTCTTTTATCCGATTAGCTTTTCTGACATGAAATGCTTTAGTAATCTCTTGATTCATGAAGGCTTCTTTATTCATAATATTCTCCACCATCATCCGCAAATCAAATACTTCCAAGATTTCAGCAATCTGAGCGAGTCTTGTGAGGTCTTTTTCATTTTCATCCAGTTGGCCTGTGTATAAAAACTGCAAAACAGTTTTAAAAGGTCCGGCCTGCACAGATGAATCCATTTTTACCACAGTTACAGGACATGTCCGATTGGAAACAGGATTCACTTGCATTTCCTTGTGCACACTAACAAACCCCTTACCCCAGGACGACAGAGATCTTGCTGCAGAGTTTGTTTCACCAGATTCGGGTTCTAGCATGCTTAAAGAGTCACTGCTTTCTGGTGGAGGAATTCTAACATCAGCAGTTTTCAAGGAATTCTCATCACTGTCACTATTTGTCTCAGGATGACTTGTCTGAACATCCTTATTTGTATTTTCTTTATTACACTGTGTTTCATCCAAGTCCGGACTTTCCTCACATTCCATTAAGAAAAGGTCATAAAACTTTGAAGAGGAGGTAGCTAGGTAAATCTTGTGAGCAAAAATGCAGTCCTGCTCCTGGAGAACAAACATGACATCTGCACACAGTGGGCTATCCAATAAATATCCGGCTTCATTCATGCTCGGCACAGGACACTCAGGAATTTTGATAACTGGAGGAGGGGCTTTTGGAGGTAGGAATGGAGCCTGAAGCAAAGGTTTTTGGACCTTCTTCAAATGAGATTTCCAGAACTGCAAGTGTCTTCTGGAGATGAGGGCAGCTCTAATTGCATTGTCAAAGACATCTTTAATCCCAAACTGGTCAAATACACTGGTTTCATAGTATGGTATCCCGAGTTCCTTGGCAACCTCTCTGCCTCTTTCTGGGGGCAAAATGTCTCCCCTTTTTATTGGCCTAGGGTTGAACAAAAAATAGACCTTGTCACACACAACAGATATCAGGAAGTTATTCCAGAAAGCATGGAATTTTACAAAATGTTCAGCACTAATTCCCTTTGGAAATCTACAGTCATGACTCCATAGAGTTTTAGAATAGCACACACTTGTAATTTCATTTAAGTTTGGTGGTGTCTTTGCAGTGTTACTAAATATATGTAGAAATCATTTGCACAAAAAAGAGTAAGCTGCCTCTCTTATTAAAGGGAAATGCAGAGTAAAAAAAGTTGATAGGATAACTGAGAACTTTCATTATTTAAAAAATCTCCTAACATCCCCTACCACTCAGATATTTTGTCAGAATCTTTCTTCGTTTAAACTCAAACGGAAATCCTCATGACGTAAAAATGCCAAAAATATAGCTAAATATGAAATGAGAAATATTTCTTAAGCTTATGCTTTTTAAAGAAAATCATAGTAGCTATGACAAAAGTGTAACTGAATACATTCTTCAGGAGAGAGGCTTTTTTGGCTGTAGAAGCATTATGTGGGAACTCATGAGTTTCCAGAACTGCTCTAGTACATGATGTAGGGTAAACAAAACCAGTAAAAAGTCTGGGCCAGGATCCATTTTCCCAGCAAAAAAATCATCTCACCAGAAGACACGACCCAACAGTGTGTTCTCTGAGCATTCCATATTGGGCAGACACAAGCTGGCACAGACTTAATGCACCCCAGACAACAGCTTGCTGTAGTCACCAGCTAATAAATAACCAGTTCAGGTGGCAGAAGTGTGTGCTAGACATGCAGAGTATCAATTCAGTTTTATTAATGGTAAAATCAGGAATTAGGGCAGAAGAAAAGTTTTGAAAAAAAAAAAAAAATCAAACATTTCCTTTCAAAGAGTCAAACAAAAAGCCCACCCCACCTACATTATGAAGAAATGTTTAATAAACAAACAAACATATGAAAATCATATTGCCAAATCAAGAATTTGAGTGCAATGCAATGCAATGCAATGTCTTCTAAGGGCCCACAAAATATTAATCCAATCTTCTTACGGAAATTTGTTACAATACAGTCTTTAATTACGTGATCGTGGATATTATTTCTTATTTTCATGAATCTGGTCTCATTCAAATTCCCATGAAAGGAAGAAATTAGAAGTAAGCAGGTAATTGTGAGACAGTTTTGTCCAAACATGTGAATGCCTGTCTTTGGAATCTGGGGGGAAAAAAAAAAGCTTCTCCAGAATGATCCCAAACTCTCTTTTAACATTAGAACTTTTAAAAGTTTAATTTGCAACCATTTTATATTCCGCCACGATCAAGGATTACAATTACAAAAACAAAAATAATTTTAGAATTAAGAAAACTTGAGTAGAATCTGCCAGTTTAAAAAAGGACCTGACAGTAGCGAGAGGGTATGATACACATGTTCAGGACATGATACACATGTTCAGAAGGAGAGAGACACATATTAAAACCTTCTGTAATCATTATTGTCTCTATCTTACTGTAGTGCTCAGGCATTCAAATGAATTTAGAAGTCCAATGTGTAAAAATATTGTAAGAAACATTATAACTGCATGTGTTAGAGAACTAACCAACTCAGACAACATAATCAGAAGAAAGCACATATATTCTTATTGTACAGAAAAAAGGAAACTAGGCCCTCTAATTTCTCTTCTGAAAGTGCTGTACTTGATTACCAAGGTGATTTCTTTTTTAATTCTTATTTTTGTTTAAACTTTACCTTGCCAGAGGCCGTCTGGCTCTGTTCACAGCCTCCAGGTCTGCATAGCGGAGATCGAGCTGGCAGCCCACCAGAATGACAGGTGTGCGGGGACAGAAGTGCTTGATTTCTTGATACCACATCGTCTTCACATGATTCAGGGAATTAGGATTAGCAATGGAAAAGCACAGAACAACCACATCGGACCTAGAAAGGTAACGAGAAAATATCCGAATAAAACCCCGCGGAGGATTTTTGCTGCGGTTTCACCTGTTTTCATCACTACTCCACTCTACTCTTTGACAAATGCACTGACACCCACATGTCAGAATACATGTTGCTCGTGCAGAGGGTTGATAGAAGCTACACATTTCACCACAAAAGCATGAGAGCACAAAGCCACATACCCAGGAGCACTGCCTCTCTATTCCAAGAGATGATCCCTTTCCATTCTCTACTTTCACACCACAGTTACTCACAGGCTGTCATTGCCCAAGAAACAATTCTGCTGACTGGACACCTAAATTGCAGTTCAAAGATCATTGGTGCTTAGGAATTAGAGAGGAGTTATGCAAAACTTCAGAGCAGCCACACAGGCAGACATAGATCACTTCCAAACTTGTCACGGAGAAATACCTTTACTGCACTGTTTTAGGGACCGAGATGGTCTCCTTTGCACTGTGCTTTGCACGGAAATTCTCTAATATCTTTAATAAATAACCTGTTAGAAGGTCAAAGTGCTGGAGAATGACCACTTCTACAATATCAGCAAAAATAAACATTATGGTGAAAATAAGGTCACCAAAGTGTACAATAGGACAGTGTCTTAAATTAGAGTAAGCATGACAATATTTGCAGGCTTTTAAAGGTTTCTAAGAAAAAAAAAAGTACTTCACTAAATAAACTTGCTTTATAAATTGTAAGTATGAGGATCAAGGTTGACAGCTCATCCACTGAACCATCACCTGACTTTTGTCAGAGCTAGCACCCAAAGGCAGAGAAATGACTGAATACTTGTCTCAGGGCCTTCCTAACTTGGGGCAATTTCATTATTTATCAGCTGGGATGGGATGTTACAAAGCAGTCCTCGAGCTCTTGGGTCTCTCACAGGGGAAAAAAAAAGAAGAAAAAAAAGTTGAATTGAAACTCTTAAGAAAAATTGAGAAGGGACATTTGGAGGAGGCAACCTATTGATACAGAACTGTCAGCAGGATAAGCTCAGCAACACCATGTCTATCTCACTTCTATTATTCTTTAATTTAGCACCAATGTGTTGTGTCTGCAGTTTGTGTGATGTACAGAGCAGCAGCAGTGATTCTTAACATTCACCTTTTAAATAATGAAATACCTCCTCAGTACTGCTGCTTTCTACACTTCACTGAGGGCACAGATATATCCAGAAAGACCATTTCTAAAGATAGCTGCGTATACAATATGGGTACTGCTGTGAGCATAAATCTAATGCAAGAGAAATGCTCCAGCTCCAAATTTCTCTCTGCAACACATCTGTTATATCGAGGAACAAGGCCTTTTCAAACTGGAAAGTTATCTAGCAAATAGTAAAATGCACCTGATACACTGGTTTGCTACATAGCTGAAGCAAACACCCTGTAAACTCAAACCTGCTCTATTCAAGGTCAGGTAACAGTAAAATCTTACAGCAGACATTAGCTCAGCTCCCAGAAAGAGAAATCAATGTACAGCTAAGATACAAAAGGAGAGAAAAAAAAAATCTGTGTTACATGTATCCTAATCTGGTCAATGGTTTCATTTGAGACCATCACAACTGCTGGAGCAGCCAGTGTTGGCTGCCTGGCTGCTCCTCACTATAACTAAGCATCTTAGAGAGACAGCCTGTCTTGTGTCCTTCAGAAATTAATACCTAAGCCGAGTAATTGCAGTCACGAGTACCCAAGCCTCCTGACTTTACAAGCCACAGGACACACATCACATCCCTCAGAAAAGCAAAAGGAAGCAGAGCTCCAGCAGGCATTCACAGACAGGCCAGTGCTGGGCTGGGCACGGATCTGGGCTCCCAAGAGAGCTGGGGGGATCTGCTCCCTGGACAGGGCTGGCCCAGACTATCCAGCAGACTGACCCCTGCATGTGTTACAGCCCTTGCCAAGGAAGTCTCATGTTTTTCTCTCTGAGCTCCATGTGATTCTTGAGCAACTCATTGCCTCTGATCTTCCTTGGGAGATCGTAAAACAGGGCTGGGGAAAGCTCAGTTCTTCACCCAAAACTCACAACACACTAACACTGCACTAACAGAACACTCTCATCTGTCTTCCGAATGAAGAGAAAAACAGAAAAGAGATAAAAAAATGTGACTTGCACATTATTTATCCTGCATTAAAACGTGGATTTCTCCATAAAATGAAGATTCCTGATAGTTCTGTACTGTACAGAGAGAAATTAATGGCTCTGTGCCATAAACACGACGGATGGGAAATCACTGGGCAGTAGCAGGATTCACAACCTGAACCAGCACCACAGCTGGGTCTGGTAGCTCACAAAATACAGACACTCTATCATAATAAATTAAGTTTTCATTCAAGTCATAAGCATGATTTGCACTCTTAGTACAAACTGGAGACAGAAATATATGAGGAAGATTAACTGTCTACATAGAACTGTGAACATTTGGGGAAAAATGTCCTTTGGAAACTTTAATTAAAATACCTACAATTCCTTTTAATGTCAAAGGCACATTTACAACTTGCTAACATCGCAGTATAAAGCCAGGTTTGACATTTGTTCATAAAAGCCAGAACCCGTCAGGTTAAAATAAAGCATTAATATTTCCCAAACATTAAAAATTTACCAATGTTGTTTTAATATTCTCAGGGAATCTAAAAGGATATAATTTTTAAAAAATGCCTAATTTATTGCCATTTTTGTGCAGTTACTTTTTGTGTTGGTTACCTGGAGAACGAGAAAGGATGAATCAGGTTTACTTCTGCTTTCTTCTTTCTCTCTACAACAGTATATTCATAACTACAAGCTGCACTTACTCTAAAAACAAAATTTCATAGCCATTTCCCAGTAAAATTGAGGAACAATTCAAGAAACATTTCCATAAATTTGATTACCAAAAAGCGCTTCATAGAATTATAGAACAGTTTGGTTTGGAACAGACTTTAAAGATCACTTCATTTTGAGCCCCTGCCATGGGCCGGGACACCTCCCACTAGACCAGGTTGCTCAGAGCCCCATCCAACCTGGCCTTGAACAATTCACGGGATGAGGCAGCCCCAGCTTCTCTGGGCAACCTGTGCCAGGGCCTCACAACCCTCACAGGGAAGAATTTCACTCTAATATCTAATCTAAACCTCTTTCAGTTTAAAGCCTTGCCCTGGCAATAAGTGCTCTTGTAAAAAGTCCCTCTCTGGCAAATGCTTTATAACTTCTGCATCACGTTCATCCTAGAGTACCATCCAATGGAGACGGGCAATAGACACACTGTGTGCATCCACCTTTGTTCAACAAAGCAAATATATAAATATATATTTATTGGATATACTGTTCTTTGATACTGAAGCATCATGAGAAACAAAGTACTACAAATAACTCAGAAAACAGAAACAGTAGCTTGGATATTCAACACACTGTCTTGTAGACTCCGTGGTACCTGTTGAAAATCCATAACTGCTTTATTCTTATATTCTATATTTTCATAGGTTTATCAGAAAAAAATTGCAAATCATCTCTTCTCATTATTTGAACTTCTGAACATAAGCATCATCAAAACTCCAAACTACTGTGTGACTTGCTCTGCCATGTGATCAACCACCAGTGAAATACTGCACCACCAGTGGAAGAAAACTGGTTTCCTTCTACTCACTGGGGCTCCAAACAGGGAAGAACACAACATAGAGGTGTGGGACTTGGCATGTTATCTACAAAAAGCAGATTCTCTCAGCTGTGGGCAAATCAACCACCACTCACATGTTTGTCACCTCCTGTCTCACATTAAAATGTAAGAGCGGTGTAAGAGTATCTGAAGTGCTCCCCTTGGAGTCACAGAAATGCAAAATTCCTAATGCAAAATATACAGGTCTGAAGTCAACCAAGCTTGGTCTAAACATATCCATGGCCTTCCCATAGGAGATTCCTGTGGGCAAAGAAAGAATCTTACCACTGGAGAAGCAACCCGTCTATCTAACGTAAATATTACATGAATGTGTTCAGTGACATTTCCCCAAATGTGGCTAAGAACTTCTGATGGAAGCAACTACCCTTTTTTAGACTTCAGGGAATTAAAAGAAACGCTCTAGACAGCCAAATCTCTGGCAGGAATGAGCCCCTGGTGTGTGAGTTATGAACTGTATCCAAAGTACAGTGAGCATCCACATCACTGCTGAAAAGCAGCAGTATAGCACTGACAAAGACAACTTTATCAGCCTCAGGCTTCAGCAGTAGTCAAGCTACAGGTAGCACTGTAAATATCTGTAAGTTTCTGTGCAATCAGTACAATGAGACACTCATGAGGTGGGGGGAGAAAAAGCAGTGTATGAGCTATGGAACAAGTCTTTCTGATGATGCTACTAGAAGCAGCAGGGAAGTAAATGTTTAATGTTTTCTAACTACAGCTGTTTTGCGTAAAACAGTAGTGGTTTGGCACTGAGATTTTGAAAAAGTCATCTGCTTGCATGGTATGTGTGCTCCAGAGCTGGTGCAAGATGCACTGCAGAGGTACCTACACATTACATTGAGATCCAACTCTCAACAAAAAACCACAACATATATTCCATCTTCACTAATCTTATTTTAGACAGAACTTCAAGGAAACAGTCATTTTAAATGATATATATTCCATGGCAAGTGTATTTAAAAATTTAATGTTTTATAGTCTGGATCTGGAGTTATAAACTGGCTGAGACACACTAACATGGGTTTATATCTCATTAAAGGAACAGGCTGCCTTCTGAAATGTGCACACTGCATTACCTAGGAAGAAGTTGCTCCCTTTAGTTTGTAGTTTACAAGTTACTGGGGAAAACTGCTGCATGCAAGATTTGCTGGTCATGTGTAAGGGATATCATTTGCCATACAGTAATGGAATAATACTGTTGTGTTTGGAAAGGGGAAGAAATAAAGCTGTGAGGAATATAGAGAATGAAGAAGAGATGTGTGTGATCTGAAAACCAAGGCAGGGAGTGAGAAGGAGGAAAAGGAGGAAGACTGAACTGTATTGCTATGCTACATTCTCATCTTTCTAGAGAACAAGTCAAAAGTACATATTTTGTTTTAGAGAGCTTAACAAGAGTTAAATCTGACAGAATCAGTTTAAGGATAGACAAATCATAGCTTGGTTGGCAAGAAGTCTGTTGCACATATTAAATCAAATCAAACATTAAGAATAGACTTGGGGGGGGGGTGGAAAAAAACAACCCAGAGGATTTTTCCTATTACAGGCTTTATTTTTCCCTATTTTTAGATATGAGCTTTTTCTGAGAAGCAAGGTTGAAGTAAGGAAGTCTATTAGAATTTTACAGATCAAACAATTTGGTAGAGGTTCATCTAAATTGTTAGACTCTCTTAACTTTACCAGAACAGCTAATCCTTAGACATTTCTTTATCAATAAAAAGTAGTTTTGCTTTTACTCCTTCTGCCCTTAATTTTTTCCCCTACACATTTCTCAGAATTTTCCCAGGGTTTCTCAGAGGTCAGCTGAACTTATTCAACTTGAGATCAGAATTTGACAAGAGCTATCTCTGCTCTCTACCTACGCAGTCCTTCAACCACCTGAAAGGAAAGATTGTGTAGGACACCAGCTTGAGTGCAAGTACCAGCTCCCAAGGTCCCAAACTCAGCAGGTTCAGGCCGCAGAAGGCCATCTAAAAATTAATTTGAGAATCTCATTTGTGGCTGAACAAAACCCTGCTACATCTCCATGTCAGTCCAGATACGTTTCAAAGAGAGAGATTAACTCAGTTACACAACATTTTTCATGCAGGCATCTCACTGAGCTGAAAACAAAATTGTGCAGATAAGCAAGGCTGCTAATGTTTTAAGTAGACTCAGTTTTTAGTAAATGCAGTTGCAGCCATCACATGAAATGAGAAGAAATTCATTAAGTGACTGGTGAGCATAACAAAATGACCTGAGGACACAGGACTTTATGTGCACACACTCAGATGAGAGGCTACAAAAACTAAAATGCAGGGGGTGCCTGGCAGGTGAAGAACTGAAGATATCCAGGTAAGGCAGGGCAAGACCATGCAGTGCCCTGGATGTGAGCAGGAGAATCAATTAGTTCTATACTTTACCAACAGCAGTGAAGCTTCTTAAGCACTGGTGTAATGTGCGACACTGTCAAAATGCCCTGAAATACATCCAGACGTTGTGGTGAGTCACATGCAGGTCTATTGCTACAAGTTTTGTAATGTCATTTTCAGTAGGAAACAACAACAAATAAAAGAAGAAAAAGCTACCTTCAAGAAAATTGCATATTTTGAGACTGTGCTTCAAAAGGGGAAGGAGTTTTCCCTTACATTCCTTACAAATAATACATCATTCTTAAATGTTAAGCATTTTAAAATCTCTTCTGTGTTTTTTAAAGTACTCACAGGAAAACATTGGTGCATTTACAGAAAATGACAAAAAATGTTTTGATATCACAGAGGATGATTAAAATATCTAATTTTTCACTGCAGAAGCTTGTAAGAGCTACTCCTATGGTACAAATGCCTGATCAGCAATAATGCTAAAAAGAATAGCAAAGTTGTGTGGAACTATGTAATAAAAGGGAAAAAAAAAAAGTAATTTAAGGACTGCTTGTACAGTCTTGGAATTTGGTTTATTTTAGAGCTGGCTATAAGAAGTAAATTCACACATAATTTTGGTTCAATATTTACATATGAAAAACTGATGCCAAATAGAACTTGGTGGTTGAAACTGTCTGCCTGCAAGGTCCCCCAGCATGATTTGGGGCCAAATTTTGCCAGCCAACTCAGGAAAACTCTGTTTGGAATTAGGTATATATGTTCATCGTAACATACCAATACATGGCTTCCTCCCTTTCCTGGAGCAGAGATCTCAATTACTGCATTTCTAATAGAGGGATAAAAACTCTATGATAAATACAATTCTAGACATGGATAACTGAGGCTGAGATAATGAAATATTCTGTGTATCCCATGCAAAGTTGGGGTTTATAAAAGAGAGACATAAAGCCTGAGATCAGTGGAGGGGGATGAAAGAAAAGGCTGGAGCGAGAGAAGGCACAGGGCTGGCTGGAACACAGTCAGAAAACAAAATAATGAGGAATAAATTCATAAAACAATGGAGAAACCAGAAACACAAGGGAAGGTGGGCATTCTGATCTTATTTTTGGTTATTGTAAGGAAGCTGCTTACACATAAGAACTGCATGTTACCTCTCTACAGAGAACCACCTAATTTTCACCAAAGACACTGCAAAAGTATAACTAAAAGAAGAAATGAACCATTTCTTTACTTCTGGTCTTATCCTCTAAAAAAAAACAGGAAAAAGTGATCAAAGAGAAAAACATATTGAGTTTAAAAGAAGTAAGAAGAGATTTAGTGAAAACATCATTTGAAACAGCATATTTAGAGGAAAAAAGTTATTTCCAGGTAGCACAGGGATGTAAAATGAAACAGAAAAAAAAAATAAAGAAGGAGGAGGAAGATTCAAAGCCAGGTCCCAAAATTCATTAAAAGCACAATTCCTTGTAAGTCGTGCTGAAGAATGTGGATAGGGAGAAAGGGAAAAATGCAGATAGGAAGAAACAGTGATAATGTTTGGTTTGCATCCAGCATGACAGTGACTTCTGAAGTCACACAAGACGTGGCAACTAAACATTAAGAGATGCTAGATGCATATTTTTTCTTTGGAGAAAATATGGACTTTCACATATTTTGGTTTTTTTGGACTATCACCAAAACCAGCTTCCTTCTCTTTTTTAATTTAAACTATCAAGAAATTTCAGCTTGCAAGTTGATGTCACAAAGTCATTGAGAAGAACTCAGTTTAAAACCAGTCATGACTGGCTGTGCAGTGTTTTCCATACTCTGACATACGTATGAGGAAACCCAGACTGAGATCCTGAGCCCCCTGGAGTAGAAAACAGCACAAGAAATCCACCTAGCACCTATTCACAAAGAAATAATTCGCTAAAATCAAGATTTTGACAAGAAAATCACTTCCCAGGTTTATAATTTCCAAAAGATTTTAATGTTGCCTTGCAACCTTTTAGGATGGAGCCCAAATGCCCTCTTTTCACCCAGCCCCTGACTTAGGGAAGCAAGGCAAAATGGAAAGTGATGCAATACTAAAAATAAAAATTGAGATTTTTTCACTCCAGTCAAGGAAGGTTTAAAGCATTAGAGGTGTCCTCCTACAGAGAGACTACAAATACATCGAGTGGAGCCTCAGGCCACACCAACAGTCATTGGGCACACAACTTTTTAAAGAAAGAAGGATTTGTAACAGAAATTCCATAATATCCTCTTTCTACTCACAGTATGGAACCACGGTGGGATGCAGCAAAGTAAAGTAGATCTGCATTAATTTCACTGGTTTGAGTATACAAAGAATATACTATCCCATTAATTGAGTGAAGAAGACTCAAATGTCAATGTGGATAATGAAAGAAGAAAATACTAGTGCAAACACATACATATCAGAATAAAGTTACTTGAGAAAGCTGTTTCTGTGAACATCTCTGCTTGTTCTAGTCTTTCTTGGGCCTAAGTCATACTCAAAAAAAAATCATAACAAATACATAAAAAAATGGGTTTATCCAGGAGATCTTCAGTATTCCTTGATGAACCTGAGTAGGTCTAAAAACAGATGGGGAGGCTCACAAATTTGGGTAGTTGAAGATGATTTGCAGATACTGCATATCAGTTTATCTGTGGCAGTAAAACAGCAAAAGGAAGTAGCCAAGGTGGAAGACATCTGAAAATAATCTGGATTCCCATCAGCTGACCCTTTGCTAACAAAGCAAAAGACTGTTCTGTGTCTGTTAAGTCCTGCTGCTGTAAAGACACATCTCTGGTGATCCCTTCCAACCCGTGACATAGCTTGTGGGGCATGTGGAAGGTGGAGAATTATCACAACATAAAAACAAGGACAGCAAAACTGCAGGGGAATGTGTGGCCTTTCATTCACAAAGCACTTCTGAATCCTCAGACCTTCTCTGGTGAAAGGAAGGGAGCTGCTGGTTCATTCTCAGCTTAGGCACAAGTGCTGTGTGACAGAGGGCACTGATCTAACTAAAGGCAAACCCAGTAACTCTGTGAAGTCCCCCATCTTGCCCTAATCTCACTCAACTTGCTGACTGTAAATACCATTTTACATCAAAGCTACTTGGTTATTTTTTGTGTTCATTTTGTTGGTTTCGTTTTTTATAAAAATACAAATATCATAATTATTGTCCTTTAAGAAAAATAAACCTAAAACAAAACAATCCTGAAGAGAGTGGTGGAAATCTTCAAACATCAGTGATAAACCCCTGTTCTCATGGACCATTTTCAGCAGCATTCAGAAGGTCTGTTTTTAGGGATTCAATTACATTGAAGTAACCAGTTAAGGGAATTGTAATCACACAGAAGAAGTCAGATGCATGTGTTCCTCTGTGTACATACAACACCCACAAGGCTTATGAAATCCATTCACAACAGAGGAAATACTCTAAACATATTTAAGAGACTCTGTCAGCAGTCTTACAGCAAGACTCATTCACATTTGTAAGTCATGAGGAAAAAGCTGTTTTCTGTCCATGCTGTATGAACAGATTTTGTTTGGTCTACAGCTCATATTTAAGTAGCAAGTAAATAAATCATCCTGGCTGAATTAGCTGATGAACCCCATCCATGGTATTGAGAATAAATATTTGATTGGGACTGAATTAACTCTTTGCAGATTTGTGCTCATGCTTACACATACCAGAGCTGCATGGAAAAAATCCCCAGGATACATAGGCTATTTATCAAATTAGCCAAACACGTTTACCTGAAAAAAAAATTAAAAATAAAAGGATGCAAAAGGAAAAAAAAAAAAAACCTGCAAGCCAGCTTTTAGAATTATTTTGAAATGATGATATGTTGACACTTTCATTCAAAACCAGATTGGACAGGAGGATGGAGGATAGTGAATCCTGACAAGTTGAAATGTAAATTAAGATGTTTTCTTGTCTTTACACATGCCTCCCAGAGAAACTGCTACAGAATAACAACTTGGGCTTTAAATGAAGTTCACACCTTATCTGCAGGCTTACAGAATACAATTACATAGCACTGAGATGAGATTGTTAACAAACAAAGAGGTGACTGGGAGCTGGAAATCAATACATTAATCATAACAAAGACATTGTCATTTTACAAGGTTTTGGAGTGATTTTGCACCAAATAAAGCCCTATGGGAGAATGTCAATAAATAACTGTTTGGCTTCACATATTGCCTAAGATGAACTGAACAGGATACTTCCAAAACTAAAGCACACACTTTAGTTTACAGCGGGGGGAGGAAAAAGTCATGCTGTAAAGCTGCAGCAAATGTTTCCCCAAGTCTCTCCAGGCACATCCCCCTCACTCCCTTAAGCTGTCAGGAACTGTTTCCCAAAGCTCCCGGAGGACTGTCATTATTAAACTAAACACCACACAGCAGAATGCAAGCTGATCTCACTCTCCACACTCCCATTTTAAAGGATGGCAGTAGAAACATTAACTATTCCATCCTCAGTGGAAGGCAAATGTTTCTCTCTGTCATTGAAAAATAGTGGAAAATAAATTGCTTTTGTCATTCTCTTTTCATGTTTCTATCCATGAAAAATAAAGAGTTAAGAAGGATTTATCTTTGCTCCAAGTCCCATTAACTGTTCACCTGTCATCTATAGCATAATCTATTTATGTAACACTTTCTAAAGCTGCATGAAGCAAACTTTTCCAATGAGTAGAAGGTGAATTAATGACCTGCTGGTTCTTCTTACACCACGTTTAGGACAATTAGAGGTCTTGTTTGAATGTTTGCTGAAATAAACCTTCCCCTGCGTAAGAGGCATATGCATAAAATTTTTTGAATGAAATCAAAGGATAATATTATTGTGTGATCCTTCAGACAACAAAACATGGGGCACTTGTAGGTGCAATCTTGAGCAGTTTGGCATAAAATGCACCTTTCACTGCGTTGCAAGATTTGACACAGCTAACTAGACTGTAGTTCAATATCCAGAGACGATTTAAAATAAATTCCTATAAATGTGAACATTCAACATTGATAAACTCTTTTTCAAATGCTAAACCAGATAAAATACTAAACAGTTTGTTTAAAATGCAGCATTAATACATTTCAAGACAAAATACCTATCACTGCTTACAATCACCAAATTCTACAACTGAAATTCTATCTCTAAAGTAGTTTCTTAAGAGTTTTCAGTCACTTTATGCATTAACGCATTTGCAGGAAAACCACTAACAGGACAGCAAGTTTCCAGAACAGCCTTATAAATTAATTAGGGTATAGAAAACCTCATTCTATGCAAGTCCAGTTCTGCCAACATCACAAATGAAGGGCTGTGTTTATATGCTTAATCCATGAGATCTCAAGTTATTCACGTCCTCCTTGGAGTTTGCAGGATTAGACTCTAAGCGCGTTGTTTCCTTCCTCTCCCGTCCTGTCAGTAAATGTGGGATCAGAGTTCAGAACATGCCTGATTCTGCTCTCCTAATCTCTAGTAATCTTCTCAGTGACACAGTATCTGTTGCAGAATATCGGGAGGCCACATCAGAGTGGAACAGTTAGTGGAAACATTAAGTTGCATCCAAAGTTATCAATGCAGGCTCCATATGCTGCCAAAAGGTAAAACAGTATCTATTCACAGTCCCACTAAATATTAAGGTCAATATTACCTCAAAGTCAGTAATTTCTCTCACAAAGCTGATTTACAAATACTACAGGTTGTGTAGCCCAGATGTGTTATTACTTCAGCTTCTC
This sequence comes from Platyrinchus mystaceus, assembly GCA_035041135.1. Classification (NCBI taxonomy): domain Eukaryota; kingdom Metazoa; phylum Chordata; class Aves; order Passeriformes; family Tyrannidae; genus Platyrinchus; species Platyrinchus mystaceus. Next base: position 5,548,859 of record JAWWLV010000180.1, on the reverse strand, counting down.
ACAGAAAATTCCAGGTAATTCATGGCTCAGTGATAAATCAACTACCACAGTGCAACACAAAGGAGGGTTTGCACAAACCATCATATAGAGTTCTACAGTGTGAAAATTTAATGGGTGGATTCAACCTACAGAACCCTCTGGAGCAGTTCTAAGGGGCAGAGAATAAAAAAGAGCATCCTCCTTCAAAGTCTCTTGTGTGAAGAAGAAAAACAGCAAGACAGTACGTTTAGGCAACATGGAACACAAAGCTGGGACCGACACTCTACAAAGAGCGTTCCCAGCTGGAAAAAAAAGTAAGGATCTATCTGCAAAAAGTCTGATCACCTGCAGTGACGAAAGCAGATATGAAAAGGTTGTAAAGAAGTTCAATAAGGTGAAAGAATGTGAGAGGACTGAGACCTCACCCAAGTGTCAGTTATGAAAATATCTGTCCAAAACCCCTCTTTGGCTCAGTGTTTGCCTAATATGGCTGTTCTGCTGCCTGTACTGCCACAAAGTCAGAGCTAATTAAACAAACCAGAAAGACTATCACTGGCTATAGTCCTTGTTGAAACTATGCTGAACTTATACACATTATATATATAAAATTATATTTAAATGATGTAATTTTTATATATGAAAATTATAGATATATAAATTATGCTGGAAAAATCTAGATTTAATTAATTTTCTTTTTCTTTTTTTTTTTAGAATTTCCAGGGTTAATCCATTCACCGACACACACTTGATTTTTCTTCTATAAATATCTTTCTTTTCCTCAGCTTTAACTAAGAGAATATGGAAAAGCCTCACCTTTCCTGAAATTGGCTCTGCTCTCAAGAGGTTATCTGCCCATTCAACATTACAGGTTTTCATAAAATGAGTATCTCATTGTGTAAGAGTGATATTTCCCAACATCTCTCCTTATTAGTTGTTTGTTATGCAATTATATCATGCACTGCTTACACAGGCAGGGAATGGTGATGTTCAGTTTTGTAAAACTACTACCTTATTTTGGGGAACGTTCTTTAAAATTCAAAATAGGACAACAGTTGTTGACAGAGCTTAGCAGGTTGTTCAAGGAAACGTAGCGTAGTAAAACTATGCTGCTTTTTAAATATTTATATCTTTTTAATCCTTGCAGAGGATAATCCTCTTTGCAGTGGGCAGGAACATGAATACCCATGATTGTTTTTAAGTCCTTCCTTTTCAAAAGTCAGATTTGCAATTTATTTCTGCCCTAAAATTTTAATGCAATTACTTCTTAAAATATCGCTCGGGTCAGTTTACCTTCCGTAAGCAAAGCGCCTGTCTTTGTGGTGGTCCCCAAATGTGTCCCACAGCCTGAGAGAAACACTCACTTCATCCACAACATCTCTTGAGCGTTCAAGGACCTAGAACAGAGCACACATAACGTTCTCTTTCCCTCCATCAAACAAGCACGTTTCTAATTAGCCCCATAAGAAGGCCCAAGGCATACTAGGCCAAGAATCTATCCCATATAGTTTTCACCAAATGTAGTGTTTCATAAAACAGGCAGAATATGCACCTTCCTAAAAATAGGTTTGACAAAACATCTACTTTAGAATGAGAGGTGTATCAGACCATGGCTGCAGTAGAGATCACTCATAAAATACTTGTGAGCTCATTGCTGCATCCTGACAGAGCAAGGCTTGCCAATAAATAATAGTTCCACCTCACAGCGTGTGCTCCACACCGGGCACACCTGCAGTCCTTACCTCTTGGCAGACACGGTACTGATCAATGGCCCAGACAGTTGGGACGTGAGTTGCCAGCAGCTGATACTGAGTCAAGGTTGTGTTGCAGGCTCTTGCACAGATCAGACGAGTCTTTCCCACTGCATTATCTCCAACCACCACACACTTGATAGTTTCAACGTTGGGTCTTTCGTAGTCCATGTCAATGTCCATTTATCAAAAACTGTAACAAGATGGTTAAACTTGTTTTCTACTACTGTGTGAAAACAAAGCTATTCAGAATCAGAGCCTTTTACTTCCACTTTTGAGAGATGCCTGAAGAAGACAATCTCTTAAAGGAAAGCTCGTAGTAAACTGTACCCAAGTGAGCTGGCCAGCCCTTTAAATGCCACTCGGTTATGCAAATACACAACTATTTTGACCGCGGTTGGTTTTTGCTGTTCACATGCTATTTTCACTTTGGTTTCTGTAAACACAAGCCTGTTTGCAGAAGATAGATCTTGGTGAAACAAGGACAGCTAGCACAAGCTTACCTCTTGCTAATACTTTTTATGCCAGCAAGAAAAAAAAAAAAAAAGGCTGGACATCAGTTGGTTTAACCTGAAGGATACCAGTATAAACTTGCCTTCCACAATCCTACCCATTCAGGACTTGATTTAGGGCTGTCCAAACAATATTGGTAACAGCAAGTCACACAGATGGCTTTAGCACACAATAAAACTGATTTGTAAGGTGACTCCAGAGACTGTTCTCTACAAACGACAATTCCCCATTACATCCTGTATGCATCCCACACTCCTAATTTTCCAAGCAGAAGTTCATACAGTTCATGGACTACAGTGAAACCAAAGAGCCAAGCAGGAACTTGCAAATATGCATATATCCCTAAAAATTCTTTTTGGCATGACAATGAAAAGTGAAGAGAAGAAGTTTTTGGAAGAAAGTTATTATTGAAACTATTTACTTAAATATTCTATGGCAACATATTGAACATATGCCTGGATAAAAACGCAAGCTGGGAAAAATGGGTATTTCAAAAACTAAAACCAACTCATGCATGTTTACTACAGTCTGCCATTTTCATATGTGGGATCATAGTTTGGTATATCTGAATTTGGTTTTCTAATGTCTGGTAGTCTGCTGAGCAATCTGGTCTCTGCCAGGCAATTGTAATCAAGAAGGAAGAAAAGGGAAAATGCAAGTCACAAACATGTTCAGGAAGGCTTGCCTAATAATTATTTCAGCAAGAAAACATACAGCAATTTAATTGACAAAACACAGGTCATCATCTGGAATGATGGTGTCCTTTTTCCTGAGAAGAAAGCACTACAGATAAAGAGACAAATTATTTGTTTTAATACATTTTTTTTACATTCGGATCTAATTCACACATTAATATAGAATATATATTAACTGTCAGGCTGTTTAAAATAACAGATACAAGCTGTTTTGGTATCCATTTTTCACTGTCAGAAGCACCAAATTCTGATTTAAGAAAAGCAAGTTTAGTAATGGCTAGTCAAACACTAATTTTAACTGTATTCTTTCATTATTTAACCAAGAAAACAAAAGTCAGTGTTAGAACTAGATGTTACCTATTTAGATAAAATTTTGAGTATGGGCTGCATGCTAACAGCTATAATGGCTAAGGTCCAGTTGTAATCTTTATTTACATGTGGATGGAGGAGTTAGGGGTGACACAGACAGCAAGATGCAAGGGTGAGTTTATGCCACTCCTGTGTCACATTGCCATGTCACAGACACTGAATGCTCCTGGAAATGCTACAGCACAGACCAGCACATAAGAATACATTTTAGAGTTATCCTTCACTAGACTGAAACACAGGCATGGCAACTTTTCATCCTGGCACAAGTACGTGGTTGCACAACTAGAACTTTGTAATCTGCCAAATGTAGAGCAAATAACAGGGCTTCAAACACACACAGAGTAGGTAAACCCTAATGGCCTTGTGATCCCAACCTGCTGGGTCGGCACAGGGGTTTGAACTGATAGGGACACAAAGCTACTAAGATACTGCCTTTATCCCTTCATCTGAGCTGTAACCTGCATCCTGAAAGGTTACCAGTCTTGGGGTAAAGCACTACAGACACTTCCAGTTGCCTGTCTGTGATCCAACCACAGCTGCTTGTTGGGTGCAAGCTCCCATGAGGATGATATCTGGGATGGTCTGTGGGCTCTGCACCCTCTCTGTGATTCCAAACATGAGAAGAGAACTGAGAGCTAACTCCTCTTGCCTCCTCAGCATCCTCATGAAGAATACAGTCATGATATAAATAACAGCACAAAACCAAGATGGTTTCTTCCACATTACAGAGGATGAGACGTGTTTCTAGCCCACAGCCTCATAGGCAGGGCCCTGAATGAGTAACAAAAACCCAAAAGTTTTCAGCATGGGATCTTAAAAAGTTTCATTTCAAGACTGAGAATAAACAGCAACCCCCTGACATATTATGTGGTATTAAATTACTTCATATTTTATTCATGCATGGACTAGACATCACAGATGGAATGTGGAAATGTTTACAAGGCTAGAAAACAAAATGAAGGAGCTTGGCTAGCCAGTGTGTCTGGTTGGTTTTAAACTACCAAGCAGAGATGCCAAATCAACTTTTCTTCCAACCCAATATTCCATTAAAATGCTGTTACACAAATTAGCTGAGGTTTTCTTATACAACAATTTGATTTAAAAATTCTTCAGAAGTTCTTGAATGGTAGTTCTGCAAATATGGGCTTCACTCAGTCACAAACTATGTATTAAGCACCAATTCTGGAATCTTAAAAAAATTTCCAAGAGGATAACAAGGCCAGTTTAAAATTAACAGGCAAAGCTAAATAAAAGTAACTAGATAAATCAATGCAGTTATCTGAGAGTCCTAGAAAAGGAACACATGAAAAAAAATGTAGAAATTACTGATTTTTTAAATTTTCCAATATACTTACTAACTTAATTAAAGCAAAGTTATTACAGGGCTCAGACACAGCGTGCCCTGAATGCACTGCTGTAGATCAATGGCAATCTAATGAAGATATTTTTAGCATGACCATACTGCACAGGACAGAGATTAAAATAAATTGGGAATAAAAACAAAACTAGAGCTTTGTGGGTATGGTAAGGAAAGTTCTTAAATCCACTCCATTATATATAATGTAACTATGTATTAAAAATGCGGATCATTTTAATATTGTTTACTAGTTTTCAGGAAGGGATTAAAGCAGAAATAGCTCCTGAAGAGACTGACAGACAGAAGCCTGGACAAATATCTAGACAACTCAAATAAAAACAGATGCTAACAACAAATTACAGTATAAACAATTAGCAAAACAAGTTGATTAAATGCTTACAAATGTAGCCAGAAACCTTCTGGCTACTGGAATGATTAAAGCCAGGAATATGTGCAAGATCTAAAAAATAAAGCCACAGTTGGTTTTTTTGAGGTAGCCTCTAAGTTAAGCTTGTGCTAAAACCTATTATATAATCACACTGATTTAAAATGCTAAACATGTATTTACAAAACTTAAATAAAAAATCAACAACAATGAAACAACTGGATTTGAGCTCTGAAAGTCTGGTAAAATCTGGGAAGGCAAACTGGAACAGAAACTGAACTGGTTAGACAAGAACAAACCAGAATATATAAAGATTAAAAGAAAAGGCATAACATTCCCAGACCACTACAAAACTTGCTAAAACCAACGTACAACCTGCAATAGTTTAGTTTATCAACAAAACAAAGTAGGGTAAAGCTCAGAGGAAAGTTACTGGAAGCGTGACCAGTCTCAGAGAGGGCACTGCCAAAAAAGCCAGAGAAAGACAGAAAGGCCATCAAATGAGGGGCAGCAGGAAACCCACTAAGGAAAAGGTCTGATCAGAAATGGCTGTTCCCAAAAGAAAGCAGGGCAAGATTCAGCTCCTTAATCCAGTTCTAAAGAAAGATGAGCAGATGGATGGAAATGAAAAAAGATACTTGTAAGAATAACACAGGATCTTAAAAATCTCTTAGGATGTTTCTATTTTTACATTTTCACCTGTGATTGTTTGCAGATGAAGAGAAGACAAAGACAGCCAAAAATCAGGAGATGTGAGTAGACTCAAGATCTAACATAAAGCCATGTAATTCATTCACTTGATTAGCGCTTAAGAAATATTCCAAATAAAGCTGATTTATTTCCAAAGAAGTATAAGGTCAGTGTTTTGAAACATGGCTTGCAGATGGTTACGGTTGCTGATTTCTTTCTCTGTTGCTTCACTTCAAATTCCTGTAGGGTGCTTGGTTTTTTGTTTAGTTTTTCCTCATTGCTAAATGAGTTGTTATTATTATCACTAAAAAACAGTTGTGGTTGCCATAGCATGAAGGCTAGTCAGCCTCAGTAATGAAACACTGCCTTTCTAGAGAAATTTTCCAAAAGATCTGTAGATGAAGCACATCACTTCATTATCTAGTCCCCTGGTACACAGAATTAAACACAACAGACACAAACAATCTCTCTCACTCTCTGTATTAAAGTAGGTGTATTAGTACACAATAGATAACCAAATCCTAACCATGAACTTGTCTTGTTTTAAAAATGCAGTTTATTATATTTAAAGCTATAATTGCATTTTTCTCTGCTAGAAAGAAAGAGGATGAAGATCCAAACCCAATAGCGAGTTGCCTGTGCAGGATCATAAATCCACCCCTATGGATCCATTTTGAAATGTCCAGATACTTTATATCATCACTTAGCATATACAAAACATAATCAAGATTTTTTTTCAAAGAGCAGTAGCTAATTATCATCCCTTTTCTCTTCAGCAAAACACCACAAACAAATTGCTAAGACTGATTAATCAGTAATTATGGGGTGATCCTGCAGGCATTTACTTCTTAGCTCTGTACTTAAACATGCCCCATAAGACTGAGAGAGCACCCCTTAGCATGAAAACAAGAAAGCATTTTACCTAGTAGTTAAGAGCAAACTCTTCAGATGACAGTTCAGATGACAGCATGTAAGAACCTTTCCTGCTCAGTGGAGTTTTTCTTTAAGTTATTCCATGGAAAAAAACCCAAAAAATTCAACCTGTCTCAAGTAATCTGACTAAACATGCAAACCAGGAACTCTTTAAACAAGTGGGTTGCCAACCACAATTATAATGTCACCATTTTATTAGAGAAATCTAATGGAAAGAGACACCGAACTCCAACATGAATTAATATGAATGGTGGGAGTGGGAACTATTTGAAAAACTCAGGCCACCAGTAAGGTAACATTTACCCTCAAAAAACACGCTCCCTGAAACTATATAAAAGAGCGTTTGTAGCTACTCCATATTTCAATCTATTCTGGAGATGTATTTTTTAGTATAGTTTTGGAGTGACTCCTTCAGAGAGCCATTAGGAAATAACCTGTCAAAAAGAACACAAAAAAATTTATGAGACTACACGACACCCTTACCTCCATCCCCAACTTGCAAAATTACTGCTTGCAACCATGGAAACTGGAAAGGGAGATGCAAAATGCCAAGTTCTTCAGGCACTGAAATCACTACCTTACACTGCAGAGTTCCAAGGCACCAGCACCTTGGAAGGGACCAAAAACCACAAGAGCCAGAACAAGCGTGTGAAATGTTCATTCTCAACATATAACCTGCCAGCTGTTGTTTCAGAATCTTAATGGATTAACACATCTATGCCAGGGGACAAAGCAGGGGGACTTAGTGTTCACTTGTGCAAGAGCACAGAATTCACAGACAGCTCTGATCTGGGGAAAGGTTTAGGGCCAAAAGGCTGTTTTGTAGTTTGGCTCAATTTAATCACTGAATTTAGGGCCCCACTAAGTATATTTGTGAAACAAATCACAACATGGTATCAAGTAACAGATAAGCTATACCAGCTGCTGAAAGACCACCACAAAACAATTTTTACAAGGGCATACATTAATATTAGTGTTTTATTAAATCACAGGAGGGCAGATGGGGAGACTGGTTTAAAAAGAAAAAACTATTCCTAAATCAGCATCAAAGAACCAGCAGGTGACAAAGCATAGTAAGATCCAAGGTGGGATCAGATCATGAGGTCACCAGGGGACAAAGGTGGGCATGATGCACATCAGGCTGGATTCTCATCCAGGATGAAGCAGCACCACCCTATAGCCATTATTTAAAGTCCTGGCAGTTCACATGGAAAGACTGAAAAGGAAGAGACTGACTCAGGAGGAAGAAATTCAAGATTAACTCTGGAATTTATCACCCACTTGCCCTACACCCGGTCCATTGACCAAAGAAAACAGACACAGCCAAAGACTGGGAATGGAGAAAAGCCCTTATATTCCAAAGCTGACCTGATCTACAATGCAAGATCCTTGGATCTATCATGGGTAGAAAGAGAGGGGTAGCTGACAGGATTTTTTTTTTCACTGCATGAGCTGATAAATGAGATAACCCTGGATGTTGCTGCTCACAAAAGGAGAATGCAGGTTAATATCTTTCACAAGGACAGAATCTGGTTCTACCCTTTTTCATCCTTACAGAACAGCTTAGGGCAAGTATCAACAAAGAAATAAATCCCACAGAATGCTGCTAAATTTGATACAGTTGGAGAAGGTGAGTGCTGAACTTGTCATCAAAGAGACACCACTTGGCTTACTTGAACCAGCTTCTGTGTCAATTTTTGGTTAACAAGCACCAGATTTATTCCTGGCTGCTACCTCTAACTTTGTATTACATGCTGGAAGAACGAGGTTCTCAGAAGCCTTCATTCAGCTGCCACAGTCCCCACTCCATCCCTCAAGTTTTAAAGGGAGAAAAAAACTGACCACAGCCTCACACAGAAATGAAAGGAGCAGCCCCTGATGAAGATGTAAAGTTGAAGACAGAACAGATGCCTCGAAGTTTACCTGGAAAACGTCTTGGTCAAATCATCACCACAACCTTTGTAGAAACCATAGAGACAGGGAATTCCTGGTTTGTGGTATCAGAGCCTGTCACTCTGCCCTTTGTCTGCATCTGTGAGTCCAGATTTGTTAGTCTCTAATGGTCAGTTATTAGGACCCTACCTCAAGCCTGATCTGCCTCTGTGATGACAGAACAACTTTTGATCAGTAGGAATAAGCACTTCCTTAGATGAATAAATATCAGAGATACTAGCAAAACACAAATTCTTCCCCCATTACAGTGTTTAAAATAGACTGCCCTGAAGCTCAATAGCCAAGCATGAAAACATTCAACTTTAGGTACAAGAGATTCTCTTGTGTCTCCTTAAAAAACACACAGCCCACAAGGACCTGTTTTTGTGTTACACACACCCAGACTATCAGACCAAACAGAGATGCAAATACAAAGTTCAGCATTAGACTTGAACTGTCAATTTTCTGACAAGTTCTGAAGACCTGAAGGGCAGAAATCAGCAAGCTGATTACACTGAGCAGCTTACATATTATTTTGACCTGTGACATACCTTAGGATATCCTTTGTGATGAGATATCTCCCTAGAAATTAATCCATATAGCAGGTGAAAGACATTTAAGAACCTCATGTGTGAGAATCTGGGATGAGTGTTCTCTATGTGGTGGGAGGGCCTGCAGCACTGTCACTCTTCCTTTCACCAATTTTTCAGAGTCTACCTCAAGAACAAGCCACAACACGAGACAGTCCCTTGTGCCTCCTTTTGCTTCTTCTCTCACTGTGCAGAGATGTGGAAAACACTGGACCCACCCCTGGACAGAGGAAAATATCCCATAGCTGGTACATGACCGATTTAAGGTTCACACTTTGGCTTTGCAAAAGCATTTTGTGAGGATTCCAGACACACCCACCTACAACTGACTACTCTTTCCATTTAACAGTGATAATAATCCCAGCAGAGACAAGGGACTAAGGAGTGACCAAGATCTGGCCTTGCTATAGGTCATAATCTCTCATATAATAAACTGAAATTAACTATGCCTGACATTAGAGAACCACGTACCCGAAGAACAGACAATACCCATTGATGGTGATAACCATCACCAAACAGCTGGCACTCTATAAAGCAGCCACCCATAAAATACCTTTGTGCACAGAGTTCTTAGATTAGTCCTCCTTCTGCAAGAAAATATTATACTGCAGAAGCAGAATGAGGGTGCACTGCTAGTATCATTTTAATTCAGCTCAAGAATACATTTTTGAAACAAATGCTCCATGGTTTGGTTCACATCAGGTGCAGCCACAGAGTACACAAACTGAACTCCTTTCAGGTGAATCTGAAGTGAAAGGTGTGCCACCCACCACCAATGAGTAAGTGTTCAGTCCACAGGACCAGATTAAAGGCCATCTAAAGTAACACCCTTTGTCCCTGAACTGTGTGCAGTGTGGACACTGGGTCCTCAACACCAACTTTTTTGTCCCCAGGTCCCCTGCAACTGCATCACATGATCCACAAATGGAGATAAAACATCAGATGCTCTGGCTCCTGGTTTAGTATTCAGATCAACATAACTGGGGCCAGGCTGCAGTTGAATCCTTGCTGATTACAATGCCCAAGAGTATCTGGGATAATATAAAAAACTTGAGCTTAAAGGAAGAAGGGTCACTGGAAAAGCCTGACTCAACACTACTAGGTTTCATGGTAATAAACTCCATGAAATCTCTGATTTTACTGTTTTGCAATTAAGACACTTGTGCAGTATTAAACTACTGATACTGTAGAATAGGTTGTTGGTGATTTCATCCATTTATAAAGACAGGTGTTGACATTGTATGCTGATTGGTAACAACATTATTCTGAGCAGAGTTCCCAACAGTACAGAAAGAAAAACAACAACCACCAAATAAGGCATTCTCCCAACTTTTGTGCATTTCTGTGAGGAAAATATTTATCAAGTTTTGCTAGAGCTACAAAGAAAAATATTCCAGAGACACTGGTGACCTTCTAGCACACAGAGCTGTTGAATTCACTTTCTGTACTTGTTTTCTTTACAAAATAGAGAATTAGGCTCTTATTTCTTGAACTTTATATGACATTTCTCACGCATTTTCCTCTTTGTCCATCAATGATGTTAGAAAGACATTATATGTGATTTTATTCATTCCCAGAAGTTATTACCACAAGGAAATTACCCAAGGAGAGACCTCACAATGACAGCAGGTAAAACCCCCAAAGACCTAAACACTGACTAGAACAGCAAACACTTCAGGATGTCAGACTTCAGATAAATGCTACTTTCAGATCATGGGTCAAGTCCTGCATTTATGTCTCAAATGCAAATACAGCAACATCACCTGAATAGTGCAAGAGGCACGAAGATGTGGGGTTTACTTGTATTGTCTAGTGCCACACAGAGACTCATTTGCAAAGAAAAACATACTTTAAAAAGAAGAAAGAAACTGCTATCTTGTGTCTCAGACAGAAAGGAGAGGAAAACAGAAAGTAGAATGGTGTTGGATGGGAACCAAAGGGAATGCATACTTTTATTTCATGAACCTATCCCTGGTGCCAAAGGGATATGACCACATGCACTGCAAGTTGCACCAGTTCTAGCTTAGGCACCATCCACTCCTTCAGCACAAGCTTTTGAGCTCTTTTATGGAAACCCAATCAATGATCCAAGGGTACATTCACACCAGTCTGACTAGTCTTGCTCCAAACTATTCCACATCTCTGCTGTGTGCAGCAAGGACAGCTCAGCCTTTCCTTTCCCTCCCTCCCAAGCACATACTTTGCCCTACAGTGTTTGTGTACTCTTCTGGCAGGATAGATGGGAGCAAGGGAGGAGAACAACAAACACCTGTTGCTACTTTGCTTCTCCTCCTTCAAGGCTTCTCTGTCCTTTTTTCTCCTTCAGCACAGGGCAACATCTGGATGTAGGACTTAAACATTCTTTCAGCAAACAAAATGTATTAGCAAAGAATCAAACATTGGGATTTACTGGTCAAGTGATCAGCTCTTCCTCTCAGCCTAATGCTCTACAGTATTTGTGAGGCTTGGAGTTTTAAAAGGGCAGGAGTTTTAGAAAGCTCCCCAGAGCTAAAATTGATGTTTATTTCTTCTTGGATAAAAATACTTCTGTGTATCTGGGCCTGTCCCAGATCTTATGCTCCTTAAGTATTATGTCCCTTAGATAAAGAATCCTAGTACAAATATTGAACTCACAATTCTTTTACCTTCTGTTAACAGCGGATAGATATGTTGTATATCTGAGACACAGAATCCCGAGTACAAATCCAACATGCATAGAAAACAAAAGCATAACCTAATGGGAGAGGAAATCAGAAAAATACTGTAAAGAAATTAAAGCCATTCTGTTTCCATGTAGTGTGATTACCCGTCCTGACATACAGTCTGTACTGAGATATGTGCCATTCAGTTGCTACTTACACTGAGCAGTCATATGACAAGTCTTCAGTGTAGTCCTCAGAATGGTGGGTTTCTCCCCACATGCATTATTTTTACCTAGAAAGACCAGTAGCTAAAGAACTCTCCTTAAGCACACTGAGCAAGCTTATTTCCACCTCAGCTTCTATTACAGCTCAAGCTGAACATTTGGCTTTGAGTCAGCTGTGTGTCCTGAAATAGTACACAAACTGAGGATGAACAAAGTCATTGAGACTATTCTGGCATCACTTCCTTGCTCTTGCTGTGACCATATGCAGAGCCTCAAGGGCTTTCTTTTATTATTATCATTTTTTAAACAAGTATATTGCTTCCTTCAGAAGCCTGAGTAGTGCCTTGACCAATAGAAGGCAACTTGGAGCTCTCTGACTAGTCTGCCCCATTATGTCTAGTGACCGATTTCTCTTTGCTCTAGATGCTGGATGCCACTAAAGGTTGACTAAACAAATTAAAAGTCTACTACTGTTTGGCTCTACCCCTTTCTACGGCCCCCAAATAGGTCCCGACACAGACCCCTGATAATCTGTGCTGCAAGACCCCCCAGCAGCCTCCTGCTGTTGTCACAGCAACTCACAACAGACTCCACAGACACCGCAGGGGGAAAGAAAGGGGGGGAAAAAAGAGGGAGGAAAAGAAATCCTTCGGGTTTTTAGTAAATGACACTCAGAAGTACCAAGCGCCAGGAGGTTTCTGCTTCCCGTACGCATCGTACCCCTCTATTTTTGCCTTGCACCTCGTGGCCTCGCTGCAAGAGGAAGCCAGACAGATCCGCTTCATCAAGGACTCAGCCCTCTCTGTCCTCGGGGGAGGGGAGGATGCCAGCTCCTCCTCCTTCAGTCTCTCCCGACAAGGTGGGAGCGCACCTGCGGGCAAACGGGACGCGCAGGGCGCCGGCACCCGCCCTCTGCGGGGCCGCTGGGGGCATCCCCGGCCCCGACACCCGCGGGTCAGAGTACGATCGCGCCCGGGCGACGCGGGACCTACCCGGGAGGGCGGGACGCCCGGCAGGCAGTGTGCAGGCGGCGGGGCTGCACCGGGGTCGGGACGGGGCGGCAGCCGCCGCCGCTGCCCGTTCCCGCTGCTCCTCACGGCGGCGGGGCAGCGCCCGGGGCCGGCGCGGCTCGGCAGGGAGGCGGCATCGCCGCGGGCACCGCTCCGCCCGCCCGGCCCCGCGGCGAGCGCGGGGTCCCCGCCCGGCCCGGCGCGGCTCGTCCCGCCCCGCGGCGCTGGCTCGGGGCCGGCGGGAGCCGTGACGTCCCGGCCCCGCGGTCTATTTTTAGCGCGGCGATTGGATTTCATTCATGAAACCGCGGCCGCGCGTAAAGGGGCGGAGGATGGAGCTGCCGCCGCCCGCACAGCGCCCGCAGGAGCGCGGAGCGTACCCCCCACCCCCAGCCGCTCCGGGGCTCATCCCGATCCTGCCCCGCCGCCCCAGCGGGGCGCATCCCGATCCTGCCCCCGGCCCCACCGAGGCGCATCCCTATCCTGCCCCCCCGCCCCACCGAGGCGCATCCCTATTCTGCCCCACCGCCACAGCGGGGCAGCTCCGGGGCACATCCCGATCCTGCCCTGCCGTCCAGCGGAGCAGCTTCAGGGCCATCCCAATCCTCTGTCCCGACACCCGCAGGCGGGGGCTTTCTGCCACGGCCTCGCACAGGAAAAGCTCGGGCACGAAACCAGCCAAAGCCAAACCGATACTACCCCCCACACCCATTCTCTGTACATAGACACTGTAAACACCGTGTATACATACACAACGCAAAGGTTCCGAAGGCCTCCCTGGATAATGCCCTAAGTTGGGTGTGCGATTTCTTAGTGCAGGTGCTGCTGTTATGTTTTGAAATCACTTCTGTTTTCACTAATGTTTGCACCCTTCATGTAAAACCAACACGTAACAATTAAACCACAATCCCCCCTTCCCTTATACTGACAATCTAGACTTGGTGTATTCAAACCAGTGAAAACAGCTCAAGGCCCTGCGTGTTACTGCAGAAAACACTCACAATCCCGACCAGGCTCCCTGACCACACTCCCTGCAGCAGTCTCTGGCTCTTCCCTTTACCACCTGACATCAAGAACAATGTCACTGACCAGTAAGGGGTGTGGGTACAACTGCTGCAGCTATGGGAACTTTTTGACATATCTGCGACTACTAAAAAAATAGTCACTATTCAAAAAATATTCTCTTAACAGCAACCAGGACTCACAAATTGCATAGTTTCGTAGCATTAACACAGTATTTTGCTGGCAAACATTGTAAAGTTCTTTTAAAAATACCACTTACAATAATAGTTAACAGTACCATTAACAGGTTAACAGCATCCAACTGCATTTGGTTATAGTCAATTACTTACATTTTTCAAATACCCAGAAGCCAAACTTACATTAACCAGGTCAGACTGCAACAATTTTCAGTTGAGTACATCTATGTCAGGACAAATTACAGTTTGCAACTTCATATCACTGGCAGCTATTAGGGGCAAGAGAACAACGTGCATCATGGCAAATATTAAGTGTTACTCTCCTAGCTTTGCACAGAGTTTGGATGGACAAGACAAATGCATCAGAAACGAAAACAACTCTCACTCAGACTATCTACTTGCAGTCAAAAAAAAAATCAACTCGATAATGCAGACAACAAAAAGTAAAAGAATGACAACAGATTTAAAATGCATAGCAGAATTACCTTCCATTATTTAAGTTTCAGGATCTATGGGACCTTTTTTTTCTCCACAAATGAGGGCTAAAGATTTTCATGCTATGCAAGAACAACAACCCCAGGTATTCACTTGTTTCTCCAACACACAACTTCTAGGAAAACAAAAAGGCTCAGGTTCATCCCACTGAATTCAGGAAGCTGAACAAAGCAGGATGATACAAAAGGTACTCCTTTTATGGTATGGCAATTTTTAATTCCTTATTGGTACCTTTGTTCTACAGTCTAAATGATTGGTTTCTGAAGACAAATCACACAGCTAGAACCCATGCCTCTATTAAAAACACCCAGACCATCACTGCTGCAAACACTGAGTGTTAATGTCAGAACAAGCAAGTGAGCATCATGTGAGAGAAAACCAATACAAAGCAACCAGACTTGCCACGGTACTGACTCAAGAAGTATTGGACTGCAATAAAAAATAAAAACAACAAAACCCCCACAAACCTTTAGATCTGCTTGCAAGTTCTTTACAGAGCTTTACTACAGAAATAAAGGAAGAGGGCAGAAAAAAAGGTGTTATTTTTAGTGCACAACAGTAAATTTAGCAGAATACAGCAATGACCAAGATTAGTCAGGTGGTTGAAATGTGAAAAAAGAGAGAGAACTTTGCTTTTGATGGGGATAAAGAAAAGGTCTCAAGTTTTTCTCTTTTTCTGTTTCATCAAAGGGTACCCAGAGCCTGAAGGCTTCTGCAGCTGTGGAAATAGCTCCATGCTACCATGTTATTTCCATTTTAATGACCATCTACCGCAACTTTCACCATTCAGCGCTTTCTCACCACAAACGTAAAACTTCTTATATAATTCAGGTGTCAGCTTTTCTGGCAAAGTATAAAATAAAACCCCAGGACAGCTAGAAGCTCTCTGCTCTCTGACACAGTTGTATTTACATTTTTCCAAACTTTTCAAACAGACAGTTGAGTTTTGACCATAAATGTGAGTGATGCCTTGAGAAGTGGTTAGAATGAATCTCTAACAGGGTGCAGAGCAACTGACAGTTTCTAGACTGTGGCACAAGAAAGCACAGTAATAAACCACAAGTATTCCCACTGACTTTGCATAAGCATTAAAAATACATGAATGGTAAAGTTTTACTCAATTAGATGTTTAAGTATCCCAGATAGCCAGCTTGGATTTTTCATTTTAATTTGTTTGTTTTCAGGGGGGAATAACAGCTAGAGGGGAAGGGAGAAGGGAATAAGTTCTGTCTTTGCAGGCAATCCTAGAGGACATGGCATTGGACCATTTAACTAGAGTCCCTGTTTGCCAAGTCGATACAGCTTTCCAAAACATGTTTATGGGCTGCCAAGCGTGCTCTGTCACTGCAGCTTTTAACACTATCACACAGCTGAGAGAAGGACTGGATTAAAAAAGAATAAAATAATAATTAAAAAATGCATTCACACCCACGGAGAATTCTACTTACTTAGAACTATTTTAGTTTTGCTAAATTACAGAACGCCTTTGGAAGTAAATGTAAAATGTGCATTCCCATATGCTCCAACATATTATTTGTTACTCTGGGGCTAAATTAACCTTTTGTTTTTGAGACTATATTTCTCACATGATTAAAAACCTCAGGAGAGAGCATCAGTTGTGCATAAACTGTAACTGAATTTACAAATAACCTTTCTGCTCCGGGATCTGGAGGCTGCTCTGACACTCGGTGTTAGTAGAACTCCTCAGGGAGCTTTCTACCAGCTCAGAAACGCTGAAGCTCAGCACCCCCAGGCCCTTCCATCCTCTGCATTCCCGAGACAATAGGGAAAGGCTCAGGAGTAGACAGGTTGAAAAAATAGTCAAGGATAACAGGAGGTGCGGGAAGAAGGAACTACAAGCACTTACTTCAGCTACTTTGACAAAACTCTTTTGGAAGGGGAGGAAATGGACCAGCCCATCTTCTTACCACCCCATCATAATCTCAGTCTGCTCTATCTGCAGAAGGATAGTCTAAGCATGGTAACTCTGAGGTTTAGCTTTTATATTTCTGTTTAGCAGCCTTCTGAGAAAGTCTACATCCCAGACCCACGGGCCATGTGGAAGGAAGGGGTTCTTCCCTGGACTAGAGATCTAGGTATGGTCTGCTTAAAAACAACAACAACAAAAACAAACAAACAAAACCCAAACAAACCAAACCAAACCAAACCAAAACCAAAACCAACAAAAAACCCCCCCACAAACAAACTGGTGACATGGCTCCTTGCTCCCTCTGAGGACCCACTCAAGCTTTTAATTCAGGACCTCTCCTCTGTTTTAGGTACTAACACCCAAGAACAAATGCAGTTTCCCAAGACAAGTTACACCAACAACAGTCAGCAGGGGCAGTTACAGAACTGAGCTTGAGTGTGCACGGAAAGGTCTGACATTGCAAAGGATGCCTGGGACAGTCCAAAACCAACACTCAACAGTACAGGACAAACCAGAGTTCCTCTCTCTCCCTTATCTTTGAATGCAAGACCCTTTCATATTAGAAGACTTTAGGAGCATGTTTAGATTAAAGATTGTTGGTGGAAATAATTTAAATGCACAAGGAATTAAGTAAGATAAAGTAAGTTAAATTGTCCCATATGGGCTCCACACTGCATATGGCAATCTCACAGGGACAGAAGGTGCTCTCTACAGCCCACGAAATCTGCTTTCAACAACACAAAAAGAACATGAGTGAATGATGTACAACCAAAATAAGGAGACATGTGGTACTTCAGTTACGGACTTCACCATCCACCCATTGTCTGTGATATATGTAGTCTCAGCCAACTGGCAGCATGTGAATTAAAATATCAGAATTACCCAGCTCCTGTCATTGAAGTCTACTTTTTCCCCCACAATTAGGCTTAGAGGCTTTAATGATGCGGGTAGATCAAAATAATTTCTAACTACTTCTGTAATGGATTAGGATATATTTCATGAGATTTTATCCATAAAAAATTCATAAAGAGAATAAGTGCCTTGAAAAAAACTATGTAAATAGATATTCTATATACACTGAAATAAAATTCAACCCCTTTACTGTCAATACATTCTTTTTCATTAAGAGGTTTGCATTCAGGGCTGCAATGTACCCATGCCAAATACTTATGCATTCACAATTAGCTTTCTCTTCAAAACTATTGTACATTGTACCCAGTCCTCTTTACTCTTTGGTATAATATGGACAGAATTTAGTGTTTGACGTAAGGTGGTTCTACTTAGTGATGTCAACATGTACTCTCAGCCAGCTATGCAAACTGATTAGGCCAGTTGCATCCCTTTTCCTATGATCCCACACAATTGTCTTAATTCTCAGAGATGATGTCATGTAACATATACAATGATACCTTCACTGTGTGCATTGGACACTAACATAGATCACTATGCATTTATTTGTTAGGGTTTTTTTGCAGTTATTCATTGAATGGTAAATACAGTGCAAGACTATCATCGCTTAAGAAGACCGCAGTGCACCAGATTTTATTAGAGCATTCTGTGAATGATATATAGCACCAGTTTTTTGCCTTATGAATTATATTTCCACATTCTTTTTCACTAGAAGGGGGATACAGAAGGCTTAATATACGCATACATTTTAAACAGCTGAGTAAACAGGAAAGGGACTATCTAGAGAAGGAAAATGCCAATACTTGTAACTTGGAATAAAAATTAGTTATCTACAATTTTTCAGAGGGTTGTATTTCAGCACTGCTTTAGTTTTCAGTCTAATCATGTGTAGGATGTGGGCTTTTGCATTTCCTCATTTCCATACTTAAGCTACTAATTACAAGACCCTTCTCTCCACCTCACCCCACAACAGAATCACAATTTAGGTGGGAAGGGTCCTCTGGAGGTCACCTAGCCCAATCTCCTTCTCAATCCACAGCTAATTTCAAAGCTTGATCAGGTCAAGGATGGTCATTCCACAATCTCCAACCCGTTTGTTTCATTGCTTAGTCCCACACTAAGAAAATGGGCTTTTGTAAAACCACTGAGAAAATGGTTTTCTTTACACCTGCCTTGCTGCTACTTGTGACTGCTGCCTCTTGTCTTTTTGCTGCGCAACTGTGAGAAGATCTAGTTTCCCCTATAACCCCTTGTCAGGTACCTGAGATAGTAATTAGAAGCCCTTTTAGCCTTTTCTTCCCCAGGCCAGATAAGCAGCTCCCTCAGTGTCTGTGTACATCTCGTGTTTCAGTCCCCAACCATATTAGTGGCCTTTCACTGCACTCTCCTCAGTTGGTCAATCTTTCTTCAATAAGTGAAGCCTGAAGCTGAGCACAGTTCTTCAGGAGCTGCTGCCTCCCAAGTGCCGAGCAGAGGGGAATAATCCCTGCCATCGACCTCCTGGCTACACTCATCCTAACACAGCCCAGGATAGGGCTGACCTGTGTTGCTGGAAGGGCGCTCAGCTGAGCCAGGTATGTTCACCTGTGCTGTCAGAGCCTCTCATGAAGCCTTACAAAACTTTGATACTGTCTTTGCTGCTGCACTTGTCTTTCTACAGGCTGCATAGTCTGGTCTTAAAAGGGAGTGGATTCACTTTAACAGTCCCAGTTTGCAAAGTTAGGTGTAACAGAATATAATTAAGCAAAACAAAATTTTGGCTTAATAAGAAGAACAGCAAGAGAAACAGCTGAGCAGTTATATAAGAGTCTCCCAAGGGAAGAAGTGGCAAAGTTATGGCTCACTGCATTCACAACCCAGAGAGGACAAAGCTGTATTAAGAATTTGTTCTATGGCAGAGTTTTGTATTACATGTGTAATCTTCTCTACTGGTAATAATTTTGCAACAGCTTGTGTTTGCTATATTCCATGCTTCTAGATCCTCAGAACTACATGTTTAAGAAAGATTCAATCAGCTTATAAAAACAATTCTAACCAAGAGCTAAAGAGGACAAACTGACTAGTAGGATTTCTTCTTGACTGTGTGTCATTTTGCTGTTTGGCAAGGGAATGAATCTGGAAGCAATAGTGCTGGCACCTGCATAACTGTTCAGAGTTTCTTAAAGTGTTTCTGCCATCTAATCAGATGTTAATGGAATGGAAAGAACTTCTTTGTGGAATGAAATGAGAGTCATAGCAAAGAGTCAGCTGGGGAAGATTTTCTGTCTGTCTGTCTGACCTTCTGGCTAGCTGTCAGTCTCCATCTCTCCTCTGTGTAGATCAGTCAAAATTCACTTGTCTCTAAGTACTGAGTTTCAAAGAGACTTGGAACGTCTTTATACTACAACTACAGGAGGTTTTCAATGGCAAATGCAGTCTTTGCTTCTTGCTCTTGATCCAAGCTATTGAGCTTCAAAAACCATATATAAATGGATCAGCCCTTATTCTTCAAGCATTAAAAATGCTCTGCCTGCCTTTTGAGGCTTGCATAAATCACCCATTAAAAGCCTAGTAGCTTTATATGCAGAAGGATACAAAATGTAGACCAAATTTTAGAAGCTGTAATGTTGGTCAAAGATTGCATAAATTTGACAGGAACAACACACAAATAGAGATCTCTGCAACAATATGCCATCCCTGCTGAGTTGTTTATACTGGTGCAATAAAGAGATCACGAGGACAGGTCTAGAACACAGATCTCTAGTTACAGGAACTGGAAGATACAGGGTAGGAGTGGTGAGGGGAAGAGAAGGAAAGTGGATTTTCTCGCCTTTTTCACAGTTGCCAAAGCCAAGTGTTATTGGTCTCTGAATCACTGCTTATGTACAAGAACAGCAGCCAACAGCCATATCCTGATCTTTATAGGGTGTCAAACCAACAGAGCGGGATTAAATAGGAGAATCAAGGGCAACTTAATCTCGTCATCATTAATCTTAGAAAAACAGCCTTATTAACTACGACTTGATCTTCTGCACTTCTGTCCCACAGCAAGCTAGACATGAAAGTAAAAGGCCCCAATTACCGTTTAAGAGCCTGATATAAATCCTACTGCAACTGTTGGGGAAAGGCATTCAGTGACTCCTCTGGGCTTCAATTCAGGTGGTAATTCAAGAAGAAAAAACCCATAGACTTAGTTGCAACATGCCTGTCTTAAAAAGATGAAGATGCATAACTTAAAGCAGCTGAAGCGAAACCAAAATGAAAGAAGCAGCTGTAACTTAAATATTTTTTTCACTAGGTTGTTCAAAGAATGTATTGATTTGGATTACAATCCTCCTCAAGATTACAGTACAATTCCTCCTTAATTTTGAACAGTATGATCCTAGACAGTACCACCACCGTGGTTTTACTCACTCAAGATCAAAATGCAAAGTCTGAAACTCCTGTTACATTCTGCACATTTTATACCTTGGAACCATTCATTTTTTGAAAGAGAAAGCTTTTCCAAGAAAGTAAGACCTTGTGTTTCTTACAACCAATTACACCAGTTTAATTACATGATTTAGTTACACCAGCAAAGATTGCTTTGCAAAGACTGCACTTCTGCAACACAACAGATTCAGTGGGTTAGACTGGGTTATATCAACACAATTATGTCCAAACATAATTCATACAGTTTAGTGGTTTACTTTGATGTGTCTAAGCAAATCTAGTTACCACTTTTTTTGTTTCCTCAATAAGTTAAGGCCTTAAATCATATGCAGAAAGAATATAACCAGGGTTAGTTCTGATGGATATCCATCTCCCCCTGAAATACTTTCTATAAATTCTAGCAAAACGGTGTAGCTGAAGGATAAAGCCAATTGCAGAAACATCAGAGGAATGCTCACAAGTGATTCCAAGTCTAAGAAACAGGGAATGAAGACAATTTTCATGTTTCACCCCAGGCCGTTTGATGAGACTTTCCTTAATTACGTTTATTAGGAATAGTTACCAAGAAGGATTCTGTTGTTTTTAATGCTACCATTCAAAAGCCATGGACCATGAAATCACATACTTCTTGCACATATTTGCAGTTTTTACAGAGGGTGTAGAACATACTACTCCAGGAGCTGCCAAAGTATCATTGCTACATGCAGATTAGGCAAAAATCAGAGGGCGTATAGGAGTATGTTTGCATAATTTGCAAAGTATGGAGAAAAAGACATCACTTTCCAACTACACATACATTGATAACTTCAGCATTTAAATATGTCAGGAGCAGAATTTACCTTTGTAAAATTAAAACCAAATTAGAACCACCAGCAGCAGTTTTGAAAACCAGGTATCAGGGAGCCTAATCAAAAATATTCCAGTGCCTTGAAATTTCTCATTGTTTGGAAATCATATTGCCAAAGCATCATGAATTCTACTAAAAGGGTTTTTTTCTCTTTCAATAAAGTAGAGCTTTATTTTTAAAGAACCCTTTTACAGTCTTTTCCAAGCCAGGAAAGAGTTCTTTTCCTTGGTAGTGGCAGAAGGGAAGAACTACAAAGGTATTAATCTTATTTACTCCCATACATATTGGCAAAATTGCTAGAGCAGGGTGCATTTTGTAGCATTATAAAATCCTCAAGAGAATTGAATCCCTCCCACATCTCACCACCAAAATATTTTTGCAGGGAAAAAGTATGAATTATAGACAAAAGCAATTGCCAATAAAATTTCATCAAACTGTATCTGTTACAGAACGTAAATATTTCTCCACCATTACAATCTTTTTACATTAGCTGAAATTCAGATCTACAGCAAAAATACTATTGCAGCACTATTGTAAGAGAAATGTTGAGAGTTCATTTATTATAGTGCTGCCAGTGGGAAGCATTGTTGCAAACACACGAGGAAAGGAGGATTAAAAGAATAAAATTCACCTCTGGAGAAATTCAGAGGAAAAAGTTGCATTGCCTCAAGAAAAGCCTGACCCACAGGTATTTTCCTTAGAACTCTGGGAACTGTTTTTTGAAACCTTCTCCTGTATTTAGTGACCAATAATCCACATTACTATCATAAGCACATATGACAGTCAAAAACATGTCTCTGAAATAGAAGAGCCAAATTTAAGGGGTTCAAGTGTTGAGCAATGGCCATAAATCAAGAACTCAAACACTGATAGCCATAAGGGCCATAACATTCACCTCAAGTGTAAACAGTACCTGTTACTCAGGACAATTAATGGAACACCTGCCCATGCTGAGCACATGTGGGAGCACATGTAGAAGCACATTTCATCACCAACAAAGTGGTGAAAACAAGCAAGTAGCTAAAGCTCAGGTACTGTCACCAGACTATGTTTTTATTGCTGCAAATCCTCATGTTGAGAGTTCTAGGCCCTTGCTTCCAAAAGTGCGAGAGACAGGTAATTCCTGTTGGCAAGAGAATGATCTGGAGTATCAGCACTGCTTTTATATCACAAGTTGGGTACCTTGATGCTTAAGCTCCCTGAATTAATGGACATTTCAGAACTGTACCATTTATTTCTTCATTTCACATCTAATAATAACAA
>JAWWLV010000180.1:5508284-5525638 GCA_035041135.1 Platyrinchus mystaceus | reverse complement strand
ATGCTTAAGCTCCCTGAATTAATGGACATTTCAGAACTGTACCATTTATTTCTTCATTTCACATCTAATAATAACAATTTGTTCCTGATTCTGCATTGGTGGTGGGAAAATCATTTGTTCTCCTTTATGTAAAGCATAGGAGATCCCATGATGAAGTTAGAAACTCAGATTGCAACAGTCTGATAAGCAGTGCTAGAAAACATAAATTTAATTACAAAGATCAAAAACAACAAACAACAACACTGCCCTTCCCCTCACACCCCAACCACACACACAAGGCAGTCCCCCAAATTTCTAATCTGTAGCCACAAGCAATCATAACCTTCCAAAGAACTAGCTCAAGCAGTTTTAAAATTCAAAATTTCCTCTGCTGCATTTGATTTTGTTGAAGGTTACCATTATACACACACCTCTGCTGGGTTTGCACAGCCCAGGACTTTGTCTTTACCAATCTGAATTGTCAGCTAAATTAAATTACCAGATTGCACCGTAGAGGCTATCACACATGTAGCTATTTTATTCCACTGAGCATGAAGAAAGTAATCTCTGAGAAAGCAGTAGCTTCTTTACCCAGAGAGCTAAATTTACTACTACTCGTCTGCTAATGCCTCAAGTGACACAAAAGCCCATAAGCAAATAAGCTGTGACCAGGATATTAAGGAGCAAATAACACCTCTACAAAGACACAGGTGTAGCATTTTCTGACTCAAGCACATGACAACACACAAGTTAACTTTTGTTCAGATCTGCAGATGTGTTCTCTAAGAAGTGAGACCAAATCACAGAAGCAACAGGAACTGGTGTGGAAACAGCAAGTTTCTGAGAACATTATTCTGTAATTTAACCACATGACCTATGCATGTTATTTAGAAACTCATTTAGAGACAGAAAATCAGGTTGGGAAGTGAGACTTGAAACTGGAAACAGAGGTAAAGAGAGGTATTTGGGTTCTAAAGGTATGCCTTTCCCTTAATAAGTACTTTTTGATGCTGAGATCAGTCTTAGTGCATATTAAATAATTCATAGCATCACTGTCCTGAGTTCAGCTGGCATAGAGTTAATTTTCTTCCCAGTTGTTGGTACAGTGCTGTGTTTTGGATTTATTGAGAATGCTGATGACACTCTGATGTTGTAAGTGTTGCTTAGTAGTGCTTACTCCAAACTGAGGACTTTTCAGTGTCCCATGCTCTGCCAGAGAGCAGGTGCACAAGAAGCTGAGGGGGAGCATGGCCAGGACAGGGGACCCAAACTGGCTAAAGGGATATTCCATTCCATAAAGCATTATGCACAGTATATAAACTGGGGGGATTTGGCCAGGAGCTGCCAATTGCTGCTTAGGGATGGGCTGGGCCTTGGTCAGGAACTGTATTGTGCATCACTTGTCTTTCTGGGGTTTTATTTCTCTTTTTGTTGTATCTCGTTAAAACGATTATTATATTTTATTTAAAGCATTAAATGGTCTTTATCTCACCCATGAGTTTTACCTTTTTTCTGACTCTCCTACTCACCCCACTGGGGGTGCATAAGCAAGCAGCTACTTGGTACTTAGTTCCTGGCTGGGGTTAAACCACGACAATCACAACTTGCACATATGAAATATTATAGACTGGCTTTCAGGAACTGCATTACGTATAAAATGACTTCTATTTTTATTCACAAAGTATATGTTTGTCTTTGATGATGTGCTGAAAGGGGCTCATTAAATTACTAATGTAACTATTAAAGCTATTAAATTACCAATTTTGAGGGATCAATTCAAAGCACATTGAGATAAGCATAAATCCAAAGTAAACCAAGTGTCTCTTCACTTCAATGACCCTCCTATGAGGCTCTGAATGCTAAAATATCTTTCTCCTGACAGGATTAACCCCTTCATTGTATGACCTTTCCTGGCCTAAACAGTTGAAGTAGTTATTCCTATGGCTCACAAAACATTCTGCCTGGTAGCACATAATGATGGGGGAGGAGGGATGCTTGGTTTGTGTTTACTTTTAGAGCCCAGGGGAGACATTGCTCCCTAAGCTTCCTGACAAGATGCTTATTTTTATTCACATTGTCACTATGTTTTCCCATGAACAAATATTTATACTTCAGAGGAAATGTTTCAGTAACATGTATCAGACAGGATAAGCAATGTGTTCACTTCCCTTCCCTTTATTATGAGAAAGCAATTTTGCTTACATGAGGAAGTAAATAAATAGATTCCCTAGAGATGCCTGGGAAGGGGTAATTCTTGCAGGAAACCCGTGTTGAAAATCCTGGCAGCATGTCACTGTGTTAGCTGACCTGCAGAGGTTTCATTAGCAATTGCAAGAAATGAACACATTAGAGACTTATTGTTTCCTTTTTTGTTCAGAAAAACAGACCATTCCTGTATAATCCTGTCTTAATTAAAGCATTTTCCCTTCTGACAAATTTTAGTAGCATGTTATGTTCCTATCTGCATTATTATAGTGTGCATACAATACATATGGCAAGATATAAATCCACCTTTTGTTAATGCTTCTAAACATATAATAGACTGAGAAGGCCAATGGGTGAAAACGACCTAATTTCACTGAGTACTCCAAATTCTGAGCAGAGGGCTTCACTATATGATGTCCTGAGGTTCCTTACAACCTGAATTTTCCTGTGATCCTAAATTAAGGACACATATTTGGTTTTACTAACTTACATGCTTACTGTAGGAACTGTGAAGATCTGGCTGTGGTACTTGACAAAAACAATATAAATATGCACCTGTAATTCAGGCTGGCAACAGCCCCACTTTTCCCTAGGCTGCAGAGAGCAGGAACTCAGAAACCTGCTTGGATACATGAAACAGTACCTGCATATTTGTGGTGCAAGCTCTTTTTTCATCCCAGGATCTCACTCATTTCCTGCATCTGCAGTTAGTCTGTGTAAGTATTCGCTCTTGAAAATTAGACTTAGAAGCTTCCGTTTCTTTGATGCTTTGAAAAAAGCCTGACATTGGGTCAAAAGCTATTCTGTGCAGAAGCCACCCATTGCTAACCCTGCAACTACACCCATCCTTTATACATTTGTTTTTATCTACTGGAATATCAGAACAAAGCTGACTAATCCTGGAAATGAAAGGATTAATTCTAGGACTTTTCCATTTAAGACTTCCAGTGCAAAGTTCACCAAGACACAGATGCTGTAACTTTAAAATACCTGACCAAAAGCTGCTGGACAGAACAGCAGTGGTGACAGGCAACACTAAGTGAAACAAGTCAGGATTTCTTTTATTTCTCCCTGTCAATACTTACCTCACAGCAGAAAATAATGTTCATATCCATTTTTAGCAGCTTGATCAAAAGCAGAAGAATTCCTTTAAAGATACTTCATGTCTTTCTCTTACTGTGGCATTCCTGAAGAGGAAAGGAGAGGGAAGAGGGGAAAAAAAAAAAAAAGAGAGAGAATAAACCTTATTTTCAACCTAAAATTACAACACATGCAATAGCAAAGACATCTTTTATGATCCATTTTATATTGTAAAACAGGCCTGCTTGGTAAACAAAACAGTTTTCAAAGTTTCAAACATGTAGATTGAAAATCTTCATTAAAACTGTTTGCTCCAACACATTGAAGAAATCATGGGTATCTAGGTGAGCTCTTGAGCATAACTGGAGATTGACACAGCTCTGTCAAAATGAAGCTTGTTCTTTAATAATTTTCCTCTGGATTTGGATTTTAAAAATCACCTTAAGTGTCATAAGCGAGCACTGCTGCATCACAGTAGACCAACTCCTCTCTGTTAGGTAACAGACTCTGAGAAGGGTTTTTTTGCCCACCTTCAAGAAGGCATCAAGACTAAAATATGATCTGGCAGCCTGATGTCACATGAACTGGGACTTCTGTGTTGCTTCCCCTTTGGTCCCAAATGAAATTAATTACAAAAGTGCTTAGCTGGGTTTGGTGAACGTCTGTGTTATTGTGGCTTTGTTCCCATCCAGGAGCAAAGGTGGGAGCAACACTGATTTCACCTCAGATGGTGCCCTAAAAGCAATGCTCAGTGACACAAGTAGGTTTCAGAGGTTCATGCTCTATCTTGAGCAGCACAAGTAAAATGCAGATTCTTCAGCTGAACAGACTAGCGGCCCACTTAGCTTCTCCAGGCATTTCTCCCTTCTTATCAGCAACTTTTCAGACTTGAATTTAGGACTGAATT
The DNA here is from genome assembly GCA_035041135.1 of Platyrinchus mystaceus. Classification (NCBI taxonomy): domain Eukaryota; kingdom Metazoa; phylum Chordata; class Aves; order Passeriformes; family Tyrannidae; genus Platyrinchus; species Platyrinchus mystaceus. Next base: position 5,521,467 of record JAWWLV010000180.1, on the reverse strand, counting down.
AGCTTCTCACAGAAATTCCCACCTTCTGTAGGAAGACAACAGTGAGGGCAAACACAGCAAATGAAGTAACACTTCTTTCCATCTTTGTGGAATAAGCAAGCCAAAGGCATTGACACAAGAGCTAGAAGCATGATCTTTATATCCCTCTAGAAGCCCTTCCCTTCCATTTGACACTTAACGATAAGCATTTTAGTGGCAAAGACCATATCAGTCTTCCTGAACTGCCATGTTTCATGCAGCTACAACTGTTGAGAATTGTATTGATGGCAGATTAGAAGTTACTCACAGCTTCTTTCAGAACATCCCTTAATAAAAAAAAAAAAAAAGGATGTGGTTTACCTGCTCTTAAACCCAGAGCTCTCTCTGTTTTTATTTCACTGAAATCTCTTTCTTACACTTCTAACAGCCTTTCTCTGCTTTGCCCTCATTAAAATCCAGAAACGTGGCCTCCAAATATACATTGAGATCCTTCTTGCTCTCAAACAGACATGCACCAGTTCATTCATAATTCTTTTTCAGCAATCATTAATTATGTACATTATTGTCCTATTAAAGGACACAGTGAGACTCTCCTGCTTGCTGAGACCTTTTTTAAATTGTTATGCTGTAAAGTCAGACCAGTTGTTTGAAGAATGTAAGCGGATAGAAATGTAGCTAAACCTGATTTTCATCATTACTAAAGCATAAGCCTAAAAGTTCCACTTCACAGGAAAATGTTTCTGGCCTCCATCCCTCCACCCTCAGTCTCTGAGTTTCTGTTTTTGAAGATAGTTAGGACCACAAAAGAAAGGGTCAATTCTTATTTAGCATTGTGCTGACTGATTACAACTTCAAATTATAAATATCTTTCACACCAAGCAGATCTTCTATCTCTGTGATGATGATCTGCACTCAGAAGAATAGAGATGCTAAACCTTACATGGACATTCCTCATCTCAGTCTCTCTCACAGCTGAGAAGAGAGCTGGCTTTATACAACTCTCACCCTGAGTGCCTGCAGGAGAGAGCACCGGTTCCTTCTGTGGCAGTGCAATTCCTTCTCTCTTCCACCTGCTCCACACCCAGACAGTCATTACCTGAACTCACACTCACCCACAACAGCAAGCACACCGTGGTACTGTCTGCAGGACATGCAGCAAGGTCAGTGTAAGGAGAGGGAAACTGAAGCCAGCTGGAACACAGAGTAATTCAGGGAGGGATGTACTTATATGTCTAATTCTCCAAAGGGGGAAATTTCCTTTAAATAGGCAGGAAGGTGAGGAGCAGGTGGTTGTTGCTGTAGGTTGGCAGGTGAAATATTTGCAGTGTAAACCAGGCCCAGAAGGAATGCAGGCAAGGCCAGGTGGAACATTAGGCTCCCTGGATGACTTGTTGGGGCCAACAATCATGGGTGATCTGGTCTAGGAGCCTCTTCTGTTATGGACAAGACACTCCTCTAACACAGTGACACTACAGAAAACTCAAGAAAACTCAGCCCAATTTTCTCCTCAAATCCACCTTAGCTTCACCTTTGGGTTATTCAGAAGCCTAAGCTGATCCAGTCTTTGTCTCACCCCTGTATTTTTTTTTTTTGAAGATTATTACAAAACTAAAAACATTGCAGAATTTTATCTGAAACTACTCTAGTTTCCTTTTACCTGCCCATCATCTCTCTGTATTGCTTTCAGTTTCTGTAACACCACACATTCACAGTACATCTACCCCAAATCTCTTCAACAAACTTTGAAAGACTCTGTAGAATAAAAATGCTTTTAAGCCTCACTTCAAATTTTTGCTTTTAAGAGTTCAAATACCAGAACAAGTTCAAGTAAAAGAGCAGAACCTTAATTCACTGTTGTAATCTTTACTATGACACACCTCACTTGCTGTACATTACATGGTTGAACAGACAGTAGAAATTTTACTTCCCATTGATACCTAAACCAACATTTCCTCTCAAGACATTTTCAAACCATTAATGTTTCTAGAATTCATAGTAAATGCAAGTGTTTTGCCCTTTCTACTTCAGTTTATGCAAGTATGCTTTTTCTAGGGAAAAAGGAATTTTTTCCTGCATTGATTGCACAGCTAAAAGAAACTGATGACATGTGATATAAATATTTCTATTTAACTAAGTACAAAGGACAACATTTGGTGAGAAGTTGACAATCAGGTTCTAAAAGAAGATGGGACACTATGATTGCCACTAACTCTACCTTAGGAGCACCCATAACGATGTAGTTAAACAGCTGCTAAAAAGTGCAGGTACTAAAGCTCTAATTTTCTATGCTCCCCAAGTAGGGAAAAGTTTTGCCCTTTTCTCATTCCTTTTTTTTGGAAAGCTGCAAAAGAGTTGGGCTGGATACAGCCCAGTGCTTCTCGCCAGAGGTTCTTAACAACTGTAAGGAAGAGAAGAGGCTCTCTAACTTCATCCTCCTGTTAGTCTTTTTGGGAGGTACATCTTTCTTCATAATCAGCTCCACTTGTATCCAGTTCTCTACATGCATTTGCACTCTGTACCAATTACAAATTTCATTCTTGTAATGCAGAGAACCATTAATAATTTAAGATTAAAAAGGAACCTAAGGGCAGGAATATTCCATTTCTGCTCACGAGATAGATGTTATTCTGCTAGTACGTCAACTCAGGTTATCTTTGTGCATGCTACGTTAATTCAGCAAATTGCTTTTCAAAAAGAGTGCTTTCAGAAAGCGCCAGGAGATTCTACAAGAGAAGAAAGTTTCATTTCTATGGAAAATGTGCCAAACCAACATCTAGAAAGTGAAATACAAACAGATTCTGGATTTGTCCATCTGGTTTTCACAAAGAGGGAGTAGCCACGATAATTTTTTTGCATGAACGTGTACAAGTCATGCCAGGTGCAGCGATAAGCACCCCATCAACCACAGAAACACCAAACACGCCTAACGGTACCTAATGGCTCGGCAGCGATGCAGCAGGACCGCCTGACACACGGGCAAGCCGTCAGCAGTTCTGGCCTTACCGGCGAAGGGCACGGGACACCAGGGAGAGCCGGGCGGGCACCGCGACCCCGCTGGGGCAGGAGCCGGGGGCTCCGGTCAGCATGTGCCCTGGAACGGGGAGCGCCTCACCCGCTGGGCTCCTCGGTCACCCACCTCTCCTTCCTTCCCGCAGCTCCAGCGCAACTCCCACCGCGCCCGGCCCCGCCGGGTCACTGCGTCCCGCCGGGAGCGCCTCGGGAAGCCCAGACAGCGGGAAGCGCTGGGCAGCACCCACCCGCTCCCTCCCTCCTTCCCTCCCTTCTTCCCGTGACCGGGGCCGCAGCGTCTCACCTGAGCGCGGAGCGGGACCCGCTGGGGGCAGGACAGAAGTGACCCGGCGCGGCGCGGCGCGGTGCGGTGCCCGGTGCGATGCCCGGCGCTGCGTGTGGTGCGAGCGGTGCCCGGTGCCCAATGCCCGGCGCTGTGTGTGGTGTGTGCGGTGCCGGGTGCCCAATGCCCGGTGCCGTGTGGGGTGTGCGGTGTGAATGGTGTATGTGGTGTTCCCGGTGCCGTGCCCGCTGTGTGTGCGGTGTGTATGGTGTACAATGTGGCGTGCCCGGTGCCGTGCCCGCTGTGTGTGCGGTGTGTATGGTGTACAATGTGGCGTGCCCGGTGCCGTGCCCGCTGTGTGGTGTGCGGTGTGTGCGGTGCCGGGTGCGGCGGGTCCCGCCCTGCCCTGCCCGGCCCGGCGCGAGCGGAGCGGAGCGGAGCGGGCGCGCGCGCCCCAGCCAATCAGCCCCGTCACGTGAGCGCGCCCCGGCACGCGGGGCCGCGGCCGTTACAGCAGCGCCCGCGCGCGCGGGGTGGATGGGGGCGGTGCGCGCGCCGCTCCGCTCTGAGGGGGCCCGGGGGTCGCCGCCTCCCCTCACGGGGGGCTCCGGGGCAGCCGGCGGCGCCGCGCCCGCCCTTCCTGCCCTCGGGAGACATCGCTTCCAGGAATTGAGGGGCCGTGGAGGCAGGAAATCCTGCGGGGCCCCGTAACGGGAGCGGCCGCGCTGGTGTCCCGTCGGCGCGGAGCACGAGGGGGCGGGGGGTGCCCTCCGCCCCCTCCTCACAGTGTATCCTTGATCCGTCTGAGCATCCGCGCGATGAAATGTTGAACCCGGCTGGGCACCTCTCTGGGGTGTGGGTAGTTCTGTGTTTGACATTGCTGTCGGACGAGTGCATCACACCACGCTGCCCACCTCAGTTTCCCCACGCAGGACTTTGATGCTGAATTGTAGCTAAAAAGCAGCGTTAAGCCTGTTTTCCATCCAGGATGCTTTCCATTTACACTGTCTTCAGGGTATCTGACCTCTGTATGAATAATGCACTAACAGAAGACTGTAATGGGAACAATAGTGGGAAGCCATACATAATCCAGCACCGTAGGGTGTTAAAAGGGTTGTAGAGCACATTGCTGAAATGCTTTGGTACATTTGAGGAATGGCCTCATAGCCCGGTGTTGAAGGAATTTTCTGCTTACTCAATGTCTTGGACTCAATTTTCCACTCTGGGTCTCTCTGCTCTGTTCAGGAGGATTTCAGAGGACTGTGGGTGCTCAGCCTTTGTGCCAGTGCTTCACATCATTCAGCACTGATGCTTAGTGTTGATTATGGAGAGTTTCTGACAGCATAGCCCTTCTAGGCTAAAAAAGAAGTGATAAAGGGCCTAAAGACAGCAGGAGCTGGCAGTACTGCAGGTAGAGGCAGGCTGGGCTTGCAGCCAAAATGCTCTCCTATCGGACTGGCAGAGATCAGGCATTCTGCTCAGAACTAATGAACCTCGCCCCAGATCAGGAAAACCAGAAGAGAAGCAGGGTTCATTGAATCTTCTTTCTTCTTTTGACGATTTTTATTTCATGTGCTTCCCTGGGGAGTCTCGTGAGGGGTTGAAATTTACCTGCTGTATCCTGTTTCAGTATTGCAATATATGAGCATGCTGTGTCAATACCTGCTGTATCAGCATGCTGAAGAGTGCAGCAGGGTGAATTTGCCTGTGTGCACCTCTGTGCTGCCATGGATAGGCTGCCTTCAGCACATAAATCAGCTTTAGAGTACTGTCAAACACCAGCATACCCTGTGCTTTTTTACATTTGTAAATTAAATGTGGGAGGAAGATCATAGGATTCCAGGAGCTGGGCCTTTAAAATAAATGACACTTGGTATTGTGAGCCCCTCACTGAGGGGTCAGAAACTCTTAAAATGGCTAAATTTTAAGATTCTGAATAAATACTGAAAGAGAATGACCTTTGCTGCATATGTGGTACCAAGGGCAAAGAAAGATTGCTGGGCCACATTTACTCGCTAAAAACGGAAGGATTACTTTGTTTGGGAAGAGTTTATAGAGTTCTGGTACCTTCTATTTAGAGCCCCAGCGAGGAAGCCTCCACAGTGCTTCCACAGCATTTGCGTGCAGAATTGTAGAGTTGTGCAATTTCCCTTAGTCCAAACAAACTGACTAAATCCCTGTAATTTTTGCTGGAAACACACTATGATTTGCAAGGTGATTGGAGCAGACAGCTGAGCTCACAGGGTTATCATCTGCATCTGTTCAGAGGACGGCCTCTAACCTTGTATTGGCTAACATTTTTAGCTCTGCCAACTAAACCCACATGAGATAAAAGTCCACCCACACAACAGGTTATGTAGTTTGCTTTAAATCAGCTGTGTTTTGTGAACACTGAATGACTTGCTTCTATTTCATACGTTTCCTTTAGCACTTCAATATGAATTTGGTTTGTTTGAAAGGTTCTTGACTGACAGTTTTGGAAATTGAACTCCCATGTTTAATCCCAGACTGGTCCAGCACGAGGAAGCTTCTCAATGCTACCAGGCAGGAAGCTTTGCTGGGCTCAGGATAGTCCCATTCACTTACTTTCTCATGCCAGCAAAGGCAAGATTTCCTGTTTCTTCACTGCCCTGTAGTTACTTGGTGTAGGATATTGTTACTGCATTAAAACTATGCCTTGGATACTAAAACAGCATGTTTAATTAAAAAAAACCCAAACAAACAACAAAACAAAAAGGCAAGTATTTATTAAGTCATCTGCTCTTTAAAGTGTGATTACTCCATTTCAGCCTTAGATTAGTTAGGCAGTACTGTGGAGAGCTAATGGTCTTCACAGCGTCCTTGCTCTATTTTTGCCAACTTTATTATCCTTATTGATTTTTGCAAATTCATTTATGCTTTTAAGATTCAGCTTATTTTTATGCAAAATTGCAGGTGTTGAAGCTATAAGGAGAGATAGAGAGTGTGATGTTATCCTTCAAAGTGCACATGGAATACGTGAGGAGAAGCTATGTAAGTTCCAGGCTTCCAGGTATGCTGTTAAGAATAACTGTTGGCAGACAGTTGTGTAACTTTTATGACAGTATCTCTTGAACCCAGGCATAGGACAGACTGATACCAGTCATGATGCCAAGACTGTGATTGCATTGCTCCCCATTCACTGAAGGTACCAAGGTGACAAAAATATTTATGAGCGTGTTTTCATTGCTGCACCACTGTTATCAAGTTGCAGTTACGTTAGTCTGACTATAGTAGCTCCAGATGACTCATGGCTTTCATTATATGTCTGAGTTCTTAAAGGATAAAGGATTTGGGAGAGGTTCTTTTTTTTTTTCTGCAGAAAAATTATAAAAAATCTGTTCTGTGATAGTAAGTGCATTTGTACTCCTCAGCACCCACTAAATTTTATAAGATGAATGTAGATTGTGAGCTTTCTGAAGTTCCTCACACGTGTTTTCAAGCAGTGCCTTGAAGCATTCACAGACAGTGAATAGAGCACAGACCTTTGTGCTGTGGTTGAACAGGGAGTGTTCGTGCTCTCAGTTCTGCTAAATGAACTGTGGTGACACGGGAGGTCATGTGGGAGGTGGAGATGAGCAACTCCCAGACAGGCCTGGAAGCCAATGGCTCATTATGCTACAATTTATTGAGATGCTTTTAACGTTTTATTCTCTGTTGTCTTATGGTTATGACTGTGGTTACTGTAGCCTTTTACTGCCACATTGGCCTGGAACAGGCTTCAGTGGAATCCTATTGCTGAGTATTCTCTGGTTCTGCCCCTGGCCTCCAGCAGGCTGTGGCCAGCTCTGGCTTACATTCCTGTTCCCTGTCATTTGGTGTTAGGGCAGGTGGAATTCCTGTTCTCCACATCTCAGTGTGGCAAATACTGTACTGGCCTTGAAAGCTTCTTCTTTGTCCCAAGAGACATCAGAGTCACAGCCATTTAGCTACTGAGGGCTTTCAGAGCCTTATTGTGGCTTTAAGCTGTAAGACAACAAATCAGAGTAGTGAGAGGTTTTAGTTCTTCCCTGTGACGTTTTCGCAAGTCCGCACCTAAAACATTACACGTAGTTCAGTGGGAGTTGTGAGTGGAACAACAGCTGAATAGAACATCAGAAGGCATGTTACAACCTTTTGCTGAATATGCATGTCAGCTTTATAGACTGTTATAAAAATAATATTATAAACACTGCAGCAATCACCAACTGTGAATCACGGTGTGTTCATGCTACGCAAAACTACGTAAGACTAACAGAGGTTTGTCTGGGTAAAGGTAGTAATTTGGAAACTGAGAGAGGAAGGATTTCACTGGCAGATTGTAACAGTGAAATATTTTAGCCTGAGGAGGCATAGGTTGTGGAAATGTCAAACCTATAATATACAAAAATTGTGCAGAGAGAACCCATTACTGATTTTGGAAAACCTACCTGAATGTCCCATTTCTTTGGGCTCAGAAATATCAGGAGTGAAATGACAGCAGAATTCCTGACATCTAGTGGTTCTAACAAATAAACATTTGTTAACTCTGCTTTGATGGACAGTCCCTGTTTATCCAGCATCACTCAAAGTCATGTCCTCATACAGCTCATTCTTTATAAATAAAAAGACTTATAACCAGCTTGGACAAGACTACCAAGAATACACTCCAAAGAACACTGGAAAGAACAACAATGCCTTGGAAGGAGGATAGAGGAGACAAATCTTTTCCCTCATTTATATCCACAGTTTTATTAGAGGTAGTGAATATGGTTAGCCACATTGAACTAACCTTTTGTAAAGCACAAACTTCAGCAAGGAAAGCTTGTATGACCTCATAATTAAACAAAATTGATCCAGGAAAAAGGGATCATGAAGTAATGTTGAGTGTTAAACTGTCTAAAGCTTTTTCATCCTTGTGTTCAGATGTAAAACTGCGGCAGAGAAAGAACTGACCAAAATATTCCTCTCCTACCCTTTTTCTACACTGTAACTACAGAGCTCAGGGATGAATTTGATGTGGGGAAGGAGAAGAGACTAAGTCCCTCTGCTTGTGTGTGCTCCTGCAACATAAGGGTTGTGGCTATAGAGTCTTGCTCTGCATAGCCTGAGTTCCAGAATTTAAGCCAAGGTGGATTGCAACAATGCATAATGTGTGTGGCTGTTTGCTCTGCCAATGTGGAGGATTTGCACCAATGTCACTGCTCTCCTAGCAAATCCTCTGTATAACAAGACCTGCACTACCATGTAGGCTTAGTTCTCAGCAACCTTTCACCATAACCTTTCACCGATGTGCAATGCTACCAATCTAGAACTGCAGAGTTTTAGCCTGCTTTGGAAAGCATATGTGATCAGCGGTACCTCATGGAGAGCAGGCCCGTTGTGAATTAAATGCCATCTAGCTGAAAATGTGCACTGGATTTAATTCAATTCCTTGTTTGCTGGCACACATTCTTCTGGTGACCGTGAGTTTCCAAGAAAAAGATGCAATTATCTCCCTTCCTAAGTTTAGCACTATTCAAATGTCAGATTGTTTTGTGTGCCTTCACTCCTGATCTTGAAGTCTGGAACCAGTGAGGAAGATGAGAATGAGCACAACGCCTCCAACCTTATCATCTAGGCCCAAACTCCTCTTGTGTGGTGTGTGGGAGTCTCTTATAAGCATTGCTCTCACATAAGCATATTTTTTGTAGTGACTGTATACAACAGTTCAAATGCTGGTTGCTGTAACAGAACTCTGGAGCACATACTGGAGCTGTCATGTGTTCTCCCTCCCACCCCCCATCTCTCCCGTTCGTAAGTTAGAACAAGCAGTTAAGGATATGAACCATGACCTTGTTTCTGTCCTCACAAACACCACTTACAGTACCGAAGGACTTTAGCCAAAACAAGCCAGTCTTTATAATTACAGGAAAAACAGTGCTCTCTGATATCTCAGATTATGATGTGCATGCAAAAATGGATGCACACATGTCTGAAATGGCAACACTGGCAATTTAGATAGTTCTCAAACTGGTACAATGTGTTACCAGGTATGTTTAGTTGTTGAGTTTTTGAACCACATGGTAACATCTTTTTCCAGACTTGGTAATAGTCTGCCATCCATTATAAGGAAATTTAACTGTAAGTAGTATTTCTTTATGCTGTTTAATCTACTTACTGTCTGTTTTCACATCTTTGTTCTGTCTCCCATTTATTAGCTAAAATGAAATGTAGGTGCTCATACAAGATTTTTCAACAAGTTTTTGCTGTTAAAAAGGCCCAAACCCAAACCTCCTGCCATGGTCTGTAAGCACTGGAGTTCCTCAGAAGCCAAAGTCAACACAGCACGAAGCCATCTCTGAGAACACAGAGGAGCTGAGTGTCAAGTAGACCTTCTCCTTTGCTCCATGTGCAGTTGGAGTCCCTAATTTGCTGTTGGCTTATGAGACCCTAACAGAAGTTAAGAATTATCACCTTACAGTGAGACCAGAGTTGTCTCACTGTAAATAAGAGAGGTCTGCTACAATGGCAGCCTCAGTAAATAATCCGTTTGTCTGGATTCAGATTCTGACCTCTTCATTCTAGCAAGATGTTGGGTCAGTTGAATAGTTTGGATTTTAATTGTTTGTGAGCCACAGAGCAAAAGAGGATCAAGAAAGAGAATTACAATTTTTGTATTACCTGTGCATTTGAAGGTTGTAGTATACTGCATAAGAAAACTTTCTCTGCATTTTCCAGCAGAGAGACATTGAAAAGATGCCAGATACATTTAAATGAACGTATTAAAAAGACAAGAAATTCGGAAACAGGGAGAAAAAGAAAGATAAAAGTGCATATGACTTTCAAATATTCAGACATACATTTTAATGGAAATAGTTAAGTAAACAATGCCAAACTAGTATTTAATCTGCAGAGCTTAATTTGGGCTTGAGGTCTCTGTGTCTTGATAGCCGTAGAAAATTTGTTTTCTGAATACATAACTAGCTCCTGTAAACATTGCATACTGTATTTGTAGATCAAAAAAAAAGAGAAAAAGTACAAGTCAACTTTAGTACAGAGAGAAAATTTTGGCAATGTCCCGTGGTTTGTTACCAAGTACCTACTCTTTTCAGACTGAGTGCACATGGCACTAAACTCCAGAAAGTTTTCCATTGTCTTTAACAAAATCAGTCACTGTCAATGCTGTATTGGTGTCTCCAGATACGGATTGCTCCTCTGTTAGAACCTTCTGGAAGAAAGATGTTTGAAGAATCACAGTTTGAAATATTTCAGGAAAGTTCAGATGTTTTGAAATCTGAGAAAAGAACAGACTGGATGGTGTAGGCAATGTTGTTACTTGTTACTTGACTACCAGCTCTTAAGCAGTTGCACTACAGTAACCTTTAAACAATTTATAAGAGTTAATAGACATCTTCATAAGGACTGGATATTTGGTTCAGTTATAACTGTTGATAATACTTCTTTGTCCACAACATGCTTAGATTTATAATGATTTATATATAAATCGTTCAAAGAACCTTTGAATATTATATTTGCACTTCTATATTGTTCATAAAATATGAACTATTTTGATTTCCTTTTAAGGAATTCTGTAGATTTAGTGGTAAATTTTTGAACTGTTTTTTGCCCCTTCAATTATAGTCTGTTATGAAGAACAACATCTTTAATTTCTCTCTTATTTTTCAGTAGACCTGCAAGCACAAGTGTTGCCATTTGACTGACAGACACAATTTAGAAATCTTGCCTAATATCTCACCAGTCTGAGTTTTGAAAACTTCTTGACAACGCCTAAAAAAAATTCTTGACAGTATTTTCATGTTCTGAAAATGCAAAACAATGTCTACGATGTGACTCACTATTTGCACCCTGGCACTTGTCAGTGCTTAGGGTTAACACAGTCCACTGGCACTAAAAAGGATAAATGGGTGCTTGTGCCTCTCAACACAAGTATGCACCATTTTGTTCAGTTGGGAGGGCACACAGAGCCAATAACCAATACACAGAAGATACAGAGGGAAAGGAATAATTAAATCTGGCCACGAATACTGAAACAGCAAAATAATAATAGAATCACAGAATAGTTTGAGTTAGAACAGAGTTTGAATGTGCAACCCCAGGGATGGGGAATCCACCACCTCTCTGGGCAACCTGTGCCAGTGTCTCACCACCTCATTGTAAAAAATGTCTTCCTTGTATCTAATCTAAATCCATCCTCTTTTAGTTTAAAACCATTAACCCTTGTCCTATCATACAGACTCTACTAAAAAGTTCATCCCCGTCTTATAAGTCCTCTTTAAATATTGAAAAGCTACAATAGGGTCTCCCCAAGCCTTCTCTTTGTCAGGATGAACAACCCCAACCATCTCAGCCTTTCATCACAGGAGAGGTGTTCCATCCCTCTGATTATTTTTGTAACTCTCCTCTGGACCCAGTCCAGCAGGTCCCCATCTTTCCTATGCTTGAGGAATCTAAAAGAATTAGAGTCCTGCCAGTTCAGATGGCAGCAACTGGAGTTGCTATGAGAAATTGTTAAAAATTATCTGCATAAACCTCAGTTATCCCAACTGAATCTTTAACACACCATCAGATTCCCAGCTTCCCAGATCAGGCAGCCCTGACACTACAATCACCAGCAGCGCCTACAGTTTGTCAAGATTCAGTTCTATGGAAAGGGATTTGAACTTGCAGTGACATGAACATTCCCTCCCAGCACAGAGAAGCAGCACTGCTGCAGGGTCTCATCTGGAGACTACTCGTCTCATCAGCAGGTTATGGTACCAAATCAGTTGCATGGACCTCACTAGCAAGTAAGGCAGAGACAGGAAATCAGTGTCAGTACCTCAGACTATAGACAGTTTCCTTCTTTCTACCCCTGAATCTATTTTGGCTTTTGAAAGATAACAAGGCAATCTGTCCTGTCATCTGTTCTATCACATCAGTTGTACTGTTACATATTGTGGCTCCTAAGAACAGAAAATAAAGTAGAAAAACTTGACAAAATCCATAGTTAAAAGCCAGGTTATTTTTAAATTTGGGGTTTATTTTGTGGAAGATAGATGAGTTTTTCTTTTCTTAGTCCAAAGTTGATGTGTGAGGTAAAAGAGGTGTAGCCTTAGTGACATGGTTGACTTTCTGAGTATCTGGCAAGGATATTTGTATTTTGGTATAAATCTGGGCCATTGGAAAGAGAACTAAGCAGTAGTTTGTGATTGGTGACTGTAAAATCTGATTAATAGAGCACATGCATTCATTTGAAAATATTTTACTTCTTAGGCAGTATTTCTGAGCTTTCAAGCACTCTTGTTAATTATTCATTGATAATTGATCCTGCTTGGAATTAAAAGCACAGAGCACTGTTAACTGGATAGTGAGAATAATAGGGATTCGTATCTACTTTTTGGAGGCAGAAAGAGACAATGAAAGTGAAAAATCCCACGGCACTAATTGATGTAAATCTGGTAAATTCTGTGGCATGGGGACTTCTTGGCTGGAATGAGTATCTTTGATAAACTCAATGTCTTCAGTAGTTGCTGTATCCAATGCCTGAAGAACAGAACTGCAATTTTTGCAATAGAAGGCTACCAGAAAAGGAAGTTAGTGAGAACTTTGGTGAATCTGCCAGGGCACCTTGTCTAGTTTATGTCTCTTGAGTTACAAACAGATCGGAGAGAAGCAGGGCTGAAGAAGGTATGATTTTGTGTTTGCATATCATAGGGATCTAAGTGTCTGCACCTTGACCAAAATTTTCCTCACAGTTGGGATAGTCAGTGACTGAAATTGGCTGGATATTAGGGTGGGACTAGGTGTGTGCATATAAAGAAAGTGTCATGCTATAAGAGTGATTGTTTATTAGGGAGCTCTTTTCTTACTATCCTGGTTTCTATGAAATATGCTGTGTCTTACTTCTCTGCTGTGTAATGGATTAAAGCACTTTTTCTCTTGGGTTTTTTTGTT
>JAWWLV010000180.1:5438796-5508184 GCA_035041135.1 Platyrinchus mystaceus | reverse complement strand
TTTCTATGAAATATGCTGTGTCTTACTTCTCTGCTGTGTAATGGATTAAAGCACTTTTTCTCTTGGGTTTTTTTGTTCCCCCTGTATAACACAGCACCAGCAGCAGGAGCCTGCCAAGTAGTTTAAGTATCAATAAGGGTACTGCCATAGGCTCCAATTGCCATCAGCCCAAATGCTGTCTTGGAATGATGCAGTTACATTCCTTTTACTTCTGGGGCAGTGTAGGCTTCCTGGGAATGTGTGGTGCTGATCTCCTGTCCAGGTTCTGTGGGAATAAGTGGCCCATTCTTAGGGCTTTTATTTAAGCTAATGCACAACTACAGGCATTGTCTCAGCCCTAACAGATTTAGCAGGTAACCTTCCTTAAGGAAAGATTTACCAGTATTAATAAATGAAATACATTTGGTTTTTGAGAATTCATACCCAGAGTTTACAAATGAGGTGTGATAAAGTCACTGTGGATTGAAGGTAAAAAAAGATGTCATAAACAAGGGCTTTAGTGTTTAGCAATGCCCGCATATTTGAAGCATTTCATTTCAGTTCATTTGAAGCCCTGTACTTTGCAGCCTCAGTGTTCACTTTTTCCCTACCTGTAAATCATAAGGTGTCTGTTTGAAGAAGATCATGTGTCTCAGAGCGTGCAGGTGAATGGAAGGTTAAACATTGTGACTGGCATTCAGGTGACTCTTGTGCAATCAATCCCAGTGATATGATACTCAGTCAAAAGAACTGAGACAGAATTGACAGTCATGGGGAGAAGAAAAGAGAGGAGGAAGGTGAAGAGGAGGCTCTTAATTATGCTTTCCAGTGTTGCATTAGGGGAAAAAAAAAAGACCTGGACTTTGATTCTTGGCTGCAGCTGGGTCTCTGGCAGCGATGGGGATGTGCTGAGTGCTTGCTCAGGTGTTCAGGAACACAAGGGAAAGGGCTGGAAACCAGAACCGCCGCTATTCACATTCTTCCAGAGGTGGAAGGCAGAGAGGGAGACAGCCAGGTCCTTGGCTGTATCCTATAAAATAGTGACTGTGTCTTTGCATGGTCATAGAAGAGCCAGATATATTTGCTTTATGCATTTTGTGCTATCTTGCAAAACAAGAGAGTTTAACGAGAGCAAGAGAGTATTTTTTTTCTGCAGTAAGATGCTAAAATGTGTCAAAGATTTTGATGTTCATAAATACACAAGAAAGCCAATGTTTAGATTGCCCAAGGAAGGGTGATTTAAAGATTCTGTTCAGCATGGATCTCAGGGTTTAATGGGCCAGTTCTAGCAAAGGTATCCACAGAGGTATCATTTTTCAGTAGATAAAAGAAATTAGTTAAAACCTTAAGCTGAGAGACAGAGAATCTCTTTGCATTCTTGTCCAGATACTCTTTCAGTGAAGTGTTCTCAGCATACTGGCAACTACTTCACGGTTTGCACAGAGTTCATATTCTTGTCATTATGTTTACAAATGTATACCTGATTGGGAAAAAAAATCTTTCTGAGAAGAGGTAGTGGAGGTGTTACTAGAAAAGGCACGGGATGTGAAACTTCATATTTCTATAGGCCTTTGGAGGGATTCCAAAAGCGATTTAAAATCTGAGGAAAGGTGGCACACAGAGGCAGTGAGGCAGTTGTGGATGGCAATGCACTCCTAAGCAGTTCTGTACAAGGAGTAAGAGGTACAAGGAGTAAGATATATAAAAATAAAGGCATGGTACATGATCCTCTTAAGAGGATAGCCTGTGCTCTCCTTTTCTTTCCAGCTTGCTGCAGCAGTGAGTGTAGCTACCTGAGTACATCTGTGTCACACCTGGCAGACAGTCACTGTGAGGTCAGGGCCAAGGTCATTCAGTGCACACCAGACACTGGGCAAATGTAAACACAGTTTATCTTAGAAAGACATCCTAGGGGTGGCTTGCACCTCTCAATGTTCCCTGCCCCTCCCCACCCTCCAGCAAACTGCATACCTTTTTAGCACCAGATACCATCACAGGGGGAGGTCTTTGGTTACATTTTCTTGAGTTGCACAGAATAATTGGGTGCAGCCCAGCAGAAAGCAGATATAAACTAACTAGTGGAATAACAGGATCCTCCTCGGTATGGGACTGGTGACATCCACTGTAGTTGTTGCTATATCATAATACTAAGGCAGCTTTATGAAAAGTTCTGTCTACTTCAATGGACACAGCAAGGGAGAGAATGTCCTCTAAATACAGAAGCTTCTGCCACCAATAAAGATATCTTATGTAGAATTTACTTTAGGATTTCATAGCCGTCAGCTTCCTTGCAGCTGCCTCTTCTCATCCAATCATTAAAACACATATGCTTTGCAGATACGGGCTGGGTTTTCAATTGCCTAATGCAAAATGGATAAAGGACATTTGCCCTTAATGTAAACAATTTTTCTTCTTGGAATAAAGCACTTTTCCCAAGATTTGCTGGCTCATTGCTTTTAGTAACACTCATGCTGCCTTCTTTCTGAGAATTGTGGAACACCTGTCCTTTGAAAACCCAGGCTTTTCAAGATGTCTCAAATTTGGCATCCTAAAGTTAAGACACTCTACTGAATCCTGGCTATTATCTTTACTGAGCCCAGGTGACCTCACATTGCACTATGGGGAATTTCCTTATCATGAATTTCCGGTTAAGACTTAAATCTCTCTCAGGCAGAGCTGCTGTTATTGTTCTATTCCATATTAAAATACAAACACACATTAACCAAACCTAAGGCAGTGCTTACGAATCCAGAGTGAACATGGCAAGTTTGAAATTATATTCCAGATCAAATTTTGCCAAATGGTACTCTATAAAACAATAAGGTAATTTCCTTACTTGCACGTTTGGTACTTTGCAAGTCTAGGCAGAAATAACATTACCTGAAAATAACCTACTTCAAAACAATGAGGAAAGGATCTGTTGCAGTAATAGGTCAGAAAACACGTGTGGTTGTGGGGATCTCTTATCAACCTTATTTTTTTTCTCAGCATTATTAAGCTGGATAAAGCTCATTAAATATCTTAGATACACTGGAGATATATAGAACACACACATGTTTTGTACCTGTAGTAACCTTGCTTAAATACTGATACTAAAGTGTAATTGTTCAGACTCACAAAGGTGATTTTAATGCAAAATAGGGAATTACATTGAGCCCAGGAGCAGAATGAGTGAAATACAGTGTTACTCCAGTAAACTATGGCCTTTGGGATCCACTGGGAACAGGAATGTCAGACTGAGAAGACGATAGCTTGAGATGTAGGTCTTGCATCTGATTCTGTGAGAACTTAACATGACCATCTATCTCTGCCGTAGTGAACAGGCTGAATGTGGTCATACAGTCTTCCTCCACCTCAAAGCCTGGCTGTGTGATCCCTTGATACTGATCCATTCACTAACTCCTGAGTGTGATTCCTGGGGTTTAGCTAATATGCCTGGCTCTGTCAGTCTTTGTATATGTACACGTGTGTTCTGTGTATGCCTGTATGGAATTTCCTGCTGTATTCATCTGTGGTTCCACTACATACATTGTTATGTAGAAACAAACATGCTGTAAGATCACAACCAGATTAAGCCTTTAAGGGAAGTGACATGGAAGGACACAGGTCAGTGAACAGGCAGTGGAAAACTGAGCTAAATTATCAGATCAGAAGTTGGGTTTTGTGAGACATAGTGTGTAGCTGCAGATGGCAACTTCTGCCAAAAACCTACATTTAAAGCAATTATGTGAAGGAAAAATAGATCCACACACAGAGATTCAGTAGCTTCCTGGAAATAACCACCAGTAATGTCACCCTTTTCATGTGCAGATTTCTATCACTGCTCTGGCTGTGCAGGTGTGCCATAAATCATTCCTGACAATCCCACCTACTATGATTAATATTGACTGAGTATGAAAGAGAATTGATTATTTGGCAACTTGCAGCAGGGCAGTCCACACTCTGATTGAGGCTGGTAGAAAGCTCCACTCTGTGGCTGCAGAGCTGTGGCCATCCCAGTGTCAGGCTGGTCACTGGGACACGTGATAACAGCCATGGCCCTTGGGATCTGTGCCAGCAGGGAGCTGCCTTCTCCTGTCTGTGCCTCGTGCAATAAAAGAGGCCCGTTGGAGGACATGGTGAAAGAAGTTACTGTGGCAGCTCCATGCCCTCTGAGAATTCCATCTGTACAACAGAGATCACTCACATTGTCAAATTCAGCAGACTTAAGGATATTTTGAGCATCCCAGAGAACAAATTGATCAGTGACCCAGTTCTTCCATTCCATTTGATTGCTTTATAGAGCCAGAATTCCTGATGCCAAGGGGATCCCTGGGGTCTGATAAATTTGGTGCAAAAAGAGATGTTTGAATTAAGTACTTCATGGATGAAGAGGGCACAACAGATCAAAACAACTGTGGCTATTCCTGCTTCTATTTAGAAACTGTGGTAACATTTGGAGTCTGCCTGCAAGTTTTAAATGGAAAGATCTCCTTTCTCTGCTACAACATAATGTTTAATACAAAATATATAGTAGGCATATGCTGTTACGATACTGACATGTGTAAATCACCTTTTGTAAGCAGAGATAAATAAATGAAGCTCCTGATCCTGTCAGGTTTGTAATTCAAAGTGTGTCCAAAATGTAGCAGAAAAATAAAGGTTTGCAGGTATGTGAGTGAAAGTAGCTGTGGGAGTGTGTCCTCCACATGTGGAACAAGCTTTGAGAATTTTTCATTTTTTTCAAATGTGGTGAATGATAAAGCTTTGCACTTGTATTAGTGATGCCCATATTTGCTGAATGGTACACTTACTGGGCTTATTTCTGATAGCCAATGTTTGTGTCTTGCTTTCATAGCCCCCAGGCAATGGTTCATTCTCCCTTGGCTCATCAACAACCCTCGATTTAAAGCCTCTGACACAACTGCTGCACTTAGGAAATTTTGGTTTTCTTTTCTCTGCCTCTATTTGTACTGTTCCCCAACACTGAACTCCATGGAGAGTAGACTGTTGCTGGTGTGCTTAGGAAGTTGCTACAGTATTATGAATGTTACTGCAAACTACTAATTTCAATTAAAGCCTTGATCATTCAAATGCATTAGCAACCTTATGTATGTAAGATAAAAGTAGTTCCAGTTGAGTGAGAATAAAAAGTCACAAATGATAAGAGCCTAATGAAATCTTTCTCACATATAAAGTGACCATGATCATGATTATGCATAACCCCAGCTTTGTCAGAATTTTGTTGTTTTGCCATCAAAAGCTATTAATGCTTTCATAGAAATTTTCTGCAGCAACACTAACAAAGATAGCAGTTTGAAAAAAAATGGCTGAAAGGCTCATTCTGCA
Source organism: Platyrinchus mystaceus (assembly GCA_035041135.1). Taxonomy (NCBI): domain Eukaryota; kingdom Metazoa; phylum Chordata; class Aves; order Passeriformes; family Tyrannidae; genus Platyrinchus; species Platyrinchus mystaceus. The sequence continues at coordinate 5,502,877 of JAWWLV010000180.1, read as the reverse complement.
AGTTGGGAATGTGAGAGATTACATCAGTCTGGAGGTTTCTGCTGGTTACACTTAACAGTTGGAAACCCAAAACTTAAAGGTTAATACAAAGTTATTAACCAATCACAAATGCTCATTGCTGTCAGGTTGCCCTGTGTATTGCTTACAGCTTCCTCTGATTCTTCAGAACTTACTCATGGATGACTTATAACTTACATTGGAATGAATACCATGTACAGTAAATTATGTAAGAAGATTGCACAAGGTGCCTCTCCCATGATGTAACTAACATTAAATTGTTAATCATAAACTTGGGGCTTCTCAGCTTTCACTAGCACGTACAGCTGTTACAGAGCCAGGTGAAACACCCTCCGAGGAGTCTGGTGAAGTTCCTCTGTTCTTACTGACATTTGTTGAAAGCCATGTGCTGCACATAAACCAAAAAGACAGCAAAGCCTTGCTGCAAAAATGAAAGCTCTGTGTATAGAAAGGATGCTGAATTTTGAAAAACTGCTTTATTTTCACAAGGACATGTTTTTATTTCCTTTTTTCTGGACACGTGGCAAAACCTAACCCTAAGGGAAATCATTTGCTACAGCTTAGCTGTGTGTTGTATTATTCTCTGACAAGATTTGTTTGCCAGTTTTAAAAGCAGTTTATAAACCAGTCAAGTAGATCAAAACCGGAAAGCTGAAACGTTCTTAAACATTCATTGAGTGAGATGTTTTTTCCCTTAAAACAAATCCTCTTTCTTTTTTGTTAGCTTGACTAACACAAACCTTTACTATAATGATGACTGGAAAAAAAAAAAGGTAATCTTTTAAGCTGAAGTTGCGCATGTCAACTGGAGTGAACCATTCCCATAATGTTGTTAACCATAAGCCAGTCTATAAAGCAATGCTATGTTTCTCTGCATGGGGTGTGCTAACTAGCTTGCAGTTTCACTGGGTTTAGCCTACCTTAATTCTCCAATGAGATAAATCTTCAAGTAGTGCCTATTTTATTTCAAGGGGGGTGTTTATCCCATCACATCTTTTGTTTTATTGCATCTTTTTTCTGCTCCTCTGACATTCCTGTCCCTCCATCGGTAACTGTTATTATTACCATGTTTATGGAAGACAAAGGCACGAACTGTGTACTGTTACAAACTTCTTTAAACTTACCTGAATTTTTTTTTGCATTAGCACTGAATCTAAGAGGAAGAAAATATTTTTGGCTATGAGATCGGTAAATAGAGACACAGTTAGTGTCTAATGAGATTCACATCAACACACTCAGGTTGTTAGGAACTGATCCAGACCGGTCCTACATATTTCTCATGGTTCCCTATACTGTAAGTACTGTACTATGTTTTAAAAATCCATTAGCAAGGGCAGCAGCTTACACAAGTTTTCTATCAAGAATTGACTATGGTTGAAGTTTGCTATTTCTCCTTTCTGTCTCTTGCTGGGTGTTGAATCTTCTTTACTACACACCCTTTACCTGTCATTCACTTGTCCAGGAGGTTCAGACAGTGCTCAGTCAGACCTTGGCTCTCAAGCCCATGTCTAGAGTCGTCCTCTGTGTCCCAGCCCTCTTTGGCCAGCACTGGCACATTTTGCCTGGGGCTGCTGGTGGCTGAACTCTGTACTTGATGACATGGTGGAAAGAGGCTTAAAATATTGCAGTAGGTGCAAAAGTCAATGTGTCATTGCTGATGCCTGTAACTGCCTTACGTCAGGGCAGTGGTATGACATGCCACACTGTTTTCCTCCACTGCAGGCCATATATAGCCTGTTACACTTTGATCTGCTCAGCAAAACAGAATGGATTCCTTTTGTCTGTAAACAGCAGCTGGGTGAAAGGAAAGGGTAATGGAGCCTGAAGGTATTTGATGGATAGGCACTGGCTTTGAATATATTTGCTGACCAGATAACAACCCATATGTGTATTGCCAATGTCAATTTGGTCTGTACTTGTTACTGCTTCTAGAGCACAGTTGTGGTATAAACCAATCTGCTGTGATTTCACCTTGGGAGATGTGATTCTGGAGGGAAAATGTGGCCTGGTTAAACTGGTGTGTTATGCCTTCCTGTGACCCTCTCGTCACATGAGCTATTTTAAATAAGACTGCTCTTGTTCTTGGCAAAAAGGCCATATTCTGTGGTGGGGACCTTGCATGTCCTATTACTGTTCAATGTGGATTTTCACATTTAAGAGGTTCCAACTATGCAAATGGAGCTGGTTTATATGATTCATGCAAAACTGACTTAAAATGAGCATATGGAGGCACATGAAAGGTTTGTACTGCAGTTAAATGTGTCTGAGGATCGAGGAGGAACAAGTAATTTAGAAAAAATACTTGCATTTTAAAACATCTATTCTTGATCTGGGGCAAGTGCCCATGAAGCTTTAAAGATAGCATCATGTCATCCTACCACATCCCACATTTTCTAAGCAAATGTTCATGGTTCACATCTGCTTTATTTACTATCTGTTAAATTTACTACATTTTTATCATATATTAGAAAAGAAATATATCTTCCATACAAACATGTGGTTTAAAAATGAGATTATAATCACAGGGCCTTCAAACACTCATGTTCCAGTGAGTAAAAACAGACTTTGCAGATACATTTTGCAGGGCAGAAATGGTCGTTACATGGCTCATACTGTATAAAATGATATAGAGCAGTTCTCTCTTTGACTATTAAATCACATACTTAGTAACAAGCATGGATTGTGAATGCAAAATTCGTTAACTCTTACAGTAAAGTGTAGAATGTGAGACATATTAAAATTCTTAGCATACCAAAGGGTGTGAACCAGATTTGGAAACATGATAGTGGTTTTTAACACCTCTTTTAAAATGTGGCAGATGCAGAATAATTTAATCAAGATGGATATCCAAAATATGGAATGAAATCTTTTCTGAACCCGACTTCCTGCATTCATGAACTGTATATCCATGAAGCTCTCAAATAAAGCAATGTTCAACCCACATTTCCTCCTCTTAGGGGGCAGAGAAAATGTGGAATATTTATTATTCTAACAGCACTGTGTCCTTTTGTGTACTGCGTACACAATCCTGTGGTTTCGCAAAATCCTGCTTTAAAAGTAAACCTTGGAAGCAATTGGAAGGGCAGAGGCAAATGTACCATCTCATGTGCCTTCACATGAACTCAGCTGATCATGTGTGATTATAAATGCACTGTTGATTGTGGTGGAGGGGCCAGGCCTCATGAAGGCTTTGTGAGGCATTGAGGATTTGTAAATGCAAAGTGTCTGAAACATCTTGCAGTGACAGCGGGACAGCTGTGGGACACAAACACAAAGTATGTTCTACCCCTGTGAAATTAAACACATTCCTCAGCTTCAACATAAGCTTGGGTTGACCCTGGTTAAAGCAGATTGAAAGAAGGCAAGCTCATTCCTTAGCATCCAAAGTAGGAAATGCTGGGGTAAAAGGCACATTTAACCATAGAAGGGGCAGGGGGAAAAGGCCTCCTTTTGCCTTAGAAGAAAAAAAAAGGAGCTGCATTCATTGCTTTTTGTCCTTTTCTCTGTCTCATTAACCTGGAGATCTTCCAGTATTACATAGTTGACTATTATTCCTATGGCTGAAATTTCATTTAACTTTGGTTCTAATTAGACATCTATAGCAGGAATCAGTTGCCTAAACAGAGACCTGTAGTGCCATTTGAGATGCCCTACCTTTTCTAAGATACTGCCACAGGGCTGACACAGGACCTAAGGCAAATCTTTGCTCTTCTGGAGCAGCAGTGGTTGTGTCAGGGCATCTTTCATGGGACTAGACCTTCACATTTAATCCATAGCCTAAACAAATTGTCTTGGCTCCTTGTGTGAACGGAGAAGAGAGAGACTGGCTCCTTCAGAAGATGGTTGTGTGTGTCTGTCTTAGGCATCAAGACAAGTCAGTCATCCCTCTAAAGTATTTGTCTATTATCAGGGGGTCCAGGGGACAAGGTAAGTTTAGGATTCTAATTTGTGGGTGGCAGAAGTTAGTTGTGGTAAATCTTATCCTTTGTGAACAAAAAAATATGGAAATCATGGGCTTTTAATATAAAGAGTTTGATTTCATAATATTACTAAGATTTATCACTTACAGATGAATTATGGGAAGTCCCAAGGACGAAACTAGCTAAAGCTCATCTTTAATTAAAAGTGGAACTAAAAATCTGAATTAGATTTTTTTTCCTAAAATTAGTTGGTATTTAAAGAAATACAATAAGGCTTTTATTTGTTTAATCAACCAGGGGAACTTTACTCCACTGTGTAGCTGGAAGATACATATCTTTTCATATTAAACCATTCCTCTTTGTTTCTAACTGGTTTGAGAACAATCACCTGTCTAAAGTATATTTGTTGCAGTTGTGATAGGCTGGGGGTACAAATGAAGCATAATTTGTAAAAGATAACAATATATTATCTTTTTATTAGACTACTTTAGCAGGAGAAAACAGAGGGGTATTCAGCACACAACCCACTCCTTTAGGGTCTGCAAGCTTCTCTGTTTTTTCCTGTTATTTCTGTACAGCTATTAAAAGATACTACTCCCCTTACATGACTAGCCTCATTTATTACTGTCTTAAGGAATGCAAATCTATTAATAGTGGAAATGAGGTAAGGAGGTCAGGATTGTGAACAGAACACAAGATATAACCTTTAGAGTCGTCCCTGTCTCACTTCAGTTAGACACAAAATGATAAAAAGATTCCTTTGACATTCTGAAGCAGCACAGGAAACAGAGCAGTGCAGTTTAGTGTGATATGGTTTCCAGGGCCATTTGAATGCCAACAGATTCTGAGATTTGGCCAGGTCATTCAGCACAAAGCTCCAAGAGATGGGAAAGGATTATTTATGACACTGTCATATATCCTGACTGGGTGGATACACACATCCCCTACCAGAGAAAAGTCCCTTCCATGTCTTAGGGTGCAAGTGGAGGCTGTGGGGTGCAAAGCATAACAAAGTCCAAAACTGGAACTTTCCCAATTATATAAATGTAACTCATTGTTTCTTTCTTTGCTCTTTTAAATAATCAGACATCATCACTTATACAGAATCCCTCATTGTAGTTTTAGGAAATTCTGGAATTTTGAAACAAAGTGAGAGTGGAAGAAAATATATTTCACAGTTTTGAATTTAAAAGCTTTTAAAAACAAATTTTGCAGGAGATAAGTGACAAACTTTTGGGTTAGCTCTACCAATAAAGAATTTACAGCTGAAGAGACTGAAGGGTTTACCTTGTAAGGCTCATCCTATAACAGTGAGAAAAGCCTGTACAAAGCCATCTGTAGGATATTAGACATTAAAATGAGATTTAATTAGCATGTAAGTGGCTTAATAACTCTCTGTTGTGTTTGGGATCTATAGTGATTTCCTGCCCCTTGGCTGTTTTGACATTAGTATTTTAACTCTGGTATTTTAAGTACATGCAATGATAATGTTGTTTTCTTCATACTGGAAAATCTTGTGTAAATGATCACTACCCACTAAACTGCATGTTTATTACATTTGTTTCCTCCCTGTGTTTCTTTGCTTGCTTCCTTGCACATGTGAGAACATGTAACATAGCTTCTTTGTTGGATTTCTTTTGTGTTCTTCTCATAGACTACTTTATGGTGGGTTATGGTCTGCCAGTGGTCTGTGGATCACAGGGTGAAGAGCACTTTGAACCATGAACACTGCTATCTAAGTGTTGTGGAAATGCTGGAAATTGTAATTTGTTTTGTTAAAGTGAATTTGCAACATTATTTGCTGCAGAAAAGCCATAGTCAACTAGTACTAGGATTTATTAATAAAGGAGACAAGTTTGTAAGGTAATTAACAAATGAGATAGGATACAGACTACTGGAAATGGCTCATCTGAGGGTTTCTTGAGGATTATGTGTTTCTGTTGAGGTACTAATGATGAGAGTAGATGAGAAATTTCCCATTGCCCAGAGTGGAGGGTCTGAACAGACAGGGATGAAAGACCTGCAGAAGCCGCTGGCACTCACTGCAGTGCTGGGCCGTAGCAGCCGGTGTGTGAGATGTCTGGGATTGCACAGGACCCCCATTCCAATGGGCCATTTGGTGTCCCTGGACTCTGTGTACACTAAATGAAGGTTAACCATAGTTCCTTATTTTAGAGGATGCCCCGGGAATACTGCATTAATTAATTATCGAGGCAACATAATGTTCCTAGCCATACTATCCAAATTAACTGTTGGTTAATGTTTGATTATGTTGTAGAACTCAAGCTGAAGGGTCTATAATGCAGGATCCAATAAAATGTATGATGATGTCTTGATAAAAATTCTCAATCAATTTTCCTTAACTACCAACATTTTCCAAAAGTACATGTGTTTGTCTTGTCAGCTTTGAATACACAGTATGAAAAGTAATTTTGTACTTTATGAATTGCTTAGTTTCTGTTTCATAATGTGCTAAATTTTTTATGATGACCATAAAATTAAAATAATCTGATACTATGTGTACTGAGATTTATGACATTCCATATTCCTTGAAAGGTAAGTTAAAAAAATTAATGGATGAGAAATTTGATGTAACTTCTTCTGGAAATACAAAGAGAAGTTAAAAAGATGAAATTTATTTTATTCAGAACTCTCAAATACCTGATTTTATCTTTCATTTCAGTGAATAAAATTGTGTGACCCTGATTCAGCTAGTCCCTTAAAGAACAGTTTATGTTTTAGGAAGTGGTAACTTCACAGAAAAGTGGATATGGATTATTTGAGAACTGTTATGTCCTGAGAGATTCAGTAGAACATGTTCTCACTCTTGAGAAATCTTGGATTAGAACATGACCAAACATTTAATGATCTCATTCTCCATCTTCCTATCCCAGTTCTTTCAGTTTATTGCCATTTGAAGAATATCTTCTGTCAGTTTGCACATTCAAATGCTGCATCTGAAAAACTGTTTTCCACACACAAGGAAACCTGGATCTGAATGATTGGTTTGCTTAAGGCTGAGGTTCAGATCAACATTGGTAAGTATTAAAAGGTTAATTGTTTAGATTACAGGTCAGTTATAAAACTGGTTCCATTCTGGTAAACGCAGAAATTCAGAGCTGGCTTTGAGAAATATTGAGGGCAGTAGAAATATGCAGTTGAGATGACAATGTAAGGCATGTTAAAGAAAACATACCTTCCCTAAAATGTGCCACACAATAAAGCATTGTTTATTATTTTTTATATCTGGCTATTTACATGGCTATTTATATTTATTTATATTGCTGTTCCCATAGAAGAGAGCTTGTCACCAAGAACAACCTCTACAGAATAGTCCCTGCTGTGAAAACTATTTGAGAAAAGTCACATATCTTTAATGTGTAGCCTTTTCAGCTGAGATCAGTGCTGTGCATCTGGAAAATCTTACAATTTTATTAAAAACAGTAATGTATAAGAATGTTTTAGGTGCAATAATATATAGCATTATGAATAATGTAATAATGATGTAAGTTTTCTACTCTTATTATTACTTCCTTGCTTTCTCAAGCAGGGGCATCTGAACTTGTTGATTTTTAAGAGCATGTTGCCTTTCTGGTGAAGTCTCTCCTTGACCATGTAGCTGTAGTTCTTCAAGACATCAGGAAAAACTCTATCAGGGCATGAGAATTTACATACAGCCTCTCTAAAAGGCTACTTTAGGAAAATCTCTCTGTAACACACATGGGAACATAGTACAGGCTTGCTGTGGCAAGAAGTGGTCAAACCATGGAGTAGTGACTGTGTTCATACAATTTCTCTTATAAAAGTCAGTAAGTTTTGATCTAAGGATGGTATAACTATTTGTGTTATATGGATATATATATAGTAACCCCAGAAAATCTGCTACTTGTATCTGAATGTGTTAAGTTTAGCAGTTCAAGCAAATTACAAACAATTAGGATACCAGGTTTTCATTGCATATCCATATATAAAGCTTTGTCACATTTTTGTGACCTCAGTCAGACAATACTGTGAAATCTGAAGAAGTATTGACCTGAGTTGTGTACTGCTGAGGTAAAGTTAATTTGCTGTCTTTGGGAGAAGTTAATAAATTAGACCAATGGCCAAATGATCCTAACGCATAATCTGTTCATAGCCCCTAAAGAACACTGTTCTTCTAATCCATGATCCTCTTGACAAAGGGTAAAGTCCAGCAGGAAGTCTGAGTTTCTGTAGAATCAGGGCTTTATTGTGCAAAAAATATGTTTTTCCTATACATATATTTGCATTCATACATTCACACACACATATGTAAGTTATTTTACATTTTAGAATGCTTGAAACATATCATAACTGATAAAAATACGGTGACTACTAATACTTTTTATGTCATAAAAATCCATTGGCACCAATAAGATCTTTATCTCTTATTGCAATTTCTTTGTAACGAATGTAACAATTAAAATATAGTGATCTTCAACAAGAGTCAACTCCTGGAAGATGAGAACAAATGTATTTCTCTGATCTACTGGCAGTAGAGAACAGTGATATTGCAGCTGTTGTTATCCCCCATCTTCATCCAGATCTGATGAAGAAAGACATAAGAATCAATGACTTAGCGAGCTGGAAACAAACTTTAAAAATTAAAGTGAGCCAATTATAGTAAAATACTGAATAAAGTGATGGATTCTCTACCTCTTGGTGTATTTAATCGTCTGGATGCCTTCTGGAAAATTTTTGAGCAAACACTGGCGTTGACAGCAATATAGAGGTAGGATGGGGAACTGGATGTTTATTTCACAGTCCACAACAACTAATCTTTGACTCCTGCAGTCATGAACATTACATACGTCAGAACAAAGAAAAGCTGAGTTGCTTCTGGAAATCCATCAGCATCTGTGAAAATGCACAGTAGTACCGCAGAAAATATTGCAGTACAGAGCACCTTGTTCTCATTCACAACTGACTGTTCCCATGTATCATCATCAAAAACTCATGGACATAATAGGAACAGCAGGAGTCAGAACTTATCATAGCATAAAACCATGGTCTTGCGGTCATGACTAATAAACTGCGTGTATCAGAGCATGTGAGTCACATCCTCTCCATTTAGCTTGGCCAGATAAGTGGTTGTTTGCATCACAGCAGCTCCCATGTAGCCAGCACAAAATAAAAGGAGGTACAAATTGGTCATCTGCACCACCACTTTGGTGTGCTGAAAGTGTCAGCAGAGCGGTGTTTAGGTGAAAAGTAATAGATTGTGGCATGAAAGGCAAGACTGGATGTACTTGCTTTATTTAAAACTTGCAAAATGTGAAAGGTAGCATCAAAGTTGTTCATTTTTTTTCAAATAGCAAATATATTCCCACTCCACTTTCATCAAACCTTTCATAGGTTTAATACCAACTGCTACTGGGCTGGTCCTAGCAAAAGCTGTGTCTTGTTCTTTAGTGTATGATTTGTGCAGATCCAGGAGTTTTTCCAGAGAAGTTATTTTCCATGTTGGAATGGGTGTTTTAGTGACTGTTGGTCTTCATGGCATTGCTAATGAGATAAAGACTGTTCAGACAGATTTCAGATGGCTCTTTGTATCCCATTTGTTGGGATTAAATTTTGTGTATTAAATTTTTATATATTCTCTGTTTTGTTTTTCTTGCCACTGGCTGTGGAACCTGAACTCTTCCAATGACAGATCTGTCAGCTGGAGGTTGTTGGCTGCACCTGCCTTGTGCAGTGGGGCATAAACTCAACGTTGTGTCAAAGCCTCCTCAGTACTTTAATGAGAATTTCCTCTAACAGGAAAATCAGGTATTTATCCTAACTTTATGCACTCCAGCAGGGAATCCCTGGAGAGGGAGTGAAAGTCTGCAAGACTGCACCAGTACTTGATTTGTTTTCATTGTCTACATAAGCATGGAGTTTTTCCGAAGAGCCAAGTCCAGCCACAGAATAGCCAATGGTGCAGGTTCTTAGGGTATCCTCTAAATTATTCCTTATCCTATAAACAGTACCCAGTCCCCTTCGACAGCACTGTTCTTTTGACCAAAGAAATAGTGTTCTAGTACAGAAAAAGTTCCAGGAGCTTACTAGAAATGGCAAATTTTTGATGGCTTCAGTAGTATGTTCATGAGTTACATATCAATACATCTTCTTTACTCAGAGGCTTTACTTAGATGCAGCTTGCAGAAGTAATGATTGTTGAACACTGTGCCAAGTATGTTTGAATGAATTACTTCTCTAAGGAACTCTGTATTTATACACAAGTTTTCCCATAATACCTCAATAAGAAAAAAATGCTATTTCTCTGCTTGTTCTCCAGCTGTAAGCTGCTAAAGATGTTATTTGCAAGTCTGTGTATAACTCATGCCTTTAGGAAAATTTTCCCTTCTTTCTTCTGTTACAGACCTGAGAAGCATGGAAACAAATGAAGAATACATTTGGTATCCATTCACTGCTGCTCAGATATTCGTTATTGTAACATGCTGCGTTACTTCTTAAGGTTTGGGATTCATTGCACTAACAAGAGCTGTTATAAATATGCTTTACTGAGTATTTATTATCTTGTGTATGGATTTCATATGCATAGATGCATATGTAATATGCCTATGTATAAATCACGACTGAAGTATATATGCCCTGGTATTTGTTCAGATACTTGGAAATCCAAGAAAATTCATATATTCCTGTTACTATTATTTCATCTCTTTCTATGACTTACAGTGGCTAGTTTTATTGTTGGTGTTCCATATTGTGAAAACAGTATGTATTGCTTAGGCAGCTATTGCAGGAATTAACTGAAAGTGGATCAAATGATGACTGTCCTATCTAAGTGCTAAATAGAAATGTAAATGTAGCCTAGTGTTTGAGGTTGACCCAGGCTGGATGCTAGGAGACCATCAAAGACACTCCATCACTCCCCTTGGAAAATATAATGGAATGCTCATGGGTCAAGGTCAGGACAGGGAGAGCTCACTCACCAGTAACTGGCACAGGCAAAACAGACTTGACTTGGGGAAATAAGTTTAATTTATTACCAATCAAATCAGAGTAGGATAATGATAAATAAAAACTGAATCTTAAACCACCTTCTCCCCACAGTCCCTTCTTCCCGAGGTCAACTTCACCTCTGAATGCTCTACCTCCTTCTCCCCCAGTGGCACAGGGGGATGAAAATGGGGGTTGTGGTCAATTCAGCATGTTTCTCTTGCTCCCTGCACCTCACACTCCTCACACTCTTTCCCTGCTCCAGCATGGGGTCCCTCCCACGGGAGACAGGCCTTCAGGAACAGGCTGCTCCAGCATGGGTCCCCTATGGGATCACAAGTCCTGGCAGCAAACCTGCTCCAGCGTGGGCTCCTCTCTCCACGTGGCCACAGCTCCTGCCAGGGACCTGCTGCGGTGCAGGCTTTCCATGGGGTCACAGCCTCCTTTGGGCAGACTCCTGCTCTGGCATGTATTCCTCCAAGGGCTGCTCCACCATGGACTTACATGGGCTGCAGGGACCAGCTGCCTCACCATGGGCTTCATTCACCACAAGCTGCAGGGGAAGCTCAGATTACCCACCTCTTTTTCCATTGATCCTGGTGTCTGCAGCGCTGTTTCTCACATATTCTCACTCCTCTCTGCCTGCAGTTGCTGCTGTGCAGTTTTTTTCCTCCTTTTAAATCTGTTATCCCAGAGGTGTTACTGCAGTCATGGATGGGCTTGGCCTTGGCCAGCAGTGGGTCCATCTTGGAGCCCGTTGGCACTGGCTCCATTGGACATGGGGGAACCTTCCAGCAGCTTCTCACAGAAGCCACCCCTGCAGCCCCTCCACTACCAACACCTTGACACACAAACCCAATACACCTAGTTAAGCTGTATTTTGGTAGAAGACAATATTAGTGTTGGCCTCTGCTCTTTAATTTATTTATTCTTATTTTTCCGAGACATTATGCATCAGAGAGGTTCCCTCCATGTGCCATCTGTTTCCTTGCAACTGGGAATGGTAGAATAATTTTCTGAAGAATTGCTGACAAGATGTGGCAGGGGAACAGTAATCCATAAGGACAAGATTTCTCATTAAAGTCACTCAGCTCGTCTGTGAAACAGCAAGCTCTTGATTTACACTGGTCACCTCTGGAGCAGGGAGGACATTGGCTGGTAAGTCACATTTTTTATTGCACAGGCTAATGGTGAGGTTCTTGACAGTAACTGAGACTGCTGTCAGATCAGTTTTCATGGCACAGACACGCTTATCTAAGTGAGATTATTCTAGTTAGACAGTTTATCATAATAACAGATGTCATCATAGATGCCTCTTGACCTTAGTTACTTCATGATGTCTTAATGCTGGCTGGCTGTTGTCATATCATTCCTTAGGCTTTTGCTAGGAAGGGCACATGGACCACACAAGGCCCCTCATGAATTATAGCAGACCTTCTTTTTGGTCTTGTGGTACAGATCCTAAATTTCTTTTCTGTGTTTGCCTCCTGGTCTTCTCTCATGAGCAGAACCTTAGTGCAGGTTGCTGCTTCTGCTTTTGCTGAGCAGCCAGTTTATGACGTACTGGCACAGCTGGACATGTCAGCCAGCTGACAATAGTTGCAAGTACACAAAGGAAATTGCTCTAGGACAATTTAAAAATTAAATATATGCCACAAAAGCTTGGGTGGGATGGAGAGGGCAAGGAATAATATGGTAGAAATGAGAGACACAATCACAGACGAGGTGGTTGGAAGGGATGCTGCAGGTCACCTGGTCCAGCCTCCTGCTTAAAGCAGCACTGTATACATTGGAGGCCTGAAAGCACAGGGGAGCATACATAGGTAGGAAGTACAACTGGACTAAAACAGAAAGAGGAGATGTCCTCTTCCAATTGAGGAACCATGTTTTTCCACATAAATTAAAAACTTACTTTTAAGTCATGATCAGCTCTTCCCCACCCCTCTACTTCTCTACATTAGTATTTCACAATAAATACCAGCTGTGTTTTCAAGAGCGTCCTCAAAGTACTTGGAAATACAGAGGAAGTTAAGTCTCTATATAACGTGAAAAAAAGAAGAATCTTATACAATGTGAAAAAAAAGAAGAATCCATGATTATTGTGAAAATCATTAGCTGGCATAAAGGACTTATTTTTCCTTCACCGATAAACTACAGCTGCTTTGCTAATTTTTTATTCTTAGGGTGTAAGGAGCCTTGGGGTAGAGATCTTTTCCTACCTTACACAAATCTGAGTAAAGAAGTGTTAAAACTTGTCAGCTATCAAGCAGAATCATGTTTAGTCTTGAGCTGCCAGGATTGTCAGGTGAATTTCAGATCTGTAGGTCTGTGTGCCTCCTGCCTTAGCCCCTGTTAACAGCAGAAAAACAGAGGAAAAATCTAAGGTTGGAATTTTGGTCCAAGCCCTGCACAGACTAAAAGATGTGCTTAGTTTCATGTAGAAATGTAATTAAATGATCTCAGGAAGTGATTCCAGCTGAATTTATGTGTTTGGAGGAGCACTTCCTTAATTATCCATACTGAAAGTTGGCTATAGGATGCTACACAGTTTTTAACAAGTGACAGTCTGCTACTTGTCTTACCTGGCAGATCTGAAAAGTAAATATTTTTTCATAATGTTTCACTCTACATTTTGCTTTTAACAGTGGTTATATTACCCCATCCTTCTCACAGATGGTCTAAGGAAAATGTGAAAATACAGCTGGAGACTATAAGAAAATCAAGATCACAGCCCAAGGTAGAATATCTAATCAAAGTATCTGTTTGGTAACAAAAGGGAACATGTGTTCAAGCAGTGAGAGCCCCAGCTCTGTCATGAGGTGGATGTACTGACCCACGTTAAGGTGTTCTTTGCTTCCTGGCAACACACATTTGCTTTGGTTTTGTTGCAAACCCTCCAATTGGGATCCTCTGGAAAGAGGAGCCTAGAGGAACAGCATGATTGGCTTGAAAGATTATTTTGTTGTGATTGCTAAACCAGCTGCATTCTTCCACTAGCTCACCATGTCAGATTCACATAAGCACGCTCCAGTGCATAAGCACACTTGTAAGATGCTAAACTCAGCCAACCATCTCTTCACTCCTTCAGGGCTGAGATAAAGAGGAGTGTGAATGGCAGAGAGTGGAGGAAGAGACTGGCAGATCACACAAAGCCGGAGTAAGTGCTGAGTTCCGAGTCACTCAGTCCTTACTACCACTTTAATGATTCAGTAAGACCAATAATACTTTGAACCAGGTGACTAGAAATAGAAGATTCTAGAGTACTCACCCCATTATCCTTCTCTCTCAAATATAAAACATTATACCAAAAAGTGGTTATATCACTCCAAATAACTCCCAATGAAGCAACTTAAGAGAATATTCTCAGAGAAAGTTCTGCAGTCCAACTCTCTGGCATGGTCTTGCTAAGATGGTTGCAGCTGCCTGGTAGTTGTTTGCTGGCTCTTCCTCCAAGCAGACAACCTACCCATATGTGTGACCTTAGCCTGGAATATATGGTCCCAGTTTTCTAGAATACAAGCTCCTGGAATTGAGATTCATAACCCTCTAACAAGATAATAATACAAAAATCTGAGTTAGCCCAACGACTGCACTTGGATAATAACATGTAAACAGAAAAATCCATTTCTGTTGGCTGAAATATTGCCAAGGTTCATTAGAGTCAGCACACAGACAGTTGAATGTGCTGGAAACATGGAGCTTTGAAAGACTGGTAATTTCTTGAACAAAAAATACGCAAAACATATAAGATATTGTATATGAAGATGAAAGATGCATGATTTAAATTGGGAGCTATAGGGGTAGCACTGGAATTAAGATAATGTGTGTAAAGAATGGATTAGTAATAAATGATTTTTGCCAGCTGTTGACTTTTATTCAGAAATGAAAGACATAGCTACCTACTTGGAAATACACAATTCTATCTTGTCCATGAACGCAAAAACTGTCTATGTAAATTATTCAAAACCAAATTCTCTCTATGGTTTTGTTCACTTGCTTCTGCAATCCTGAGTATTTCCAGTGAATCTGTTAAGGAAGCCTCTGACCTGAAACAACATATGAAATAAGAATACATAAAAATTGCTCTATACCACTGAAATTTAACTATCTTCAGCTTTTTTCCATCGTGGACAGAATCTGAAAATTTACTACATCTTATGTAATCACAGCTATGTGGATATTTGCAAGTTACATGAGGTCTCTGCAGCCTTGAAATCATCATTCAGGTGAAAGTTTAAGAATAAAACACTGGTCACTGATGGATCCTTTTGCTATTTCTTACTTGTCTTGCATAGGCAATGACAAGGCCAAGAAGAGCAGTTGGTGATTTCTCTTAATCTCTCTACCTGGGCACCTCATCCTGACAGGATCCTTTTCTACATAGAAAGAGGGAAAGCTACTGCTGTTACAAATGTGCTCAGTAAAGCAGACTGATGCTTTCATTCAAAAAATAATTGCCCCCAAAATGCAAAACTTCTTACATTTTCTGGAGGTGGATGGTAGTTTCATATTTGACAGCCAACATTTAGATATATACCAAAAAGGAACACATTCACAGTGCCCTTCATCTTAATAAACATGATCTTTTTTATCTTATGTTTTGTGATAATTATCAAGTTATAAGGAAATCAGGACAAATGTCTGAGAACGTGCTGAATAACTGATGCAAGAAAAAGCAGTTTTGAAGAGATTTGCAACTGAAAGGTCACCTGGCAGTGTGGCAACTTGTTTATTGAACCAGGAGTAAGATAATTTAACATGCTTCTCAAGGATTCAGAAAAGAACCCCAGTGTTCCTCTGTGCCTGGTATCATGGCATTGTATTTGGAGGCCTTTTAAAACAAAGGAGTGACATTATTTATGCAAAACTGTCCCATCCTGATGGTCATCACAAAGAAGACTTAAGAGTGTACATCAGAGACTGACAGTGACTGGAACAAGCATTTAAGATTTGTGTAGAAAGCTCTACCTCATACCTAATGTGTACATTGACAAGCGTATTACAGCGTTGGTAAATCAGCAGCTCTAGGAGTTTGGGCTTTGATAGCTGCTGGACAGAAGGATTCTGTTCTATTTAGCACCTCCACAGCAGGAGGATTCTGAATGTTACCTTTGGCACTTGCTGAGGCATTGACTGGCTCCCACTTTGATAGTCCATGCAAGACAGAAGATGTTTTTCCCATGCTGCAGCTTCACTTTAAGCCTCCTCACTGTAAACTGAAGGACTGGGAGAATCTAAGGGAGTCACTGTTTCCTTTTACAAGGAAATGCCTGCAAGAGATTTATAATGTTTTTTTCTCAAGTAATTATTTTTTTTCTCAAACAAATGGGGCAGAGAATGTCTTGCTAAATAACAGAATAGGAAAAGACTTTACCACAGGCACAGCTTAAGTATGTCTTATTCACTTAAGTTCTTGTCCCAAAGTAGAGACTTCTGTTTGAAATGCACCTCATTAGGTTGATCTTGAACACCTTTAATGAGTGTTTCCTCATCAGATGGCCCTGTGTGCTAGTTTGATTGTTGGATATGAGGACTGAGATTGCTTGCACTTTGCATAATACAATTACAGTTGTTTGCTGAGCCCAGAGCTATAGTCTTTGATCATTGGCTTCTCAGCGGCAGCCCCAATTAAACTCTTGTAGAAATACTCCATAGAAATTAATCTACTGCCAAATATTAAGAGAGAAGTTACATGGCTGAAGCAGAACTTTTGAATATATTGCAAGGGAGTCTTTCAGAAATCAAATCTATATAGAGCTATGAAAGATAGAAAATAAAGGAGCACACCTCCCATGAACCAGTGTTTTGCATACTGCTTAAAATCCCATTTACTACAGCAAAGAAGTATTAGCATCTCCCATTGAGTTTTCAGAAGAACGATAAATAAAAGAGTTGAATTAACAACCATCATCTAAATGATACCATGGAAAGTATTTGCAGTTTGAGCACTGTAGAACTTTCTGTATACAGTATTTTCTTCTTAGTTGTTCCACTGGGTGGCACAACTCCTACATTGCCTTTTGCAAAGATATCATTCAATATTTGAATACGTTAAATTATTTTACTGTATTATTTTGTGTTGACAACTGCAGCCTTGAGTTCTGATTGCCAGATGAAATCAAAACTTAAAGTAACTGCGACAGAAGTGCCTCTACATTGTTTTTAATCCAGGACAAAACCTACACCAGGGTGCCCCCCTGCTCCTCCCCACCCCTCCTCCAAACTGTGGTTGTCTAACTTAGAACAAAATCTAATATGTTAGGAAAACATGTAAATCAGACCTTAGAGCAAATAAAGCTTTCTGCAAAGTACTTTGGTTGCCAGACAGAAACCAAAATGTTTGCTCCTTTCATGGGAACTACTTGGCAACCTGTATTTAAAAAAATTCTTCTGAGACCCTCATACTTGCCAGGGTGGGAGGGTAAGGAAACTGTCCTGCATTTCAGGTGGATCCACCCACAGTCTTTTATTAAATAAATCCTCACCGATGGCGAGGAAGAAATCTAGACCTCCAAATCCTGTCTGCTCAGAGTGTCACTTAGAGTGTCACTTAGAACTCATGACAGGGTTTCTCACCACGTGGTTGCCAAGCTGATGAAGAATACCTGGCCTTCAATGTTATGAAAATGTTCTGACAGACTAACAAGGCCCCGTTGCTTCTCAGCTTCCCTGATTATTTGCTCTTCAATTCTTCATTCTTTAAGGCTTTTCCTTAAAAATAATTTTAAATAATTCTATGATGTTTAAACGAAGTATTTTGTAATAGTGACAGGGATTCTCAGGTATTTCCAGATGTTATCCTCTATATTTGTAAGTCAGGTGCCCAAGGAAAGTATTTCCACAGTGTAATGGGTGTCTCCCTGTCAGTTCTGCCTCATCTTCATTTATGTTTCAGCCCAGGGGTTAATTCCAGTGAAATCTGAAAGAGGAACAGGTAGGACTCACAGAGGTGTCTAAATGGATATAAAATTTGGGAAAACTGGCCCGTGACTAGAGAGAGCTGTACACAAACGAGGACCCTCCTGAGAGAACTCACACATTATATGTAACATTTGGTTATAACTAATCAGTCAAAATGTACCTGACCAGCCAGTTAGCATTTGTGCACTGTCACATTAGCTGTAACTCTGCTTTCGAGCTGTCTCTTGCAGGATGCAGCTGGAAATATCACTGCAGGAACTGGGTCATGACAGTAGGGGACAAATCTATAAGAGCCATTTCATCAGTTATGCTACTCATGCAGTAACTAATTTTAAATGAAGGAAATGTCTTACTAGTCAGGTTCATAGAAATCTTTTGTGTAGGAGGCTTATGCTTTTATCTTTAAATACACTATGTTTTTAATTTTTCAAATGAATCTATTTGGGCTTTGTAGATTCAATTTTCTTTTGCCAAAATCCTGCTACAGTAGGGTTAGCTCCTTTGTAACTGTAAGAGGAGCAAGGCTGTGAGGGTATTCTATATGGCAGGTGACAGCTCCAGAGCAGTAAATCAGGATTATATACTGAAACTCATTAATTTACCCATATAAGCAAACTTCTACACTTCATTTTTGTGTCTAGAGTGCTTCAACTTTTCTGCTTTCTTTTTAGGCTACAGCTGCTGTGCCCCCAGATCTTTATACACGTGGGATAAATTTCTCTTGACTTCAGTGGAGTTCTACCAGCCAGAAGTTTTGCTTCTGGCCTTCTTTAGGATTTAAATTGTGTGTGTTGGAAGAAAATGTCAGATTAGACTCGGGAGAAAAAGAAATATGAAGAATACCCACATGTCTAAACTAGGGACAGAAAAAGAAAAGTGGAAACTGGTGTTGGATTATTTTCATTTAAACTACGTTTATACTTGCTTGGAAATTCAAATGTGGCTTTAGCTTTCCCAGGTTAAATAAATATCTTAAGTATTGTTTGGGACAGTAGACATGTAAGAGAAAGCTGATTGAAGTAGAAATTTGAAGCATCTTTTACTGCTAAGTGAGGGGGGGGGGTTTGTCCTAAAATAAAACATGCCATTTTATGGAAAAATAAGGAAAGTATTTTTAAAAAATCAGGTTTTCTATGCTTAATTTTTCCCACTTCTAAGAAAATCTCACAGAATTAGCTTTGACTTCCTTATATAGAAAAAAAAAGAAGCTACAAATGTGACTTATCTTGGCAAAGAACTATGGTTTCTTAGTTGTATTTAATATTTGTGTTGCTTCTGCAGTTCCAATTACACTGATGTATCCTGTCTGTAAATCAATGTCTTTGCTGGCTCTTCCATTATTAGTTCCCAGTTCTGCTGGAGCTCTTGCTGAAGTGCTGGGGCTCTGGAGGGGTCTTGGCCTTGGTTAGCTTGTCCTTGCAGATGCCAGGCAGAAATGAGGCTCCACGAGGGCTCTCAATAGAAGGGAAATGATGGAAATGAAGTTGTTGGGACATCTGTGCCCTGGTGAATGATTAAAGGCGGACTAAGGGCTGGGGTGGATGACACCCTAACTCACAGTGCATGTCTTTGAAACAGGAGTTTGGCTGGATTGCCAAGGGCTTGTGATTAGGAGAAGAGTATTTCCCCTGTGGGCACACGAAGGCTGTAGGTACTGTGCACAACCTTGTTCTTCTGAAAGCAAGACTTGTAACTATGAGAGACAGGATGTTTGTGTGAAAGGGACAAGGTCTGTATGAATGAGAGCCTACTGGCAACGTGAGAGTCCTCTTGCTGGGCACTGACAGTGAAAAACAGGAGAATAAGTGGATTGCCACATGTTTTTTTCTCTCATTCTTTTTCTGAGAGAGAACAGAGCTTCTTATTCCCTTAATGGCTTTTGCTTTTCAAAATGCATTTTTCCTGCTGGAAAATACCAGCTCTGAACATGATTGTACCAGTAGAATCCCTCTTCTAGTGATACAGATTTTCACTTTGTTTAGGGAAAAGACAAAAGTATGCCACCCAAAATACTCTTTCCAGGTGAAGGTGTGTGCTCTACTAACCTTCTGAGCACTTCCATCCCCAGCTTAGATTCTTCCTTTAAAATCTTTGCTGGCTTGTTGCATACAATAATACCAGTGACTGTAACTTGGAACTTTTCCTCTACTCTTAAGAAAATGAAGTGTTTTGTATTATTTACCACATGGGACATTTTCTTTATGAACTATTACCTAAAAATAGGACATATCCAACAGAACAGCAATGAATTCTCATAAAACAAAGCGAGAGTTCACGATTATTTGTGGCTTCACATTAGGGTGTGAATTGAATCCTTTAAATCCTAAATTGTTAGGGTTTTTTCTTCAAGCTGTTTCTCCATCTCTGTTGCTCGCCCGCCTAGCTAGATGGATAATTAGTTTCAACATCAGAAGGACTTCAAATGGAACAGTGCTGGGAACTGGGTGGTCTGGTTCCTTTTAAGTGCTTGCCTACTGCAAAACTGTTACACATAGAAAGCCTGGGGTTTTTCCTTCCAATTGTAACTTTACACTCTGGCTTGCACAGGTGGCTTTGGAATTAGTTGTAAAAAACAAAAGCAGTAGATGATTAAAAATGTTTTTTTTAAAGAGAGAATTGCACAGCATCAAACTCTGTGTAAGAACAGTTGTCAAAGTGCTTTTGGTAGCTAATGCCAGGCATGCAATATTCAACAGGGGAATTTGTATTGGTTACAGATGAAGGAGTAAGTGACAGAAATTTCATACAATTAAGAACAACTGATTTTAGAGGACTTTCTGCTCTGAACTGAATCATTAGCTTATGAGTGATCTCTGGGACTGTTCCAGTGTCATCTGTAAGGAAGGAGGGTTCAGGGTCCAGGAATGTCTGTCATGAAAAGTGACTGTTCAGGGTATGTATGTAGGGTTATGTTGCATTATTTGCTGCAAAAGTGTAGATATTTCTGCTATTCTGTCAGTGATACTGTTGTTCTTTAGGCCATCTAGCTCAGAGCTAGAGCAGATAATTTTATCTACATCATATCTTTGATGGCAGGCACTTCCAAGCAGAAAGTATATTTCTCTGCAGTAATAGAAGTAAAGGCACATAAGTAAGTTAAACTATAAAAGCAGAGATGATACAGAAGGGACATGGTGAACTTTGGAATGAATCCAGCCTCTGTTGCAGCCAACTGGTGGCATTTGGATGTCTTATCTCTTGCATTATCCTATAGAATGCCTTTAAGGCCTGCAGCTTAGCAAAGTACAAAGTGGAGACTGAAACAGGGCTGTGGCAAAAAGTCCATCGAACAAACAGAGGTGGCTAATGCCAGCCGTAAAGGATAAGGAATAGTGATTCAGGTCATATAAAACTTGCAGGCAAAGATACAGGGAGGAACTTCCCAAATGTCAGGTGTCAGATTCTACAGAAGATAAAATAAGCTTTGAATGGTTTTGAATGATGGATTTGATGTCAATGACAGCAGAAGAGCAGAAACATGTAACTTTGGCTGTATGGGGGTTTTTACTGGTTTTAATTAGAAGGATAAATAAAAGTATTACAGGTGTTGAGAAAGGCGACTGACATGGCAAGATGTCTCTCCTGGAGAGGAGTTCCAAAACCAACCTTTGAAGGAATAAGATGTATCTTTGTTGTGGTATATATTCCCTTTTTAGAGGTGTATTCTTTAAATGAATGTCAGCCCCAAAGTACTCACATTGGCTTGTGGTTTCTCACAGAATTAAAACACTCCAGACTGCTAAAGATTACAAGGATGATTTAAAGAAAAATACTAATATGTAGACCAGTCTCCAGTGGAATAGACAGTAAATGAAGTGGGGGGGAAAACTCAAGAAGTTTTTGCTGGAGTGAACTCCTTTAGTCCTGAAGTTAGTCATGTAATTTGTACTGTATGTGGATCCAGTGTTTTTCCTGTACATATCAGCTTGCAAAATGGGGTTAAGAATGACCTAATGCCTGTCTTTTATTTCAGTGTGTTCACATCAGTTTAACTACCCCATAACTCACAGAAAGGTTTTCTGCAGAGATGATCCCCAGTGACATGACGACACATGGTGTTAGATGTACCAAGTAATATCTTTTTGTATCAGTATATTAGGTAAACCTGATACTTTATTTATATGGATGAAAGAACCATGAATTCAAGATGTTAAGGTTAATAGGTCAAAATCTAACCTAAATAAAACTCTCAATGAGAATTTTGCCTGGGCAAGGACTTTGGGATTTAGCCTTAAGAGAATTAACAAGGTACATCAGGTCTCGTCACTGCTCTGATTGCCAGAAGCCTGTCTGGACAGTGTCCAGAAATACATTCTCAATCACAGCAGATTAAAGCAGCTAATACAGGAAATGATGTGTACTCTTTCACATTGTCTGTTCTGTTATCTGGACAGGTACAGTAATAATCACACAAAGAAAACAGGAGGGGAAAAATGTTGAATTATTTTAATCAGCTGATGTTTTTCTCATATACTTCTTTTCTGGGAAAGTAATTATTTTCAAGTAATTGTAAGCTGAGTTTTAAAAATCCTGTTACAGTTCTTTCTTCACCTTGGGAATCCTTTCTGATTTTTTAAAGCTGCTGTGGATCCCTCTCCCTTTTAAAAAAAAACAACTTCATAAAATGTTTACAAGTCTTGTTTATATTCCCATAACATTTTTCATTATGCTGTGACAGCTTCTCTGAAAAATTATTTTAATTATCTCAAAATGAATCGCACAAAGAGGGAATATGAAAATATAAATCTTATGTTTGACTGTACTTTAATTGCTTCAGCTAATGAAAGAGGCATGAGATATCTACACAATGTGAAAGCTAAATTGCATGAATGATACAACCAGTATTTGAAATGTGCTGAATCCATAGTACTCACTCTGCTTCAGTGGGAAGATATGGGGACTGGACCTGTTTCACAGGGTTTGTTTTCTGCTCCTGATACAGGAAGCTAATTTCAATGGGAAACAGTGTTGAAAACACCTAATAATTATCTTTTCTGTTCTCTAGGTCAGCAGCATGGAGACATTAATGAACAAAACAAAGTAAATTTATGCTCCAGAAGCTGTGGGCCCTCTCCTGCCAACCTATCCACAAGAGTTCAGTTATGTAAGTAGTTCTTATGGACTGTAATGTTATTAAACCATGTCCATAAAATGTATATCGATTAGAGTAAGCAACCTGTTCCTACAGAAATGTTGATGAAATGGGCACCAGCAGGCAATAGAATATATATAAATAAATACACACATAATAGGTCAAGTCTGCAGGTCTAACTAGTTCTTCTGTTCCCACAGTAGGAATTTTTGCCTCATCACATCCTAACCTTGTGATCTTTGACTGAATTTTATCCAATTCCTTGCACACATGCATTTTATTTTTTACAGAATTCTGAATTTTTGGCTGTTTAGAAGCTATTGGTTGAAGGGGGTGAATTTAACAAAGAACAAGTGTATGACAGAAAAACGGTGTTCGAACTGTTACTTTGTCAGGGACTCTTCCATGAACAAAATGCAGGAATGCTGCAAGGTTATTAGCCAACAAATCTCTCCTCTGTAGTCTAAAAATATCTCCCAATTGGGTGCCTCAGTGAAATGCCATGTGTTATAAATGGCAAAGCTGATTTCCAACTTACAGGGATAGTGTGGAAGGACTGCAGGAGCTTTGATATTTAGCAGAAAGGTAACGGACATGTTGCCGCACACGTAGCCAGCCCTAAGTAATTGTTTTCCTCCCTTAGATTAGATGCTTCTTATCTTGTGATAATGTCATAAGTCAAAATCCTGCCATTGCTCATCATGGTCTTTATAGGGTTGTGGGTTTTTTTCCTTTTCTTTATTTTTTTTTAGTGTTGGGATAATAGTCTTTCATAATCTTTAAATATCAGGGGGTTTTCCTTTGGTTCACAAATATTGTACTGAGTAGTAAATCTGTGTGATTAGTGACAGGCATTAAGGGAACACGCTGACTCAGGAAATTAGTAATGATTAGGAGAGGCTTTCCCTTAGGTCAAATCAGCAGTGACAGCACGTTTTTACCATCTGATGGCTGCTTTAGGTTCATACAGCCCTGGATGCTCTGAATTTGTGTAGCACATTGTCTCTGCTGCTGGTGTGTTTTACTTGCCTTGTTTTCAGCAGCAACAGTTTTATGCAGAGCAGCAGTGGGCCAGATTTGTCATTAGTGCAAGTCAGAGTGATACAACACTCTATTATGCCAGCAGTTCATCTGATTGCATATGTCTCTAATACCATGAAATGGAGGGATCAAGCCAAAACTGGCAGACTTTTTCTAGAAAAGCTAATTTATGTGTTGTTCATGGGAGAAAAGATGTGGACATTTGTAATTAATGCTGTCTTCTCAAATCCAATAAAAACATGCAGGACAATCTCAATTTCTCACAGTATATAATCCATCAGGGCACACTATGTGACCAGGATACAAAGTGTGTTCATACCCAAATATGTTATTTCTAACTGATAAATATTTTTCTTCTAAGAAAGTCTTTTCTAGGTTGGATTTATTTGTCTCTACTCCCCACGTTGCAGTCCAGCATTCTGTCACTTTACTCTATTGCATTAACCTGTGCTGGGCACAGTGATAATCTGACTATTTGTCACTATGAACCCACTCGCCCCAGGGAGCTTCATTAGCTTCCTCTCTTCCGTGGTAATGTGATCCCTTGGGAGTAACCTCCCACATGCTATGGAAGCACTGCTTAGGTTGCTAATGGATTTTTCTATTATTTTTTTGGTTTCATTCAAATTTCAAAAGTATTATAAATACAGAGTACATATAGAAGTCAAAAGAACAGGCAGTAGTTTCAGGGGTTATGTTGCAGACACCAGTTACACACACACATTAGAGAAACCAGCTGACTTTTACAATTTCATTGAGTGAATATGAATAGATTTTCATCAATTGAATCATGTAGAATTTGTTTCAGTCAGTTGATTCACCTAAGGAATGTTCCACCAGTGGGCAGCAACAACTGTATTCTTCTTCTTTCTAAATATTTAAACTAGCTATATATTATTTTCTGTTCATCAAACATTTCAGGGCTGTATAGTCTTTCTAGACTGTAGTTTGGAACAAATAGTTCAGAATCTGTTATTGTGTGTTCTTGCTGCTAATTCTGCTTCACTATAATTGATGTGTTTGCTTAGCTCCCTCCAGTGACTTGATGAGCAAATAAGTCCATGGTGTGCTATCATTCTAGATATTGCAAAACAAGTTACCACAAAAAGCAAGATCAGTTCTTTAGATGGTATTACATGCAGCATTCTGCAGCATAATGAGTAAATACTACGTTCTAAACCCATTGTAGTGTATAATAAACAGAGCATCTAAGATTTAGCACATAATTCTAGTATTATTTATTATCAATACTTCCTTAGAATTGGCAGAATTAATGTGTGAATTTCAATATAAGTGGGAGAGAAAAAGCTCCACACTTCTAAAAGAGCAAAGAAGGAGATTCTGAATCTGAATTAATTTCATGAGCTGTATTGAAGATGCTTCTTCGATCTTTGTAATAATATGCAGAAATGCACTAGCTATGGAAACAAGAAGTATTATACACTGTATCCTGAGGAAAATCTGTGTGCTTTTAGACTGAACAAATTTAATGAGATGGGGTGCATTTGTGAAAATTGTACCATTTTTGAAATACATTGGAGGAACAAAAAAATGCAGTTGTTTATGAGCTAAATTGAATCAGGAAACGCTGTTGGAGCTAAAAAGCTATGGAGAAGTCTATGCAGACAAATTGCAGTAGTATTCATAATAGGAACAGGAAAAATGACAGTATAAAGAAAACAGATTAGATATTCAGAGGGACCTTTTAGTCTCATTGAAGTAAATGGAAGTTTTGCAGCCAATTTCAGCTGTACCACAACTTAAATATGTCAGAGTGAAGCTTTGGGAGAGTTTCTTTGGATATTTGTCTCCCTCACTGAAAACACATCATTAAAGACTTTAATTTTAGAGGATTGCACTTTCAGTGTGAAAAATGTTTTGTGTTTTCTTTTTAATTCCTTAATACCCCATCTCAATTCCTTAGGTATGTCAATAAAAAAAAACAACAAACAAACAAAAAGTAGAGAAATTGCTCACATTGAGACACATTCTCAGGGGTTATAATTTGTATTTGTTTTACTGTAGAATGTAGGAGGTCCCCTCAGGACCAAGCTGTCACTGTATTAGGCCAAAGGCCTCATAATATAGTGCCAGTTCCAAAGAATTCAGAGAATATGAGAAGTTAGTATGATGCTTCATGAACTGGAGTCAGTCTGAAGGCAATGACAGGAATTAAAATTCTGGTTAAGCCTTTTATCATCTTATTTTCACACAAAATAAAGGGGGGAAAAATCACAAATCCAAGAAATTTTCATTTTTATTTTCTTACTCACTTCTCTTTTCTACACTTGGCACTTTTCTCCTCTGTCTTACAATCTCCTGTATCTTTGGTGGAAAAATCTGTAGAAGTAGAAAAAAAAAAAAGAATTAGGAGGAGAGGAAAAATGTGAAAACAAATTTAGATTATCTTGATATTATAAAAAAAAATCCAAAATTGCTAAATAAAAGAAATAAGGTTTCCACAGGGATATAACCTGTGGAAAAACACAGTTTCAAATAACTCCAGTGCACAGAGGTTGATCTGTAGTTACAAGCCTGATATGTACAGCTGTAGAGCTGGTGCAATCAGGGTTCAGTGTACAGTGACACAGTAGGCAGAACAAGGGCTATTCCCTGACCACCTAGAAGGATAACTTTTCCCAGTGTGTTTATAATTGACAAGTACCAAAGCAAGGAGGTGAGAAAACAGCTAGTGAGGATCTACAAAAAAATATGCACTTTCTCGTGGAGATTTGATAATGTAAGTTCAAACAGCTAATTCTCTGGAAACAGAGTGTCCTGAAATCTTGGGACTGGATCTTTGTTTCTTAAAACTGCTTAATGGTAACATTTCACTGATTTTCTGTACGAGGAATTTTGTAGCATAAATCGTTTCCTTATGAGCCACACGATTTTTCAGTGTGCAATAAAGTAATGTGAAATACATTTTATTCCTATTACAACTGTCAGTGAAAGAGGATGACTGTTTCACGAACTTTAACCCATCCAGTGGGAATTTCTTCCATCTATTCCTGCGTAGGGGAATTCGTGTGTGTGTCTGTGTGTGTGTATGTGTTTATAATCTGTGACCTCTGGCTCTGCTGGAAATATTCATCATTTCACTGTAATTGCCATGGGCCTGCATACTTTTACCCAGCCTGAAACACTGTCTAGCATATCTTGGGGTTTATGCAATCTGTAGTAAATTAAGCAGGAAGAGGTGATTCGGAGAAGTTGGCTTTGTGCTGTGCTGATGATGGGAGCATTCCTCCTTCCTAACTCTGGTTCCAGAGGGGGAGCTGTTCTGTGTTTAGTGTTCAGTCATTGTTCCCCGAGCTGGGGAGTCACTGCAGTGCCCAAAGTGTCTTCCAGCTTCAAGCTCCCTACAGTTGCTGCTCCTGCAGCTCAGTCTTCCCTACAGCTGTGCAGGCCAATGGCAGCCACCCTCAGTGTGATCTTAACCATCTGCTGCCCCTTAGGGGGATGTTGAGGACTTCTTTTATTCTGGCTCCTGCTCTCCTCCTATCAGCTTAATTGCTCAGGCAGGACAGAGCTGATGCTGGACATTGGGCACTGAATGTCAGACCAGGGCCACAGAGGGCTCAGAAGTGCAGAATCCAAGGATGTGGCTCTCTAGTCCATGAGGCACGAGTCTGATAATCAGATCACTGGTGAAGCAGCAGTACCCTCCGGGGCTCAAGAAGGAAACTGTCTTCTGTACTAGTTCACATTGTGTCCCCAGGTCAGGTGGTCTTATTCCTGGGTAGAATGAGGAACTTCAGGATAAGCTTTGTGGGCAGGAACACCCCTTATGTACAGCCAGGTCTGGGTCAGATGATACGAGAGCATAACCCTTCAGTCAGCAAGGGAAGAAAAGTAAAAATGGGCCTGCAATTTGTAGACCAAACTACAACTTCATTGTAAAAAAAAAAGTATAAATGTTTTAGTTGATCTGGCCAGTGAGACAGAAGAATTATTTATACTCGAGTTGTTACAGAGAAGAGTTCAGGTTTTGGTTTCTTAAGGCTGTCAAATGAGAAATGTCACCCATCTGGAGTATTAAATTTTGATCACTGAGTCAGAGTGCTGGAGTCCTTTTGCTATGTCCTCTGAAATTAAAATGTTGCTCTGTTGCTAGGCTAGCTCTGTGAATCTGGATTTGTGCTTTTTATGTTATAGTTTGCTCATGATTAATAAAATATTGTCTCCCTTTCTGGGCAAAAATGAACAGATGGGGGAATCAACTGATCTGATGAACTCCATGTGTACATATACTCAGTCAACAAATAATCACAAAAATAGGAAGGATCATGTTCAGATGTTACCTATTTAAAATATTATAAAATCACATACTAACTATGCTGCCAAAAGGGTGGATTGACTAAGGAAAGTTTATTATTGTATGCATTATTTATCTGCTCTTTCATTCACAACAGGTTTAATTAAAAAACTGCAGTTTTTCTAAATATTTATTCAGGATGCTGTTATTAAATGTAAATGTGGCATTTTGCATAGCGTCAGTGTTAACTTTTTGGATTAGGATTTTAAAGAGAAGTAAACAAATCATGAGCATTTTTTAGGAGGCATTTATGTGCTTTTCATTCCAATAACACCAAGTCAGCTGGCAAAATTATGTGGAAAACAAGTATCTGTGAGAAGTAAGAAATGGCTCTGGAGCATATTCAGAATCTCTTTGGCATGTTTAGGATTGCAAAACCCAGCAAACCTATCACATAAGAATAGCCTGACCACAACAAAAGAGTAAAAGTGAAATAATCATCAGCTGATAAAATAAACCTGTATATTATCTAGTTCACCCATTCCCTGTGCCAGTGTTAGAGGTGAAATGTCTCACAGAGCAGAGTCCAGCACCTGGAGCAGAGTTGCCAGCCTTGGGGAGAGTGAATGAGCCCTAGGGAGGTGTGGGAAAACAAAGGCATTGGGAGGGCTGTATTGCCAGCCGTGGCTCCCACAGCAGGAGTGACAGAGGCATTAATCCTGGCTAGGTCTCATGCAAGAAGGGGCATTTTAGGTCGGTGGCTGTGCTGAGAAAGCAGGCTCAGACAGGGTTCTTTGATACAGGACTGTGTCCATGGAGAAGTACAAGGCAAGAAGATGCCTTAAAGGAGTCACAGTGGCTTGGTGCTATGAGAATAGTGCAGCCCCCTTTGAGCCCACATGAGTTTGGCTGGATGTTCCTATCAATTCCTATCAATTAATAGAGGTCTCAACATCCAGGTTTGCCCCTGAAGGTCCCCCAGTGCTGGCACTGGCAGTTCAAGAGCCTGACCTTGTGTGAGCCTCAAGGACACAACACACACAGCCCTGTTGAGTACCCAGGACTAGAGAAGGCACATGTCCAGTGGGAGATATGTATTCCTGGGCATCACTGGATAAACTATGTTTGGAGGAGTGTGACCGAAAGAAGGAACTCTGTGTTCAGAGGGCAGTTCTGAAAATGGGATTTACACAACGCAAACTACGCATGATATTGTTTCTAACCTTGAACAAGAACCAACTACAATTGATTTAACGCTGAGCACAGCTGGAGATATAAAAGACATTTTGCTTATCTGTATTTCTGACTTCTTTGCATCAACTCTGCAGAAAGGTGATTTCCCCATTGAATGACAATCAGGCTACAATGCTATTAATAGAATTGAAGAAGAACACATCTGCTCTGCCCTCCCCTCTTGCTGTCAAGGCTAAGCACCTAGGAGACAGCAAATGTTTCTGTTTACTAATGGAAAAGTACCTGAGTAGACCTCACTTGCCCTGGGAAGACTAAAAAATGGGCCACAGGCACTTTCAAGATAAAAAAAAGCCTAGACAGGAGGCAAACAAAAAACTAGCTATGAATCAATATAGAGAAAGTAAAGGAAAAATTTTCACTGCCTCTCTTCATCCTTATGAATTCCAGCCAAGATGAACTTTCAAGACAGTTTTAGTGTGTTCATCAGAAGGTCTGTGGTAGAGGAAATCTGCAGTTTTCCCAATCTCAAGCCTTCTAAGAGGACAGGAGTTTCTGGAGTTGAGAAGTTGTCTCTCCTGTCTAGCCTGCCTCTCTCCAGGTACCCTCTGCACTACACAGCCCTCAGTCATTGATAGAGCACCTCATTTTGTGTACTCAAGGAGACAGAAGCTGTTTGGAAAAACATGGTATAACAAAAACTGAATCTCATTTCATGATAAATGTCCAGCCCCTCAATCACTCTTTGCAGAGCAGCCTTCAGAGCATGTAACACGTGAGATCATTGTCAGTTGGGACAGGGACACTGAGGCAGCACTTTGCAGTCCATCCATACAAACTTGTAAGCAAAATCACAGAGGCATCATTAAAAATTACCAAGCATGATAATTACTGTTTAATCTTTGTATTGTCTGAGAGCTATTGTGATGAACAGAGCTCTGTCTGTGTCTGTGCAAACACTGTGTGAACTTACAAATGCATTTCAAATACCTTATGCACAACAATTTGGTTTAAGGACAATTTAAAGCTTTCACCAGCTTCTTCAGCAGTCTTGACTAAAGGTTTCCTGTAGGACTACAAAGATGGACATAACTTATATGTACAATGACAGCACAGATCTCATCTTTGTAAACTATAATCTAGCTCTGGTCAGTTCTGTCCTGGAAAACTGCTCTAACTTTGAGGCAAAATATGATCCAGTGAATTTATGAGTAGTGCTGTGGAACAGATCTAATATCACTTCACCTAGTGTCTCTGTGTTTGACATACCTCAGTGCCATCACAGGCTTGGCTTTTGTGACAACTTTGAGTGCATGCAGTGATTATTACAATAGTCAGAAAATTAAATTTGCTGATATCTGAATTTTTCCTTTGATGCTGCTCTCAAAGGAGTTTGCTCCCAGTCTTACTGCAGCTGGAGCCACACAGTGTCCAGAGATGTCTTACTTGCTACATAGCCTAAGAAACATGGCTTGATAAATACTTGAGACCAAATCTTGGAGTATTTAAACACAACTGAAACTGTGCCCATGCATGGCTGCTGTTGTATCTGGAGCTGAGAACTGTACCTGTTGATGGAGGACAAGATGTGAATGTTTTATTTCCTCGTCAACTCCATGATTTGCACATGGTCAATCTTTTGGGCCAGGTGTCATCCATGTGAATGGGTTTTAACTGGATTTCTGACTGTTGGATGAGAACCATTAGACAGACTTGCCTGAAGCCAAATACTCAGAAAGATCTTAGAGTATGGAAATGAGTCCAGTCCTTCTGTGAACTCCTGCTTGAGCTTTGAACAGGCACCTCAGCATTTTCTGTATATTGCTGGGGAACAGAATCCTTGAAATGGCTGGAATAGATCCTGTGAGTTCAGTGCAGGTCTCCTTCTGCAAATGACATATTTTATGCCCCGGAAACACTTAGTACTCTGCACTGTTGTAGAAAGCCTAGTGCATCCCAAAACAAGTCCCTGTAAATTACAGAGTATAAAAGCTGTAATTTGCCTTATTCCCCATGGGCAAAGGGTAATTCATACATAATATTATTTTAATGGAAATCTCTTACTCTATTCCTTAGTGAGGGGGAGAAAGGTAGAAAGTATCACAGTGGCTAAATACTTCTCCTAGGGCATTCATATGGATGTTAAAGTTGATTTTTCATTTCATTTAACACAAATACTTTACAGTCCCAGGGGAAATTATTTTACATTATATTTTCAGTGTTCCTGTCTTTCAAGAACTAATTTGTTACAAACAGCTGTTCCAAGGTGGAGGTGAAAAAGGAAATGAAAGGAAGAGAAGAAACTAAACTTCAGTAACAGCTTTGAAAAAAACCAAAAGCTTGTGGAGTATCACAGGAATTAGCCAAGTCTTCTCTACTGCCCACTAGGCTAAGTGGCAGCTGTTCTGCATGCTTGACTCATCTGGGAAACATTTGTGTTTGAATCATTTTCACAGTATTTATAAACCCTCCTCAGAAAAAAAAACATTTTGTATCCTGTGTCAAAACACCATTTCATTGCAGCATCCGCAGCTTCGTACATTTTTAAATGAGAGCAGAATTCAACTTAGTGAGAATATCATGGGGATCTTTATCAGACTGTTTGGGATGAGAGTCGTTGCCATTAGGGATTACATCACTGGTTTAGGCAAATTGTCCCAGATGTTCTGCTCATTAAGAATATGAATCTTCTTAGAAGAATAGGAAAAGTAATTCTTTAGAAATCATGGTGAATTGGCAGACAGTTACTTTATTTTTAAATGTAGGTTTCATGGAACCTGCAGTTCCTGAAATAGAATAAAAGGGGATATTAAAGGAAAAACTCCTATTTTAATAGGCAACTGTCCAGAAAGAAGTTGAACAGTAAATCATTTATTGTTCCCACTGGAACTTGGGCTGAAGACCTTGTCTTTTCTCAGTGGAGGTAGAAAAATGTGTTTAAGAAAGAATTCATGTATCCTTTTGTATCGCTAATTGGGATTTATACAATACATACACCTAATCAGGCTTTGTAAGGATGAAGCTGAACAGATGCTTCAAAAATGAGAATTTTCACTGATTCACAGAGGAAAACTATCCTTAAAATCACGGGAATGTGTGAGTGGTCTCACTGGAGTTAAAACGTGTAAGGGTATTAAAATTCAGAGGACTGTACACGTGAGAACCCAATTCATTCAAGTCCTGCTCTGCCTTGCAGAGTATTGTTTCTCAGAGTGCTCAGAAGCACATTTTCCTTTGTAAACATTTACCATCTGTTAGAAATGACCCAAGAAGCCACAGTTTGATGTTTGTTGCAAATTCTTAAATAAAGCACGAGAATCCCACATTTGAACATAAATGTTCTTCTCAATTATGTACCAAGAAGAGCTGTCCTTCAGGGAGATCCTTCATGAC
The DNA here is from genome assembly GCA_035041135.1 of Platyrinchus mystaceus. Taxonomy (NCBI): domain Eukaryota; kingdom Metazoa; phylum Chordata; class Aves; order Passeriformes; family Tyrannidae; genus Platyrinchus; species Platyrinchus mystaceus. Next base: position 5,470,080 of record JAWWLV010000180.1, on the reverse strand, counting down.
TGTGCCTCTGTCCAGACAGACCCTTGTTTATACCAGAGCCATAGTGAACACTAACGACTTCTAGTTAACCAAACCATTCATTTTTACAGCTAATTTTCTTACTCTAGTTACAGATCTTATGGCAGTAAAAGGTTCCACAAACAGTGAGTACAACTAGTCCCTTTTAAAGAACACAAGACCTTGTATGATGGAGGACCATGTTAAACACTATGGTTTTTATTGGGAAGAAAAGCCATACAGAAATATTTTGTTGATGCTGCAAATCTTTGAGGTTACTATGTCTGTACATTATCACAGTCAGCTATATTCCTAGAAAATGTTTGTCCTTCCAAGTATTTCAGAGTCAGCAGTGTGATAGTTCAGATAATATATTTCATGGAAGGTGTTTTAGTTGCTTGTTTACAGGCACATGCATGCAATAGGTCTGGATGGGATTTTTTAACGTGGATAATTTTTCATTATTTTTATCCCTGTGGTTTTGACCAGCTTGAGATGCTATCTAAGCTTTTGGTGGATTGGAACAAACAGTAGATAATTAAGAAGTGTATATTATAAAAATCTAAGACAACAGAGAAAAATGTTTAAGACTTAGAAAAATTATGGTTTGGGGGGGGAAGGGTAGAATGGAGGGGGAAGGAAAGAAGAAAACAAAAAGAGAGATTTATCATCTAAAATATCAACTAAAATATCAAAAGAAGAAAGACGTAATATAATCTGTCTGCAGAATTTTATGTGATTTGCTGTGATTTTTTGACTATAAGTAATAATACTTCACTAATCTTTTCCAAATATTTACAAATACACATAAATGCTGGTTCTAATTTTGACATGGCTTTAATAAAAACAAAATTAAATCCAGCCTTCATAACAGCATTTGGTTCTGGAGAGGTGAATTCCGTGGACTAAAACCAGATTTTGAAAAGCAATCTGACCAAAACGAGTGAGATGCCTTAGTACCATTGAATATTTGTAACCTGCAGTACTGAGACATTTAGCCCTCATTGCACACAGGGCAATTAGCATAACTTGTTATTAGTGAGATCATTGATGCCTTTGAGAGTCACAGGGATGTTTAACACATTTCAGAATCTGAGTGCTCAATGTCATTTATCCTTAAGGTGCTCGAAGAGTAATGAAGAAATTAGTGCACTGTGTGGAGCTACGCTCCTTTTGTACATTCTACATTTACAACTATTAATTCCAGCTGAATTCCTGTCAGCGGATATAAAAGCAGATCTATCAGATAGCAAAAGAAATACCTCTGCAGCTATTTCAATTATGATATAGAACTTGGTGGATAATAGCCTTGATGTATTTCCTGCTTAATGAAGTAACGTTCCTGTCAGATGGGTAATTGCTGCAGCAGGGCTCTGTTCAAAGAGATTTCTTCTCTCTGCTCTTATTCTGCTCTCACTGCTGTGATACCTCAGCTTCTTGAAGTTTAGGATGTTACTTTCCTTTTGTGAGCTGCAGTCTTAATGAGGGCAATTGCTCCGTGTTGGCCAGCAGTGATTATTGGCAACAGGTCCTGTATTGCAGACGTACTCTGTGTGATCCCCACTGAAGATAATGGGGCTGTAGGTACAGAGTTTGTTGAAAAACACTCACAGATAAATGGAGAGACTGATCTTGCATATGGTGAGATTAAAGACTGAATCTCCATTTTATTTGGTGGGAGCAGGGCAGGGAAGAGGCAATGGCATAAAATACATCTTAAACCTGGAATCTGAGCTTCTGAGAGCACGGTTCAGCAGAATTTATCTCAATTTGTGCCTGTACTAAGTAAATATCACTACTGCTCCGTGCATACCAGGAGCACCCAGTGGTTTTGACCATACAGGTCACTGTGGGCACTGGCCCACTAACAACTTCACTGATCCCTCCACTGGGGAACTGGTATGGTTCCCTATTAGTCAAACCTGAAAAAAGAACCAGCCAAAAGCAAGAGAACGGATTTGAAAATAAAACCCCTATGCCAATATTGCTACTTTTGTCAGTCTCATCTGCTATCAGCCTCCAAGCTGCAGCAGACCACCAGTCTGAACTGAGTCCCCACGTTGCTTGTCATGGGAACTGTGAAGAAAAACAGTGGCCAAGATGAGCCATGGGTCTACTCACGGGAACTGTGGAGCAGAGGAACATGGCTTTGGTCTCTTCCTGTTTTTCCTGGTTGCTTCTATCAGTCTGTCATTTCTATTGCTGAGTTAGAGAGTTGCTGCTGGACCATATTACTGCTATTGTGATGAAAGCAAGAGTTGTACAGGTGAATAGCCCATGTGTTACACTCTAGCAATGCACACAGACTAATATTAGGTAAGCATTGGTCTTTTTTGTAATTCAGAGTGATTTCTAACCAGCTTGCATAGGAAAGAAAAGATGGGCGCCAGAGACCTGTAAAGACCTGTGGGTTATAGTTTGCACTCATGTTAACATATCGTGGTCAAACCAGCTGAACAGAGAATGTATATATTCCTTGTGCACCTATACATACATACATACATACATACATACATACATACATACAGACAGACAGACAGACAGACAGACAGACAGACAGACAGACAGACAGACAGATAGATAGATAGATAGATAGATAGATAGATAGATAGATAGATAGATAGATAGATAGATATGTGACTAAGCATGTGGAATATGTTTCAAACACTCTACATTGCTGTTAGGCTTGGAAACCATATTAAGCCTCAGATAACATGGCTTGCTCTCTTCCCTCTTACACTCCTTTCCAGTATGTTCAGTGCAGCCACAACACCTGAACATTTGAGGCAAACATTGGCAGAATTGATTGAGCTGAATCAGCTCCATAATTAAGGTTTTTCTACAGAAAAGGTTTTTTTACATCCAACTGGATGTTAGAAGAATAGGGGTCATTGACATTTATACAAGCAAATCACCGTATTTCAACAGGAAGGTGAGGGTTAACCCTCTTTGTGGAGTTAGATTGAATCCAGTTGAGATTTCACTCAGAAGGGAGAAGAAAAGAGAAGTGCATTCCAAGAAAATGAACTCCCCCTTTTCTCCTTTTCCTTTTTTCAAAAATTCAAATTGGTGCATATTTGTAGAACTTTGCTGATGTCATAGCCAACTCCAATGACCTCTAATGGCATGAGGAGCCTTGTTTGATTATGCATCTAAAGAGACAATGCTAATTTCCCTTTGATTCAGTCGCTGGCTGTAGTAATACTTGTGCTTGTGAATCATGAGCTGGATTTCTGCAATTTACCATGGGTTTAGTAATTTCACTGATGATGAGAACAATGTGTTCTGTTATTTAGAGAAAGAAACCACTATGTGCTTTAATGCTATGTGCATTTTAGATGATGTAGACACCTGAAATCATTTTTTCCCCAGGATCATCTGGCACAATGCACCTCTCAACAAAGCACTGGTTCTCTGGAATCAGGAGACTTGTCCTAGTGGAACCTTTGGTTTCCACGGAAAGGGCATCACAGGAATGTGTAAGAGTAATTTCTCCTCCTCTTCTGGGCCTTTCCCTATCAGCCCCACAAGCAAAACTGGAAAACTGGTCACTTCAGAATACAAATGAAAGCAAAGGATCTATTTTTAAATGATCCTTAAAGAAACTGTGATAAGTAAACGTGTTCTCAGGATCAAAATACATACTATAGAATGTGTTTAAGAGAGACTGGATAACCAAGGAAAAAAGCCATAAACACACAAGTAATTCAGTTTTCTCTTCATCTGCCCCTTGTTTAGTTCTGGCAAGCACTGCACGCTCTATATTTCCATTTCAATGCATTATTTAATGATAAAGGGAGTTTGGAGAAAGAGAGGAAGATAATTTCATTTGGACAGCAATCAGAGAATTTCTGTAAACATCTGGTTCTGTTTAAGGAGGTTTTTAAAGCATTTAATATGAAATGCTCTTAGAAGGTAGGAAATGAATGCTGAGTGTTCTCACTGTGTAACCAGTGCATTTTCCCCTCCTGGAAGTTTGCATACAAGTGAACTTGAGTCAAGTTTGTAGATAGGTTTCACAAAGATAACCTTGCATTATCCAGCGTGAGTGAGAGAGACTTGCAAGAACAACAGTTAAAGTCATTAAAGAGCTCTCTAAAAAATAAGTTCAAAAGATGATAAAGCCCTACTGGATACATTTCAACCAGCTGGATTTCAGTAATTGAATGAACATAGTTGAACAAGTAGTTAGAGATGAAAAGAGTGTAGAGAATAAAAATGGAGACAATGGAAAATTCATGTCACAATGGTCTAGCCTTTTTCTCATTTGGACAGGACTCAGTAGATAGCTTGGAGGATTGCCTGTGTCTTTGATATTCTCATATTAAGTGATATGCTCAAGTGATAACATTGAAGAGTATGTTTTTAGCACAATTCATTATTAATAGCACATTTTTATTGTCTTGAAACTCTTCAATCACATTTTTTATCCAGCAAAAAGCAATGTTCTGAAAGATAGAAATAGGATTAGTGTCACAGCTGCAAGTAAATGCACTTGATTTAGAGAATATATTGAGTAATTGCAAATTTATAAGTGTTCATTCAGAGGAAATAACATAGGCCAAGAATGAAAATTTTACTTTTTGACCCTACTGCTCCGGTCTTCCTATTTTGCAGGTCAGATGCTGTTGGTGTATGCAGAGCAGGCTGTAGTCAAGGTAGTACTTCCTATGGGGGTTGGGTTATTCTTGAGTCAGGTTTTCATTTTAGAACAGAAACTCTAAATATAGACTAAAGACAACCAAATTTCTCTCATTTTCAAAGCAAGGACCTCAAAAAGGTACCTGAGACCTGAATAAGCAAACACATTTGAGACACCTTATGGTATATTAATTGTAGATAACATTTAATCCAACTCTTTATATATATATAGTTTTGTATACTGTGACCACTCGAGATTAGCCCTGACTTTTGGGTTGATATTAGGTAGCTGATGGAGGACTGGCTCTTCCCAAACAAGTTTAATCTGAACAAAGCACCAAAAGAGGTTGAGCTTAGAGAAAGGACATTTTAAAACTTACTTTGTCCCTAGAATTTCTGTTAGCTTGCTGTTTGTTTTTAATTAAGAATCAGTCCTTACAAATTGCTTTTGTGCTTCTGCCTTGCACTTCTGGTACAATCCAATCCAGATCTAAAGATAGGAAAGAAATTTCTTTGCAAGCAAAGAAATTTTGCTTATTTATTTTTAACAGCCACTGTAAACAAGATTGCTTGTTAAAATAATAGAACAAATAACTGCACCTCTTCAAGTTTAGACGGATCTCCACTCTTCCTCTAAATGGACTACCAGCCTTTTCTTCCCTCTTTCACGTAGACTTCCTGACCACAGTCAGCTTCTTTGATCAGTTCTCATCCTCCTGAGGTGTTTTATTTAGAATTACTTAATATCTAAAAGTGGCCTAAATGAGGGTCCAGCTTGTGGTTTTATTTGTGTTGATGCAACAGTTCTTCAGGAATAAACAGCTGCTTCCTCCTTAGCTAGCTGGAAAAAAAACCCTGAAGTGCCACATCATGACTTTGTCACAAAATTCAGTAATTTTAGCAAGAAAGCAGCTGCAATAGCTGTTAGAATTCAACTCAAAGAATAATGGTAAAAGACAAAAGAGAATTTGCATTGCAAAACTCAAAATGTAGATACATCACAGGTGTCTTCTCTTCACAAGGACTCTGTTGCTTGCACAATTGAGTAACGTCACCTTTCACTGGGGAGAAAAAGGACTCTGTATGCCACTGGTACTGAGAACTGTGAGAGTAGTAAGTGTGTAACACAAGAAACATTTGATGAGATAAATCACCCAGCTTGGTCTATTTAAATTTTACAGTCATGAATACTGGAAACAGGCACGTTTTTACATTTAGAGGTAGGGCCAAAAGGAGAACATGAACAGCACAGTTTGCCTAATTCATAACATGGCAGATTTTTGATCCAGTTGGGGCCCACACTAATAAATCTTCCAGGCACTGTTTAAGATATGTCTCTGTTCTCTACTTCACCTTCTGATGAAGGTTACTGAACATGAAGCAGGAAAAGCAGGATGAGGATCATGTGCTTGTGTCTTAACTCCCAGTGCAAAACAAATTTCATGGTCTGGAAGGCAGAGGTTTGGACACATAGTCCCTTCTGCTGCCTCTGCACTGAGAACAGTAGCAGTCACGAGCTTGGAAATAGTAGCCAGGAACAGTGACTTCTTGAATCAACTGAGGAAGAATTGCAAGATGACGTGACAGGGCACTGAAACTTGCTCTAGGGGAAGGAAATTCTGCTTGAGTCACCTGTTGTATGTGCTGTGTGGATGGTGAAAGTAATAGAATAAAAAAAAGTTGAGTAAGAGGAGGGTTGAAAATAAACTTCCACCTATCCCCAGCCACTTCTCCTCCCCATACTGACACTGCACTTGCACTGGATATAGTGGTAGGGTGTGGTACAGCATCTGTCTCAAAAATGCCACCCTTAGACTTAAGTCCAGCTTTGCCCACTGCTTACAAAGAGTAGATCATTCCTGATAGGGAGATGCTGAACTGATACAGGTAGAAACTGCTTCCTATTTCTGGTTGTCTGAATTCATAGTGGCAGGGATGTTATCCCTGCAAGAAAATACCGAAAAAACAATGATGTCAGTCATTTTCACAGCTCTGTTCTGGTAAAAATAACTGTTTAACCTGTAAGAACACAGAGGCTCTTCAGCTGAACTACAGTGACAGTCCTGTTGCAGTTACAGCTTCATCACCCATGCCTGGATCTTGGTGAAGGAAAAGCTCAGCATCTCTTCTGGACACGTTGCATAACACGTGCTTATGTTCCAGACTACTTGCACTCTGGATCATAAGGAAAATTAAGAGATAATGAACACTTTCAAGCAGTTATTACTGTGTTACATGGACATATAATCTGCTTGCTGCATACTTACAGGTATATATATATAATTTTCAAAAAACATTAGAAGCATAAAAAATAAACCAATGGCAGGAGTTATTACAGTGGGAACAAGGTTTTTGTTTGTCTATTTGTGTTGGATCTTTTTTTCTGTAGAAGACTTCCTTTGCATAGTTTTTTAATTAATAGTTTCATTTAATACTCATTTAATACCTGCACACCTGGGTTTGAGTAGGGAAAAAGAGTCTGACTTTTCCAGCAGCCAGCCACTGCTGTTGGATGAGTATGTGAAAAGGAAATATAGTGAAAAAGTATTTCTTTTCTATTTAAACCTGATCCCTTAAGACTCTGTATAGTTCTTTTCAGTTTTTCCCTGCAGATCATGTTTATCTCAATAATGTCATGGAAAAAAAATGCACAAGAAACATGTATTTTGGAAGATGCTATAAATATGATTAGTTGGCAGCTGGTTATTGCTCTTGATACTCTGTGGCTGAGAGATCTCTCTTTGAATTTGGAAACTTTTGGAAACTGTGACCTCTCCAATTTTGGGTAGTCCATTTAAAGGGTGTTAAAAGACTCCAGGCTACCCACTTCAATGTTGTACTGAGGAGCAAGGACTGTGGAAGTGCTTAGGCTCCTCATAATGACCAGGAGACTCAGTCCAAAGGACCAGCTTTGTGACAGTGAACTTGGAAGCCTGACCTCTGTGGCTGTCCTGGAGCCAGAAAGTGTTGGTGTCCCTAGCCAGCTGTTGTGGTCCTAGGAAAGATTTGTAGGAATCTGATTTATTGGAAATTTGCAAATCATGGATGTTTAGAGAGAAATACCATGAGTTTGCCCTGTTGATACCACTTTGATGAGTCTTTTGTGCTGAAATTTTTCTGTGATTTCTAATCTACTTTAGAAGTTCATTAGGAGGACTGAGAAGTGCCAGCAGCTCTTTCCTGTTTCCACCCACAGGCACCCCATGCCATGCCAGCTGTGAGCAGATTGTCTTCTGCCATGATTCGGCTGTGATTGCTCAGCATTTCCATTTACACTGGCTCTGCACCTCCCTGTGCTTTAGCACCTTAATATTAATTCTCTAAAACAATTCGTGGGATATTTTCAGGGATATCTTCCAGTTCTCTTCTGTTTCCAGGGTGCCCTTATTTAAAGGTGGCTGGGGTAAATCTTTGTGGTTTGTAGCACAACCTGAAGATAAGTTTCATGGCACTGTATGCATGGGAATCAGAGACAGGGAATTCTGATGAGCCAAAACATTTTCTGAATAACTTGAACTCATCTCTTCTTACAGTCTGACTGCCAGAAATAGTCTTGGGACTTTAAAAACTTTGTGTATCCCTTCAGCTGCAAAGCACTGTCAGGCTTTGATGGAAGAAAAGGAAAGTAGCATTGTTTATTTTTGGTTCAAAACCAGGAGGAAATTTTGGTAGAAGCCACAGGAGGATATTTGATTTTTAAAAATTATTAGTATTATTATTTTATTCTCTGTTTGAAACTGTTCGAACTTTTTCATAGTGATGGATTTTGAAACAATCAGAACCCCTTGCATCAACCAGTTTTGTGTAGCTTCTAAAAACTTTTTTTTCTTTTTACATTTCAGTCAGTTTCTAATCTAATTTCCACATCCTGTTTTTCTGCAGCATTTATCTGCTCCAGTGAAATTGTTCAAGGAAATTCCATAATCATTAACTCTCTCTCTGCATTTCCATGATGACTCTTCTTTCCTAGAAATTGAAAGAGGACTGCAAAGCTGGTTCAGTGCTGAGGAGTCCTCACTTTTTTTTCTTTCTTTTTTTTTTTTCTTTTTCTTTTTTTTTTTTTTGACTATAGAAAATTGTGTAGAAACCTAAACCCCATCACTGGTGTGTACCACCCAGGAAAGAATGCAACACCAGCACATCCCCAGCTTATCCCTGGTTTCACTGTTACCTGCTTTTGTATCTGCTACCAAACCAGAGTGGGACAGGCTTCAAGATGCCATCAGACTGCTGTGATGTGCCATTCCTTTCACACTGCCATGTAAGGGGAGATATCTCATAATGATAATGAAATGTCGGCTAATGCTGCTCGACAGCTGTGACACTTCCTGCACTTACGAGCTGCCATCCAAGGCTGTTTCACAAAACATGCTGAAGTTGTATTCACAAGAGCCACCAAAGCCATGGAAAATTTATTTTCACAGCATTACCACTCCTATTTATCTCTCATCTGCCTCCCTCATTCTTTCCATTGATTAACACATGCTCTTGTTTCTGCTTCAGATATGTTGGGAGTTCCCTTTATGAAAAGGCTATACAGCAAAACTCACAGGAAATCTCTCTATCCATTGCCTGTCCCGATGAGTATCAAGGGTTATGAAATTTTGCTTCTGATGTATTGCAGGAATAAATAATTTCCACCCCTAAACTCTCATGCCATGAAGAAGATCCTGCCTGTTTATTATGATTATGTTGAAGTATTTTCTGTTTGTGCTAAGGCTTTTTCTAAAGGTATGTATAAACATATACATCATTTATGCTTTAGAGAGGCAAGTTTTGATAGTTCTTACAACTGACAAGAGAGTATTAGACCTTGAACAGTAATTGAAATAAATATATTAATATTTAATTTAATATATGAAAGGGCACCTGGTTCCTGTTCATGGGGTAATAGGAGCAATTAACTTGTATCTCATTTAGGCTTTTGTTCAAAAGGTTTGTAAACTAATGGAGATATTTTAGGATTAACTATCCTTACACAACATTTTTTAAGTCAGACCTGTTTTCCAAGAGAGTTTCAGTGTTAATCTTTAACGACTCTGTAATTCAGATAATATACTAATATAAACATAATGTCAACCAATAGAATAAAAACACTGAGAATAAAAGCATTTTGAAGTACAGAACTGATCTTTATAACTGAACATTAAGAATTGTCTAGTTTGAAATTATTTTCAGCTGAGATTTCTGTATGCCACCTTATCTTGTATCCAAAAAGCTAGAGAAAAAAAATTTGCCAGTTCAAGATCTGGTAAGGGTTTGGATTTGCTTGAAGGCCTATGAAATAAATGGACTCAATGGGCATTAAACAGGTTTATCTTGTTCATGTTACTGTTCAAAATGATTGATATTTCCTGTAGTACTTTCCATTTGACTCTTCACAGGGATGAACAAATTAAAAACCAGACATTTGATTGGACTCTTTATCCAAAAGTCCATTGGAGAAGGATGGCTTTTGAAAGCTTGTATATTGTCTCATGAATACATTGGAAATTACTGAAAATGTAGTAAATTAGAGTGAATTAGTTTCTGAAACAGTTCTGAATGTGTAAAAACAGAAACTGTGATCAAAAGTCAGTTCAGTCAGTTCTAACAAATGAAGCCTGCAGACTTTGAAGTAGCATTTACTTGGTTTTCCAGTTGACAAGTGTGTCCATTCAAGAGTAAACAGAAACAAAGGTGTTATTTAAAGGGAAATAATTTAGACAAAGAATCAACAATGTTGGATAGAATTTTTCCACTTCATAAATTTCAAGCTGGCATATTTTAACAGAAGATTTCTCTGTTATGCTTATTATAATAAGTTTAAAATTAATCTAACTAGTAAAACAAACAATGTCTTCTGTGAAGATCATTGCCTTTGTTCCATGCTGACAGAATAGCTGTTATAGATGTAACTGGTCTAAGTAGGGTCTGGCTGTGTTAGCACATGGGCTGTGAGTGAAGCACTGGAGTCATCTCAGATCTTACAGACTGTATTTTGAATGGACAGTTTTTGTTATTTGTATTATCAGGGGAGTTTTTAAGTTTGGGGGTTTTTTTGGTGGCTTTCATTTGGTGGTTGTTTTTTTTTTGTGGTTTTGTTTCTTTTTTTTTTTTTTTTTAGTGGGTTTGTGTGGTTTGTTTTTTTTTTCATCCAGATTTGCAGTAATTGAAACAGCCCTTATAGCCAGAGATTCCTGGAAATAACCTCAAGGATTTTGTGTATGGACACTTCACAGGTGAAAACAAGCTGGAGTAGTCTGTGGCCAAGGCATGGAACCAACATGTTTGTTTCAAAGAACGTGAGTTTGTTCTTTCCACAACTTTTGATACAGGTCAGTGATTCCATTAATGTCACCTGATAAGCAAACCATGGCCTTTATAAATTAATGATCACATGCCCTTGGAAACCTAGCCCTTGTTTTAATTTAAAACAGTTCTTTTCTTCTGGAAGGGGCTTTTTCCCCCTATTTGGAAGCAGTCAACTTTATATTATCTTTCTGCCATGGTAGTCCCTGAGTAAATCCTGGAAAAGATTGAAATTCTGTGTTAATTGCTAGGTAGGTTATACTTAATAATTGTACTGTGATTTGTTGAATAGAAATATATAGTATGTTATTCCAAATCCAGATAAAAACCAACACATAAGGAACCAGAGCATTAGAATATGTAACTTTTAGAACAGCACTGACAGTATTAAACAGTTAAACTGCCACTTCTTTCCTAGTTCTCCACGTTTTAGCCTGGATATTGATACAACTGAAAGACACTAAGAGAACGTAAACATGGAGTTTTTACTATTTCTGCATTATAAAACCCCATAATTTTTTGTATCAATAATAACATTTGGAGATGGCTTGATCCTTTCAGGAGAATTAGTAGCTTTTCTAACATCTGTCAAAGCATCAGTCTAGCAGTGTGCTTGAGGCACACATACAGGCACCCAGGGCTGTGAGTTTTCCCTGTACTTAAAAGCATATGTCAGCCTCACTAGGCTTATCTAATCCTAAGGAAGGAACACTGCAAAGCTGCTTTAAAAGGAAAACCTGAGTTATAATGAGTGATTTCATTTTGCAAATCTACAGCCTCTACAACCTCAAATCCTCAGTGTTTATGGGAAATTAATTTTCATTAGATCTGTCTTCTGCGTAAAAAGACATTTAAGCCATCTAACAGGCAGGGGTGGGAAAGTGAAACTAATGTTTCTGGCAGGAAAACCTGGGCACAGAGGTTGTTCCAGTCATATCATGTAGAAATTCAGTCAGATTGTTAGATCTATTTCACACATACATGTACAGTGCTCCATCCCAAACCTGGAATTCTGACTGATTTGGATAGAATTTATGAATGTAGGTGTCAAATTCAGCTTTTTGATACAAACCACAAGACTGTTGAATTCAAAAGGAGTCAAATGTGTAATGGATGAGTGCAGCCTAACATTGAGGGATACTGAGTGCCCTGAGTTTACTCTGAAGTGAGCTTACACTTGCCATCTCCCTGGGGATTCCTAGTCCATGTTACATGTCAACAAAAGAACTGCCAAGACAAGAACGAACACCTGAGCTGACGAGTTGCCAGGGACACTAAAACCCAGTATGTTCAGATGAGTCCCAACCTCTTCAGGAGGTGAAGCTCTATTTTAAATCTTTCCTGAAGTGGAAGCTTTTGAGTTTGCAACTATTTTTCTTGCAGTTAGCAAGGGGGATAGGAATATTTTTCTTGATTCTGAGTTGGTACAAAGTCTTGAGGATATTGGAAAGTCTCTGTAGAGCCCAACCTCTCTCTCTGTCTCCATATCTATCTATCTATCTATATATAGATAGATAGATATATTAGTTGAGTTTTCTTCTACCAAGTCCTGTGGCTATCCTTTGGTATTCCTCACCTAGGCCTTAGGGCTAGTAAGACATGTGGTAGTGTGACTTTTTACTGTCTGTATCCTCTTATGCTCAGCATGAATTCCCCTAACAAGCAGCTAGCATGAATCTGGTAGCTTTTTCTGGCTGTGACGTTTAATATCCTGAACAATTCTAAATGTGCCTTGAATGTCATTCATTTTCCTGACTGTTTGTGAAAAATGAGCATCACAGGAGCTGAAGTTCCCAGCTTGAAGTTATAAGTAATGTTCTATTATATGTATACAGGCTCATAAAAAAATGATAAACCCCCTGACTGCTCTGAGAATGGAACAAAACTGGGAATGAAATGATGGAATTGAGCCTCATGCTTTTCAGAGTAGCCTCATTTACTGAATGGACTTTCCAATCCTTGATTATATCTATATTTGTTTATGCTTGACAATGTTTTATTAAAAACTTGAAGGGTATGCAAGTTAGACTTATGACAGAAGTCTGCTCTGTAGGCAAGGAAAACAGGTGTACTTTGGAAGGGCAGCCCTGTAGCCTGGCTTGAACAGGCAAGCTGAAAAGAGACACATAGCCAAGTGTGTACAAATGTCTCACAAGTGCTGTCCTTGCCTGCATATTAGAAAATGGTCAAGTCTCATATCAAAGCATTGGGATGCAAAATATTCCTTCTTACCAAGCAGCTGAGTCCTGATTACAAACCATGCTACTAAATGCACCTCATCCTGTGTGCACAGTCTCCCTAGATCTCACTGAAACTGAGCTCTAAATACCTTGTGCAGTTGGTTCTTTACAAAGATGCTTTCAGACTGCACAGGCGGGTTCAAAATAGAGCAATTTCCTGTGTAAGGCATTGATGAGACAATAGATCCATTTATGAGGCCCTGTTTGACTACAGAAATGAGCAATTGTTCACATTACATTTAATAAATCCCTCGACACCCTGTTAAAAGGACCTATGTTTAGCTGATGTTTGGCATGAATGTACTTCCAGAGGTTTAATGACCTTTCACTTTTCGAGGTGTTCTTTATTTAAACTAATGAAAATGAGCTCCACTTAAAAGGCTTTTAAATGCTGATTAAAAATTAAATCAGCTGTTCATTATCCCCAGGTGGCCTTGTTCTAAGAGCAGTAATTCAGAGAGAGTCAAACAAGTAGTCTTTCTTTTTTTTATGTAGCTCAATCTTTAGTTGGGAGAACTTTATTAGACCTGTTTATGAATCATCAAACTTTCAGCTTCTAGTGCAAATGGATTTGTAAACATAGGGCTCCTCCCTTCCATTTCTGTCCCCTCTTTGCTAGAAATTAGAAAGAAAATCAGGCACATTTCTAAAGATTCCATGTGGAATGTCCAGCAGAAATGTAAATAGCTGCAGTATTTCCAAACAAACCAAATATTGACCTAGTCAGTGTCATCATATTAACAACAATATAAACTGAGACATTACTTTTAGAATGTCTCACTTCACCTATTTGCTTATTTTGCTCTAGGGATGGAAAAGTTTCAGAAGTATTTACAACACAAATGAACAATGATAAAACCTCAAGGGATTAGCTGTGTTTGGATCTGAGGGGGTTTTGTGTTTGTTTTTTTGTTTGGTTGGTTGGTTTGGTTTTGTGGGGCTTTGATTCATTCATTTGTTTGTTTGTTTGTCTTATTATAGCTGCTGAAAATGCTGTCCTGGGGTTTAAGAAGTTAAACATTACATAAAATGCTAAGAGAACAAAATCTTTTTTTTTTTTTTTTTTAAATTTTATGAAGTTTACAAAGTATAACTTACCTGAAAAGCAGGAAAACACTCACTGCTTGAACACCAAAATAGTTTTACGCATTTTTTTCCTGTACTTTTTAGTTACAAAATTTCACTTTAGATAAAGAACTTCCTGATCTTGAAATGCGAGCTTAGCTGGTAAGAGATATACTTGGTCAGAGCAAAATACTCATGATCTCTTTGAGAAAAGATAAGGGAGTTCATTTTTGAGAACACTTAGACATAAGAAGGAAGGAAATCGTGTTATTCCATGCAAACTCCTGTGTTCCACCACAAATAACACTTTCCTTTTTGGTTTTTTTATGGTCCATACTACTCTTTGCTCTTTGTTACTTGTAGCAAAATAAGTGCCCAAAGGTGCTGGGGGAAATCTGCTGCAGAGTGTCAGGGGAGCTGTGCAGCACTGATACATCGGTTCTGCTGCAGCGGGAAGGATGGAAAAGCCAGGCCCTTTTTGGCCAAAATGTTTGAAATTACCTGCCTCGAACAGAGGCAGCGATCGCGGCTCCAGTGCCTGTCTGCAGTTACCTGTTTCCTTGCCTGTTACAGCGGCTGCTTTAGGGATGCCCTGGAAGTGCATCCTTGTATCCACACGTTGTTTGAAAAGCCTGGCAGAGCTTAGCAAAGCTGTGTATCCCGAACAGCTGCAAGAAAAACTGGCTCAGCGCCAGTTCCCCACCACCCCTCTCTGACCCAACCCCCGTGAACGCTTTGCCAGGTAAAACCTGAGGGTGACCAACGCGATCCTGTTCCCCGTTTATGACCAGAGGCAGGAGAGGCTGCGCTGGTGATGTTGTGAAGACAGGGCTGCAGGGACAGGACGGTGTCCTGCGAGCTCGGGGTGGGTTATTCAGTCACACTCACGCGCCTTTCACCTCGTGACTTTCTAATGGGTTCTGGAATTGGGCACATGACACCAGGGAATGCAGCCCGTGTGTCTGAGGTAATGAGCAAACATCCCTAAATAGGATGCCTGGCTGGAGAACTGTTCAGACTTTGGTCAGTGAAACCTTAATGTCCTTCCCGCCCCCTAGGTTAAAAGAAGCTCTTTTTTTTCCCCGGTCCTTATTGGAGAAGCAAAAATAATTTAATCATAGTGTGAGATTCCTCTTTAAAAGTCAAATTCTAGGAATCCTTTCTGCTCCAATGCTAATGCAGAGCAGATTGTAATACAGTGGTAACTGCATGTCTAAAATAATGAAAACACTGATGTTTTGAAGAATGTCCTTGGCTGATAGCTGTATTTAATTATCCAAAGTAATTGGAAAAAAAGTTATTTTCCAAGGTAATGAGATTTTTCCTAAAAACTCCTACTGTTTCTACTGCTGAAGAATCTTCACTATTATCTGTGGAAGAAATGCATTTGTAGAAAGAGTAGTGCTTTGAATGGAAAAAGCAAAAATTGTAAATATGGAAAAGGGTATTAAAAACTACGTCAGGGTAACCCCAGATGTCTGCATATATTAGTATTGCATGCGGTGTTGTACATGCAGCAGAGCTGGGAGACCATTCTTCTACTTGCCACGTACTATTATTTTTTAGTACAAGCATAGGAGCCTGTATGGAAAGCCATTCCTTTTGGGAAAAATGCAGAGAAATGGCAGATATGTACACACCAATAAATAAAAAACATATCATAAAAGTTTCACCTTGAAATTTACTCCCTCCTCCCTGACTGTTTCTGTTTTCAGAAAAATCTTATAGATCTTTAGTCTTTTTTTTTTAAAATATTTTGAGTGACTGTAAGATATTGTCACTTCCTGTGCAAAGAAATTGTCACTTTCTGTTCTGCTTTGTATTCTCTCTACCTCCCCTGCAAACAAAATGATTACTTTCCAGGGGAAAAAATATCTCTACAGAGAGGTCAGATATGTGTGAACAGAGGAAAGAGATTTAACAGGCTCAAAAAGACTGGGAATGAGAATATATTAATGCAAAGATGTGTGTTTTGCACAGCACATCTCTAACCAGACATCAAAGGTATGATGTTCCCTCTCACGAGCAGCTTTGGTGCTTTTTCACATTGGAGGGCACTGTGGTTCTCATTGTTAGCAATAATTTATAAATGCTTCAGAATGGATGGAGTTATCCCTCCAAAAATGGATTTTCCCCCCCAGTTGTCAAGACTTGTGTAATTACTTCCGGTGTGTGTGCTTCACTTTCCTACAAGAGAGCTTTGCTAAATGAAAATCATGCCTGGCCTTTGGGCTAGATCCAAAGGTCTTGTGTTTTCAAGTGCTCATTGTTACTGTGTCCTGCTCTAATGTGCCTTGTTTACTTACAGGAATAAATCACTGGCTCATGTGAGGCATGTCAGCTCTCCACATGATCTATCAGGGCAGTTAAGAGCTGCTCATATTTCAGTTCACTTTACTGTTAACATAAAAAGAGCATTGTCAGTCTCGTTTAGATGTCAAAAACCATCTAGTAAAAATAGCACAAAACTCCATTTAGATTTATTCATCCTACTCTACAGAGTAAATTAGTGTAGTTGGAATGTGGGGCTGCCTTAAGAACAGTGTAAGCTGAGCCTCAGTGTTTACCTGGACAATTGTTCCAGACTGGGATGTATCAGGCCAGTCACAGCAGCTCTGCTGACACGTGATAACTTGTTTAGAGGCTGTAACTTTACTCCTGCAGTTGAATATCCTCTGTATATTTAGTCCAAAACGTGTTGCCACATCCATCATAAAGTTAGAATATTTTCTTGCTTCCTTCTGTTCTTTTGAGTGTATTCAGTGCTTATTTTGGAGTAGTTCTCAAGCGGAAACTGTCTTGTTTAAAAGCACATTCTTGAATTATGTGTTTTCTCTTCCTTTAAGCAGTGCCAACATTCTGCTACGTGAAAAAATGATCACCGTTGAGAAGTTGATGCAATAATTAGAGCCTTGGAACAATTATTTAGTTAAGACATCCAAAAGCAGACACAACACTGGGATCTACTCTTAGCCAAGCCTTCTGGTTTTTATTCTTCATGCTACTGAAGTAAACTTTACTGAACGAGAGGATTCTGAGGTGTCTGAAGACATTTGCGTATGTGCTATGAAATAAATGTAGCCATCATTCAGATAGTCTCAAAGAATATTTTTCCAAGTGGTTTATTACTATTGTGTAGGCAACAGTGAATTGGGCATTGTTACTGGTACTGGGAAAAGTAATAAAGAATTATTGGCAGTGGTTTTATGATCAAATCTTGAGGAGAATTAATTACTTTTGGCAGACCTCAAGTTTAACCTTATTTAGAAGCAAAAAAAATGCATGCCAGGAACAGACATCCCTATTTATCTTTTTAATTAATGTAAGAGTCAGAAATCTTTTGAGGAATACCACAAACACAGGTGATATTCCTAAGTGGTAGAATCTACATTTACAGCCCTGATTTTTCTGAAAGGTATGTATAACTTTACATATTGGTGTTCTGTGTGCCTGAGCAGGCTCCAGCATAAAAATTATTGTTTCCATTTTGACTTAATCTCAGAAGATTGCCTATGGATCAGTATCTCTCAGAAGACAGAATAAGCAAAATAGGTTAACTTTGCCAGAACAGCCTATTGTGTCCCAAATCAGTGACATTTTGTTGGGTTTTGCCATTCCCAGCATGGAGGATAAAGGTCTTATTATGGAAGCTGTTGTTTGGCATTTAAAAAAAAAATCCTGAAAGCACAGAGAGGATGTTGTGATGAAACTCCCCAAGTGAAGGTGTGAGCACTTGTGCCTGGAAGAACTGAAAAATGGTATTTGAAATAGGTCAGGCTATTTATATAACTGTAGGCAAACACACCCTCAAGTTTTCCTTTGGGAAACTCTACAGAAAACTGTATCTTGTTTGCTGCGGAATAAGTTTAGTCTCATGAAGTAATTATGAAGTCAAACTCAGGACACTGAAAGCAAAGAGGGTGTGGAAGGAAGCTGCAGGCTTCATTCTGCAGAGGGGAAACACGTATAAGATAGTGCTGACAGCACTGCTAGCAGCCCTTGGGCCACAGAACCAGACTAGAATTACTCTGCAGTAACTTCACCACAATACACACTGTGTGTTAATCAAGTCCTCAGCACCTCTTTGTTCTTGCCTTCAGTGCTGGTTTGAGATACTCCTGTGTGGGTGGCAAAGAAGGAGGTGACTGGGAAAGGTGTTCTCCTCAGCTGAGCAGTTTAACACCAAGCTGGAGCGCTCCTGAAAGCTCCACCTGCTGTCTCCTTTGGCTTCTCCCATGGATCTGTGGTCAGTTAGAACTGAAGTAAGCCTTAGAAAACAATTCCCTCCATCTATCAACCCTTGGTACTGCAGGAATATTTCTCCAGTGTTTGGAAGGGAATGTCCAGCCCAGATATTCCTGGAGTAGATTCCAGACATATTAGAAAGACAGCTAATGAAAAAGGTGCAGTAAACATCCTGCACACCAGCAAATTCACAGTTTGATTTCAGCTTATGCTGCAAAACCTGTGCTTGTTGTACAAGCTCATGGATTTAATTCATTCAGAGACTGGCTTATTTGCTGTCTTTGTGTTTGGTACTCAGTCAGTGTCAAAATAAATTTCCAATACTGCTGTAGAAGCATCTATAAACTAGCCTGTAAATGCAGAAGAATGAATCACTAAATAATACTCTTTCATCCATCAATCTAGTCATAGGGTCAGAAGATGTACTGCTGGTATCTCAAGGATTGTCAAGGTGTTATTTTCATGAGAAAATAATTCCTGTCACAAGTTAAATATAAGGATACAATATGTCAGTACAAATGCAATATGGGGTATTGTTATAAGGGAGTAACAAAAAAAAATCATATGGACTTGAGTAATTAATCACTTGAGGACTCTAATTCTTTTTGCTGCTCATTCAGAACAAACCAAGCAAACATATGGAGATTTTTCAGGGCTCTCTTAAACCTCATAAAAGGAAGTTGATTTACAGTAACAAAGCATCTTTGAAAAATTATTTTCCTTCCTTCTTTATCAGCTTAGAGATGTGTTGGCAGCTCAGATATGATCAACAAGTCTTTTCACAGTCGACTTTCTCCAGAACCCTTTAAGCCAGTATCTCATTTCAGTTTTCTGCTACATAGTTCTCCTTCATAAATTAGGTTCGTAGCTGTAGGATTTAATCCCCGAGCTCATCTCCTTTTTTGGAGACACTACAGCAGCTGATGCTTTTCTCTGTTTTAGTCAGCTTGCACATACAGGCCAGAAAAGCCAAGGCATAAGGGAATGTGGATGTTTACTTGCCTTACCTTGCAGAGATCACTGCTAATCTACAATTCAAGGCTTGCAATTGAGATTTCTCCAGCAGCTCAGATACAGGCAGAATTGATTTCATGGCAGAAGAAGACAGATGTTAATTAATCTCACATTATTTCCTAATACTGTTTTGAACATTCACCCTTGAATGTTCAAACCTTCTTCAGAATATTCTTTAGGCATGAAAAACTCCCAATGTGGCTTTTTCATAGAAGAAAGAATTTGATGTTCTAAAAACCTCATGGAAATATAGGTGCCCTGCAAATGTGGAATTTAAAAGTCATTTTTAAGTAGCTCTGAACACACTTTGTTTAAAGTGTTTTAGCTGAGCTTTATTACACTAAATTTATGACCCCTTAAACGTGATGTAAGAGTCTAGGCCTGCATAATTAGAAAGACAGAGTGTTAATGCTCACATATTTTAAAAAAATCTGTACCTAACTATGAGAAAATTGAATTAGGGTAATATCTTGGCTGCAGTCTTCCAAGATGCTTAAGGTCCCCTGTACTCTCTCCCTAATAACAAAATGTAAACCTGCTTTTTCAATCAAAGGTTTGTCAAGATGTGGTTTCACAGGAGTTTCTAACCCGTCACTGGAAGTCAATGTGGTGTTACTAAATCTCCACTGAAAGTTCCTCACGTAGTTATGTTCCCTGATCCTCAGTTGTCTAACTTCTCTTAAGCCAGAGGATTTCTTGGGAATCTAGTTCTTTCTTCCCTCCCTTGGTGGCAGATGATCTGGCCTCAAATATATTCCCTGCTCCTGTTCCCCCACAGTTTGTCTGCAAGGAACAGAGATCTACGCTGGGGAACCCAACTGGAAAGGGGAGTGGAGAACCAGCACTGTGGGGATGATTCTGGATGCCATAATGCTTCTCTATGGCTTCCATGCAATCATGCTGATTTCTACCATCTGCCCCAATCACTCAAGCACTTAACACACTAGGTTTTTATAGCATCATATAATTGTTTAGGTTGGGAAAGACCTCCAAGATCATCGAGTCCAACCATTAACCCAGCATTGCCAAGCCCACCACTAACCCATGTCCCTAAGTGCTACATCTGCCCATCTTTTAAATACCTCCAGGGATGGTGACTCCACCACTTCCCTGGGCAGCCTGTGCCAACGCTTGACAACCCTTTCCATGAAAACATTTTTCCAAATATTCAATCTAAACTTCTCCTGGTGCATCCTGAGGCAGCTTCCTCTTGTCCCATCACTTGATACTTGGGAGAAGAGACTGACCCCCACCTGGCTACAACCTCCAAGTTCTTTCCTGAGCCTCCTTTTCTCCAGGCTGAGCCCCCCCAGCTCCCTCAACTTCTCCTCATCAGACTTGTTCTCCAGACCCTTCCTCAGCTCTGTTGCCCTTCTCTGGACACGCTCCAGCCCCTCAATGAATTTCTACTAGTGAGGGATCCAAAACTGAACACAGGATTCGAGGTGTGGCCTCACCAGTGCCAAGCACAGGGGGACAGTCACTGCAGGTCCTGATACAAGCTGGTCACTAATTCTGATACAAGCCAGCATGCCACTGGCCACCTGTCCACACTGCTGTCTTGTGTTGAGCCACTCTCAACCAGCACTCCCAGGTCCTTTTCCACTGGGCAGCTTTCCAGATATTCTTCCCTCAGCCTGTAGTGCTGCAGGGGGATGTTGTAACCCAAGAGCAGGATCCCTTTGACTTCGACTTGTTGAACTTCATACAAGTGGCCTGACCCCATCAATCCAGCCCATCCAGGTCTCTCTGTAAAGCCTTCCTGCCCTCCAGCAGATCAACACTCCAACTTCATATCATCTGCAAACTCACTGATGGTGAACTTGACCAGATCAGTCAAGCAGGACCTGCCTTTCCTAAACCCCTGCTGACTGGGCCTGCTTCCCTGGTTGTCCTCTACATGCCATGTGTTCCATGTCATGTGCCAGCACAAGGTCAGACTGACAGGCCTGTAGGTTCCCCAGATCCTCCTTATGGAAAGTGACTCAGGGAGCACTTCTGCCAGCTGCTTCAGTACCCTTGGGTGAATCCCATCCAGCCCCATACTGTTTGCATGTCTAAGTGGTATAGCATCCCCTCACATCCAGTGAGATTCTGCTTAGCCCTCCTTTTGTTGCTACTGTATTCATAGAAATATTTTTATTGCCTTTTACAGAAGTAGTAAGATTAAGCATTTTGTGATCGCTGTGCCCAAGACAAACTCTGACCATCACATCACCCCCCAGTCCTTCTCTGTTCACAAACACAGGTCCAGAAGGAGCCTTCCCTGGTTGGCTCCCTCACCAGCTGGGTTAGGAAGTTCTCTTCCACACGCTCCAGGAATCTTCTGAACTGTTCCCTCTCTGCTGTGTTGTACTTCCAGCAGACATCTGGGGAGTTGAAGTCCCCTATGAGAACAAGGGCCAGTGATTGTGAGACGTCTCCCAGCTGCTCTTAGAATGTTTTATCTGCCTCTTCACTCTGGTTGGGGGGGTCTTTATCAGACTCCCACCAGGATATCTGCCTTGTTGGCCTTCCCCATGATTCTTATCCATAAATACTCAACTCTGTCATCACCACCATTAAGCTCCAGACAATCCAAACACTTCCTGACATACAGGGATACCCCTTGCCTACCCATTCTGAAGAGTTATCTTCTATTCTCTCAAATTAATTATTTAAGTTGCTGCTTGATGTGAAAGTGTAGACTATTACTGTATTGGCAGTATTAATATTTAATGACCTAAGGCATGGGGAAGAAGGGGGAAATCAATATTTGTGCAGTGTTTTCCATCTCTTTAGAGAGCTACAAAATTTTTGCTCTTATCTGTGTATCCATGTACTAATGTTAATTGAAGCAAGTGGGTTTGTTGCATACTGAAACTGGGCTTTCAGGCTCCTGCTGATTTCATTCTAGCTGTTCTTACTATGAGCAGGAAGGCAGAGGCTGCCCAACTTCTGTATCATAAACATGTAAAAAATGTCAAAAATCCTTCTTCTCTGAAAAGAGGAGGTCTTTCGCTCAAAAAATTTCCTGGTCTTGATAAACTCACAAGTCTTTCAGGATTAAAAATAAGGGATCCATTTCTAGTATACATGTCTTTCAGGGAATTCAGTTTATGAAGGTACAGAAAGAAGAAGGTAGAAATCCAATAACATATGGGGAAACCTCTGAGGCTGAAATCAGATGTGTTTATTTTCAGCTACTCCGTAATCATTGGTCAATCTGAAGACTGGTCTGCATATAGGAGGTGTTCATTTTTTCATACATTCAGTTTTCCAATAATGTAGCTGTTGTACAAGAATTCTCTCTTCCTGCTCATAAGAATTCATAGTCTGCAGCAAGCTGGATATGGATGGATTTTGTGTTTCCTTTAGCGCTGAGGAATTCTGGAGTTAAGTTGGAATGAAATTCTCTGAATGTACTGCATTTTATCAAATGCAATTGGAAACAGATGCAACCATTTGACAAAGCAAAAATTCAACAAACATTTACCTTTACAGCATTGTTTTGATTGTCTTTGGGCTAGGGACCATCTCCAAAGATAGAAGAAAGTTATGTTTCAGGTTGTTGTATTTCTTGTGAACAATGAGCATAAATCTCAGAAGAACTGAGAAAGGGGACAATCAGCTCTGCTATTCCTTGTGGATTAGCTGACTGCATAAGAAAAAAAACCTGGTTGTGTACACCTTTCTACCATGATGCTACAAATAGCCATGAGACTGCAGCTAATGATAAGACAGGAGGAAATGTACTTTTTAGAAGGGACTTATATAAAAGTGTTCATAATCTGAAGGAACTGTCTGAAGGCAGCAGACTCTAAGGTTTCTGAATTTATTAAAAGTCCTGCAAAGCTGAAACTATGAGGACAGCTATTTCATTAAGCTAGCTTGAACATGCTTTTGCTGCAATCCACAGCTGGAGGACTTACATTTCACTGCCTACTTGGCATCTGCAAAGGTCCCCAAACACCTCTGGGGACAGACATTATCTGGGTTCTGGTTTGCTGCGCTCTGGGTTTGGGGAATTCTGAATGAGTACTGGCTTAATCAGGTCACCTGTGGGAAGTCAGCCAGGACCTATGGAAGAGCTGCCCAAATACTTCTACCGGCCAGATTTACAGGCAGCAGCTAGAGTGTGTTTGTTGATTTTGTTTTGTTTTATGATGGATCTTGAGAATGGCAAATAACTAGTACATTGTACACAGGTGGTAGATTTATGTCTGTATCCATTGCACTCAGAAAGGCACTAAAGCATCTTTTAAAATTTGAGGTTTAATATTCCTAGTAATTAAAACCAGAAGATGAATAATGAAAAAAAAAAAAAGATTCAGGTCAGCATTAGAGAGAGTTGTACTTTAAGGGTGCAACAGAATTTTTCTCTGATCAGAGCTGGTCAGTTATTCTCAGTACTGCTGTGGGAGAGTAAGGTTGCTGCAGTGAGAGGTGGAGCTGGATTATTCTTTTCCTCCTCTGTAGAAAAGTTAATTTGCCAAAAAGTTCAATTTTGGGATAGTTAAATTTTGGGAATACTGGTAGTGCTCAGAGAATGTTTCCATCTTTTCCTCTCAAAACAGGAAGAAAAAGTCAGATATCGAAACAAAATATTTTAGCAGTCAGAAAAAAATATTTTTTCCCAAATGTTTTTCACTCCTCTGTGTGGCTTCTCAAGGATCTGTGTCCACCAGCCTACCAGACTGGATCATACCTTTATGTCCCTGTGGAATGGCTTCTGATGGATTGCTTTGTAGATCTCTGGTAACCTTTGGAGAGATTGTCTTGCATCAGTCTCTCCTCTGAGGCATTGTCAGCATTTCCCAGCTACATCGTTGCCTGCTCAGGAATTGCTTGCTGTTGCAGATGATCAGACCTGTGACATGGGTGTAACATCTTGGCTGATGCTTCAGAGAACTCTGAATAGCAGCATCTGGGAAACGACTTCTTTTCATTACTCTGAGTCTGTGATTAAATTCCAAGGGAACTTTTTACAGTCTCTTAAAATACATCTGGTTTCCTAATTTTTGGGTGTCTGACTTTGCTTCTGAGTGGTATGGAATGATTAAAAAATTACCTCCTGGGATTTTCAGTGTGTGTGATGAGTGAACTGAATAATTTGGCCTCACACCTAAGAAATACTTCTACTTAATAAAAGGTCTTTATAGAGGACACAGCTTCCACATCAGATTTCCTCTAAGCCACAGAAAAACCACCATCTCTTTCACTCTTTGTGACCTACATGAGAAGTTTTTTAATGACTGTCCTGCTGAACTGATTTGAGATGGGGAAGTGACAATATGTGAAGTTCTAGTCCTTCATTTTTCCTCAGGAAACAGTTGGAGGAAGGATCTTGAGTGCAGTGTGTATTAATAGACTTGAAGCCAGGCTGGAGGGAGATTCTAAGTATCTTTTGTTCAGGAAGCCCAGTTTTCCTTAGAGTAATTTTCGTGGGTACAGAGGGTTCTTTCTTCTGTTGGCTCTGGGACAATGGGAGAAGACGACTAGTATATCATAAATTCTTAGTGAAAAGATTTCTCTGGACAGTGCATGCGAGAATAAGGAATAGAAATATGTGTTAAGTGCTGGAGGTCTTCGGCCCACTGGCACCTGGCAAGTCATCTGGATGTTGAACAGGCAGTGAACACTGAGGTACAGAGGTACACAGAAGTACCTGAACTCTTCTTAAGAATAAGTGTTCCTTTCACACAGAGGCTCTTTAATGGGGAAACAAAGCTATAATGATCAAATACTTTGTCTTTTTGTTGTTTGTTTTTTTTTTTTTTTTGAGCTTGGATGTTTTTGCTTATCTCAGCCAAACCCACTGCTTGGTTTCTTTGCTTCTTTGCTTCCAGGTTCTGCTCAGTGCTCCCAGTGCATTCAAGGAAAAGCCTTGAGAGGTTAGGCTGAGAGAGGGTTCTCTGAGTCCCAGCCTGACTAACTCAAGGTACTATGCAGCATTAAAGCAACCCCTCTCAGAGCTATGCCCTGATTCTGGGGATGAATGAGTACAACTGAAATTAATGGATCTTCACCAGTGTGGAACTGGCTGCAGAACTGCATGTTCACATGAAGATTTTCTGCTTAGAGACAGCAATTGTGCCAGTTTCTCACACAGAGAGAAGGGGAGGGGAAGGTACAAGTAGCATATGTTTTATAGATTGGATTTAGGATGATGAATGCGTTCTTTTGTGTGTGTTGGCAGAATTTTTTTTTAGACACGTGGTGTATGGTATCTCAAATGTTACATGACTGGATGTAAAAATACTGTACATTGACAAGTAGGATCGCAAACTTGTTTTGTATGCTGATGCTCTCTCAATTAAATTAATTACATATATGTAGACATAATCACGGGAGACCCTTGTCCAAACGTATTTTCATGCAATTTCACAGAAGGCTTTTTTGTCCTCTAGGAACTATAACCTTATGCAAAATATAATTGTTCTGTGGTTTTGTTACCCTCTGAGTGAGGTGAGGGTCCATTACTAACTCAGTGTTCCTCCCTTTGCCCCAGTTTGAAAGAACCGAAAACGATATTGCTGATAATGTGAATAGGAGCATTAGTCCCTGATTATTTTATCATCACTTTAATAGCATGTGAAGCCATTATGCCAGACAGCTGATACAATATAGAGTGTGGTTTAAAGAGCAGTAAAACGCTGATCATTCAGCTTTGTTCTGATATGAAGAGCTATTCCTATCCATGAGACTGTTGGCAGAAGTGATGAGCTGTGCCTTCTCTGCTGCGGTGTCCAAGCTGGGGCAGCAAGTCCAGGAGCAGCAGCCCTTGCTGCATTCCCGCTGCCTGCCCTCACAGGTAAGCGGCTGCATCTCCACGCAGGGTGGTTACAGTTCCCAGTGCCATCTAGTGGTGTTCTTCCTGAAAATAACTGGAGAAAGACACATTAAAAGAATGTAATTTCCCTGCATAATTTCCCACTAGCCTGGTGAATCCTTCTTATGTGAAATGGTTAAGGAACTGTAATAGGTGTTGGGCTAAGCTCAGGGAGCAGCCTCAAAAAGCCTCCCCTTTCATACCATGCACACTTCTCCGCCCGTGCATGGGCCCTGAGGTAGCACTGGGATTAGGGAAAGGCTGAAGGAATGAGAAATTGGAGGGATCACAAACACCTCATCTTATTTTCAGCACAATGCTATGATGTGTCCACACACTGCCTTCCCATCCTCACCTTGTCCTTTGTTAGGAGTTAGAAGGTAAGCCAGCAGAGAAAAAAAAAGTCTGGGTGTTGCCTGTTTTCCTTTACCAGAAGATGTCAATGCATTCATTTTACCTGATGTAGCAAACAGCAAGAAAAGCTCTATTCTTTTCTTCCTGCTCTTACCCCTCCTTCACACCCATCCTGCCAAGGCCTCTCGTAAAAGCTCCCTTTTATATCTCACAGGCATATGTTTCAATTTTCACTTGCTGGGTGTGATATTTGGTAACATACGGATGAGTCATATTAATAACTTACTGAATCAAAACATAAACTGCCCTCAATCATGGTGAGATGTGCTGTGTAGCCTTTATTTTTGCAGTAGCACCTGTCCAGTCTTAATCTCACGGTGCTGTTTTCTGCACCTGGGCTTTTCTCAAACGAGTTACACCCAGAAACCTCATCAGTTCTAGCTCTGGCAGGAATATCTCTCTGCTCTGATTTCCTGACGTGAATTTTCATTTTAGGCCAAGAAAGGGCTACGAAAATCCTTAAAACAAACCATCTGATGAGTCTCTTTTTAGAGCAACAAGCAATGAAAACTGTGGGACTCATTTAAGTAATATTTCTACTTTCAAAATAAAATATTGGCAAAATATAATCAAAATGTTAAGAAAACAAACCCTGAAACTGTGTGTCAACACAGCCACATCCGCTATAAGCAGTACAGTAGTATTTCTTTGCTGTAAATTGTTACAATTTTCCATGCAATAGAACACCACAAAATCTGCTTCAGGATGAGACTGGAATTGTCTCATTCCACATAAGCAAGTGAGAAGTCCTATCCTACAGTAAAGTCTATAATTTTGCCTACATAAAAATCCTCCTGCCAGAATATAATGATCACAGGTCTTACTGACAATAAGATTTCAATCTCTTCTAAGTCTCCCCATTTTGTGTTGTGGCCAAGATGGCACAGAGCTTCTTCTCCAGTAGGAAGAAAATAAGATTCAATTATGAATTCCTGCAGATGTAATAAGAGCAAAGGAGTTCTTTTTCCCGGAAACACTTGACTTTTGTTGGATTATGAATCCCCTCATTGCCCAGAAAAACACCCTTAGTCCATGTAAAAAGTAATCCATGCAGAAAGTAACCACTGTGGTTACTTTCTTCTTTTGTGACCAAGTTGCTCTCATGAGGAGCTGTACAGGAGACCCTGCAGCACTTGTCTCTGCCAATGCTGAAGGAAAGGCAGGAGCCAAGGGGTCAGTGCATTAACACTTACAGGTGTAATTTCCAGCACGTTATTTCCAGCACTTGATTTCCAGCAACAAGTAAATATTACATCATTAGTCCAGGACAGACTAAGGTTTGTAAGAGGATATATGAGCTGTTCGAGAACCTAGAAGGGGTAACAAGCTCTTTTGGATATAGAGAGGCTCCTAAGCCTGAGAGTCAGCCTGGAATCTGATTCACAGCTGGCAATTCAAAAAGGCCCGGGAGATATAAAAGAGAGATCAAACATGGTATTGTTTACATAAAGGAAGCTGCTTTCCTGAGAGGAGCAGGATGACACTTCTGTTGGGTATCAAAGAGGCAGTCTGGATTATTGCTGTCCTGACTTTTTGCAGGGTGAAGTTGCCATGTTGATGTTGATTTGTACACAATCATCCTGCTGGCAAGAGGCAGAGCCAGCATGGTTCTATACAGGTATTTACTCCATGGTTGTTTACTAGCTGTTCCTAACCAAACATGTAACAGACTGTTCTAACCAGGATTCGTATTTCCTTTGTTCCTGTTTCCCTTTTTCAATATTATATTTGAAGTGATTTTCTTTTTTTTTTTTGGTGGTTCTAAAGCTTTGTTCACCTGTGCGAGATGGTCATTGTAGTATCTTGTTGAAACACTCCTGAGGATATATTTTAAGAAAAAGATCTTATAATATTAGTTTCTTTTGTACTGAAGTGTCTTTCTATTGTGTACTGTCAGAGCCAGTTCTTGTTTTTCTAATGATACTGCTACAGTTCAGGACATAGAGTCAATGGGGTTTTGTCTAGATTTCCATTTTTAGGGTTTTCTTTAGAGCTTTCATCTACGCAAAGGGAAGAGGAACAATTTCTCACTGGGCAGCAAAGCAATTTCATATTAGAATGGGGTAGTGCAGCCTTAGTCTGGGAACTGCACACTTCCCTGAAGAGGAACATATTGCCTTCCTTTTGTGTGGAAGCACTCTCAGCCCTGACAGTGGATACATTTCTGTTCTCTTTCAGTACAGCAGATACCTAAACCTGATGCTGATTTAACAGTACTAGACAGATGAGCCCCATCTTTATTTTGCAAAACAGTCACTACAGATATTTATAACTCTTTTAAAAAGGTATATCTTCATGGAAAAAAAGAACCCAAACCCACTCCTTTTCTTCCCCTCTCCTTTGAGCTGGTTCTTCTGTGATAACGTCTTGAGTGTAGAATGTGCAGCAATGACAAGCTCAGGAAACTGGTGTGGTAGAATAAAAGTTCAAGAAATCACTTCCCCTTGTACCTACTATGTAGTGAGAGGGCACAGCCAGAACATTTGGATAATGCTTTCTTCACCAAGAAAGCCTACAGTACAAGGAGGTACGAGATTGCCATCAAGGAAGCTGAAGGAAAGGATATCCATGAATGCTGTGTAGTCTCTATCAGAGAATTGAGATGTCATTCTGAACAGTGAAAGATGAAGAAGATCTTGAAACTAAAGCATCATCCAGGGGAACCACAGAACCAGTTTCTGAAAGAATTGCTGCTGTGATCCTGCTGTGAACCAAAGTTCCAGCTGGAAAGTAGTTAGCCCAGGGTTAAAACCCAGTACATATAGATCATTCTTGACTGCCATTGCCAAGCAGCATTGCCCCATGTAGGACTATTAATGCAGCCTATGAAAAGGCATATCAACTGCAAAGGAAGAACCAAACTCAATCTAGGAGATGATGTGCTGTCATAGTGAAAGTTTAATCTTTAATGATGAGTTCATTCCAGAGTGACTCCAGCAGGTACTGATGGGATCTGGACCCCTAAGGGACAAGTAGGTTTCACATCATCATTTCAGCTGGCTAATTTCAGCCATATTCACTCCAGAAATTTCCCTTCAGAAGGCTCAGTTGTCAAGGCAAAATGCTGCATCTGAAAGCAAAGTTTCTAAATGCCTTTTGGAATTATTTTTGATCTATCACATACTGGTTCATGAAGAAAGAAATTATGTGCTTTTCCCTGGGCTCTCTTGATGTAGAATTTTATTCTGTAGTAAAGAGTGTGGTTATCGGTGCCTGTTGCTGAGGATGCTCATTAGATATTATCAGCTTCAAATATGAGAAACAACCTTTGCTCCTACTTATTTTTGTGGGGAAAATGATAGCACACAATGATTGCTAGTCATCAGTGTGCTTTTCTGAGTGTTTGGTCATGCAGCATGCCTTAAAGAGGTGCTTTTGCTTAAAGGAAAATTCAAAGGTACATATCAGAGTGTGAGCTGCGGCATGACGGAAAATAAACCAGAATTCTAAAAAGGAGATAGGACTTTCTGGTTTGTGTTATCCCTGAAAGCTGTACAGATAATTAAGGTTTTTTTCAGGGATTGTATGTGGAGGTTGGTTTATATACAAGGAATTTTTTTTTTAAATTACAATTTTTTAAATAACTTAATAGATTAATTGTCTAGAAGTTGGGAGGATTCTGTCAACTGGTGATGTGAATGCAGGTATAGAGTGATGTCATACTGCCAAATTACTTCTGTGTTTCAAATACTCTTCATTTACACTTTCTAAGGGCTTGTATCTTTTGAAATATATGCTGCTAGTTTGAAAAAAAAGAAGGAAAAGGTAGTAAAAATTAGAACAGCTCCTACTGTTCTTGTTTAATGTTCTAAGGATACTAATAGATTAATGTTAGACATTCTGATTTTGCATTTAGATGATGATTTACTGCAGCTTCAAAATCAACATTTCCTGTTAAATTTGATCTGTTGTCAGTTTGTTTATTCTGTACCATATAAAACAGCAGTAACAATCAACAGGGTGTGGATTAGGACATGGTAAGTGTATTTCCCAGGAGCCTTGGAAAATACTGCCAAAGTCTGAAACTCAATACACATCTTAGAGCCTATAAATGTGCTTAGCCAATGAAGCCTTCAGTATTATATAGGAGATCTGATACTTCATTTTGTGTGTTTCAGCCACAAAATGAAAATTTCGGAAAATTCAGTTTCGGAATGTCAGTGTTTTGTGCATAATTAGTGTACTAACTCCTTTCAGTTCTAAATTCTGGTTATTTGTTCTATTCACTTTAGGTTATTTGCTTGGGAATCACATTTTAGTAGCTATTGAGCTGGGTAGGGAGTTAGGTTTATGGGGACTTTCATGAAACAACTTCCCTTGAAAGCCTGTGCTAACAGTGTGATTGCTCTAAATGGCATTTGGCTCCTTTGGCTCCTTTGGCCACTCTGTCTTCTCCTGCAGATAGAACATGAGATGATGTAGAGACAAATCAGATGGATTTATGTAAGGTACACCTAGAAATATTCCTACCTGGAGAGCATGAGGCCTCTCCTAACTCTCAGAGCAAAGATGTTACTTCAGTGCCCCCCATTTTTTTCAGCTGAGCCTCCTGATGAATGAGCAAGG
>JAWWLV010000180.1:5420524-5438696 GCA_035041135.1 Platyrinchus mystaceus | reverse complement strand
GAACATGAGATGATGTAGAGACAAATCAGATGGATTTATGTAAGGTACACCTAGAAATATTCCTACCTGGAGAGCATCCTAACTCTCAGAGCAAAGATGTTACTTCAGTGCCCCCCATTTTTTTCAGCTGAGCCTCCTGATGAATGAGCAAGGATAGCAAGCCCTGTCTTAAATGAATTTCATCAGACAACATAAATTTACTCATAGTTGAATGTTTCATGGAAACTATTTGGGTTTCAGGAAACTTGGACCAAAATGCCAGGTTTCTGGACAGAATGGTGCATACCAGTTGTCTTGCTTGTGTTACTGGAAACCTTCTGGGGATCTGATATCATTGCTCCAAGGGCCCTTGCAACCCAGGCTCATATATTCCCACCTTCATACTGAATACTCTGAGAGCCTCAGCTCTGTGAGGACGCCGAGGACTTTAGGCCATTCTTACCACAGCATGGGAAAGGAGATGAAATGTCCTGAGTTGTTCCTAGTATAGTGCAGCATAGGGAACCTCTGGATATGGACAAACATGTCCTTTTCCCCCCCCATATTAAAAAAATAAACTCAGAATTAGAGCTTTTCTGCATTAAAAAATTACTTTTCAGATTGTTTTACATCCATGAAAATCTTTCAAATGTTAAACTTTCATACTTAACTGGAAATAAGATTTGGGAGAGTTTTAAGCTTCTAGTGGTTATGATTCTTGAGAAATAACACATTCTCAGCACTGAGACATTATAATATCTGCTTTTCCCAGACTGTTGTCTGTCCAGAATCTCCCACTCCTTGATGCTTATTTGTAAGGACCCACACTAAATAACAGCCATCTTTCAGCTTCCAAGATGTCTTTTTACAGCTGGGAAAATGAGGCCTGAGAGGAATGTCGTTTGCAGTGTCATGGCTCCAGAAAGCTCAATGGAAAGCTTTGCAGGAAAGATCTTCATCTGATCTGACTCACAATGCCTTCCACTTACTCTTCCACCCACATCCAAAAAAGACTCCTCCTTCTCCTTAAGGAATAATGCTGGCAAAACCTGTAAACAAAACGCTCTATCCTCTACTTTTTCCTTCTTCCATAGCTAATCTCTGGAGCTTTTTAGTGGCTCCATATTCCCATCACTTCAGTCCTGGGCACATGGAAAACCTTTCAGTGTTCTAAGGGGGAAGAGATGGAAGTTGCAACCACAATCTCCCTGTTAGAATGCAGGAATTCTGCCTTTTCCCAGGATTTTACCCTTTTTCGAGTTCTGAATTATGTTTTTCTGGGAAATTTGCTGCATTTTTTGCTGTCTGGTTCCTTTTCCAGGGTGAGTCTCTGTGTACAGCCAGGCCCTCAGTGTCTAACAAGCCTGTCCTAAGCCAATGCTTTGTACCCTCCTGCACCCAGCTCTGCAGCACTGATGTGCAGTCAGGTTAAGAAAGGTGAGAGTATAGTTCTGTAACACAAGCTGAGCACTTAAATACATGGCTCTTTTGTCTTTTTATTGTATTACAAAAATGTTCAAGTGAAGATAAAATAAAAAAGAAGAGTGGCTTCATTAAAAGAGAAAAATAACTTTGTGAAGTTTCTCCAAAATCTCTTTAAGATTCATGAAATGACCTGAAGGCAGAGGATTTAAAATAAATGTGAAAGTAGCTGAAATTCAGAAGTACTTATAAGATACAGAGAGAAAAGTACTTCTATGTATTAAGAGAATAAAATATTCATTTTCTTTGCTGAAAAATGTGCTGTGGTTCGGTGTTCAGATGATACTTGATCAGGACCAGCTGTTGGGAGATGCAGTGGCTTGAGCAAAAAGCAACACATGAGCTGGGGCTCTGTGGAGATTCTGTGGCAATAAGACACCTCTGAGTCACTTCTCTTTGGCTAATATCTTATGGGGCTGGGATAAGAATTTTCCTTCTAATTCAAGTTAGAGCAATGCCTTGCCTTCACCATGCACTACTGGCTGCTTCAGAGCTGGGATTCTCTCCATCCTTCCTCACATGGAGATTAGCCACTGGGTGGTGAAGATGTTGGAAGAACTGGCTTTCTTCTTCTGTGTGTTGATTTCCATCCCAAAAGTGGCAGAACTCACAGGACTGCTTGCTCTGGGTTTTGGTGCTTGGGTGTTGAACACGGTGGGAGTTGTGACTGAAGCTCATGTGCAGCTGTCGGTACCCAGCAGTGGAGTCAGAGGTCCCCTCAGTGTGTGCACCGATCAGGTCTCCCTCCTTTAGCCTGCTGTTTGTTTTCATGGAACTTGTAGGAATTTTTGAGTTCAGTTGCTGTTGCTGTGCCAGGTTTAATTAACATTGCCTGCTGGGTATCCAAGTTATTAGGGGGAGTAAATGGTAGCAGTGAGGGACGCAAACGTTTGCATAGTATGATCACACAAGTCTTGTTTTCTTGTGAGTTCTTTTGCCTTTTTCTAAAGCCAAAATGTTTCTGAATCTGGCATGAATTTTTGGAGAGTTGGCCTGAAACTGCAATTTCTTTGTCAAATCGACTATTAAAAGATTTTCTTGAAGTTCCATCCAGTAGCCTTGGTTACTCCTCAGTGTAGGTTGGTAAACAGTTTGGTGAAGAGTGGGTCTTTTTTATTCCGCCACTCAGGCATACAGCTTATTTTACAGTGTAATTCAAAGAGCCTTTCATATCTCAGGATGGAGGCAAGGGTACCAGGACAGCAGGTATCCTAGGAGGAGACTGAGTGTCAACTTCTGTGCCTCCTGCAATTTATTTTTTATTTTATTATTATTTTGTTTATTCTGAAGAGGCATACAGTTGGGCAGGATGGCAAGGATTTAGGACAAAGAATGCACTGAATTAAAAAAAAATCTGCCTCAAGGTCACAAATGTATAGTGAAAACAAATCCTCCTTTGTTCTTACTTATAATATGAGAACTTAATGATATTAGATAGAATAAATACGGATCCAATAAAAGGAAATACTACTTTTATTCAGTGCCTGGTAAGTCTGTTAAAGTCGTTGTCAAGGAAGGTTACCAAGACTAATATTGTAGCTGGATAGTTTAAAAGTGCTGAATAATTTTACGACCAATAACACTTCTAAGTCCTTAAGCTTCTCATGCTTCCAACTGCACATTGATCGCAAACCACCTTTCACTGCTCTTTTCTTCCTTTACATCAATGGCTACAGTTTGGCTTAAAGGTGCTTTCTGCAGCAAAGCACTAACTAGAGGCAGGATTTTCAGGATGAATTACTGAAAGCAGCTTGGTGGTTCCATAGCTCCCATGCATTTTGCATGCACAAAAATTTAGGTAGACTGTGAATTCTGTCCTACATGTAATAGTAACAGAGAGATAAGAAGTTCTTTTAAAATTCAGACATGTTAACATGGTTGGTTTGAGCTTCAGTGTTGTATCAAACTTTGTAAAGGGTCAGTCCAAGTAAGCTTCTCACCTGTAAAATACAGTCTTCTGGATTACAATGGCAGTTTCATCTTGACCCAAGTCTTCCTGTTCTCCAAAACATGATTTGCAGCCTTTTTTGATATGAAATAAAAATGGAATGTTTTTGTAGTGCTTCTCACACAACCACTTCCAGGTGAAATCAGGGGGAGAAATGCACATTACCAAGCTTCCCATTTTTATCAACTTCTAAAAAGTTTAAATCCACCTGAAGACTTCCTCTTCAGTCAATATTAACTCACTTCTTCTCATGCAGTCTTGGGGGCACCAGACTTCTAAATTCTTCATGTCTTTCTAAATAGTCTTTTAAATGCATGGTATTTGGTTTTCCTACTGTAACATTGTCAGTGGGGTTCTCATTTCCATCCCTGAAGGCATGTGGTTGTATTTCCTCTAGTAGAAGTCTTGGAAAATTGTATTCTAACTCCAAGATTGTGTGTTGTGTATTACTAATTTGAATCTTCTTCTTTTTATTTTTTTTTTTTGAAGAGGACAGTTGCTATGGGGGGAAGAGCATGTGCCTGTATTCTGTACAATTAGGACACTATTTGCTGTGACTTGCATTTGCCTCTTCCTCTCCTGCCCCTATAAACCAATCTACAACAGAGCCAAAAATAATTAGATAAATCTCAGAAGGTGCAGAGAGCCTTTAAAGTGTCTTAGGATGGGGTAAAGTGAGGGTTCTTTTACTGTGTAACCTGTTGAACTGTCCATGTCCCAGGCCAGATGGGATTCATGGTAAATGAAGATGAGGAAAATACATGTTAAAGAGGGTAAAACCTTTGACAGTAGAAGAGCTCAACAGCTATTCTAGACCCATTGTAGTCATATGTTATTGTGATTTTCACAGTAGGGTTCCTATGCATACATGTGTCTCTCACCTTTCTTTTCTGTTCAGAGTGCTTGAGGGAGAAGTAATTTGGTTGTTGCTTTGTGTGACCTACTGATTACACCCTTCAAAATTGGTCCATTTGTAAAGATTTACCATTGTGCAATATTGTTACATCAGATATGTCCAGAAATGGCTGCAATCTGTTGCAGTCAGCTGAGATGTAAAATTACCTGTGATTTTCAATAAGTAATGTCAATTTCTGGAGGCTTGTAGGATCTTATATTTCATTAAATTCCCATAATTTTTATATTTTTTAGTGCTTGTGTCTCTAGGAATTTTCAAGTTGCAGTCGCAGGCTTTGCTTAGACATATAGAATTACAGAAATTGGTCTGTTGCAATCAATTACTCCCTGGTTTAAAAGTGCAGACAATTGAGAATGAAACAAAACATGATTTTGTCATGGTTGGCTTTCAACACAAATAGGAAGTAGTCACAGCAACTGACTTTGGAGTAACTGATGATATTAAGAAATGTTTGTCCTCTGCTTGTTCATTCTAAGAGCATGGATTGGTTTGTGGTCATGGTGTTAACTGAGAAAAGGGTAACTTTGAAATGGATTGGACTCATGATTAGCTCAGCTGCATTGCTTTATTACCTGAGGTGGATGAAGTGTCATGCTGAGGTATCTAATTTTCTGTAAGGTATGCCAAGAACTTCTTAGATGGGGGAAGAATTTCACTTTGTTACCATTTCATAGGGAATTCAGCGAGCATTGCTTTTTCCGGGAATAATTTAGGTTTATCGTCCAGAAAGATTTTTATTGTGTTTGTAAAAATTCAATATGAAATAAAGTGAAAAAATACACCACGAGGATGTATAGCAATACACAGGACTTTTCTTTGCAATTTATCACTGTTCTGATCTGATGATCTGGACTGTTCAGTGGTAGGAACAGCCATAAAACCTGATGGTCTGTTGATCTAATTCATCTGCCCCCACCTCTTTCCCACCCTTGGCCAGGAGGGGTTGCAATGCCACACCACGCACACACGAGCTGGCACGCTGAGGCAGCAGTCCTGGGAGAAGCTGCCAGTGTGGTTCCAAAGCATCAGTGCAGTAAGTAAAATTCTTTGTTGCTGCCTTAAAGAGATGACAGTGTTTTAAATAATAAAATGACAATGCAAAGACTAGAGGGAAGAGCTGTCACAACCTAATTGAAAGTTCGTTATGCTGCTTATACCATTATCGTAAAACTCTTTATCATGTGTCTGTAAATGTGCAAATTAAAAACCCAGAGGTAATTTTGTATTTTATCTGCATGTAAAAAGATTGCGAAATTATCATCTCTTTCATAGTTAAATAACTTTAACCTGTATGGTGACCTTTGAATATGCAAATAACATAGCTTTGTTGGATGGAATACATTTTGTTAATTGTAACACGATAAGTGGAGAAAATCTGAAGAAAACAGGAATTCATTTTGAAGTAATCATAGGGGAAGGTTTATGTGATAAGGAAAAAGGAAACATTTTATATTTATGTGCAGGCTCAGAAGAATGATTGTCTACTGGTGTTCAAATCTGTGACTCTGCAGCTGTAATCAAAACCAGCAGGAGAATTTCTAACTTACATCACCAGCAGCAAACTTGGTGAATACATAATGCATGCCCAGAGACTTAAAGAATTTCAATAGGCTCTTAGGTAACAGTTTTTTTTTTTTTTTTTGTTCTCAGTTTGTAAGACATCTTTGAAAAAACTTGATGCTGTGACCATGAAACTGAGTAATAATCCAACATTTTTCTGCAGGTCAGAACGATCATTTTCACATAAAGAGGAGAGAGAATGTAATGAACACGAGGAGAGAATTAGTTGCTTTTAGGCATAGTACAAGCTGGGTTAGAACAAACCTGTCTCTTGTCAAGGCAGATGTGCTGACATGTGACTGTGCTGTCTCCAGGCCTGCTCACTCTCCGGGCATGTGGCACATGGGCATTCTGAGTGACCACGTCTTCCATTGGGTGATCTCTGAAGTGGGTTTGCATTTCATGTTGTACCTGGGATCTGACTAGAGACCAGTTTACCTCTCCAGAGGTCCACAGTAGGAGTCACAGACTGCTATACTGCTGTAGCCATTTTGGAGGGCACCCACGTACCACACACCCTGACACTCCCAGGAGCAGCAAAGTTTAAGCAAATTTCACCACTGATCTCAACAGGAACAGTTGTAAACTCTCCGTGTTATTTGTGGCTGACTTGCAAGCACAGGTTTGGAAAGAGCTGGTAATAAGGCCTGCAGAATACAAAGCTTTACTCAAGGGATACTGGCTGGAAGGTACTGGTGGTAGTCAAAGTAGAGGAAACCTGTGTTCCTGGGCACTTACTGTTGGAGCACATTCACTGGCAGAGTGGCTATTCATGACTAGGGAGGGCAGACATCAGTATTGCTGTAATAATGGTGCTTTTTTAGGCAGCTTGAGCTCTGTTTGATTATATATAAGAAAGACTCAAATTCAAACTGTAAATCTGGGTGAATTCTATTAATGTCTTTTTATAAGCATTTACTTATTTTCATAATTTCCATATTAACAAATGTAAATTACAGTCAAGTCTTTCTTTCATCTCTCATTTTCTTTTCAGAGTGTATTTATTCTCCATTCAGCTATACCGTGACCAATTCAGATTTGTTGCTTTGAGGCTGAACTGTTTGTTTTGCAATTCTGCTCTGGAAAATCAGAAGATAACCCCCTTTGCTTTGTCTCACTGGATCCTGCAAAAGTGACTCTTTCTCACATTAGATCTTTCTGATTACTACTTACTCTGTAAGTTTTGACAGGAAGTTAGACAGATTTGGAATTAAGATTCCAAAGGGCGGCAAGCATGCTATGTTTTGACTACTGCATATGGATATTTTTAAAGGCTGAAAACGATGCTGTCAGTCAGAAATACATCATATTAGCAAAATATGGTTTCTCTGGCTAAAGTGTGAAGGGCTTTATCAGGGGGCACGGACATTTTTAACAAGGAAAATCCCTAAAGACAGGACTAGTCTAAATGTCTCAAAAGAGCTGACAGTAATGTAAATAATTCTTTAGAATATTTTGCTGTAAATATTTTTTTATAACATTCATATGCTCCATGCCATAAAGAGAAACCTCTTAGGTTGTTATGTCCCAAGAAGTACAATAAAGGTGTAGGAAAGTAGAGAAAATTGAATTTTGATATGTAGGCAAGTTATGGACCGTTTGTTGAAACAGTTTCATATTTATATCTGCCCTGGTAATGTTTCTTGCAGGAACTTCAGTGCTGTCATCATACAAGTCACTGCAGTTGAATTTTCCCACAAACTCCTCCCTTTGGGTTTTCATTCCAGACGTCAGTACTTCTGTTGTTATCTGGTTTTCGTAGGCGTCCAGACCATAACAATATCATGAAGGACTTGGGGCAAATTCAAATGTGGGCCAGACTTTGTTGCTTTTATTCACGGAGTGCAACTACTCCTTGACATTAGTTCATAGCTGAAATCAGGGGGAATTGCTTAGCTTACATATTTTCTACTAAATTAAACCTCTTAGAAATTGTGAAAATATCAAGGACTTGAGGATTGCCAGCACAGAACAGCATATGATCATCCTTGGAGATCTCTGGGCCTCCTCCTCCTCCTGCCAGCTGGGGACAGCTTCTGGAACACCATGGCTCTAACACACACCTTGGGGTTGCAGGGGTGAATACTGTTGTGTACAGGTCAGAAACGTGCCAGAAACCGTCCTGTCTGCCTAACTGCGTAGATGGTCACATTCAAGTGTCTGCAAGTGTTTGGGGCATGATTTAATTCACTGTTGCACTTCAGCATAGCCAGAGAGGGCCAAGGAACTTCAGTGTTGAAGCATGATCCAGTTACCCATCCACTGCTTTATGCACTCCTGGGAGCACAAGCAGAGTTGTCTGGGCAAGAGCTGCAGGGGTATCATGTGTTCTGAACTAGGATCCTGCAGAGATCTGCCTCAGGAACCCTTAATGGAAATTTATTTGCTGTGCTCGAGGAAGCTTTGTTAGATAAGTACCTCTGTGTCTTATCTTGTATTTCAGTTCCTTGGCAAAAAAAGATGATTGCAGAGATGATTATGGTAGTGTTTGGATTACTGGTGATGAAAAAGAAATTCTGTGTACTTTTATTCATTTTTGTGTTGCAAAGATAGAAGACTGCAAAAGCTGGAAACATGAGCAGCATCATAACACATGCTTGCTACTGGATTCTGGGGAGTATGCACACGCCAAAAACTCATTTGTAGCCTCATACTGATAAAAAAACTTATCCCAACAGGAAATTCAAAGCCTGCAAACTTCCAAATCTAAAAAATCTGAATTCACTGTTGTTTCTACCTGCTGATTCCTAGACATATAAGAGGGAGAAAGTCAGCTGGGCAAGAGCAAAAACTTGTCCTCAGAATGTGGGTAAAATTCAGTTGCCTATAGCATTGACTTGCTCTGAATTTCTACTAGCAATAGGAACATATCTGAGGAAATCTATTTATTGCTGCTGTTCCTGAAATGGAGATGAGCCAGTGAAGACAGAAATGCAAGCAACAACTTCCCACACATCTTCCTGTTTTCACTGTTACTAAAGAATGCCAGACCTCATTTCTGAGGGTGATCATGGCTAATTTGGGCAGTATTCTCATCCACTGGA
Organism: Platyrinchus mystaceus; assembly: GCA_035041135.1. Taxonomy (NCBI): domain Eukaryota; kingdom Metazoa; phylum Chordata; class Aves; order Passeriformes; family Tyrannidae; genus Platyrinchus; species Platyrinchus mystaceus. The sequence continues at coordinate 5,429,767 of JAWWLV010000180.1, read as the reverse complement.
AAGGAAAAAAAGAGTACCATCCTATGGGAAACCAGGGTTAACTCTTCACAGAAACTCCATTCCATCAGTGGGCTCATTTACCTTTTTACAATAGAAGAGGTAATTGTACCTCTGAAAATGTGATGTTCTAATGTTTGCCATTATTAGATATAAAAGTGTAGTCATATACTAACAACTCTTGTGATAGAACTGAGAAGCAAACACATTCTTCTTATGCCAAAAGGCTAGATTAAAAATGGGAACAGATTATTACAGAAACGTAATAGAAAAAAATCTTTTCCACCACCATATGGTTGTGATATAACACAAAGTGTTTTCCTGCCAAGATATCACATTACAATGGCAGGCTGCCAGTAGCTTCTCTCTTCCTGATTGAAACAACAAAAATATCAAAAAAGAATTCTTTGGCTGAATCAGGCTGTTGCTTATAAACATATACTATTGGCTGGTACTCAATCTACATCTCAGTTTCTCTTGAGGCATCATTTCACTGTATTATATTCAGAAGAGTACTGGAAAACAGTTTATCCAGCTCAGATGCTCTAGGACATTCCTTTCTGCCCCTGGCCTTAGAAAGCGGAGGTCTTGCATGGCTGAAGTCATCTGTCCTCATTGCTAGTTCCTGCTTGAACAAACTTTGATGTCGGTGTGAATTTCAACCCATCTCACTCCTCTCTCTTTACATCCACACTTACTCATGTGCAGCTTGAAGAGGTGTGAGGTCATTATTCCCCAGACACTTTGGCAAGGTCCATTTGTTCAATATGGCTCAGAAAAGGAAAAGCCTGCTGAGCTAGACCTTGTCTCTGGCATAAAATGCATTTGTCACAGGATCTGTAGTTGCTTCCTAAGGCTGCTTTATTTGGTTAATATCTGTGGCATCAAATTGTACTTTCTGCGTGTTACAATGAGGAGGCTGGGAACTTTCTTTCTTGCTTAATACCTATAAGTAGAAAAAGCATAATTTTTTAATCCCACAGCCTAAAGAGTCACTAATATCCCCAGCATCAAAGTGCACGACTACCTGGGGTTACTGCTTCCATCTCACAGTGGTGCTGATGTGTGTTCAGGAAACATTAGGTCCTTATAACAGCTGATGTCTCTTCCTCTATCTGAACTATTTTCCTCTAGGAAATGCACCTGGTAGACCTTCCCTGAAGTCTTTAATGAGGACATGGTTGTGTGTTCAGCCACACCCTCAGATGGTACATAAACTACTACAGCTTTTTTGGGCCTTTGCACAGACATCTTCTGAACTGTGTATATCTCTACTAAGTAAAATGCTGTTAGATGTAGTTACTTTGTGACCTGAAAGCACATTATCAGTACCTTAGGACATCTGACTTCCTTATTGTTTTCTCTTTCTGTATCTGCACCTTTGTTCCTGTGTAGTTCCCTGGAGATCATGGGAATATATCAAACCAAGTAACTGTACTTCAGGGGGAAAAACAATATTTGCAAAATACTGAACAATTTGTCTTTTGGCAAAATAATTCCTTACTGTGTGTGCAAAGCTTGCTGAGCTTTGAGCCTTGCTGAGCATAAGGGTCCTGTTTTTCTTACCATCCTCACTTCCTAACCAGCAAAAAACTACGTGCAGCCCAAACAGATGTTCAGTTTCATCTGTATTAGTCACAGGTCATTTCATTTTGTGTGGACAGACTACTGTGATTAGCCACATTTAGATTTATGTGTATGCTGAGTTGAGCTGCATTATGGTGCAAATGGTATGGTGTAATCTCATGTTCTGAATGAGATGATAAGTGTCTTATCATGACACTTTGCTCTTTTTACTGATAACTGCATTGTTTTTTCATTCAGTTCACTTAGATGAAGACTGTTCACATGTTCTTTTTATTAGAAAACTAACATTGTTGGAAACCTTTGGAAAATAATCAATGAGTCATCCTTCATACTGCATGAATCTTTGACAGTCAGCTTTAACATACCAAGAATGATACATGGAACAATAGATGGAGATGCCCATGGCTGTCAGCTCACCTGAGGGGTTACCATTTCTTGCTGTAAAGCATTTGAGGAAGGTGTAACCAGTATGAATGGTTGTAAGTTGCAACAGGTCTGTCATCCTGTCACACTCTGAAAACCTCTAAGTTGTTTCTATTTAGCATCACTTGCTGTGCTTCATACAGGATCTTCCAGCTTCCTAACAGTGAACCAAGGGGTCCATGAGACTCCTGTGTTTGGCTGCCAGGCTCTCCCCAGGGTCCCTCCCTTTTGTCACCTGGGTCTGCAGGTGAAGTTCTGTGCTTGGAAATGGGGAAGATGCTGTTCCCATTGTGTACAGCCCTGACATGATAGTAAAAGATTGGTAGGTTGCTTGCTGGTAGGTGCTCAGGAGAAGGAATAACAACACTTTTCTTATTTGCACTTGTAGTTTATCTAATGCTGGGAGCCCAGGCCTAGACTTGGTCTTCTATGATAATAGCACTGGCTGTCACACTGAAGACTGGGGATGTTAGACTGAGTGCTAAATCTTGGTTCAGTGTACTGAAAGACAAAGAAATTTTGTTAGATTAAGCTCAGTGAGTGAGAGATCCATTTCTTGGAACTCAAATGAAGAAATTGAGTAAAGAATCTGTAGCCTCCAAATGAGGAGTGGTCTGTTTGCACAGATGAATAAAGATAATTATAAGATCAAACTCCATCAAAATCAGAGAAGTTGGAGGCTGAGACACACAACAACCTGTCCTTTATATAATTAATGGCTGTCAGAAATGATCATTGATCTTCAGGGAAACTCATGTTTACCTGAACGCAAGGGGCTGCTTGCTATGTTGTTATAGGTGTAGGGCAGCATATATAGGAAACTGGCCATTACTGACTACTCTGGAACTATGGTCTGACAGACTGGGATGATTTCAGAAGAGCCTGACTACACAACTGTGTCTGTGCTCTTCATATCCGGCCTCTATTGTCTTTCTCTCACTGTGGCTGAAAATATGAATAAATGCAAATAGCAAATTAGATGAATCACTTAGTATTCAGGCAAGCTATGAAGCCCTAAAGAAGTTTATATCCTGTAAAAATTGGCAGAGAAAAATGGGGGCCGTAAGTCACTTTCAAAAAAAAAAAAATTCTCTTAAGTCTCTAAAATTGTGATTTAATGCAATTTTTTCTTGTTTTGCCCACAAGCCAACCTGACAGTGGTAGTTAATCACCCTTTTCCTAGGTATATTTGATTGTGGTCAGAGCCCAAAGGGGATGAGGCCAAAGAGATCTGCATTGTCATTACCATCCGGGATCCCAATCTTCTTTGCTATTAAGGGAATACAGAGAAGTGGGGAAAGCAGTGGAAAACTGACAGAGGTGCTGTTTTCTACTTGGGGAAAGGGTCCATCTCCCTTTGGTCAGTTCTCTGCTCCATTTTCTCATCAGTGTCTCATAGCCTCTTGTTTCAGTGGCAAGCAGCTATTTTGGATAGACTTGTTCCACTTAAACCAGAAAGGAATCCTGCCACTGCAGTTTGTCCTTCCGGGGACTCTTTCCAAGTTTAGGCAAATCTGAAGGGCTTTCTGCTGTTTTGTTCTATGTGATGCGTTGGACAGAGATAGCCTTGGATAATCCTCCTGTCATATTGTGGGAATCAGCAACAGAGAAAAGAGAGCTTCAAGTCAGTAATGATCCAACAAATGCAAGCCTCGTTGTTCAACAGTTAAGTATAGGAACAGTTTCCTGATCTGGCTCCTTCCAATTAGGTTATGTGAGTTGTCATTCATCAGGCAGTTAGGCAAGACAGCTGAGTTAGTGCAGCAACACATTGTGCCTCCCTTTCCCCTGCCTCTGCTGCTTAGTCTTCTGCTGAATTGGATCAAGGAGCTGCTAAATGCCATCAGGTGAGGCCCAGGAGGAGCAAGAAGGAAGGGAGGGGCTAGTGAACAGGCATTTGGGAGAGTGGAAGCTTTTTCTTTTGTAGGTAGTGAATTAGATTAGTTCAAGTGCTTATGTGTCTGAAGGTATTCTTGAGCTCTTAGATCGGAAGTGGACTGCCCTGACTCGGTAAGAACATTTCTGTTCTCCTGTGTTGGTAATGAAGTTGTGAATTCAGAAGCTGGTTATTTTGTACAGTTTTCCTATGTCTTTGGTCAGGGCAGATTCAGAACTATGTTAATTATTAAAATGTATAGTCCCATAGTAAAGAGAAGAAAAGACTAAGAAGTAGTTCACCATTTACTAAGTTGGCTGATTTAGGAGGGTTCATTCATTTCTTGAATGCAGTAGGGAAGAAGGTTACCCCTTCTGATGGGACTTTGTCCTGCTTGAGTCTGTCCTGAAGGATTATCAGAAGATTCCCCCTTTACAGGACAGTTGAAAGCAAGAGTATGATAAGTAGAACTGATGAATCCTACCTGGTTTTGCAACACTGAAGGTGTGTGGTGTGAGGAGGTGTATGTTATTCCATGGTTGTGCAAAACTGTGCTGAAGTTGTTACAGGAATCACTCGATCACAGTAACCCCAGGGTTAGCCAAGATCTCTGCCTGCCCCACAGTAATGTGTGCCCTGTTTCTAACTCCCTGAGTACCCTTCTGCTCTCCCTGCTTCCCTCCCAGTGCCTGTGGTCTCATTCCAACAGTTTTGTGTCTGAGCAAAGTACCTCCAACAACATCTCGAATCATCGGGAATGTTACTAAGTGTTTGAAAAAGATATGGTCCCTCACTGTGCCCTTGAAATGTGCAGTCAGAGGTTTTAGCTATATGTTCTTGCATGTAGTGGAGTGAAACCTCGCTGTGATGATGTCTCTTCTTCCATGTTCTTGTGACTATTCACTTCTCCTAACAAAGCAGTAACACTGGAATCCCCCAGGACAAGGGTACCTGTGCAGCATTTTCTATTCTCTTTAATTAATATTCCCAACTGTGGTGAGATGCAGTTATTCTTGGGCTTTGCTCACTTTTATTTTCAGGTGTTTTGTATTTTGAGGTCCATCTTTCAGAAATATAAGTAATAGGGGATCCTTGTCCGTGCAGTTCCTAGGAACCAAGCTGTGTAGGACCAAGGACGTAAGAGTAATCTCAGGATATAGAAGAAAGGTAGAATGAAGAGAATTAACTTCTCTTGCTGCCATTATGACTCGGTAAAGAACTTTTTTCTTTTCTTCTTTTTTTTTTTTCTTACCTGTTTTCTTTTTTAAATACCTGTAGAGAAGAAGATCATACTTTCCGTTGAACTGTTAACAGTGACTCATTCTAGGATAAATCTTTTCATGCTCTAATTTGAGTGAAATGCTTTACATTGTCTTCGCTTCTGTTTAGACCCGTGATCTTGCAAGGTACTTATGATGGCTGTTTTGTTAACTCCTCACCAAACAGGGAAAGTGTGGGTTGTGTGTTGTGGGGTTAGTTATTTGTTTGGTTTTCTCCTTAGGAGTGAGAGGCCTGTATAAATCTCTGGTAAGGAAGTAGTGCAAGCGGAAACAATTGTTTCTGATGACAATAAAATAATCAGCAAAGAGTCTGAAGTCCATAAATAGGACACTACACAATAGAAATTAGATAATGGGAGACCAGAGTGTACAAAATACTGAAAATGGAGAGCTCATGGTGTTTTATAACCACAGGACATGTTTTATACTGTGTCTTGGTTAAACTACCCTGGAGATCCAAGAGTGGCTGACATGCTTCAGACTTTTTTTTTTAAAGACCTAAGCATTCTATGGGGAAAATACTGGTTTTTTTGTGCTTCCAGGGTAATTTCTAGTTCCTAGTAGGCAGCAGTTCTCTCAGTGCAGTACAATGAAGTTGCTTTTCTAAAAAGGTTTGGTTTTCATGTGATGTGAATAGTTGGTGCTGTTGCACATCTGTTGAAACCACAGTGACAGGCTCCTTAAATAGCAAAATGGAAATTTGCTGAAGTTCATTATTGGAAACACTTCCATGGAAAAGCCACTTCTCAAGAAGTAGCCTAGATGTGTTGTCAGTTCCTGTTGTGTTTCCTTACAGGCCACATTTTTTTCCATTTTCACTGCTTTAAGGAGAACCTTGGCTGCAGAGCTAACTAAAAGGACAACTTGCTGTAAAAAAGTTCTGTCTAGGATGAGTGGCATGGAGGTAGACACAGAAACATTTGGTGCAAATTAAATTGTGATCAGCTGAAGATTTTTTTTTTTAAAGGTAGTATCAGACTTGCCCTAGTCACCTGATTCAAGTTAAGAGGCTTGATGTAAGCTATGCCATCTACAGACATAAACCTTTAAAACACGAGCCTTGAAGTTTTTCTGGATGAAATAATAAAATCTTCCCTTCTATATTCTTGCTTATTTTAAAAGAATATTATTTCCTATAACCAGCTAATTAAAAAGGGAAGACTAACTTCTGAACAATGACATTGTTAGCTGTGTTATGTGGTATTTTCTGAGGAATTGCTCTGTAGCTTTAAGTATCTCAGTAAACCTCTGAGAGGTAAGAATAAAGACTTTTCCAAGTCTGGTTTTATGATGTTGACTGTCTCTGGGCCCGTCTACTTGTGTTTCATGCCCTCTTTCTGCAGTGGAAAAACTGATGGAGCTGGTCTATTTTAATAAGGAAATGGACTTGAAATCATCTGATGGGTGTGCTGTTGAGGTAACACAGGAGAAAACAAAAAGCCCTTTTAAACACCCTTCTTGTCCAATTGTGAGTCCTTTCAAAAGTCCTAGAAAACTGTATCCAGACATAGTCTTAATTTTAAGTGGCTGAAGGTTGGCTACTGTGATACATAAGCTGCAGGCAGTGTGAACATTGAGTGTCCTCTCCAAGTGCAGCCCTGCCTCTCAGTATGCTCCTTCATGATGGTGTGTGTAGGGTAAGCTTGCTAGGCAGACCTTCTAATTTAAGTTTTTGGTTTGTGCAATGTTAGATCTCTGGATTTCTGTCTGCATGATTATACATTACCTCAGTGTTTGCTTGGCCTGCGATATACCACTATCACTTAACTTCCCAACTTTCACAAGATTTACCCAAGGTTATTGTCTTTTGATGTAAGGCCTCTATTTAATTCTTCTCAGATTTCAAAGGCATTATCCCACTTCAAAGATCTCTTTTGAACCTACATGATATTGTGGGTTATACTTATTGCTTCTTTTAATTATATTCTACCTGTGAGGTTTTGGGGGCATGTCTTTGCTTCTACAGCGAGTCCCAGAGCCTTCTTGTGTAGGAACTAGTGTTTCTCTATAATGTAACTTTAGAGTCAGGAATATTTTATGAGTGAAAACACAGTTGTATCTGAATCCTATGGGAAAGGACCCAGTACTTTAGTCACATTAGCTTTCAGTTCTCAGCACTATTCATTTGGAATAAAGGTGTCAAAAATCTAAACATCTGTTGGGTGCATGTATTTATCAGAAATAGCACACTTGTAACTTCACCATGTATGTGTATGGATTATGGGAGAAGTTAATGGGTGTTTCAGAGTGTCCTTAGGCCCCTGTGTTTGTGTGTCCCTCTTTCTCTCATCTGAAGTTGTCCACATGCTGATTTACCCAGGCTTCTCTCCCAAAAATCTTCTTTGCTACAATCATTGGTCCATCTTCAGCAGTTGTGGTGAGCTTTAATTTGTCTCTGTGTGCAGCCATGGCATCTCTCCCTGTCAGACCTCTCAAAGGGAACTGCCCACCTCTGTAGTGTTTAGGTTTCTCCTCAGCATTTGCCAGTTCCCATTTGTTCTAATATCTGAAAAATTATAATATTTAGAAAAGAGGTGTAGGGGAAAAAACCACAACTTCTAAACATAATGTGATGGAGTTGTGATAAATATTTTATGGGAGGCATATGTACTTTCTCCATGTATTTCATAAAGATGATTGTGATCAATTATTTTCAAAACCTTTAAAAGAGCCCTGCACTTTTATTGTAGTATTCTGTATCTTGAGAGTGAAGTTTTATGGTTGTTCTCTGTATGTGTAAGTGTCAGCAGTCCCTACAGGGTTATGGAGTATTGTGCTGGAAGGGAATACATCTATTGTAATCAGCCCTGGATACTGCAGTGTATCACTATCCTTTGAAATCAATATTAGTATTAATTGATGGTGATATAAGGGAGACTACTCTCTAGCCCCATTAGTTTTAGCTTTGAGGAAGATAATCAAGATGACATGCAGTACTGAAATCTTAGTTTCATTATATATGATTTCAAATAAAGACCTGCAAAATTGCTGCTTCATTTGTTTGAATGTTTGTGGATCGTTCTCACCTGGCATCTATTAGTGTCACTTAAGAATTCCTAAGCTGTCCTTTATAACCACCATTATATTTTAACTCATTTTTTCCTTCTCACCTTTCTCAAGCCTGTACTGTAACACCATGAAAGGTGCAAAAATTTACATAACAGTGGCAAGTGTATTTGTCCTTCTAGAACATACTCTACTGCAGCACAAGTACCTTGTAGTGTAGAAATTGCCATAGTAACTCCTCATTTCTTATTGATTAGATATATAAAAATTCTCATAATATACAAGCAGTGTAACTTGCTGGCATATGGCTTCAGGCTACCCCTGTGGCAAATCTTACTTATGCATTCTCTCCTTTTTCTGCATGTACGAGGTTTTTTTAATTAATTAGTATTCCTTGGATTAGACCGCAATGTAATCTTTTCTGCCACAATGGAGCTTAAAATTCAAGTTAGACCTGATATGCAGCTCATAAGGCAGAATATTAACTTGTATTGGTTTGTTACTGGATTAGAACAACTAGATTCCACCTCAATGTGAAAGCTGGAAGGAGAAGGAAAGAAGAAAGAGTTCTCTTCCCTCACTCAGGCAGAAGGCTAACCACTTCAGAGCTGACCTCTAATGAGTAAAAGAGTATTCTAGTTTGGCAGCTGGGATAAATATCTTTGGAAGGTGCTTTTTGAATGTTCTAATTGGTTGCCTGAGAAAATGAGTCCTGCTTTTGTGTTTCTCTTGTAATACTATGGACGTAGTACTGATCTTCAGCAGTGGCACTGTGAATGCTGACTGAGGCAGGATTAGGGCTGCAGTGAGTTACAGTGTCTGACAGCTGTCTCAGTTCATGTACTGCCATTGCTGAGCATACTATTGCCTCTTGCAATCCTGAAAGATGCTCCAACAAGGCTTCTACCAAGTCTGTTGCGAAAGACAAGCTTTTTGTGAATTCTATCAGGGGACTGAAATTGTGAAGCACTTAGGCAGGATGTCAGGTAAAATTAGGCCCAACACATTCTTCAAATGTGAAGCATCAGTTTATTCAGAATAATATCAAATGAAAGAACAGCAACACTCAACCAG
>JAWWLV010000180.1:5355239-5420424 GCA_035041135.1 Platyrinchus mystaceus | reverse complement strand
TTTACTTACAGCCTGACAGTCTCATTTCAAATTTTGTATGACCTTATGGTAGTTTGAAAGAGATATTATTAATCCATAGGCCTACAGGAAATGATGCTGCTGTTTCAATAAGCTAGTCCTTCACAGACAGACTACCCAGGAAAAGATTCTTCTCCCTGTAGTAGGCTGCAAACAAATGGAGGAAACTCTTTGGCAGCTGTAGATAGCTTTCATCTTTAACAGGAAGAGGTAGGCTTGGCTCTTCTTAATCTTTGGCCTGAATTCTTGTGTGCTTTCGTAAAGATTTTCACAGGCACCAGTGGGAAGTGCAGAGTTTAGCATCTTTTGTCTGTGTGCTGAGATCTGGAAGGCGGGCCCAGAAAACAGGCGGAAATGTGGATGAGGAAAGAAGGGCAGTATGAGCAGATGAGGTAAGGGTTTGGGTTGACAAATGAAGTTTTTTACAGTTACTTTGCTTTCACTCCTACCCCTTTTACCCAACCTGAAGGGAAAAGACATGACCCAAATGAACCCAAATTAGGGAAAGTTTGCACAGAGCATTTTAGGGTCACCTTCAAGACAGACTTGGAATCACTGGAATTCCTGTCCTAGCAGCTTGCTGGAGATCACTGGAGTAGAGCTGGCTGTCAAGAACTCTTGCTGTGCTGGCTCTGAAGGGAAGGCTTTCAGAGCACAGCTCATGTGTGGTTCTTTCAGTCATTAGTACCTGCTCCATTAGGGGTCTGTAACGCTGTGTTTCTCTGCTGGTGCAATGAACAATCTGGGGCAAACATCTTTGCTACTTCTGCCACTGTGACCTATTTTTATTGCCTCACCATTGCAGATCAGGAACAGTCTGTTTTTCATTCTTCTCACAAGGAAGGAAAGACTTCTTTCCTCATAAAACAGTGTGAAAAAAAGGGGAGAACTGAATCCCCAGATAGAGGGCCAAGGACTCTCCAACCTGCTGATTTCAAGGCTTGTCTATTTTCTATTGACACAGAACCAGAGAAACAGCCTTATGCAGTTTTAGATGCTGGTGTCCTGTTCTAATGCTCTTCTAAAAAAATTTGGGGTTTAAGGGGAAAGTAATGATTGAATAAATTTCATTCAACTGAGGAAATCTGCATGGAAACAATATATTCCAGGGTACTTACAACAAATTGTTTTAAAAATCACTGTGTTGTTCAGAGTATGGTATGCTTAGTATTTAGAGCTCTAAGTTTCAAGATATTTGTAATGCTTAGGTATTTTGGTAAGTGTTTTAGAGACATCTGCAGAATGTTCTTATCAGCAATCTCGCAGATCGTAACAGAAATAAAAGCTGTATGTATTGGGCATTGCCAGGTGTGTGTAGATATCTAAATGCATGTACATATTTGTGTGTGTGTGTGTGTAAAATGCCTCCTGTGTGCAGATATTAAACACATCCTCTGTGGGACTGCACTGTGCATACTTGGAGGCAAAGGTTCTGCATAAAGAACAACATATCCAGAAGTGAGTGGAATTAACTGCAGTTGCTGTAGGTTTTCAAAGCAGTGGCTGCAGTCAGAATCTGGCCTAAGTAATTAACTTACGAAGCATGGAAAGGAAAAGCAGCATGTGGAAGATATAATTAATGGGAACATATAACAGTCAGCTCTCACATAATAAATTGGCAGCTATGCCTGAGGTAACTGCCTTTTATTTGCAAAGTGCAGTTGGAATTTTTTAAAAGTAATTGCACATTTTCTTCCATTTCCACATGGTCACAGAGAACATAGTACAGTACAAATACCAACAGGAATGCAATAAAATCACTGCTGTTGTTTGTTGTTTTTCCCGCTCAGGGCTACGATCTTATTTGAGCCAATGTCCGAAGGAAAAGAGGAATACATTTTAACTCAGGAAAAACAAGTAGTAAAACATTTTAGTGAGGTTTAATATGGAATAATCTAAAAGGACAAGGCAGGAACAACCAGAATAAATAACAGTAAATGGCTGGATATCTATTTGCAGAACAGATTTAGTAATGTAATTCTTCTGACTCGAGCGAATAATGGTTAAGATAAATGTTCTGAAATTCTTCCATTTTGAAGGCTTGAATTTTCCCCATCTGAAAGTTTACTGCAGCTTTTCCTGCACAGCAAGTGTGACATCCTTGGTTGCACCACAGATGCTGGCAGATCTTCAAGGGAATCCATTCTTCCACTTGCCTAGTGCAGAGCTCTGGAAGGCAGTGGGATGGCACAGTGGCTCTCAGCCTCCTGTCAGAACATGTGCAACAGGAGGGTGAGGAGGGCTTGCAACTGGGGTTTGCTGCTCTACCCAGGACATACAAGCTACTAGACTTCATCATTGCTATTCCCAGGCTTCTCAGGGAACTAGAGGGAACAGTGTGTCATTCCTGCTGCTGCCTGGCATGTGTGATTTCCCTCTGCACAGAGGTGGGGAGGGAGGTAGCCTACCCACCACTGAAGTGCTTTGTTTGTCAGTTTGGGGTTTCTTTTGGTTTTAAGCAATCTGACTGCCATCACTGCAGTAGTGAGGAGGAAAAGGGGAGTCCAAATCCTATTGTAGGCAGGAAGGAGGATCTAGCCTATTTTGTCTGTGAGTGAATGGGGATGGGGGATCTAGTAGTAACCCACCTGACACGGGAGTAAGTTCATCTTATCATAAGTCTGATTAGAAGCTTTACTGCTGTTTAAAATTGAACAGACTGAAGACCAGGAAATAGAGTTCTCTGTAAAATATTCCTGCTGTAACCAGTCTCTGTACTGCTGACCCCAGGGGATCTTGCATTTGCTGCAGGCTGAGCCTAGTAGGCAGTTTGTTGCTGAACTAAGCCTTTAAATAGACAGCAAGTTTAAAAAAGAACATCCTGCAATTTTTGTGCTGATGAATTTAGAATGATGTTCTAGCAAGCTCAGTACACTCCAAATTAATTAGCAGTGATCCTTTTAACAGGATAATTACTATATCAGCAAGTGGTAAACTCAAAATGAATGTGAGTAGTCCCAGCTTGCATCCACAAGGAAGAGCTGTATTGCGATTCTACCAACTGATTCTAAATTCATCCCAGTGTGAAAGGTTTTAGAACAGCTCATCATCAGAACTGTCACATTTTACCTCGAGACTTGAATTAAAATTCTTAATGAAGTTGCATTCCACTCTCCATATGTCTACATCACAACACCATGGCAAATAATGATAGGCTTTTTAAAATTTCTGCTGGAAAAAGGCCCAAAATAAAAGGAGGAGGTATTGCACATTATTACTATTGTATGAATAGTAGAAAGGGCTATGAATTACATGAGACTTCCTTCTTTATGGCTATGCATTTTCTTCTTTCTTAATGGAAGAGTCTGATCCTGCAGAAAACAGTAAGAATTCACAAGCATAAACACATGTTCGCATCTTTGGGGTTTGGAATTTTTAAATAGGTTCACCTTTAAATGTGTCATTGCTTCTCAGGCTGTAGATAAATAAGTCTATGACTGCTGCAGTGGTGGCAGAAACACTTTTATTCATTCCTGAAACCAGATTCTGGTTTTAGATAGCTGAGGCTTTAGAAAACAGTGTTTAAGTGGGCATTTCTCATAAGGGAAATTACCTTAATTAGGTCACTTTATATGCTTTTCTGCTCTCTTTCAGAATGGATGCAGAAATCTGTAAAAGCACCTGTCATTTTGTGTGAGAATTTAATTTTTAGGTGGACTTCCAAAAATCACTTCTCTTACTTTACCTTCTATAAACCAAGTTCAGCAAAGTCAATGGTCTTACACTGATCTCAAGTGTGCACTTGGGAGACATTGGAACATATGTTGTTCACTACAAATGTGAAAGTAGTAAATCAGTAATTAGTAGCCATTTCTTAAAAATGGGTCTTGACACTCACCAGACCAGGCAATCTCTCAAGTTATTTCTTGGGACCTTGTGGTGCTTTACAAAATGTGAAGTAGGTGCCTGAATCCTTTTGCTTATATTGTCTTGTCAAACTTGAGCAGCAGTGCCATCTTCTTTCTAGTGAGATTGTATGCCTGGGTCTGGCCACTTTTAAAAAAATCATATAAAATGGAGATATTTTAAAAACTTGTCTCACCTGTAAGAACAGTGAAATCAAGAGGGGGAAAAAGTATTTACAAATATTTTGGTAAGGTTTTGTGCGTGTGTGTTCCAACTGTGCGTGTGTTCTAACTGGTAGAAGGGCAAGCAACTCTGTAGAAAATGCCTGTAGCAAAGGCAGTTGTCTCCTAATGATCCATAAGGCTTCTTTTGGTTTTCTTTTAAGGTTTAGGTTATTCAGACCATGCAGGTTGTAAGAGTATTTCATATGCAGTTTCATGGTGTTGTATAGTTCTTAACTGAATCCAGCCAAGGATGAGGTAACATCTGAAGAAGGTTTTCTTAAATTTATGGAATGAATAATGTTCAGATGTCACAGTAACAACAGACATCTGTCATCCTTCTTCACTTGCACAGTTGATGCTGCTGAAGTTGCTCCCATACACAGTGAACATGCTGTTCGTCACACTGGAGTTATAGCCCAACCATTCAAGTAGAGATAAATGCTTTTGTACTTCCCATATGGATAGGCTTGTCTGTCTATCTGAATACATGCAAGTACATAGGTTAGCACAGTGCCACCAATGGTAATAACCAGTTTTGTTAGTGCACCCAACCTTTCTTGGTACAACCTTTCTACTACAAACTATGGCTACAAAATCCTGTGGATAATAATAATAGGGAACTAGTCAAAAACCCACCATATAAATGGATTAAAAAGGAAGCCCCATTCCTATGAATTTGCTTGAGAAATTTCCCCTACAGTTTAGAAGAAATTAACGTTCTCTTGGTGGGAAAGATGCTCAGGCACACAAGGTGTGTTTGATCATAGAAACAGGCGAAGCCCTTCTGAAGAATCTGTGGGAAATGCAACCTCTTTCGAGTCAGTAACTGCTCAGTGATCTTCTGACGGAGCTTGGGATTCCTCTTTTGGAGGAAAAGCAACCAACTCTTTCAATTCATTGTCGTGGTGACTGGTGGCGTGAGCACGAGCCTCGTAAGGCTCACAAGGGCAGCAGCAGACCTCTCCTTTCCTGCTCTTCTGCAGGATGGTGGCGCGGAAGTCAAACATTATCACCGCCAAACGGTACAACTGTAGAGTCACGACCAAGACATTCTTAGCTGTAAAAAATACCAGCATCTGATTGAATATTCTGAAGTGGCCCATGAGGATTGAACGCACAATGAAGAAGGGACCGTCCTGTATGAACAGGCTGACCCAGATGTTCCACAGTTCCGCGCTGTACCTGCACAGCAGCAGGCTGGGGATCCGCCTGGCCGACGCACTTGGTTTGCAGCCAATATGCTGTACTGGAAGCAAAACAGTTATGTTAAAACAACTTGGTGAAGCAGAGCCAGGGTTGGCTTAAAGGACACTTATAAGACAGGTTACCCTGGATTATAAATGCAACAGTGAACTGTGCAAGGTACAGCACATCCATTTTCTGGGATTTGTTTCAGTGAAACACACTGAACTCATGTGAGGCACTTACGTGGTCCAGCAAACAGGACCAAAAACAACTTCCCCTTTTCTATCCCACAAAGATACCAGTGTTTATATACTTCTAAAGCAAATAGATCACCTAATCTTTCTTCACGATGTTCCAAGACATTTCTTTCGTAAATCAACATGCTGATACATCATTCATGTATCTTTAAGAAAAAAACTACTGTGCTGAATAGGAGCAGCCTGAGCTGTTGCACTTCAGTTTGTTCCAGGCTGTCTAAGACCTTCCTTTTAAAAGATTCACCAGACAACCATTGCCTTTTCCATGTGTCATAGAATGAGTAAGTCCTGTTGGTGAAGGGCAATACTGAGCATTATGTGGTTTCTGCTTGCCATGCAAGACTTGAGCCACAGTTACTTATTCTTAGTTTTCTGGGTGTCAATTGCACACAACTACTGGAACTTGCACGCGTGGGTTCCCCTTGGCTGTAAGGGGGGTGGTGGGCTCAAATGCTCTCTGTGGTGCCTAGAGAAGGACCATCAGAAGGGTTTGTCATTGTGGCTGTCTCTTCCAAAAATGCACGTAGCATTTTTGTAAGATAACCTGTAACTAACCTGTCTCTCACACAGTGAGATTTCATTAGTTTAAAAAAACATCACTACTTGTGATGCAGTAACAACCACCAAACATTTTAGCTTGCCAAAAGAATTCTATTGTTTGAGTCATTGCTGGGGAGGGGGAAAAACAGATGAGACTCAAATGGAAAATGAGCTGTAGAAATTTGCTGAATCCATTAGGCAAAGCTTCAGCAGCAGCTAATTTTTTAATATGTTTTTGTGCCATTGCTGTTTAATAGTACTAACTGCATTGCTGTAGTCTAATCATAAGTGCCTAAAAATTTCTTTTACGTCATCTTGAATGCGTGAGTAAACACTGATGCTTGAACTAAAAGAACTATCTGTGCAACTGTATAGAAGTACCTAAAATAAGCTGTACCCATAATAATGTCAGGAAAAAGTGTGTTCAGTAACTTAATTTCTAACTGGTAAATGTAATTAAACAAGAAGAAAAGCAACAGCCAGAGGAAAAAAATACACAGACTGTTTAAGTGCTGTTTGAATTTATCTGGATGGTGGTGATGTGTATGGGATGTTTTTTGGTTGGTTGGTTGAGGTTTTTTTAAACCTGAGTGCTGTGCATCTGTAACAGAATGTATTTTACCAGTAACAGGAAATTTAGCTGTGATAAATCTGAAATATGATTGCATCAGATTTTTCAGGAGGTGAGCTGCTGAGCTGAAATGCTGAAATATTTTCATAACTTTACTGTTGAAAACAAAACTTAGCGCTTTGAAGTAAAGGCTAGTGAATAAAAGAATAACATAAAATAGGCAGTCAATTTAACTTATTATTTTAGTCAGCGTGTCAACCTAGTAACTAGTTTTGTATAAGATGCTGGTGAGGATAAGCATCTTCGGACTACTATAGCTGTGTTGCAAACTTGAAGTGACTGGAGGCCAAAATGGTTGAACAGATGAAGGTTCAGACAGCTTTCATTGTTCTTCTTGCTCATTGCAAAGCCCGTTCTGCCCAGGGACAAATACCATCCTAAGCTCGCTGAATAGTTGGGCCTTTTGGATTAAGGTAAGGATGTACAGTCCCAACATCATATGGTCCTTTAGGTTTCCTGTGAATAGGTAATTTCTCCTGTGATAATGTCCCCAGTGCTTTTGGCTGTGCTGTTCTCTGTGGTTAATAATTGCCTGCCTCTCCATTGGGTCTAGTAAGCTACCCACATTTGAGACATAATATAATAGACCAGATCTGACTTGAGAGCTCACATGGTGAAGTTTAAGGCAGTAACAGGCAACTGGAGCAATACAGTGTTACAATCCTTTTTCTTTTTTCTGAAAGTAGAGATTTCTATCAGGGAGATCAGAGGTTACCCAGAAACAAGCCTTTCCTTAAAAGAAACCACAATGGGCTTTCTTCAAAAGTTGTCATTGTCATATAAATTGCTCTCCCCCAGAAGTCCTTGGTATAGACTGTAGTGTGTGCACAGCCACAAGACGTGCCAGCAAAAACTTAAGAGCGTTTTTTCTCTTTTCTTGTCTACGTGCAAGTACTAACCTGCAAGATCAAGTGGAAACTGTAACATACTCCAGGTCCATACAGCAAGAATTGCATTTATGAGAGCGTAATTCTTCCTATGGGAGGGGAAAAAAGTGATAACAATAAAGATGTAGTTTCCTTATGCAATAACAAAAATGTTTCCTGTTGTGTTTGGAATGTCACTCAAAGGGTGGTTGAGTGAAAGAGCGATTTATTAATGTATGTTCTTGAGATTAAAGACTAAGGAAAACAGAGGCACCTCTTGGTATGGAATTTTTGCTGTTCAGGCTGCATGTTCCAACTGTGTAATTACACTAAATATCTGATGGTAACATTATAATGATAGGTATATGGAAATAGACTCGGTGGCTCAAAGAGGAGATATCTTTACCCTTGTAGTGATTTCACATTCCTTGCAGGCCTGAAGCTTCTCTCCCAAGTGGGAGGGACTTCTTTTTCTGCTCTAAAAACTTTACTTTGATATTAACAAAAATAAAACAGTATTTGTTTGGGACGATGAACCTCTTCTGTGACTCTTTTCCTTTAAGATGGGTGTTCATAGCTCATCTCTCAGCGCTGTGAGGGGGAGATGAGCTTACTTTCTCTGGGAGAGGTCAAAACATTGAAAATTCACACCAGACTGTGTCACTCCCTTTCTTCTTATCTTTGAACACTTTGTCATTCTATCATGAAGAAAGCACGTGTGAGATAACCGGAGAACAACTTGAATAATGAATCACT
The DNA here is from genome assembly GCA_035041135.1 of Platyrinchus mystaceus. NCBI lineage: Eukaryota > Metazoa > Chordata > Aves > Passeriformes > Tyrannidae > Platyrinchus > Platyrinchus mystaceus. The sequence goes on along the minus strand of JAWWLV010000180.1, from coordinate 5,412,101 downwards.
AAAGCAAACTCTAGTTGCTTCCTTGCCAGTTTAAAACAATTCATTAACCTGAAGGAGGTTGACTGTGTGTCCAGTGTTTCAGCTCCTGTAGCCAAAAGAACTGATGCTGCGTGGCAGTTCTGCTACTTGTTTGGCTCTTTGAACCTGTTGTTAGGATGGATCTGACATGCTTTCTCTGCTGGCAACAGAGAAAAGCTTGTAGGACTAACAAAGCTTGTAGGACTTAGGCCTTTCACAAAAGGAAAGGCAAGAGTAGGAAAACAGAGCCTTTGAATGTAGCCTTCTGTTTTCTATGGGAACTACAGTTCACCAGTCTGAAAACTGCACGTTACACACCATGCAAATTATTTACATCAGCAAGAAGTCCTTACCGAACATCCTCAATGTCCAGGGTTTCACTGGCAAATTCAAGTATATCTGCTGCTGTTCCCACAAACATGAGAAGCAGCTGAGACAGTTGATCCCGGGTGATTTCGACTCCAATGGGGAGCAGCCATCTCCCAACTACTAGTAGCAGTAGAAAAGTCTGGTGGAGGGCCAGTGTCCATACAGTCTCACAGATTGTGGAGAGCTGATTGACAAAGACTTTAGCCTGTTTAAAAGACAACAATAACATACTATAACTTCAGCAGACTGACACTGTAAGTACCTTCAGAGACTATTTGTCCTTGAGCCTGCTTTTTGTTCTCTTTCATACTGTATGAGAGCAAATAATTTCCATCTGGCAGGCCTAGTTTGAAAAAAGACATGTTAATACAGACTTTGGAAATGAATAGCAAGTCTTTCTCTGTGTACTACTCCTCCTGTTCTCGTTTTTCAGCTGAGCATTATCCTTTGCTGGATCATCACCCCAACAATTTCTAAGTTCAGTTACTGGGATTTAGAAGAGAGTGGTGGGAGAGGCTCCTCTTTACACAGTCTTGTATTGGCAACAATAGTCAGTATGCAGCACACTGTAGGTCATTTTCACAATGTGCTTTTCTGAAACTAGATACATATATATAAATAGTTCTACTCACTCTGCAAGAAGCTTATCTCTCTAATTGCTCTAATTATCATAAGATTTCTGCTAGGAGTAGGAAAAGGTGTCCCACCGTCTGAATGATGTGGTGATCCGTTCCCTCATTTCCATGACTGCTGTCTCTGGATTGATTGAAGTCTTGGTTGCTGACATTCACCTGAACTGCCCCAGGCTCATTACCACAGTACTGTTGTGAACAGAAACATGACACATGCATAAACATCCCACACAGGGAGCAGGTGTGCTCTGTGGCTGAGAGTGTCCCGTTTTGCTGAAGAGGATTCATTTGTGAAACACAATTGATGTTTACAAAGGTGCTCACTCTGAATGTAATTCCCCTCTTGTTCAGAAAGGAGAAATTCCTCTCATGAGGACAAGAGTGATGTGTGTTGGTAGGCCCCTGAGGAAGTGTAGGGTTGTACTGCAGAAGAGGATGTAAATTCAAAGACTGATGCAGTGGGTGACATCTCCTTGCTGTTAGGTCTGCACTCTTTGAATGTGATCTGCTTGCAGCTCTCCTGAACAGGCCACTCGGTTCCCTACAGGGGCTCTCTTTGGCTAAAACAGTCAAATAAGGTAAAAATTGGTCATGGTCAGGCTCTATGTTCAAAACTGTTCTCAAAATATCTGCTTCTATTCTCTACTATCCAGAAAAAGTTTTCTGAAAATGCCATTGTTTCATTTTTCTGTATGATTTCCCTCAAGGCTGAAATTGAGTTGGGGTAGGATATTTGGGTTGTATTCTATGTTAGTTCTGCCCCTGCTGTGCCTTATTTTGTAAGGAAATTCATAGTGTGTGAGGTGAAATACAGGAGTATTTAAGAAAAATGGACCTATATTGTTGCCTACTCCCACAGAGTAGAAAAAAGTACTGGGTACTTTCTCCAAGTACCCAGTGCTCTGGGAAGCTAAATGTTGATTAAAACATAGTGTTACTCCAACTGCAGTAAACCAGTGGCAGGGCTGTGTTCCATCTGCAGCACTGCCCTGCCCTTCTACCTTCACACTCAAGGCTGGCCCAGGGGCAACTGAGGAGTTATGGTTCCAAAATCCATCTTCATAACAACCCCTTAACATCTCTCTTCATTGTAATAAAAGGAGGATAATTAGAAAATCAAACCATGCTGGTATTAGAGACTTTTATCCTGTCCTATTTGTGCCAGAGAACAGCAGATGATTTGCATTTCTCCATTGGGCCCCCCACCATTTTATTGCATGGGGAGTGATTTTCTGCAACAATTGGAATGTGTTTGAGCGCATACTGAGTAGCTGTGTTCAGCATAATGCCTGCCAATACAAGGGCAACATTTCCCAGCAAATTTCAGATTCTACTTTGATACTTCACTTGGCCTCTGATAATGTTGCTCAGTATCTGAATAAATGCTGCCTCTTGCCTGACCTCATGGCAGATAAACTTCCTTTGACTTGAAAAAATGGGAAAAAATGTCAGTGTTTGTTGTTTTTATAATTGGTGGTAAAGACTCCTAAGCTGAATGCTTGTCTTATTTGGACAGTGGGTGTGAGAGTGTTGAAAGATTGACACACAGATGTGGGGGAAGACGATATTTCCATTTGGAAGAGGGAAGTCTAAAGCTCTGGCCATGGAAACAGTGAGATGGAGGGGCTGGTGCTCTGCCTGGCTACAGCCTTGTAGGGCTAATCTCCCTGGATTTGCCCTTCAGCCACAGGAGAGAGACAGAACAGCTTGTTCAGAGGATGTTTTGAAAATCAAATTTAACTGGTGCTCTGGAGAAACATTTATATACATTGCCTATAGAAAAAGCCTAAAATCTATGGAGACCAGCCCAAAGTCAGCCTTTCTGGATTACCTGTACAGGCAGTTGGCTGAGGAGGCCATGACCTAAAAATATTGCTTAACTGCCCTAACCACCCCAGAATACTGAGAAGTGAATATCAACAAGTAGCCTGGGTAGGACAAAGGGATTGCTAACTCGTGGAGGAGGAGAAAGGCTGACTCCAACAGCCTTTGGTTTGTTATTGTCTGCATTTGAGCTCACCCTTGCCTGGTCTGGCACAGTAAGAGGAAAAGAGCCACGAACCTGTATCAAACTTCACATCCAAGTCTGGGGACTTTTTTTGGTTGGTGTTTTAAAACCTTGTTGCTCAGGGATGAATTTGCTGAACGTGAGGCAGAACCCATGTAGGGCAGCCTACTTGCCACACTTGGTGTATGTGCAAGGACAGTGGAAATCCCTTCCCAAACTCCATGTGAACACCCAGCAAGTCGGTCAGGTGGCTGAAGGACAGGAGTGAAACAGGAGCCTGTAGCAGCTACAGTGTGTGGGTAGCAAGGTGTGTGAGTGCTGCTCTGAGCACGTGGTGTGGCTCTCCCTGGGCCAGCAGCAAGCAGATCCAATCGTGGATCATTCTCAGGGCTGATCCACACGCCCTTTGCACCGGCAGAGGAGCTGCAGAGGTCAGCAGCTCGCACTGCTGGGGGGATGTGGAGGAAAGCACACCATGGCTTACAGGGGGCTTGCCAGGGAGCTCTTTTTATCTTGTTATCTTGTGGCACAAAGGTGCAGGAAATATCTCTAAGAAAATTAATTTCTGTTATTGGTGTCTTTGTCATTTTTGTGAGTACTTATAGCTGAGAAGTGGGTTTCCATTTCAGTGCAGGGCTCCATGAACTTGGACTGAATGGCACTCCCAGGGCCATTCCATAGCTCTCCTCAACTGCTTGCAGGCAGGAAATGGAAAACTGCATCTGCAAAAGCCAGTTGTTTAAGTAGGCTCCTGTTGTTTTTTTTTTTTTTTCATTTAAGTATGTTCATGTCTTGTTTCAGTTTGTTCTTCTCTGAATATTTATTAAGTGGTGATTGTGAAGTGATTCACTTGAAAGTTTGGAGAAGAGCCTTTATTTTCAACATGTATATGCATGTAAATAGGACTGTTGATGCCAGGCATATTTACCTAGCGAGTTATGGATGTGCAGTGACTTAATGGGAACGTGACAAGGAAAAACTCAATACTGTGTTTCACAGGCATTTGATAAACATGGTTTACCTTTTTAATACTAGAGCCCAGTCACTCCTAGGTATTGAGACTGTATCTAGCTAAATAAAAATGCCATTTTTTTTTCTCCTGTGCAAAGACAGAAAATGAAGAAGTTATACCCATTTTGTATAAATTCTAGCTCTGTTTACTTTCTCTTTCTTCTGAGATGAAGCTTACACACCTCTGATTTATGAAACATCTAATCAAAACAGAAATGGTATTGCATGACATGGTGACATCTCAGTGTATGGCCTGCAGAGAGCTCACTGCCAGTGCATGGGGGACATCTGGAACACCGAGCTAATGCAGACAATTTCTGTTTGACTGTCTTTCACAATCCATTATTCCCAAATAAAACAGAGGTTAGCTAAAACTCTTCACACTGGGTCCAGCATTGGACTGGTAAAATTGGCACTTGAGGGTACTCAACTGTGGCATTTAACCTGTTAATGTGCAGGGAGGCAGTGCAGGCTGGGGGTGTTTTGGAAGAGCCTAGCCCTTCCCTGGAGCAGGCCCTCTGCCAAGCAACAGGTGCCCCGCTTGCTCTCCGTGATTTGCTGCAAACAGTGTGGCTGTCACTATGGCAACACGTGTGATGTCAGAAATTCAAAGCACTCCTGACTGCTTCATTTTGCTCATACGGGAAAGCTGAAATGTAAAACAGGGAGAAATAATTGCTTAAGCTATTTTCCAAATTGAGGAATATAATGGGTATGGCAGGGAAGAAACAATGAAAGATGTAAGATCACTTTGAGAAGATCATTATGCTGTAATTTTAGCTGGTAAGAGAACCCCACCTCAGAATGAGGGAATGGACAGTAATATTCACTATTTCCTCAAAATATTCAATTTAAGGTGGTTAAAAATTATTACAGGGTTTACAAGTATCTGTGTTATTACTGACTGGAAGCCTACATTGTCTCCAGCACTGGTAGTCGGGTAAGCCCTGCAAAAGGTGGTCGGTTATTGCTTTCTGTGGCAGTGATACACCCAGCATTTGAAAAGGTAACAGAGGTATTTCTTTATCTGTACATTATTAAGAAAGAATGCTTGGGGATTTTAATAGATTAAATGGTTTTAATTTTCTTGACGCTCTATTTTGCAGACAGCAATGTCTTCTCTCAGTACAGTTCTATTTACTTTATCATCTCTCCCAAACATGTATTTCATCCCCGACTATGTTACCACAAAGCAGTAGTTTCTATGCAGTCAGTATTTCACTGTTGATACATGAATGGTATTACTTATGGCCGGTTCTGCAGTACACAGCGAGGCAGAATTGCCTCTGTCTTCAGGAAGAGAGGCTGCCTGTTAGCACCTGCTTTAAATAACAGCACCAACCCAAGCAGCTGATCTTTCCTGGTAAAGATTCAACACAAGATCAAAGTTCTACTGCCTTAAAGCCCACAAACTGTTCTCATGGTGTATATATTAAAAGTGTGGATCTAGCATAATTACTGATTCTGTTCGTATTTAAATAAGGAAAGTCCCAGGAATACTTCAGTATTGAGAGTAGTACTAAACTGGGTGCTGTGTTTGAGATTAATTGTTAGGAGGGCTGTTCGCCTTCTGGAGGTATTGTTTTTGAATCTGTTAGATTGTGTGTTTCCAGAACTCTCTATCCTATCTCTCCAGGTATAAACTAAGCTGTTAACTTGATATACTCCCTCTTTAATTCACAGTAGCAGTATATCAATAAGAACAAAGTATGCCATGTTCTAACATCATTTTGGGAAATAAACTGCTGCCTTTGACTACAGAATTAGCCTGTTTCTTGGACCAGATTTAACTATGACAAATGTTCTCAATATCCACATTACCTGTCTGTGATTGTTTAAGGAGATTTGGGAAAACAAGAAGACAATAAATTCCTGCTGCTGTATTTAGAAAAAGCCTCAGGCATTTTCAGTGTAAACACAATTTTGAATATTTGATTATGCTTCTGTGGGCTCTTACAATGTTTCAAAGGAGAAAATGAGGCACTAGGTCTTCTTACTCTAATTTATGTATTTTTTCTGTTAGTTTTTTTCTTGTTTCAATCAGAACCTTTACTGCTGTGGATGTAAGGCCCTGCATATGTGCAGATGCTGGCATAGACAAAATCTCCTTTTCACTACATGGAAGTGTTATAGGGGCTTGAAAGCAGCCTGCACGAGGAGATGGTTCACTCAATGGGAGCTGCTGGACTAAGTGACTCTGTTCTGGCCCTAAATGACCCCAGAACAATTGCCTTTAAAAATGCTACTGTGTGTTTTAGTCCTGAATTGGAATCCAGGCATCCCCCTCCTAGATTACTGTGCAGCACATAGAAAGAAAGGATATAAACACTGACAGATAAATTACTGGCTGTGGTAACAATCTCTGAGTGTTTTCCTAGGTTGCAGCAAATATGAGGTAACCTGAGTTTAAGACCCCTTCCACTGACACCTGTCTCAATTTTTACTTCTTTGGAGTTGTGTTATCTGCTTTTAAGTGCTGTGAAACTTATACTTTATTTTTCAAAGGCCTCCAAAGCAAGGAAATTCTTTCATCATATTGAGCAAGATTCATGCTGGTAACCTGGGGGTGAAACACTGTTTTTCAAACTTCTAGTCCTCAGTTCCCCAGATAAATACAAATAAATGGTCTCACTTTTAGCTAGGAATGAGGCTCATTATCTGATAATTAGGAAGTGCACAGCAGTCATAGTATAGCTGGCTTGGGAGACCCACCAATATGAAATAGAGAACTGGAACAAGACTTGGCAGACTTCTGTCTGTATGCCCAAATCCAACCCATCAAATAATGCATCAATTTCAAACTAGTTCATATTGTCTCGTAATAAATACCTGAGTCCCATGATGAATTTCTAGTAGCCATAGTGATGGCACTGTGCAAATCAAATATAAAAATATTGCTGGTGAAAACCTGTGAAGGAAAAGAAAAGATATCTTGGTATTATAACACATCATAAATACCATATATCCAAATGTTATCTGCACTGAAAAGTTATCTTGTGCCTCTACCATATGGGATATTAAGAAATAGGGTAACTGCAAATAAGAATTGCTATTTTTGCTGGATTACTCATGCTGTGTCAGTACTATAAATCATAGGTTTATTTGTACATTCATCTAGGATCATATATGGAAGTTTATTTAAAATCTCTTTTTAAGAACTAACCAAAGGCACTTTGCTGTTTGGATTTCCATCACAGTGTTCTCTGTACTTAAAAAGCCTCTAGCTAACATGCTCTTTCTGATTTCATGAAGAGTGAATTAATGCATTGAGTCATTTCACTGAGTGATGCTGGGATAAAGGTTGTTGGTCAGAATCCTGTGCATTGACACAGGAAATGTAGAAATAGCATCAGTTTGCCTATAACAACTATTTCTTCAGTAGGAGGTCTTTCAGTGCAGGCTGTGCACTGAAAATGGGTTTATGAAAATGGGTCTTGGCTTTGTTTCCCCATTTGTGCTGGCAATTGTATAATTCTTCAGGATTTCTGTCTCTAGTTCTTCTTTCCCTGCCAGTCTTCTCTATCAGTTATGATGATGAAGCTTTATTATCTTCAGCTTCTTTAGCTGGGTTTATGCAGAAGTAATGGAGAGGTTTTATGACTCCCTCTGCAAGTACTGATTCTTGTAAAAGTTGATGTTTTCTTATTAAACACGACGTTTGTTTGGGGTGCGGTTTTTTTGGCAATTCCTACCCTTTTGGAGTAGGAATGAGGTAGGAACCACAAATGTTCCATCTAACTCTTGCTCTCCAATGAGTGAGCATTGCTGCAACGCTGCTGAGATGCTCAGCTGCCTTTGCATCACGTATATGTACAGGACAGGGCAGTGGAGTCAAACTCGGGACATTTGCTTGGCTCCTTCTATCCTGCCATTGGCACATTCTGCAGTGAATTTGAATTGCTTTTAAGTATGCAACTGCAGCAACATTTTGGTCAAATGTTGTTGCATTTATTGTTTGTTCCTATACTGAATGTACCTTTATTTTGATAATCATGACTTTTCCAGTGGGGAGATTAGATATTGAGAAAAGGAAAAAAAAAACTCGTGCTGCTCAGGGAAATGACTGGGTTGCTGAGCTGCTCTGAAATGTTTCAAACAATCCCCTGTAAAATAGTCGGGGTTTAGGTTTTCATTGTGTTTTTGGTTTGTTTTTTCATGGTTGGGAGTGTTTTTTGTTTTGACAGTGGGATTTTTTGTTGTTAGCTCTTTTTTTAAAAAAAAAAAAAAGTTAGTGATTCTGTGGGGTTTTAGCATGGTTATTTTGGGAGAGAACACACCTCTCATTTGAATGGAAGAACTAACATATTTTACAGTATTTCCTGTAGGACTTGAGCACATGAAAAATCTGTCCAGCTGGCAGGTTAGCAATACTGAGCTAATGATACCAGATCAGGCCAGGAGACTTCAGGGGCTTTAACCCTGCCTTTCTGTCACACAGGGCAATCTAGAAGAAATGTTAATGGCCAGGCTCACAAGAATACTTTTTCTCCACATGTGCCATTTCATGTTTTGTGCTGGTGTAATAAGGAACAGTTCTTTGTCAGTAATGAACAGAGGCAATATGAGGCTCTTGGAGGCAGGAGTCCTGCAGCACAGTCTGCCCCTTGCTCGGATCGGTGACTGTCTGTGGAGGTGTTTCTATAAATGCTTCTGATAATTCCTATTCTAAATGCATTTTCCACTGGAGAAGAAAATTATCCTGTTGCAAATAGATGCTGGCCATTTGTCTACAGTTCTTACCTATAAATGTCTTTACTGTGCTGTTTTAGGCGCTGGACCACATCCACTTTCAAAATTTTCTTCTAGCTAAACATAGCCCAGTCTTTTAGCACATGTATTAATCTAACATGGATCTGTTTTCAGAATCTTTTTTTCTTTGTATTTTCCAAAAGCTGCCATAGCAAGTGTTCCTTCATGAAGACTCTGCTGCTGCCTCCTCTCCCAAGTGAATTGGGTCTTCTCAATCTCCCTGTCTCATAACTGCATTTGGGGCTCTGCTGTTGTTAAATTTTCCAGTGTCCCAGACATTATCACTGCTTTTATTACATTCAAATTTAGGGCATGGAACACTTGTGTGAACTGTCACACAACACTGCTGCTGTTGTGATGAGTTTCACAGGTTGCAACGAGCAGGAATTTAAAAACATGGAAATACTCTAAGGCTCTGGATTTGTCTCAGGGCCTGCCTGCAGTTTGAGTTTTTTAACAATAAAAGGTCCTAGTGAAATCCTGACAATTAGTTACATGACCGCTTCCTTTTCACAGCACACTTGTTTTGGCTGCCTGAGCGCTGATGAGCTGTAGATGACAGCAGCAATTCTTTAGATGCACATAAAAACCCATGTGCTTGGGCAAGCTCTGCGATGACTAACTTTTTTGTTCATTTCTAGGGCAGCATTTCAGGCATGAAAGTTCCCCTCTGGAACAGCCTCTCAAATCCAAATATTTAAGCCACTCTTGCTCTATCAGAAGAGCGGTTGCCGCTCATCTTTTATTTGTCACTGAGTTTAGATTCATGCACTAGTGTGGTGTTAGTACTATTGGAAGGAGGGAATGGGAATACGGTCCTTAGGGAAGGAGGTGCAATCCAGGGCACGGCAGGATGGGGTATGAGATGCAGGGAATCTCTGTGGGTGCCCCAGAATCCCTCTGCCCCTCCAGCGTGAGGACAGGCAGTGGCTCAGGAGGTGCCTCCAGCGTCCCCAGCCCGCAGCTTCACAGCATCCACCTCTTGCCTGCAGCTACATTCCCACACTCTTCTGCTGTTAGTATGGATACACACACAACTATACAGAGTGACTCTCAAGTAGTCTGCTGCAGAATTGCCCCTCCTGAAAGCCCTCTGTTTGGCAATGGACTGGCCAAACTACCAGTTTTCTATCGCCGCCGCCCGGGAGCAGCCGGGGAGCAAACGCGACCCCTGAACGCCGGGGCTGGGGCAGCCCCTGCTCTCGGGGGTACCTCCTATCTGTAGCAAAGTACATGCAAAGAAGCGAAAGGGGCTCCGCCGGGATATGCTCACCATTTGTAGCCTCTGCCTTGCTTAAACTTGAGGGTGAGCCCTGTCTCCAGGCACAGGAGAAGATTGAGCAGTGCCAGCAGCCAGTACTTGGGTTCTTTCTTCACCGCGGTCACTCTCCAGACCCCGATGAGAGAGTGCAGCACGAAGAGCAGGCGAGTCACCAGGGCATTGAGCAGCACCATCAGCTCCATCCCGGAGCAGCCCCGTCCCTTCGCCCCGCACCGCGGGGACCCGGCGCCTTTAGGAGCCCTGGGAAGTTACCTTGGGAGTCACCGGGAAGTCCGCGCCCCGCAGGCACACGGATCTCTTCTCCTCTTCCATCTCCACAAAGGGGCCCATTATAACAAAAAAGAAACAGCATCGCCCCTCCCCCAGACTTCCTGAAAACTTTTTAAAGGGAAGAAAAAAAAAAAAAAAAGGCACGCTTCCATGCTGCCGTGGTTTGCAGGCTCGGAACAGCCCTGGCGCCCTAAAGCAGGGGTGGGGAGGGTTGTTTCTGTCCCGTCTATCATCGGCTCAAGGACCCAGCACAGGGAGCTTTCCCTCTCACAGTTACCATCCCTCTGCAGCCCCACTTGCTGCTCTCGCCTCGTACATTTCTAACAAAGACACAAAATGTAAGACACGTTATTAATTTGAATCGCTTTTGCTGAAAGCTCCACTGTACTACTGAGAGTGCAAACTAAAAGCCCTCTTTCTGCTCCCCGTGAAAGATATAACTCGTGTTTGGGAGCTTTGCTTAACACTGCAATACTGGAAAGCAGAAACTGTGTACTTAGCTCAATACTGGATTCCCTTGTGCAGTAGAAGCCAGAAAAGCTGGTCAGTCAAACCACTCTATTGTATCATCTACACCCTGCTTCAGGACTAAGGAGTGCAGAACTCCAGAAATTGGGTTAAAATATGGGCTAGCACCAATAATTTTGAATTGGCCAATAGAGACATATACAAAACCCACACGAAGTTGGACTGTTAGGTCAGTTACCTCCAGACTGACTTATAGGATTCTCTGTGGAAACAGTGTATAAAGTACAGAGCATGTTTTAAAACGGCTTTGATGTTTCTCATGGAGATTATAAATTTTATTTGAATTTACACTTGGGCAACCAAAGAGAAATTTCTTCTTGATCAGAATTGTCACTGTGTTGCTCTAGTTTTGTGTTAATTTACTGCCAAAGTGCTTAAATTGAGAGACACAATTGAAAAATGCAAATGAAAAATCAAGTCCCTGTGACATGCTATGGTGCTTCAAAGGTCCCAAGTTCCTAGCTGATTTAATTTTTAAAAGTCCTTTTTTACTTAAAACACAAGAAGATATTCTTCTAGGAGTTATGACCTTTATAAGAAGGTATTTTTCCTCAATTGCTAAGATCCAAGTTTTCCTTACTGCAAAGCCAAACCTCTTCTTTTATGAAGTGCTGGTGCTGGCCAGCTGATATCCTTGGGGACGGGGGGATAATGGGGGAGAAGACTACTTTAAAATAACCCTGCCCAGAAAAACAAAAGTCTATTCCACAATATAGATCACTCACTGGGGAAATGCCTGTGTAAATAAATGGGCTGTGCAGCGGGCCTCGTTGAAGCAAAAAAATCCAACTCCTCACGCTCAGAGGAAAATTAATTCAAGTCAAGGACCTACTACTGATAATCCCCTGCCAGCAGCCACCCAGCCATATCGTGCCTTGAGTGCTGCTGGTTCACAGCCCTTCCGCTGGTGTTAAGGTCAAATCTAGTAGAAGAGGAAACCGGGAACAGACAGATTCAAGAGATTGTTTAAACAAGATATTCCTCTGTGGGAGTGCTTAATGTCAAAGAAATGACCCAAGGGAACTCCTGCATCTGATTGTTCGTGGAGATCCTAACAGTGCAGATGTCACAAACTTGGAAAGATGATGATCAGTGGGATGTTTCCATGATACTGTGCTCTGGAAGGATGCAGTGAGCTTTGCTGATAGGTAGTAGTGCTGCAGATTAAAGACACTTCGGAGCTGACCTGCTTAACCAGGTAGTTTCATCAATGAACAATCCAGACTTTTCACATCAGTGAAATTCCCAAACTCAAATGGGAAGAAGATATGTAGTATTGACTGCCTCCCTCACTGCTGGACCATGGTGGCAGCACAACAGCCTGAGTAGAGGGAAGAAGTAAATACTTATGGATGACTTTTATTTGGTCTAGAACAGGCAAATATTGCATCCAGACTTGACAGAGTATGTTTTTAGATGTCTCAATGGCTAATTTGTGGAGCAGCTTGTTCAGGAACCCATGAGGGCAGTGCTTGACTTGACTCCTCAGTGGTTTATGGGATACGATGTAGGGACTAACAGCTGCAGAGCTTCCCTGAAAGGGGGATCTTAATGTGCTTAGATTTGGCAGGAGTAAGACAAGCCAGAGTTCTCTATTGTTGCTCTGCTCAGCTTCAAACAGGAAAACTAGACGCCGATCAGCAGGCTTGTTGAAAGTAAGACAGATGGAACACCTAACTCCTTGCAGGGAGTATGGATGTTGCTTCCGTAAATCACATGGGAAGTGCAGAGAAAATAACTGTGTATCAAAAGGAACGTGAGAAAGGGTGAGAAGAAGCTAGCATTGGCAGGGTCAGTGAGATGGCAGGAGCAAGAAAGCATCCTTCAAAAAGCTGAAGTGCTGTCCAGATGAAGAAAACCGAAAAGATGATAAACTCTGGCATGTACAAACCTGATAAGGCTGGCTGAAGGAGTGTGAGGGACAATTGGCAAAAAACATAATAGCTAAAATGTCTGTTATCTGTTCAAACGTATCAGGAACAGGAAGTCTGCCAGGGAATTGTTTGGTCAGGGGATGGTCAGATGGCACAGAAGCCCTCAGGGGATGGCAGGGCTGTGCAGGAGGAGCAGATGAACTCTTTGGAGTCCCAGCATGGGTACAGGTGTACACTGTAGAATGGGACAACACTGACTCCTGCACAAAACCTTATAGAATACATGTTTTTTATTTTGTGACAGTATATGTATGGGTGTTCCACCAATTCTTTTCTTTTTGTGGTTTCTACTATTTGCAGCTTACAGATGTCAGGCTAATTGCTCATGGGCTAGGGAGAATTGGGGGAAGAAACTTTGTTTACTTTATTCTTGTACTCTCTCCCTGAGGATGGAGTTAGGTCTACTGTTGGATGCAGTCAGTGGACCTTTGCTCTGACCCAAAATGGTTACACTAATAGAGACTTTCTGGTCTCAGAAATTGTCCCAGAGTGGGAGCAGGACAGTTTGTGCATATGAGAGCTTGTAGTGTTGGTTGGATCCAAGCTGAAAGCAAGGCTTGTGACTGTACAGAGTGCTCTGCTAATGATATACCCACTCCTCTGTTTTTTGGGTTGTGTTTTTCTTTTGCCTGCAAACTGTATCTGTGTGGATTCTGAAAACTGTCTGTGTGTGAGTTTTGGTGATCATGTGCTGTGGGTTTTTTTGGGGGTTTGGTTTGGTTTTAAGGGGGAGCTCTGAGCAAAGGAGATTGTCTCATAATTTAATTCTATTGTTTACAAACTGGGATGCTTTTGGCAGTGAAATTTGGGGGTAGTGGCTATTTGCCTTCCTCAGTTCAAGAGACTTTGAAGATTTGATTTACAGTATTCATAAAGAAATAATTATAGGGTATTAAGCTGAAAGAGACTGGAGATGAGAATGGGTCATAAATTTGCTGTGAGTCAGCACTGTTGTTCTGGTTGTTCTGCTCTGAGAGAGGCACACTGGGATGTATAAACAGACATGTGATGTGCTGGATTTCAGTCATTTCTTCAGCTTTCCTTGATGCTGGGAAAGACCTCAGCTAAGTTACACTAATTCAGGTGATGTTTTTCCAAGAGCAAGCTGACAGGACAGCATGTCCAGAGATGTACAAGACTGCTGATGAAAGGATAAGGGGTACCTGTGATTCAGTCTAGAGAAAAGAAAACTTGAGGAGAGATGGAAGTGGCCAAGTGTTCAGGAAGCTGTTACCGAGAGGCCAGGAACAGTCCCATTTTCCAGTTCCAAAGTAGAGGAAAGGAAGTAAAAGGCTTAAAAAAACCAAAAAATTGCAAATAGGTGTCTGAAGACATCTTGCTACTGAGGCACTGAAATAGATTGTGTAGAGAGATGTCCATTGTCACAGGCTTTTAAGCACAGATTAGGGAAACATCTGTCAGGGATGACAGCAGTTTAGTTGATCACTGTGGGGCAGAGGGCTGACTAGATGATCTCTGGAGGTTTCTCCAAGTTTCACCTCCTAGGGCTCTAAGGTTTATTTCTTTATTATCCAGTCATTGCCTTGAGTCTCTAAGGAAGTTTCTTGCTTAAATTAAATCTGTTTAATTTTACTTCCAGAGGGTTCTTAGAGAGGAGGAAATTGTTCTGCTTTCTCAATGCTTGACTGCAAACTGTGAATAATTCTGACAGCCTTATAGAGAGATCACAAGTGGCAGTGAACATATATGTTGACACAAATGGGAATGATTCAGTTGCACATGGGAAACAACAAAACTTGGCAATTTTGGCATACATGAAAGCCTAACTATTGCCCATCAAATGCAGGAGGGGAAAGCCAAATCTTTCAAAGCATGATATGTGAAAGAAGGTACCAGCTAAGCTCAGTAAGGGTGTGAAGGAAATGAATAAAGGAGTGAAAAAACAGAGTATAAAAAGATTAGCTCTCCAGTAAAAAGCCAATATGATTGCAGAAGCATTAAAATCCCTGCAGGAGATTTACTGAGGATTCTGCCCTGGATTAGAATTTGATATAAAATAACTTAACTAAAGTCATACAATTTCTGTGCCATTTGTAGCTCAGTTAATAGCATATGTTCCTGGAGGATTACAGTCAATGATTAAGGAAATTAGGTTTTGTTTGAATTTAATTTAGTTGTATAAAGCTGCTACAATAATTTACAGCTTTGATATTTAATATTTAATAACCCAGATCTTAAAAGAATCCAAGATATAGCAATGTCATTATATATTGAAATATTATCCCCATAAGTCATTTATATTTCCTAGTTGAGAAGAATGTTCATCAACTAGATGGGCTAAACAGAAGCTACTTGATAAAAACCAATGCAGTTCTGCAGGTGGTGGTAGTGAAATCTTTCTGTATCTGTTATCCAGTAAATCATAATTCACTTAAAAAGAACTTTTCAGTCTCAGTTTCAGTCATCAAAGGAATACACCCTTGATAGTTTTCTTTCATCTAATTTCCTAGCTTTTGACTTAATGAACATTACAAATCTTGTCTGTTCTTTCTTATAACCCTGCTTCTGCTGCTCTTTCCCTTCATTAAAAAAAAAAAAAAAGAATTAAAATGCTCGGTGTCCAATTAAGCAGAGCATCCTGTCTTTGTTCAGAGGAAAGGAGGCAGGTAAAAACACCCTCATCTGAAAATAAAGCCCCAGTATTTTCAGGCACCTTTCTCTTTGCCACTAAGTTCATAAGAGCCACAAGATGTGGTCTAAGTGCCCCCCTGTACTCACACCACCAGCTGCAGAATCAGGTCTCAAAATACACTTATCGTCCCAAGCGCAAACACGCACCCTATGAAGGAAGAAGCAAAAGGCTCCCAGTGGCCAGCCTGCTCTGGTTCTCTCTTGCATCTCTATAGCCTGGATGTAATGTTCACTCAATGCTTCCCTTGTGCTTGTAGTCATTTCTCTCCTCTGCAGCTTTTCCTTGGAGGACAGGAACCATCAAATGGGCTGTTTTGGATTGCTGGCACTACCTTCCAAGACACAGATCTGACAGAGGAGAGTGAGCTTAGCACAAACCCCAGTTCCTATTTTAATGCGTTGTGAGTCCAGGTTTTTAGAAAGGAAGGTGAAAGCACCGACTGCCTGGCCCTGCAGTTAGGAGTGGATGTGGGTCTGCAATGGGCACCAGAGTGGTAGGTGGTGTGAGCTGGCAGAGCTCCACTGACATCAAAGCTTCTGCAATCCCAAAATATGGCACAGAGGGGTGTGTTTTCCTCTCTGATTAAAGCTGGGGGAAAGCACACAAGCACTTTATAGCTCTCTACAGTTATACAACTTTTCTGTTGGTTTTGTAGTTCAGAAAGAAAGCCCTCTGGAAGGACCATTTTTTTCTTTAAGAACTAGAAAGAAAGAAAAAGTTTCAGATATTTTATTAGGATTTCTAATTCCTCCTCCAGCTGGGGCTCTGTTTCTGAGAATACACAGGAGTTCTGCAGCACTGAATATTTCAAAGAAGAAGAGAAGCAGCCTTGTTCTGCAGGTGCTATTTCAACCATGAGTGCAGCAGGAGACCTGAAGTTACAGTGAAAAACTATAGCATTTGTCATTAGGAAAGGGGAAAAATTTCTATTTTTGATTTGGAATCCTTTAAATGGTCTTTCTAGTCAAAGCATAAGAAACAGAGATGGCAAAATATTGATTACATGAAGAAAATCCCTGAATGTGTAATGTTTGTACTGGGTACATGAGAAGTCTCACAAAGCCAGGATGTAACTCACTGTCATGGAAAGACAGTGGCTTCTCTGCTCATGTGTGCTTGATAAATAGGGTGTTTGTTGCTTTTTTTTTTTTAATTATTATTTTTTGTTTTCCATGATGTACAGGTTGTATGTAGGCCTGTGCCATCATCAGTCAGAAAGAAGAGTTAAACAATCACACTTGGCTATGGTCCTAGCAAGCCTTGGTGATATTGGGGTCCAGTGATAATCTGCATATATTTCTTTTTATGTGTATTTTTATATTTTTTTCAGGCCCTTGACATGTGTTCAGAATTTAATGAACAAAATAGTCATGAAGCTGCGTGCAAAACTCCACAATTTTTTCACAAGCTAATTTGTTAAGCTGGCTTTTTAATCTCTGTGCTGGAAAGAACTGAAAGACAGGACCATACCACAAAATACAGGTTGGCAGATTGGGAAATTGTTTCATGAATGCAGACAAGGGGAGGAGGAGCTTTGGAAGGAAACAACTCTCCCCTCCACAAAAAACCCTTGCTAATCTTATTCATCATTGCTGCAGTAGAAATATAATGACATGGGTCTTTGTCCTAGAGCAAGGCTTCCATAAACCTGTCAAGATGCTTAATTATCTTCTGTTGCATTGGACTGCCACAGACCTGCTAAGTAAAAATATAGTATGATTAGCAATACTCCTTTTGAACTGGAATACTGCACTGACTTTCCTATTCTCTTGCTATCAGTGAAAACTTCCTAAAGACAAAAATTTCCAGTCTTTGTTGGTTGCAAAATATATTCAGTTTTACAAAAAAGCTTCTTCCCAAAGGCTGCAGTTTCTGAACAAACCATCTGCTCAATCATTTTCTTTCCTGGCAAAAAAAGAGTCTGAGTGCCAGAATTCTTTTTTTTTTTTTTGTGATGGTTACCCATAAGTTATTAATACCTATCTGACACCCACAGAGATCTTCAAACTTTTTTTTTGTTGTGTAAAACAATATTGTTGAATTGTCTGACGATACTCAGAAATGAGTTTGCTTTGTTTCTGATCACTCACGCTGCAGGGCTCACAATGCCAGTTTGTTTATAAATAATGTCATCTGTTGCCTTCTCTTGAGTGCTTTATCCCACTGACTTATACTTCCCTCGTCCTTTATTTGAGGCATCTGTCAATGCTGGTCCTGGTATGCATAATGACTTGAGAGACTTGAACAAAGAGAGCTTATATGGTGTAACAGGCACGCACAAATATCTTCTGGAGTTTAGACTCAGCAATGTCACAGTATGTTCCTGATGGTCTTTAAACTGCCTTGAAGTCAAATGTCAATTCTGATACTGCTGATGGGGAAAAGTCACACATGGAGAAACCAGTTAAAAAAAAGAACCAAAACAACTACCACCCAAAAAAGAAACAACTAATGATCCCAGCAAATGGCTACTAGTTCTCATGGATTTGCTGAGCCTGAAAAATTGTGTTTGAAATAGCAAAATCTTCCTTGACAGGAGAGTCTTCAGCATCTGGCAAGAAATAAAAAGGAAAGGTTTTAGACTGAGTTTTGTAACTAGCAGCTGACTTTTTCTATGTTTACTATATGCTGGTAACAGCATTACAAGTTTCAAATGAGAAGTCAAAGGGAAGGGTCTGTGGTCATGGATCTGGCGTGTGTTTAGGGCAGCTTTATCCTCAGACTCCTTCAGAGAAAGGTTTAGGAGTACATCAGAGTGTTTGCTATGCTGAATGACAGCCATGGGACAAAAAGTCTCATTGGGCTTTAATATCTTGGAATTTTTTTGTTATCTTGCTTTGGTTTTGTTTCTTCTTAAGAGCAAAAATTAACTATTTCATCCAAGAGATTCCGCTGGAGTATTTCAGTTATGCCAGCTCCTGTTAACAGTTTCAATGGGGGAAGATAGTCCTATTGCTCTTGGAAACATCTTGGCTGATTAGTATTCTCTAGTACCTCTACTGACTAGAAGCTGTGAGTCCATGTTCTGGAAGCTTGATTGGGATCTACTCATCCAGGGTTATAACTTCAGCTTAGTAGGAATCAAAATTTATCCAAATGCAATTTATTTTTAGAAATCCTACTAATTGATTGTTTTTGTCTGTAACTGAATCAGAAAACAAGGGCTCTTCTAGAAGAGGATTCATAGGATCCCGTCAGTTCTCTACTTTAAAGTCCCTTTTGTGTGTCAAAGATAGACAAGACTGTTTTGATGTGCTTGTTGGAAGATTTGAGGAGGGAGATACCTTGTTCACAGAAGGAACTTTTTTTATTATTTTGACTGCACCAAGTAAAACCAAAATCTCTTAGAATAAGCCCATTACTTTGTAGATCTGAGTCTCAGCCCAAAGAGAGCTGCTATATTCAGAAGTGCTAAAAACCAAGCTACAATTACAGTTACATCAGAAAAACCTTGTGTTCCTAATTGCAGCTAGGCTGTGTGCTTTGAGTTTTGTGGGTTTGTTTTGGGTGTATGAGAGGGGATCTTTAAGGCGTGTGTTTATTTCATGGGAGCGGGAACCAGAGAAAGAGAGGTGAGCAAGGATGATGGGGGACTGATCAAGCTGTCCAGAATACTTTGATTGCACAGAGGTAGTATAAATCATATGGTAAGGTACATTATTTGAAATGTAGCCCAAAATGCCCAGAAAGTCAGGATCCTGATTTACAGCACGCTGAGCTGAAGATATTTTGCCAATTCTTTCATTTCTGTGGTGGGTCAGGACACATTTAGTACTTTCCTTGAGCATATTTTGAAATCTAAGGCTTTTCTTAAAGCGTATGTAATATTGGCAGAGAGAACTTTGCAAGTCTGAAATTCAGAAAGCCTTTATTATTTGAATTCATGTTGCCTCTGTGACCCTGAATTGCCACGGCTTTTGTAGGAGTCACACAGGTAACACTTACCCAGCTGTGGCAGATACAGGAGTTCTGAGCCCAGTGACTCTGGGGCTACAGAACTGCAAACTGCCCTCATTTGCCAAACCTGAAGCACCAGTATTACAGAGTGAGTGGCACGTGAGCATATGATTTATAAATTGTAGTTTGGCATACTTTGAGGAAACATAATACGGGTAAATCCTGTCTCCTTTCTGAGATACTGATGTTGCAATATAGATGGATGGTACAGTAGTTTTGGTCTGCTCCAGTTTCTGCATAAACTTTGGATATATATTTATATATTTAACTGATTAACCAATCTTTATGGCTAGACAGGGTTTTTTTCTCTCTTAGCCATCTTATGCATGTTTGATGGCAAGAATTAGCTACAAGTCTGTGAGCTGTCATGCACAAATGAAATGGATAGTTTCCAAATATGCTTTTCTGGCATAGGAAGGGTTCTACCAAAAAGAGACAGGGTTTTTTATTAGTCATTGTTGTGATTATTTATTATTTATGAGCTTGTTTATTACAATGTTAGGACAGTATGTGGAGGACTATAGAGCTACTTCTCATTTATGATTCTCTTTTTTTGTCATTTTATATTAATAGCTTTCTTGTGACACTGTTTTCCTCTGCACAGTATGTTTAATGGAACTATCCCGAACTGCCTAACTGTAGGTCACCCATTCAAAGGACTGAAGGGCTATGGGACTGGGATTGGAAATAAGATGCAAACTCAAATAAACTTCCTGGGTGTTCCTACAGACTCTGAGAAGCCAGAGGAGAAAGTTGTTGTACCAATGTAGAAATTAGGTGGTGGTAGTGTGTAATGAGAGGTCAGCTGTAGGTAAACTAGGATCACACAAACAGGCACAAATTGAGTTCACTGAAAGAGGCATCTGTAAAGGAAGAAGTGAGGCTGGACAGTGAGAGCTAGACTCTGAAATCATAGAATCATAAAATGGTTTGGGTTGGAAGGGACCTTAAAGATCATCTAGCTACATTCCCCCACACACACATAGGCAGGGACACCTTCCACTATCCCAGGTTGCTCCAAGCCCCATCCAACCTGGCTTTGAATACTTCCAGGGATGGGGCACCCACAGCTTTCCTGGGCAACCTGTGCCAGGGCCTCACCACCCTCACAGGGAAGAAATTCTTCTTAATATCTAATCTAAATCTACCCTCCTTCAGTGACAAACCATTCCCCCTTGTTGTCTCACTGCATGCCCTTGTTAAAAAGTTCCTCTCCAGCCTTCTTCATAAAATGACTCATCTGCTGTTGTTACATGTTCAAGAATCTCCCAGTGTGGTGGCTGGATATGCATTCTTGAACTTGTAATCACAGTCAGTTCATGAGCCTGACATGGTGATGTGGCTGAGATTTCAGAGAAGGTGGAATTGAAGCTGTATTGGAGAGGTTGAAGGGGAGACTTACAAATGCAGCAGGGGGTGAGAGAGGGCAGCATTGTTTGGTGTGATGTCAGTAGTAAAGCATGAGTTAATACAGCTAGTAATAAAGACAGCACATTGTGCAGTATCCTAAGGGGATACAGCACATACTCTGGAGGATGTGGATGAACTGTCCACCCATTCTTGGCAAGCTCCACAGTTTTGAAGTCCTACACACCAAGGTTGCAAAACTGAACATTTAAAAAATGAGGTATTTGGGAACTGAAACCAGAGCTGCATTCTGCAGTAGATAAATATGTTTACAATCAGAGTTGAGTAAAATAGAGTAGAAGGAGTCAGTTTCCTATAATCTGGAGTGGTTGGCTCTTCCTTTTGTATTTCGAGGCAGTTACCCAAAGGAAATAGAGAAGATTGCTGATTCAGTGGTAGCAGAGATGTTTTACAAACTCAGCTGAGGCAGAAGGATTGGTGTTTGGTGGTGGTTTGGTTGTTGGTTCTTTTGGGGTTTTTTTGGGTAGTTGGTTGTTTTTTGTTAGCAGCTGTACTGCAAGTTCATGCAGGCTCTCAAACTCATGCTTTTCCAGCTTCCTTCTCAGTAATATGAATAGATTTTTTAGTACCAGCTTTAAAATAAAGGTGTTTCTTTCAGTAGTGCACCCCATTTTTTCAGTCTGTCAGTACCAAAAGTTAGTGAGAGAGAGAAGGTTATGCCCACGCTTACTCTTGATGCCTTTTACCTCTTAAATTGCATGAATATTGCATTCCAAAAGCCAGCCTTTCTTTGTTTTAAGAACAAGATCTTTAGTTACTGTTACCCATGTACAGTAATATAACTTGCAAGAGGAGAAATGTGACGGTAAAGTATATTAAGGGACACTTCATGGAATATGGAAAATATCATCATAAGTCAAAGTAATTAGCCCTGAAAAACTGGCAATTGCTATTGCTATAAATGCAGCTGCTCCAAAGAGGTTAAAAAAGATGTCTCCATGGAGGTATTTAAAGGTATTTTAATCCTTCTGTCGCTACAGTAACTATCACTATCCATGTTACAGGTACAACTGTAACATGTTCACGTGTGAGAAAATAGCTAAATAAGATTTTTTTCTGCTATTACTCAATAATTCTTATCTTTGTTTCACAAGGTATTTATTGTATAAAATGTCCTTTAAAATATAGGTTCTGTGTCCCTGACAAATTTGCAGGGACTTAAATTGGTGACTCTGAGTGGGTTCATTCCATTTCTTGCATTAGCCTCCAAGAGCAAGCTTTTAATGGAGTTTTGATCTCTCTTGGATTTGCACGTCAGCAGCTTTGAGCCCTTGCAGCAGGGCAGGCAGAGCTGGTCTCTGGGTGTTGCTCAGGGACCTGTTGTAGGCACGATGTGCACATGAGCAAAGCTGCCAGCCCGGGGAAGTCAGCTGTGCTCTGAAACTTGGGCAGATAAACCACTGCTGTGCCCTGATGGTGGCTACTGAATTAAAAGTGGTTTATTGCACTGTTGTGTGCTGGTCTGATGCCACTAAGGAAGGGAGCTAAAGGTCAGACTGAAAATATGTTGATGGATCAAAACACTCTTCTGGCTCATGAGGAGATGTGGACCAGGAAATCCCTGCAGCTATCTGGGGAAAAATGTAAAAAACCACCTGGACTTGGCTTTTCTCTTTGCCAGGGATGATGCCGTACCACCCCAAGTTTTCAAGGACAGTCCTGTAAGCCAATGTTATGTGTAACAAAGTGATTAGTCACTCTGAAATTACAGGTTGAGCCTGCACTGCTAAACCAGAGACCAGTTTTCAAACATTTCCTTAAATAAAATACTGCTGGCCAAGTTTGAGATAATGTAATTGAAGCCTCATATTGCAGTCCTAGATAAACCTGGATTTGGGCCAGGAGGTGAAACTGAACATGCTTCAGTAAAGCTGTGGGAGTGATCATGTTGGGAAGGGCTCATCCTGGACTTTGACAAGCACTCTCCAAGCTCAACCAGTTCTGCTAGTCTGAGGTGGTCTTGGTGGATACTGGTGAGAGGGTACTCTTCCAACAGCAAACTCTTTCCATTCCAATCTGTGTCCAGCTGTTTGCCTGTAGAGGACTGGGCTGGGTGACACTATCAAGATGACACACGTGTGCTGCTTGTCTTTTCCTACATAAGACCAAACACGCTGTCCCAGTACCACACCAGGCCTCTGCACCATGGCACAGTTAGCCTATGGCTGGACAACAGGTGGGAAACACTAAACCAGAGCAATAAGGCAGCAACTCCTGTTAGCTGGCAAGAGCATTTGTAGATACCCTTGTGTAAAACCCTTTCCAAGGGGAGCTGAGCAGTACCTCACCTTGTGAGTCTCAGAAGCTGTGAAGAGCACAGGAGTCTCCTCACCACCAGGAGCTTCTCAAGCACATCAAGCCTATCTTCATTGACTTTCTACTTGGCACTGAACCAAGCTCAGCTCCTCAGTTCTATTCAGAGACCCTTGCCTTAGGCTCAGGCTTGCTGAAAGGCAGCTGACAGCTCTGTGGTTGACATCTTTCTCTTCAGACCTGACGGAACGTCCTTATGACCAAGAGTAGGATGGTGCCAGAGAGCAGACTCTCCAAAGGGGGCAGTGTAAGACCATGTTATAAACTACCCCAAGCGCAAGGGACCTTCAGAGATCTCATACCCTGCTCCAAGTGCAAATTACATCTCTTTGATCTTGGTTCCTCTAAGATAAACATGTAGCTGTGTGTAGTTTTTTCTTTTAATTTCCTACCAAAACAAAACACTTCACTGCAAATGCTTTTCCCCTTGAGGGATGAGAGTACTAATGACACATGACAGATGTTAGTCATGGCTGCTTCATACACTACTGGAAGGCACTTGGGTGCCACGGAGATGTTTATGGCATAAGAAGTTTTAGAATAATGCAACTGGAGCTTATATTGGTATTTAAAGTCAATCACTGGCTTTCAGGTTTTTAGCCACGGAGTTGACAATTATTTTCTAGCCATGTGAAGGACGGATCTCAAGTGGGAAAATAAGTTATTTTTCTGCCCGAGATCAGTGCATTAGTAATAGATGATTTAAGTTCAAGGGAATTTGAAATCCAGTCCTTAATGGTGAGGTATGAGAAGTGCATGTGTGTGAAAGGGAGAGAAAATTCAATGAGCTACCGAGGGAAGCGAGTCTCCAATGTTTTTCCCTGGCCCACTTGCAGTGTTGATAAAGATGCTAATGGACCTCTATTGTGTGTATATCTATTTTGATAACCATAATGAGGGGGGAAAAAAGCATTAAGTTGAAGGGCTGCTTCTCCAGAAGAGGAGAATATTAAGCTGTTCTACAGAAACCAGATCTGGGCTCCTAGCTTAAACACTGGCTTCCGATACTCAGTTCTAGATATGGCATGACCCTTGTCAGAGAGGAGCTTAGGGCCTGCAATTTTCACCTGTTCCTGCAGTCATCAGACAATGTCTACATTTTAGTTTTATTTAACATAGACTGGGGAAATGCAAACACAGACAAATTCTTTAGCATCCCAAAGGGAAGTTCCCATCCTAGTCACAAGGTACAGCAATTCTTACCAAGTCTGTACTGCATCTCTCTTTCCCAAAGCCTTGCTACTAGCTGGCACATTTGGACTGTCATTTTATTTGAAGGCCTCAGCAAGAACATCTGTTTGGCACCTGCTCCTGGTTCCAAATGAAACCTCCCCAGTTCCTAAGAACTGCAGATAAGAGGAGTTAGCAGTGGCTTGCTTCCACTTGTGTTGTGTGATCAGCTGATGGGACAACCAGTAATGCAGAGAGCACTCACCAAACTTGGCTTTGTAGCTGTCAGATAATCCACAATGTGAATTTCTGTAAGAAAATAGAGTATATGCAGGAAGCATTTCCAAGTATGTTTGAACTGACCATTCATTTTCATGTTTTGAGGAGATAAGACCTCATTCAGTATTGTGGAAGAGCCCTGAGCATTTCTGAGGTGCAGCAAACATCAAAGCAGTTATTTAAATGGCCTGTGAAAAATCTACCTGTTCCATATAGATTAATACAGTGTTTTTTGCTGTTCTCCATTGTTCTTTATAAGAAGAGTTATGTCTGTAAAGTGGCATTGAAAAAAAAGGACTTGTTGCTGGGAGTATTTTGATTTTACCTTGTTACCACATCTGCAAGGGCTTACCACATGATCAAGGGATTTCCTAGATCCTGGCATTTAGCACAGTTTGCTTGAAAAATACAATATTAAGTGGTCTGTGGAATAAATTGGGAGTAAAGACTTTTTTTTTTCCTTTTTTTTTTTTTTTTTCTTCAGAAGAAGAGTAAATTTAGCTGATTTGCCCAAAGACCGACTGGATAACGAATTCCATTGTTCAATTAATTGGCTGTTGGTACCAGTTGTTTGCCCAGTAGCTTGAGTTCACTTACCTCAGTGAGCCTTCTGGGAGCACAACAACTGCAGAAATGGAAAACAGGTAGCTGAATGCAGCTTTTCCCATTGGTTTTCTTCAGCCTCTGAGAGAAGTACTTGCAGTTAAAAGGAAAAGGTTTTTCGGTCCAGAAAAAATGAGGGATATAGATATTGGGGTTGGGCTTCAAACTATATGAGATTAGGGTAAATGTTGTCATTAAAAGTCCTTTAAAACAATTTTCTATGAACTCAATTGTCAAGGGCTTTTAGTTGGTGGGGACATATTTTTTAGGACCTCTTCTTTAATCTTTTATGGTGATCAGACTCCCACGTTTACAGTTCAACAGTGTTCTCCATACAAATAACTAGATAAAATTCCTAATTAGATTATAGTGACTTCAGGAAAAAGTCATTTTAAAAGTAAAATTACAGACTGTTATGACTAATGCTGTACAAATTAGCATAAAGTAGCTCAGACCAAATTATCCCTGAGAGTTTGCACTTAGGAGCACCTGCTATTACTGCACTTGCTAAAGTTTTATCAATTAATCATTACTTCCTCGAATAACAAGAACAAAACTGAATGTTGTGAATATTGTGAGAATGATTAATTGCTAGTGGTAAATTGCTGACTAGCTCCATTATTACTTCTTCTTTAAAGACTTTCAGAAATGTGTCTATCAGTTTTATGAATGCATAAATTACGCTAATGTACTCAGTATCAGTTGGGGTTTTTTGGTCCTATTTGGCTGGCAGCATCTGTTCTCAAATTCAGATAAGTCTCGTAGACTTTCAGAGCATGAACTATGTAACAGAACATTATTTTTATCTTGATTTTTTTTTCTTTTCTCTCTTCCTAAATGGGCCCTCAACTCGGACTCCTAAATGCCAGGTGACTAAATCAATGACTATTAATTCTTTTGAGTAGTGGGTATAGGGTAATTCCCTCATCTGAAGACACTGACCTTTGACATTTGAAAAAACATTTAGTGTTGTTAACATCATTGCCTGAACTTAGCTGTTTGTTCCAGCTTTGTGGAACAGAATTGTCCTGCTTCTTTTTCAATACATAAATTAACATATGAGGGAGTATTATGACACTGGGGTGTAACTAAAGCTGATGTTGTAGTCTTTTGTTTCTCAAGAAGCCTCTGTTTTCATGGTCTTAAGCATTGTGAAAGGGGCAGTGAAGTAGAATGCAAATTAATGGTTCAATAAATGATGTTATGTGGAGCCTTTTTCTTTGTACTAACTGTGGGTTGGAGTAGATCTTAAATTTTGCCAATTCAGGAGTGCTTTTAGTTCTGTGTAATCAGAGGCATTGCAGCTTTAATATAAATTGAAAAAATTCTAAATTGGAGAGTACAACATTACAGCTGTTGAGTGAAACAACAGGAGGTTGCCAAAATGCATGATACAGATTCATAAGGAATATAGGAAAATCTGGAAATGATCAAGAGATGCATGAAATAGCTAGAATTGTTTATCTTGGCTGTTCTGAGATGAAGTCACTATATGGATGGAACAATTCTGAAGTGCAGCTTGTGAAAACTGTCAGAAATTAAGATTTCACAAAGCTGAAAAAAAATGTTGGAAATTAGCCAACGGGGGAAGAAAATGTCCAAAAGCTGGATATTTTTGACATGCCTTGGAGATATAAATGGAGAAGGTATGGGTGAAAAATTTCCTTTGTTCCCAGACCACCTGAGCTGTAAGGAAGAACCCCTTTTTGATAACCCTTTGGCCTCCTAGCAAAAATTGTATTTGTCAATTGCATCTAAAGTTTTTATTATCCTGCTCTTGAACAGATAGTGCAGGTAAATATTACTTGGATTAGTTAGTCCCTTATAGGAAATGGAGACAACAGAGGAGCAGCAGCAGAAAACATGTAGCTGTCACTTAACACTAAACTAGCACCTGAAATGTTCCCAAGCTTAATAACATGATAAATGAGATGATAATAATAGCTTTTGTCCTAAATGTTGCAATTATGATCCTAGACAAGCTTCTGTGGAAATTCCTGCTCTTGGTGAGACAAGCTCAGTGCCTCTCTCCAGCCCTTCCTTTGGAGCACTGTGCTGCCAAGCAGAGACTGGGCTACTGCAGACAAGGATGGCAGGAATGCAGGCAGGGGAAGTTAGTCTGCAGGGCCTTTCTAGGGAGTACAAGCAGGACATTCTGGACTGTTTCTCTCTGGTTTTTTTAAACCTTAAACTGGGTTGAATAGGAAATAAAGAGGAAATTAAGGCAACAACTGAAGTCAGCCTTTAGCAGCTCTGTATCACCCAAAGCCATGTTCCACTTCCCTAACGCTCTTCTGCCCAAACATCCATGTATCTGCAGGACCCACTGCATGGGAGTACTTGGCAGAGCAGATCTGCTGAAGAGAACTCTCCTTTGTGATTAATTCTTATGTTCCATAAAGTGATTATTTGAAGGCAAATATGATGTTTACGTGAGGCGCTTAATGGGTTTTGATAATATATACGCACAAGTTTCAATTATTTCATCATACAGTTATAGAAATTAATCTAAATTCAATTATTTTACTGAGAGTTTGGACTTGAGGCGTGTGAACCATGTAGGTGCACACTGGAGCCCTGTGGGGGAAGCCTGGCAATCATCAAAAAAGAGGTGGACATGCAATACAAAAGTGTAGGGATGGGGTTATTAGCAATACCCTCAGGAAAGGCATGGGAAAAAAAATATTGGCATCACAAAATGCAGTATTCATCAGATTGATTATTTCTTCTATAATTGATAAACTGGCCAAAAATATAGTTTCAATAAACAGCAATGAAAATTGCAAAACACTTAATGGTCATGCTCAAAATTGTGAAGATTTTTGCTGTTTCTCTTGCTGCTGTTTCCTTACCTCCCACCTTAAAGGCCAGGTACTTTGACAGTTTAACATTTTCTCCTTCCAAACCTTTTAAAATGTAAGACAAACTGAATTTGTGGTTTTTAAATGAGCTGTTTGTATAAGGTGGTTGTGTGCCTGCCCTCATATTTTCATTAGCCTCAGGCTCTGTAAACTTGTTTTCTGCTTTTCTCTCTCTATATTGGCCTCACTCTTTCA
The DNA here is from genome assembly GCA_035041135.1 of Platyrinchus mystaceus. Classification (NCBI taxonomy): domain Eukaryota; kingdom Metazoa; phylum Chordata; class Aves; order Passeriformes; family Tyrannidae; genus Platyrinchus; species Platyrinchus mystaceus. Next base: position 5,383,841 of record JAWWLV010000180.1, on the reverse strand, counting down.
CTGCACAGCTTTAGCAGATGAAGCTGGTTTGCATATGATACCATGCTGAAACCTAAGAAAAAAATCTCCCTGGTTTCTTTGATATACCCTGGATCCCACTCATATTTGGAAAATGGTGCAAACAAGAAATAGCTTTGGTCATGGTTGGTGACTGTCACCATAATTCTTACTCACCTGAAGCTGCTACCACTCTATAATAAAAAAAATGGGTGCTAATGGCTCTGCTCAAAAGAAGAAAACAAACCATCAGTGCTTGGGAAAGATGCTGAGCATGGCAGCACTGATTTTAAAGAAGCTGCAGTGATTGACACGAGTGGAGTATAGAACTGCTTAAGAATAAATAGGTCACCATGGAGCTGATGTTTCAAACACTCCCACCAGACGTTCCCTTTGGCAGTTTGCTTGGCCCAGTTGGGAGTAAATAATGAGAAAAAATAGTAATTCAAGTGACCACTGTGTAGCACTTTCCTCTCTGCTTCTCTGTATTCACAAATCATCAAATATTTAGTTTTCGTCATTTTAGATGCCTTTTTAATCCTTTCTCTTCTAAACACAAGGCAGTCACAAGAGTAGATGTTTCTCATGAGAGTTTCCGTATTTCCTTCTTTGGACTTGGTTGAAAGTTCTGCTACAAATGCCGTTCTTGTAATGGTACTGTTAGATACTTCAAACAAATAGGTATCTTAACAAATATTTCCCCAACAATTGTAATCCAGGTTCAGTTTGCTTTAGTTTTTAGACCAAAGAATGCAGCTGCTCTCACTTTACTACACTAATTCCCCGCATTCTGACTAGTATAGACTTCTGTTTTTAAGCTGTGCTGCCATGTGGCTGCATCTGAGTTATGCTCATAGCTCATTTGGAAAATTGTAGTGGAGAGCTGGCCCCAAAATGCAGTACTAGAATGTGAGCTGTGCTTTACTTTGTGTGTGTGTGATTCATATGCAGGGGAAAAATCAACATAAATGTTGGTGGGCACATACTCAAAAATCAACTTTATATGCCAATGCTTTTCTTGGTCAGTTTTGTTTCTACTGGTCTTGCAGCAAATGTGTAAGATCTTGTGTTCCCCCAGCAGACAAAGGCATCACCTCTCCTGATGCTAAAGCAGCACCTCCATTTCCAGCTTTGATAGGAATGTCATTGGGATCAGAGGTAGTTATGGTCCTCAGCTAACAGGCTGTACATTCAGATTAGAGCTATTGGCACGGGTCAGAACAGCCCCATCTGTGTGCTAGGCAGCTCCAACCCAATCTGCTGAGGTGGATGCATCCAAACCATCAAGGACCAAGAGCAAACTCTTCTGCCGGGTCAGAGAGTATCTGAGTATGAAGGAAAAATTGTTGTGCTTCACTGATTAGTGGAGAACGTTCCTGATAACTTGCAAACAATTGTGTATATGCCCCCTTTCATGTATATAAATATGTGTGTGTGTGTGTGTTAACATTTTGCAAATCTAACCTTTGGAATTCTTTAAAAAGCAACATTGGTATTGGGATCAGTTTTAAACTTAAACAAATAGGTCTGTCTGGTTTTTTATTGTTCTGTACCAAATAACTGTTAGCTGATTTTGCCCAAATTTAATGGAATCATAGAAGTTGGAGAGATCATGATGTTTCTACATGTTTTGCCAACCAGGGGAAAAGCTGTCTTGTCACTTGATGGATACCAGGGGAAGTCACAGCTGCTGTAGAAGCAGCTACAACCAAAGTTTGCACATACCCTCCCAGTTACTGAAGGCAATCAGTTGCAACACACCACCCTTAAAGCAATTAGTCTGTTACCCTTCTAGTGTTCCTTGGGGCTGAATGAATTGGTTTCGCAATACTAGCCTTTCTGATCCTTTTCCTGTGATAATTTAATTGTGAAAAAGTTGGTTTTTACAGAAGGTCTCTGGGAGATTGTCATTTGCTCAGTATCACTTTGTCTAAATTTGCGAGAATTTGAGGGGGTCTTTGAAATACTGTTGTTGTTGCTTAGGGCACATTGCAAAGTCTTCCATGACCGAAGAGACCGAACTACGTGACTTACTGAGTAAATTTAGCCCATGCTAATTGTCTGGGGACCTTAGTTCTAGCAATAGACTGTGTTTCCTGCTCTGAGAGATCAGTTTTGTCAATAAAAGGTTGGTTCCTTTGAATGTAGGAAATAACTGAAATCCAAACTTGAATATGATTATAATGGACATCTTAGGAACCCCACAGAACAAATGAAATTAGGTTACTGGCACAGCCCTCATTAGAGGTGACTGACTCTATTCTCTTCCAGAAAAAGTTGTTCTCCTTGCACACATGCAGTGCTAAGTAATTGCCCTACATCATTAATCCATTTTTCAGTACAAATTGGTGTCATTAAAATGGGCTGGTGAGAATCAACATGGCCAGCTCATCTAGAGGAATATGTTGCTGTGTGTAAAAAGGCAGTCTCAGATCTGCTTTTGCTGGCTGGCAAGGCAAAAATTCAAGTACTCTGTTCCAGTAGTAATGATTATGGTGCATACCAAGCAACAATATGTCATCACTCCTTACTTACAGCAAAATGGTAAGGCTTGCTGATGTTGCCAGATCTCTGAAAATACCCTGGAAATGGTTAAATTTCACAAGGACAAACTCTGTTCCACTGTTCCCCTGCAAGTCATAAACAGCGAGAATGCTGTAATTTCTCAGGTGAGAGAGTTAAACTGTGGTGAGTGTCAGCATGATTTATAGATCTTGATTTGTTTAGGCAAAGGGCAGTGTGTCTTTGTGTCATGTATAGGTTGTGCATATCTGCAGAGACAATCAGCATTTGACTTCACCCTCTATTCCTGAGTAACTCCGTGCTTGGCGCTGTTTGCTTTTAGCAAACATTCTTCGCTGTTTTGCATTAAGTATTTTCAGTGATTGATAGTTTTCTTGTTCAAGGATTGATAAATGTGAATCTGCTTTTCATCTTGGCCTAAAGGGACCCTTGATGGAGTGGAGCTTTTAGGGCTGTTTTTTCTATAAGCTTTGAAAAGAGACTGAAAGACTTGATGTTGAGTCGCTGGGGAATGCAATTTATAATGTGTGGCTTGGTATATCACTCATTATGTAGCATAATCAACTAAGTGACCAGTTCAGATGGGAATAAAAACACTGTCAGTTTTCTGAGAGAACATCAGGGGATGAATGTCCTTTGGCAGACTCCTAGCCAAACTCCAATCTGAGAAACAAACTATGCTGTCTTTATGAGTGAAGAGCAAAGTCACAGGCTTGTAGAGAAACAGTGAAAAAAAGAGCAGTGCAGATCAGAGCAGGTGTTTGCCAGGTCTTTAGTGATAGCAGGTTTTGAAGTCTTCACTAAGAACAATGGTTTGAACTGTAGAAAAACGTATCTGTAAGGTTAGATATGTGTGAGATCTATGAGTCAAACCAATGGGGGCTGTCCCAAAAAATCCATGAAATATGCAGAACTTGGAACATCTGGATATAGTTTGGAAACAGTATTCAACGTAACAGGAAACACTCAACTAAATAGATATCAAGGCTTAATGTATAAGATGCTTATTTAAACCAAGATATCAAAAAAAATGTTAGCAATGAAAGTACTAAGTGGAAGTGAACGGAATTTAAAGGCAACAAAAGGAGCATTTAGTGAAGAGCATTTAAAGGAAAAAAATCCATTATGAATTTACCTGGATAAAAATAAAAACTTTCTGATGATTGTGTAGCTTTTACATCATAAAAATGTAAATGAATATTTATTGCTAAGCCAATTTAAAGACTCAGCTGAACATTAAGTACACTAACAAAAAGCCATGTCACCAGTGGAGAACAACTGTAATTCTTCAAGCTTCAGGTGGCAGCTTTGCCTAATACCTGTAACCTCTTCCTTCTGCTCTGGTGGATTCTGCTTTCCCTGGTGGCCTAAGAAATCTCCCATCTCTTATTGTGAATCAGGAGGTAAAAAAGCAACCAGAGAACTAAAATAGCTGATTACACATACGAAACAAACAGCGAATAATGTAGCTGCTGGTGACAGTAGCAAAGTTGGAATATTATGAAAGGTTTAGTTTCAATATCGAGCAAATGAGGTAAACCATAAACAACAGGGCCTGAAATGAAAACACCTTGAAAGGGAGGTAGGCAGGGGTGGGGAGAGAGGGAAAGAACGTGTCTGGTAGGTGGCTGTGTGTGGGAGTAGTGAATTGCAGCAGCTGAACCAGAAAACTAATATACATATGTTTCTCATTTCCCAGATGAAGGGACACCTTTCCAGGTACCGTTTGAACAGCAGTGATTAAAGGGGATTTTCAGGTTAATTGAAAGTACTCCAGTTGCCTGCATACAGTGTTGGATATGAATTTGTATCCAAATGGGTATCTTGCCATCTAATAGATAACAAAATTGTTGGTTGTGGAAAGAAACAGTATCTTTTGAACCCTTTTAAGTTGTTAAATGTCACAAGGCAAATAAAAGTAATGGGGAAAGTACTGATAGGAGTTATAGAAGAAATTATATATAAAAGGCATCTCAAAAGATGTTTTTGTTTTGTATAGCAGTGGTATTTGAATTTCTCAAAAACCAATTTGTTTAAAATATGGCATGTTAAAAACATCAAATTTTTTAGGTTTCACAGTGAATTTTCATTTGGGGGACAGGGGTTATTTAGATAGTTACCTGACATGAAACTAAGTGATGATCTGTTTTTCATTGCAAGAAGCAAACATTGTGATCAAGGAAAGGAAAATCACATCTGCATTAGAACTAAGTAGTAGCTGCTGTTATTGACTCTTTAAATCTAACCCAAACAAATAAAATATTTCAATTATTAAGTCTTAATCCAACATTGTAGGGGAGCATGTTATATTTGCTATTATTGGCAAGCTGTGAAATAACATTTATAGATCAATTTACATTACTTTATGCAAAATATTTCCAATAGAGGCTTTTAAAAATAATTTAATTCCAATGTGCTTCTTTATCCTCTACAGCAATTTTGGCTAAGATGTTTTTATGCTGGGGTGTGAAGGCAGACTTGGCTAAAAACAGCATTGCTAAGGACCAGCTTTCATGCCTGGACTCACATACATTGATTATTATCAGAAATAAATTTAATACTACAGAAATCAGGGCAGCTATATAAGATGAAACTGGTAGGTGCCACCCAATCCTTAAGGCTGTGAACAGAATCAAAAAAGTAACACACACACACATGAAACAGTTGGATTCTCTGCAGTTTTATGGCAAGAATGGCCAATTTTTTCTTATTTTTTAAATTTTTTTTGCACATTTTGCAATATCCTTTGTTCCCACATGGGTAGCACAGGACTGGACACACTGAGCTGCCTTTGCACATCCCAGCACCTGACCCACTAACCTGATATTTCCTCTGCCTACCCTGACAAGCTGCTGAATTTTTTGCCACACAATGTGGTAGCTTTTATTTAGGTTTTTTTTGTTTGTTTCTTTGTGGGTTTTTTGGTTGGTTGTTTTTTGTTGTAGGGTTTGTTTGTTTGTTTGTTTGTTGAGGTTTGCTTTCTCTAGCTGCTGTCCAACCAACAGTTCAAGCCTGACAACAGTTTCCATATTAAGTCCACTGCTTCTTGGCCATTCCTAATTTGAACCAGTGAAGTTCCAGTATTTCAACTGACCTGTGACCTGTGTCTTCCCTTGTGCAGGCAGTGCCTCAAGACTCAAACAGGATGAATGTGGGTTACCTAGTATGCCACCATCCCAGCTTCTTGTGGAGAGTGAAATTTTACTATATATAACACAGAAATGTGGAATAGAAGTCTTGTTTTAGGATTTCTTTTTTACTTCTTTTTTTTTTTGACTCTAGCCTTTACCACTTTCTAGAGAAAAGAAGTTAAAATGACCAAAATGAATCTCTTTAAACCTTTAATCAAAGTATTGGAGTGAAAACAGGGAGCTTTAAAAGTCAGAAGTCTTATCTGCAGGAGGCAGCTAATATCATCTATCATTTTAAAAAATATTCATATCAAACTGTTGAAGTGAATTTTCTCTGGGAAAGGAATTAAAACAAAGTAATAGCATAGGGCCAAATTCACTCCTTACATACCTTGACTTTACAGAGAGGCAGGGCAGCTGCCAAGCAGCTGAATGATTACTGAAGATAAGAGCAGCAGTGGTTCAGATCTGTGACCTCCTATTTCATCTCAAGATCCAGCAAAAGCTACTTCTCACTCCCTCACCTTTGATTTTTTTTAACAGGAACCAGGGAGCAGAGCTAGGGGTAAGGATACTGAGCTGCCCGTTTCTCTGGCAGCCTTTAACTGCACAAGCAGCAGATTCGGCTCCCTCCGAACTCTGTGGGGCCATTGCAGTTCTGTGCCTTGGAGGAGAAATGAGGAGGGATGGGGGTTGCTGTGGGAGGCCGGGCAGAACACCCTGGACAGTGAAACAAGCTGAGAGACACCAAGTCCTGCCAAATGAGCAGAGTAAAACTGGGGCTGTGTGTGTGCAGGACAAGAACAGAGGTGTAAGCTACTGTAATGATCGTTGCCTCAGGATCAGCATTAGCAGATAAATGCTCATGGAAATGTAGCATTTAATCAAATACCCCAGTACTTTGGTTCACTTCAGTCTATATTTGGGTAGGGAGGACCATGCTGAACTACTTATCCTAAGCTTGTATTTCACACATTGCAGCTCAGCCAGGGCAGCAAATAGCTTGGTAATGCCACCTGAAATATCTTGACATTTATCTGACAGTTCATTGAGGGAATATCCTGTAAAATTGATCACCTGACTCCATTACTCAAGAATAAAATTGAGTTGGTGTAGTGAGGTAAACATTGGTAAGGCTGTTTGAATGCTGTTACAGGAAATGAAATCCTCTGCATATATGGCAATATTTATTTTACATTTCGTGTGCTTCAATAGGAAATGAGCTCATATTTGTCTTCCCTCTATAGTGAGAGGAATTGAGCTCCAGAGAAAGCAGAGCATCCGTCTCCAGTGATTTTCATCTTAAAAAACTGTATCCTGAATCCCTGTTGCCTTGCCTTACACTTATGCTCCTGCATAGGGTGGAGAGGGCAAAAGCCCTTTTGAGATGCCCTTGCTGCTTGCAGGCTCACTTGCTGCAGTACTGCTGGGGGATAAAGGGGAAAGCAAGAGTGTTCCTGTTGAGTGAGGAGCAAGAGCTCACTCCTCAGTTTTAGCACAGATACTCACCCTGGATCTTGGTCTGAGTCCAGATAGCTTCAGAAGAGTTTTCTGCACTTAGCTGGGATAATTTACCCTCCCAGATTTCCTCAGATGTTTGACCAACAGGACTTTTCTGGCTTCATCTTCAATATCATCAGAAATAAAAGTACATAATATATCACTTAGGGACACAGACATCAGGTACACGTGACAATTCTGGATGTCTTTGGATATGTAAATGAAATTGATGTTAGTTCTCTCTTATCAATCTAAATAACACAGTAATACATAAATAGAAGAAAAAATCCCCCAACTCTTGTAATTTATTTTCTTCCTTTCCACCTCAGAATTCTCTTTCTGCGTTAGAAATTAATGTCTTGATCTGGTCCTGCTTAAGTGAACAGGAAGTTTTAAGCTGGAATGGAATATAAAACATATTCTATTTCTTATCTTGGACTTGTTCATATACTGCACTTTATTACTCATTCATATGACCATGGTGCCCAGGACTTAAAATATTTTTCCCAATGAAACACACTTATCCTGTAGAGTAAAATGTGCTTGAGAAAAGTTTGCAATTTTAGACCTTATATGAGAAAGAAAACAGTGAAATGAAAAACATTTCTAGTCGTAATTGAGTAATACATATTTGTCATGTATGTTAGAGTTGAGTGACTTTTTTTTTTTGTCCTAACAGTAACACTCAAAAATGTGATAGCAGAGAAATTATCTTGTTTCTTTATTCCTAGCTCAATAGTTGTTTGGGCTCCACATTTTAAAAAGTACTTTCTCACAGAACGCACTTATCTAACATATGGCCTCATCTCTGCAGTGACTGAATGCTTCTTAAGCATAAAGTGACTTTATTTTCCCAACAGCAGCACCCTGAGCTGAGAAAATTTTCAGCCCTGCTAAATGGGTGGGGAAGAGAGAGAGAGGAAATGAGGGGCCTTGCTTGTTTTTCTCAGCTAACTGTTGCTGAGAAGCCTGTCTTTTCTTCCCTTATCTATAAAGGGGCAGCGATCTTCATGAATGCCAGGAGGATCCTTCTCCTCTTCTCTGTATGGTGGGGAAAGCTGGGACAGGTCACTGGTGATGTGGGGCACAAAGCATCAGCACATACTTAGGAAGTGAATATTGAGCCTGGTGATGGTATGGGCAAATGAGGCTGTAAAATATCTGGCATTTGAGGCTCAGGATGAAACTGGGAACATTCCAGTTTAACTAGATTTAGTGTTACAATCGAGCAGTGAACAGGAGCTAAGACAGAAGAGATGGAGCTCATATCCTTCCTTCGCAGCAGCACCTGCTGGCCAGTATTTTTCTTCTAACATTTTTTGTTCTTCTACCCACTGTATTAACAGGATACCTTAGTTAGACTCCACATCAGAAACCTGACCTGGTGGTTTAGCAACCACCATCGTCAGCACAGGAGAGTGAGGCACCTTGTCCTGGCCACGTGGGAGTGAGCAGAACTGAGGTGCATGTCCCAGTCACCTTCAGCCAAAATGCTGATGTAGGTGTTGCACCCAAGGACACATCTGCAGAAATGAAATAGCACAAGTGGAACGTGTTCTGCATGCTCTTGAAACTGCTACTGAGATACTTTTACCTTCCAGAGCAAAGAATCTGGCCAACAGACCTCCTGTTACCATTTTAAACAACCTGCTGTGAGAGGTGGTTCACCAGCTCAGGTTTCTCCTTGAGGCCTCAGAGTATTTGACTGTACAGCCAGTGTTTTTATATGGTATCTTTAATGTATAAAAACATGAGTGCTCAGCACCAAATAGCTGTAATTAAGCACATTGTTTTTTCTCAAAAGCTCTCGGTATATTAATATGTATCCAAAAGATAAGGGGCTTATACATTTGTTTCTGTTACACTAACAAAAAATAATCCATTTCTTTAGGCCTGTCTTTCTCCTCAACTTTTCTTTCCTCTTCATAGTAGTTCTGAAGCATAATGCAACTGTTTTCCAACCTGTCTGTAACCATGGCTTTAATTTTTTGTTTCCTTTGCTAATGAAAAGAAAAATCAAATCAATTTTATCAAGCTACTAGTAAAGTACAGAAAGCATTTACAGTAATTAGGACATTGCATTACTGAAGTGATCTAAAGAATCCTGTTAAATGTCATTGCTTTCAGCAAAGAAACTGCAGAAGTTGAAATGGAATTTTGAAAAGGACAGTTGAGTAATTTGCCTAGCAGTTCAATCACATTGACTGATGCATTCATGAGCTGTGTTTTAATCTAACAAGTTGGATTTTCTTTCTGTAGCAAAAGATTAGGAGAAATCTTTGTGGTAAACCAGGTAATTCCACACTTGCCTGTTCTCTGTTTAGCAGCTGTTATGCCACTCTCCATTTTAGGCAATTGGCACAATGTGCGTAATAATGAGGTATGTGATGACAAATACCTTCATTGTCTCATTTCCTCCTGATTTCATATGCCAGATTCTCCACTGCAGAGTAAACCCAGTGCTGATTAGAGTCTAATTCTTGGTCATTTTCAAGTTTAGTTTTAAGCAATATAGATTTCCTTCAGAGTAAGTCCAGTCCTTCAGTCTTATCTACATGGATGTAGCCTGTATCATTAATTCATTGGAAGTAAGTGCTTATCCTCCTGGACATCAGAACTGCCACCTTTGGTTGGACTGCAAGATTGGAGCCTAAATAAGAATCTCTGTATTCTCCACTGAGCAAACATCGTATGGTGAAGATCTGCTCATATACAGCACTGTTTGGGAATTAATCTTGCAATCAAATGGAATACAGAATTAGCTCTGAAACCCCTTTCTTATATCTGACACACAATACACTAATCTACATTTCTAAGAGCCAGGCAACTTCAGGAAAGTGCAGCCATTGTTCATTGCCATGACTTGGCAAACACACAGTGGTAAAGGCTTGGCCCTGGCTCCTCCTCCTTTCAGAACTGGTGAGAGCAAAAGTGGCCTGCACTTGAGACAGAAGTCCATAGTTAATGGACTCATTCAGATGAATTTTATTCTGCTTACTCTTTCACCGTGCCTGCTCTAGGCTTACTTGAATTCCTCACACCTTGGCTGCACGTGTGAAACCCCTCGTTCTGCGGAGAGGAATTTAACCTTCTGTTCCTACTTTTCTCCGTGAGTGAGATTATATTCTCTTGTTAGCATAACTATGTAGTCACAGAAGAGCCCCTGAGCAATGTACAATGTGGAGGTGGTGATTCTGTGTAAAGTATGTTATTTTTCTCATCCCTTATAGAAACGTTTCCTTAGATGCTGAACTTTCTGAATTTTATAACAGAAAAATCAAATGCTGGTTGGCTTGTGAAGGAACTTATACCTGTAGACACAGAGTATAATACTGAAAATATCAGCTCTATCTCTCCTCAATATGTGCAGAAATTTGAAAGAAAAGGATCAAGCAGTTCTTTAAAGTTCAGATCCTGAAATCGATAAATTTTCATCTGCCTCTGTCTGCCCTCCCCCGCTTGCTACCTAATGATCTCTAAATATCTTTATACACAGAAATGCATTGTAGTATTTTGGACTGACCTGGTTTGAGGATAAAGTACACTCTGCAGAAGAAACAGGAAAAGAAAGCGAAAAGAATACAAAGGCAAACATTCAGGGGTGATCAAACATGCCATATTTGTAGATAGACAGGATGTCAGGGTGAAATAGATTATGAAAGCATGAAGATCTGGCAATTGAAAGGAAAGTAAAGAGTGCTCTTGATAGTTAAACATTGAAACTTTATTGAGAAGGGGTTGGGGCTGTAATGAAAACAACATCTGGCTGTGATTGCTGAAACTTGATTGCAAAAGGAAAAACTGAATGATGTTATATTGCACTGATTGACGTTAAAAAAAAAAACAAACTTGAAAAAATGGACATTAAAAAGGAAAGTTAGACAGATGTAGCAAAGCAACAGCTGCTGGAGATGGACAAGCTTTCCCTGGGGATCCATTGCCAAGGAAAAATAAGAGCCTTATTCTGATTGTCTGCTGCTACAAACCAGCATTAGCTCCACTGAAGTCAAACTAGTTGTGCCAGTGCAAAATTGGCATAAGATCAGAAATAGGGATGGAAGCAAAGCAAAGCGATAGAATATGGCAAATTTCTATCAATTTAATTAGTTTGGCATTTTTGTCACGTGCACCTGAGTGTGTCGCCATGTTTATTTTTTATGATTGATGAACATACTCAAATATTGGCAGCATGCTCAGGTATTCCACCAGGTGGAACACTCAGAGGACTATTCTAGACATAGAAAAAGGAGAAAAGGCTGGAGGTGCCCAGGCTCATGGCAGAGCCATCAGTCTGGATGTGCTGACTGGACCAGGAAGAAGGAATATTATCTTCCTGCTGCTGTCAGCAGTTACAGACCTGTCATTAGTATGTGCTTTGCCCAGCTTCCCCCACTGTGAGGAATTCTTTATGTGTATGAGCTTCATCCCCAGCTGTGGTAAAATAAGTAAATAAATCCTGCAAACAAGAAAATGTGCTTTCCAGCCAGCCTTTCCTATTACATTTTTTCTAAACAATTCTTTCGGTTTATAGGCAGTTTTTATTTTTCACTTTAAGCTGTGACCCTGTGTTAAGGGTGAGCAGTTTCTTCACACCTTTCTTAACTTGCTGTAAAGAGCCTGGGTGGGGGCTGCTGTGTTCTGGTGAATAATCCCTTATCCTCTACATCACAGACAAATTCTGGCTGCAAGACAAAGAATAAGAAGTGAGTGTGAGCAGATTTTTAAAGCTGTGGTAGGGAAAGGGGAATATGATATAGTTAGGGACAAAGTATTGGAAAATCAGAATAGATTTCTGGAATAACTTTTAGGAGACTGTTGGTAGTGAACATGTTTTAACACAGTTGGTTTTTTCTATGTGAAACAAAAAAGAGAATATGCTCATAGCCCTCTGATGCAGTTCAGAGATAGTGAGTAGGAATGGAAATGGCTGGGAAAAGGTTGATGTTTAGAGGAGAATTTGCGTGGTCTGCTTTACACAGCTATCTTGGTGAAACTGAGATCAGGAACACATGCATACACATGGTGGTTCAGAGAAGTTTACTGTGTCTTCTCCCCTATGTGCTGGAAGACCATGAGGACCCCAGACAGCAGCCTTCCAGCACAAGCACAGAGACGGAGCTGCTCGAAGCAGGGACAGTTCCCTATTAGTGCTGCCCCACGAGCACGGGGCAGAAGCACAGAATATAATTTCATTCCATTTTATCTGCTCTCAGAGAAAACACAAGATTAAATAAGTCTCACCACTGCTAACCACTGGCTAACAGAAGAAAGGATGAATGCTCTGCCTCCCTCTCTCATCAGGCAGTTAACTGCATGCATCCTTTGCCAACTACATATACTTTGTGCCTCAGCAAATTTCTTTAAGCTGACAGGAATAGGAGTAATGTGTCTCATCAATCGGGCTTTCATCCTGTTTCATCAAACTTCTTAAGCTTTTTTTCCCCTGGCTTTCTGATTTGTTTTTGAATCTTCTATCTCTTACTCTCAGACCTCCTCCACAGAGCATGTTGTACAGTGGTTTTCTTCTACAGAAACTAGATTTATGGGATTTATAGCATAGGGGGATCTGCTTTACAGCAACTGCTAGCCCTTGGGTATCAACAGATGCTTTCTATGCTAGGGAAAAGGAAAACCTATTCACTTTTTGTATTGTGTGCTGTTGTTCAAAGTCTGGTATCGAGATCAAAAGGGTCACCCAACTGAGAACTATCACATAGTAGGGCTTTCTTTTTGCACAGGCAGAATATTTTCCAAACAGATTATTGGCCCTGGCAAGAAATAGCAAAACTGTGTGCAAACCCTTAGTAAAAGGTTCTTTTCCAGGAAACTTTCAGTATCATCCAAGGAGTTCTGAGGCTTTAGGTGGTAAGGCAATGGCACAAAATTAATGTCTTCCCAGTTTGCATCTATTCTTGCTAATTATTTTTAATAGATTTTGTAGTATCAGGAGGCCTGGTACTTGGTTAGTTGGTTGTTTAATGCTGTCTGTAAATCTGCCCTTCCTGCTTTTCTTAATTCAGGGGTTCTCATCTTAAAGTTTATGACCTTCACAGAAATGTGCTGTAATTGGGGATTTTCTGGGGTGGGGTACACATGGAAATCTGTCTGCTGGTCATGTCAATACATATCTAACTGGCCAGGGATAGGTAGCCCAGTGTGTGCTCTCCTCACCACCCAAGCTGGTGCTTAGACAAATGCCAATCTGGAAATCACAGGAAACCTTCTCTCCACATCCCTGACACCAAGCTGGAGTGACTGCTGGAACTGGCTGGCGTCCAGCTGACCTTATGTGCAACCAGGGCTGCCTGTTTTACATGGATGTAGCTTTACGTGACCTTACATTTACACTATGATGCAAATAAGCCATTTTGATAGTGAATATTATTCCTACAATGATATTTCAAATCTCCATATTATTTCTGACATGGCATGTTATCTCATAACTTTTGTTTGCATTTACAGAAAACTCCATATACCAAAGGTACCCCCTCTCAGTGAGTTTGAATTCATGGCTCACTTGGCCTTCATAGGAATCCAAAGAAATGGTGTCTGCTCTTGAAGCATAATTTCAATATTTAGTTGCAATTCCAGTTTACTACATCTGGTGTCAGTCATAAATTCTCTCAGAATTCCATCCTTAAGTGGAAGGCTCATCAAATTACCGATTTCCATGCACTGTGTTTAGTTTGCATCTAAAATAGTTTAGAAGCTATTAAATAGGCTTTAAGCAAACATTCATCTTCATTTCATCAGGATTGAAACATGGGGATGAATCTTGCAAGACCTATAATACATCGTCACCCAAGGCTTGGAAGTAGTTTATCACTTCTTGTCTTCTGTGTCAGGTACTTGAGTCTTGTCCCTTTCAGAAAGGTGGAGATTTTCTGTGTGCTGCAATCACAGGGACTTTTCTTATATGAGGGCAGTGATGGATATCCTGTAAGATTGCATTTGACACTGTGGATTGCAAGGTTATCACTGGGGAAATCACCTGTGTGATAATCTAATTAATATTTTAAGAAAATTTTCTTAAAATTTTTTGGGGGGCAGGGGTTACCCCTTTTATTCCTGAGCAATGTCTAAAATAATGGATCCTTGAGTCTGGACTGGAGTCTTGCTTGTATTTAAACATTAGCTGATAATAATTTTATGTATCGTGTAAATCTTTACATAATGAAGTGCTTTGGCATTCATCTCATGCAGTTATATTTGCTTTTTGATGACAAACTAAACTGCCACTGGTGTGTGTAGCATTTCAAGTGCCCTCTACCCTTCCAGCCTGATTTGCTTTGAACTTGTGTAGTTGTATTTTAAATTAGGTGTATAATATTAATTCATTGGAAATAGCAACTTCTGAATGCTTAACCCTTCCCAACTGGAATATCTGTGGATTAAGTGTGGTTTTGATGTAAAGAAGGGCAATTTTCCTATTGTCTTTCAAAGGATTTGCCCTCTGTTATTCCACAAGTGAATTTGACCCTGAGTTTGCAAATCCCCACTGTTCTTTCCTTCTCATATGCAATGTTCTGTGACAATAGAAATATAATGTTCAACCTTGTTTTGTCTTGTTAACAGCATGTGGTTAGAATATTGTACTGCCATTTCAGTAACATTTTTACACTTGTCCCCTACTGTCTTGGCTGGTTGCCAGAATGGTGATTTAGGCTTTGTTTGCCTCCAGATGTGATTATTGCTTTTCTTTCCTGGATGGGCTATCTGAAAGAGTTCTTCCCACATTAAAATGCTGAAGCTCTCAAACCAGGGACTTGCTTAAAGTAATTTTCAGTGAAAATGAGCATAAAAATTCCTAAAGGAACAGAAAACACCTGGACAAAATTTTTATTTCAATAAAAATTTAGAAACTAAATTATCTTGGCTCTAAAATGATGATGTAAGCTATTACAGATTCAAAGTATGTAACCTCATCTTTTTAAGTGCAGCCCTGGGCTATATTTTCTAGTCAAGGGAAACTTTCCTATGCCACTTAATATGTTTAGTAAAAACTCACACTTTTATGGTGAAAAGACAGCTTAAACAGAACATTTTTATAAGCCGTTGATTTCTTTCTTCTTTCACTTTAGATATTACTTTAATGCCTACTTTAATATATGTTGAACTTCAAGGAAGTTAGAACTTTATACTCCTAATCAGTGCTGCATTCAGAGCACTTAACCTTATAAATATATTCTGTTTCATGTAAGACTCCTTTTCCTCCAGTTCCCCCAGTATCTGCAGAAAATAGTTGACCTGAACAAGTTATGAATGGGGACGTTGGAGGTGAACACAGAAATAATCATGCTTTAGTGACCAAAGTAAATAATTTTGAATAAAAAAACCTATTAGTTTTCATCCTGCTATTCAGCCCCACCTCCCCAATATATATGCTCTTGAGTTTCTTTGGTTTAAGTGTATATTGTCTCTGACTTCAGTATGACTAGCATAGTTTTCCATTAGATGTATCAAGAAAATGCATTATTAATTTGCAGTAAATATGAACGTTTTTAGAGGAAATGGCTCAGATTCAGACATCTGGAAAATGAAAGCATTATGTGTTGACCCACTACAATTTGCTACGATGGCAGTAATTTCATATTCATTTGCCTTGGTACCGGTGAAGAGAGCATTGTATTTAAAAGCAGAACTGGTTGCACTGAATCATTTAGAAAAGTACTCTGAAACCAGAGGAGAACCACTGCAGCTACACCTAATCAAGTAAGACACATTCCAGTTCTGTTGCCTTTAAGTATACAGGGTCAAAATGTATTCATTTCTGAAGGCACCTTCCCTGCTGCAGCAACAGGAGGCAGATCCCCTGTGTAACCTGATAGAAGTGCCAAAATGCCCCACAGGCCACAGGAAATTGGTGCTTTTTATCGAGTAACTGGACCAGTTAGTCTCTGAAAGTCCCTGACTCAAGGCAAAAAGGGCTTTTTAAAAATTAAATAAATAACTGAGGAAAACCATGGAATAACAAGGTGGATGTCTAGCTTGCAATTCTATTTATTAACAGCAGAACCATGCGCCACTGGTTCTTCAGAGTGTGTTTGTGCTGCCTTCAATTACTCGCTGAGGGCTGCTCAGATCCGGCCTCCGTGTCGTTGTTTGTACTGCACAGGAACATGAATCAAGTCTGTCACGCTTTTGATGTGTCTGCCAAGTCAACAGCACAGTCATTGTAAGTACTTATCAAAAACCCCTCCGTGTTTTCTACCAATGAAGACAGAACAATTTTTGCCCCTTTGCTTGTTTTTAGCACTCTGTGGAAGGTTCCTTTAAAAGCATCATTTACTTGTCAGCTGGAAAAAAAAAAAAATCTTGTCAGGTGTTCTTAATTATAGATTTTGAGATTCATGGAGTTTACTTTTTATTTTGCACTTCAGGACATATTGTCTCAAAAAGCATAAAGTAAATATTAGACCTAGCATTGCAATTCTATGTTTGCTTACTTTGGCAGTTACTTTATAAAATTCCTCTACTTGTAGAGGAATCAGATCTAGCAATAGTCCTTCCAGAAAGCAGAGGTTTGGACAGGTAGACATTTACTGAATCCCAAAATACACTTAAATACAAGCTATCCTAATCTCTTTATGGGAGAATATTAAGCTGACATTGTCAGTTTAATTTCATCAAAGGCATAAACGTCCTGTTGCCCCAGGGACTCCAGGAAAAGGTATTTTCAGTTTTGGTCATTATGCCAGGCATAATAGTCTCTTTTTTGAATTGCTGTTATGGTTTTAAATAGGAAAAGCAGCAGAATGCAGAAAGTAGTATACAGAAAAAAATCCATACACTTTAATTTGTCTGTAATGGACAAATGCTCCAAGATAAGGTAAAATTACGGTAAAATTCCAGTCCTGGAAATTAGGTGGTCTTTGTTTCTGTATCTAATACTGTTAATCTGGCAGCTTTCATTAGATCCACAGGTTTGGTTCTGCACTCCTTAGAGTCCAAATCAGTCCTAATTGAATAGCTGATGCTGGTGTTACAGTTTAAGACCAAATGACAGTGCAGAGACTAAATAGGTTTGGATACTGAAACACTTCAGTAATGGATTTATGCAGTCTTTGGAATTACAGGTCTCCCCTGCTCTGTGGAAGAGATGGCACAGTCTAGGAGAGAAGTCAACGGGGTAGCTTAATCATTCCAACCCTGTCATGTGTCCTTCTTTAGCTGTGAGCCTCCTCTTCCTTGCAGGTGTCCCTGGAGACTGAAGACATGAACCCAAGACCTGTTGCTGGTCCATGTGTCCCCTGGCCTGCCCCAGGTCCTGTGAGTAGCAGCATCAGGCAGACAATGCCTGATTCTGGGCTGGCTCCCTCTTGCACTCAATGCCTGGGAACTGGCTCTGTGCTGCTGGTGCTCACAATCCGTTCCTCTCACAGGTTTTCCTCTGTAAGTGACTTCTCCACTCTTATAACTAAATTACTCCCTTATGCTGTAGGGTTGAACTGCTGCAGCAGGTTGTTTTCTTTAAAACAGGTCTGCAGTGAATGTCTCAAATGTGGTCTCATGCATTTATTAGATGCCAGGTTCTAACCCTGGAATTACTGGATTTAGATTCTCACCTACAGCCCATTTCTCTTATACCTAATAATAACCATCAACAATCAATTTTTTATCCCTTTTATTACTTAAAAAAGCCCCACCAAAAAACAATCAAAAACCCCTAACTGCATTGCTGCTGGTGACATTGGCCATAAAGCTTCAGCTGTACACTTAGTGCAAAAAAAAAAAAGAAATAAAAATCAACTGCACCAACAACCACCCCCACATCCTCAGCCCCATTGAAACAAAACGCCTTGTGGCTTTATAGAATGCAAAGATTTCTCAATTGGACTTGATCCACTTTATTTCCAGTAAGTTTAACAGTCAGGAGAAAAAAAAAAAAAGTTGCTCTGTTTAAAACATAATAAACCCCCAAAATTTAATGGATTCATTTGCATTTTGCTATCAGTTATCCATGATTCATACTTACATCTTGGAATACAATACATAGATGAGTCATACAGAGAAACAGCCTCTGCATAGGAAATTACACTGTCATTTTAAAGTAACATTGCTTTCCCAAGCTCAAACAAAGATGGGCCACAGTAATCACAGATAAATCTCCACTGAGTTGGAGCACTTGTTTAGAAAACCCACTGCCCTCCGTGTGTGTGGAACCAGATCCTGACTCAAAGCATGTGGAGGGCTCAGTTACTTAATTCTCATTAGCTCTTGTGGTACTGGGAACCTCTCAGGCTCACCACTTCAGCTTATCTTTTTTCCTAGGAACAAGATATCTTAAAGGACGGCTTGAATTCTGGTGTTCTGACTGAGCCTCCTTCCAGGGCTGTGTTTTCCTTTCTCGGAGCTATATGTGCACCCAAAGTCAGGTAGTCAGGCGTCAGACTCCGGGTCTGCTATATGCAAACTCTAACAGAGCACACACTAAGCGAGCTTTAGAAGAGGCTTGAGAACAACAAAGTCAGGTGTATGTGCTGGGACAAGGTCCCTCTGATTGGAACTGATGCTGTGACAGCCAGTGGCTGTCCCAAATTCAACAGGGAGCTGAGCAGTATCAGCCCAAAGAACTATGGTCATTGGAGCTCACTCTCTAGGGAGGCGGAATTACTTCTGCTCACATAAGACCTTTGATGAAGAAGTGTCCTTTGTACACTGATGTGTCCTCTTAACACTTCTGGAGGCTTGGGGAACAGCCTTGTCCTCTTCTGTATGAGGTCATCATTCAAGACAGAAGGAATGAAGCCCAAGAGCTTCCTAGCTCTTCCAGGATGCTCTTGAATACTCCTAAATGATGGAAATGGGAGAGAGGGATTGAAAATATCACACCAACAGCATATCCTGTCTGCCAAATGCACTGTAATTCCCTTGCCTTTTAAATAAATGCTATTCATATGCATTGCAAAGCCTTGCATGTTCCTTAGGAGGAACTAAACCTACTAAGATTTGAAGCTCTGTACTCAAGAGGCTGAATATCATGCAGACTGTGGTTTCTGAGTTCAAATACGAGTAAACCACAAATTTTCCCAAATTTTGGAAACATGAGACTGCACACCTTTAATCACTGGTATATAGTTTACCTGATTAGTGTTTTCAGAGCATTAATAAAACTCACAGAGGGAAAACAGACATGAAAACTAGAGTGCATGCATGAAATATCAGTGATGATGTTATATATGAATCTGAAATTTGTACTTCATTCAAGTCAGGATCTAATCCAGCTCCCATTAAGTCAGGGGGAATTTTGCCAATGAAAACAATAGTAACAGGATCTGGCCAAAATAATTTAATCCACCCTCTTCAGCTGCTGTGCTCACAGCGAGAATGTTGCCATTAAGAAGTTTATATGGACATAAATATTCACTTTAATTTCCTAGAGTTTGTCTACTTGCTTAAAATTGCATTTGTGATTAAAAAAAGAGCAACACAGTGTACTATGGCTGCATTTTAATCACTCTAGGTTCAGGAATAAATAGAAAAACAGCTTAAATATTTTATACTGATTATATTGCAATCTTGAATTAACAATTCATTTTGGAGTTGTTTATTTATTTTTCTTCCCTTGGTTCAGGTTTCCAAGCTATTGTTTGAGAGTGATTGTGAGGGGTTTAGATTTTTTTCTCCTATAATCACATTCTGGAGAATTGTGACTATGCATGTTGTATCACTGAACTGCATCTTGCTTCACAGTGCTGTGATTCCATTCCAGGAGGAGGAAAGGTTTAGGGGTGTATCATACTAAGGCTATGTTTAATAGCCTTTGGAGGATGTAAGACACTAACATGGGAAGTCTTCAGCAGTTGAAGCATTTTTGAAAAGAGTATTCAAAGGTTTACAACACCAGACCCTGCTCGTCAGCGGTGCCTGTTGCCCGTGAACTTCATCAGGAGCTGTCTGGACTGGGAGTTGCTCAGGTTCTGCTCCTTGGCTTAGAACTTGCTCAGGGAGGACAGGATGCCTCTTTTGGAGGCCTGGTGGCTTGTGGCTCTATGCCTGGCATCTGTTCTGAGCTGACTGCACTTAGTAGTTCTGCAGCTCTGCCCCTCTTTTCCCTCCCACTGCAGGTACAGCAACGAGCCCTGAGCTGTGCACACACTGCAGCTGCAGTCAGCCCTTCCTGGAGGAGGCAGCCATGGAGATGCTCTAACACAGGCCTCAGGATTTTGGAGAAAAATTAGTTCTGCTATTGGCTGGAGATGGAAGGGAAGAGCTTGGGGATCTGTAGAGGCCAACCTGGAGTGGGAATGGGTGAGTTTGGGGCTATGGCAGCTGCTTTTGCTGCTCCCAGGACACTGACTTGCTTTACAGCCTGACCTGTGCTCACCTACAGACACCTACATTACACCTCCTGAAACTGCCGCTGAAACCGGTCGGAGATTGAAACAATTACCTCTGGTTTGTTTCCCTGATAGCTCAGGAGTGAAAGGGGCAGGAGCAAAGCAGAGAGAATGCACAGTGGATGCCATTTATGAGTAACCATGTGTCTGATAGCACACTGCACTTACAGTGGCTATTTCCTGTTCTAGCAAATTTCAGCAAGGAGGATAATCATATCTCCCATGCCTCCCCTCTCTTTTCCTCCCCACAGCCTTGTGATAGCATCTTGTCCTTTGTTACTAAAGTTAAAAAGTCACTGAAACTTCAACTCTTCTCCTGCCTTCTCTGTCTTCTTTTTCTCCTGGACGTACTTCCTCCTGTTTCTGAAGCTCTGAAAATCTTTGGAGGTTGAACATACCATGCATCCATTTTGACTTCCTTTATGGCCCCACAACTTTTAGTATTCTTGTTCTTGTAAGGCAATATGATTTTCCTATCTTAGATTTAAGCAGCAAGCAAAAGAAAATCTCAGTGCAGCCCGGTCCAGGCAGAGGGGAATGTGGGAGGCAGTGACATGTCCAAGGTGTGTGCTGCCCTACACGTGTTCCAGTTGCCTCATGACCCCACTGAGAGACTGTGTGTCTACAGTGTGTATCCAGACTGAGTCACCTCCTCATAGGACAAACTTTAAATTCACGTCTGGGTTTCCTCTGGTTTTCATTCTTGCCAGGCCTTGGGTGTGGTCTCAGTGAAGGCATCCAAACCCTTCTCTCTGCCACCTCTGCTGAATTTGATATTGGGTCTCACTTTTTCTTTCTCCCATTGTCTAGTCTTGGTTCCTATGACTATCCCTATACTGCACTATAGAGATATGTGCATTAGCTATGTATTTTTTTAAATTAATAGGACAACTGCAGAGGCTGTTACCCAGGAAATATTTGGATCATTTTACAGTGGATATCTGAATTCTATTAGTGGGTAGTGAAGGTTACAAAATTCTCATACTCTCTGCTAAAAAATATTTGTGAGGATTTTATGTCTGTCTCTGCAAAACCATTTAATTCTGCATTCTGACTATCTGGTTATAAAGTTGATTGTATATTAGATTTGGTTTATGAAAGAGACAGCAAAATTCAATGGATTGAATTAAAATCCTGAATAGGAAATGAGATATAAAAACATTCCTCCTGGATATATTGAGTTATGAGTTCTGTGACTGAACATTATTTTATATTTATATTTGATGATTTATTTATTCCAAACAGATTAATTACAATGTTGACAAAACAGCCTCTCTCAATGTATAGTTGCTTCATTTTTGGGGGGTGAGTGTGTTTTTTGATTATCTAATCTATTGAGAGAATTCATGCATCTTTATTATAGTACTTAATGGCCTGGAAACACATTACAACAGCATAGTAGTTTATTTATAGCTATATAAAGTTGAATTACTTTTAATGAGACATTTGCATACAATTATTGCAATCACACTGAAATAGAACAGCTACCTCAGCACATTTTTGAGACTTTGGCTGAAGAACTCTGAGGATTTCCCTTTGCAGCTGCTGGGAAAAGGAAAATTTTGACCTGTGCTCCAGGATGCAGTACATGCACTACCAGAGTTTCTGGAGGGAGGGAGCCCGTGTTGTTCCAAATTAAACTGTAAACACTGATTCCCCTGAGAAGTCCAATGGGCTCGGTGTGCAAAATGTGAGTAACTAGTGTTTTCATGGATGTCAGCTCTCGTAGTAAGTCTGTTTTCTATTTCAATTAATATTTTGCATAAATCAGTGTCTATTAAAATAAGCAATACCAGACTGAAAAGAACACAAGGCAACTGTAATTAAGCCATATGTTTAGTAATGTGCTGAACAAACAATGGAAAAAATTACTCTTTGGTTGCTAAATCAATTGTAATCAACCTCATTCCACCCACTCGTCCACCTCTATGAGGGGATAATACAGCTGTGGATATCAGGAACAAATCCAGCAATTTTTAAGTTAATAAAACAAAATTGGTGGTTCAGCTACATGTGTTGGCATGAATGTATCACACCCTACAGCTTTATCTCTACAAACATCTTTTTGCTCCCAGAGGGCACTTTAAAATGCATACTGTTAAAATAAATGTAAAGAAATTACTCAGCTTTATAATTATAGCATCATTTAAGATTTCTCTGCCTGTTGCCAAACAGTTTGAAATAAGATGGATTATTGCTAACAAACTATTTATCTCCAATAGTCAAATACAACCTATGGAGTAATACTGCTTTCATTTGTATACAGTGAATAAGGCCGTTGGAATATCTGGTGTTTAGTTTGTCATCAGGCAGCTTGTCAAGCTAACAGTGATCACATAAAATCAGGAATTCATGGCACAGTGATTGCCACCACATAGTGTGGGGTAACAGGTCAATATGATTCTGCCACTTTGATGCAAATACAAGATAGTACAGGGTCATCTTTCATCAAAACCTCCCTGACAGACGTGGCAGAGGAAAGCCATTTCCAGCCTATCAGGGTGAGGGGGAAGATGCAAAGGGGCGGGTTCAAAATCTTCTGGAGGCTGGAGCCAAGACCTATATTTTTGTTAGCTACATGGAAGGCTTGGCAACTGGTCACAGCTGCTGGCTGTTCTGCTGTGGTGTATCGCCTGCTCCTGCCAAAGAGGAGTGCTGTTGATAACTAGGAAAGCATTAAAAAAGTGACTGCTCCATATCCATGTGTTTGCAATAAGGAGCAAGGCAGGATCATGCTGCAGGAGAGGGAACTCACTGTTTAAGGCCCTCGTGGACCCAAGGGTGTCCAGCAGCCAGTGTGAACAGAACTGCACCACAGACAGAACCCTGATTAATTTTAAAATGTGTTTTAACACACAAACACTGGTGGAATACACGCACAAACTTTTATAACCCTTGTGAACTGTAACAAGGGAATGTCAGCGGAGTTCCAATGACACTGCTTTGGTTATCCTGCAAATTGCAGTATTCAAGTATGGTAGGAAGTGTCCGGGAATTCATTTCCGGCGAAGAAAACACACAGCAAATGTGTTTAATGCTTGTATCTTATTAACCTATAACTATTAGTCAGTGAACTATTTAAAGAGCTAAGTACTGTTTAACAGTAAAGGACATTCCCTTGCCAGCTGTTTGGGAGTCTTCAAAGAGTAGAGATGGCTTCTGGGCATGAAAGAGAATGAAAGGAGGAAGCAGAAGTTTCTAATTCCCGAGTTGAAATTCCCTACAGGTGTTTGTCCAAAGAAGGAAAATCCAGATCCCAAGAGCCTATTCCTAAAGAGAATGCAAACCTGCATTACTTTTCTGTATTTCTTATGTAAGATTCCACTAATCAGGATTTCCTGGATAAAGGAATGTCAGCTAAATCTTAATTTTTGCTGGCTTCCCACGAAGTAGTGATTATTAAATCCAATAAATACCTCCTACAAATATATATATATGCAATGCTAAAAGTGTAATTCTTATTGTAGGAAAAAAGCTTTACAGCTTTACTTTTAGTTTATAAATATTAATGAAATAATTTTTAGTAGATCCTTGTGAACTTAGAAGATACCTAGAAAGTGTATGCAGTTATTAGATAATGAAATCAAGAGTTTGAAGGAAGTGAAGACAAATCCTGAAAGAGAATTTAAATTTGCTTGGAAGGTTCAGATACACACCTTCAGGGATTTTTAAAAACACTCTGAGGTCTCAGTTACATTAATGCCTTTTGAAAATCTTGGGTGTCTATTTTCATACTGAGATCATGTTTAAAAACTGTTAGTGGCTTGACCAAAACCACAAAAATGAGCAACAGGTGAAGTTAAGAGCTGGAAATGAAAGTCCTTATTTTCATTTTTAAGATTATTCTGCCATAACTAACCTGTGTGCATTGGACTGAATTTGTTCCAGCTTTCCTTACACCGATGATATACAAATGTCACCTGTCCTGAGGTGCCAGTAGGTTCAGCTTTGAATATTCAGTGAAATTACACTTTAAGATCTGGGGGTAATGATGAGACACCAGACAGACATCATTGGACCTTACCATTATATGCATCCCAGTCAGCTGAAGAGCCAAGTGCAGCGGCAAGCTTGTGTCTCATGCACCTGCTTTGAATGTTTGTGGATAGAGGCTACAGAAACACCTACATAAAGGCAACATTAAATACAGAGAAACTGTAATAGCATGGAAGAGTTGTCAGTGGCTGTGGATGTGTCCACAGATCTTCAGTGGGAAGTGGAATAGGACAGGTGCCCTACAAAAGCCCAAGTATTTCTTTCAATGTTGTTATCTTACATAGTTGGAATAATATAGAGTATGCAAATAATCCTGGCATTGGAATGCAATGCTATTCCCTTGCCATAGAACTTCTCTTCTAAAGAATGAGTCGAGTGTAACGATGTAGGTGCTGCTGCCCTTAGGAGAGACAGGCTTAGGGATGAGAGACAGCTGGAGGAGCCCAGGTAAGTAAGTCCATCTCTCTGTACTGTATAGGCACTGAAGGCAAGGGTTAATAACAATCCCAACAGTTCTCACCAAACCTGAAGTCATTCCAGAATGAGTAGCAACTTACTGCTTCTTTCATTGCACCTTTCTTGGCAAATGGAGAGTATGTGAAATACTGTGACCATATGATATAAATCCAGGTGAACCAAACTGACCATGTGGCAATTTATTTGAGATGTCAGTTCTGGGGGCTGGTGGCAGTGGTCATGTTTGGTCTGGTGTCACCAGCTGTCTTGGGGCCAGATGTACTGTCAGTGGTCGTTTGGCTGTTACGTTTACAGAGCCAATGCCAAGAAGTTCAAGCAGCTGAAGGATGGGAGGCTGAACGGGATATGAGTCAGCCCCTGAGTCAGCTGTCCTGCAAATGGCCAAAAGCTGCTTTATTATGTGTTGCTGCCAATGTATTGGAGAAGTGCAGTCCGCTCTAGAGGGACACTGGGGATGGGGATGATGGAGGAGCTGTTAGACCTTGTTTCCTGGCACCCTGCTCGTGGGTGGCCGTAGGGTCACTGTCCTGCAGCCACAGCTCTGCTGGGCTTTCTCAAACTGTGCTTCTTAAATTTAAATTCTTTGTGTCTTATGCTGGTATGGGCACTGTGCAGTGAGGGATGCTCAGGGAATGTCTGTCCCAGCTAGGCTGACAAACTGAGATCTGGGGCATCAACTTCTTCCCAGGAGTGGAAACATTGCCCTACTAAAATTTCATAAAGCTCGGTGGTGTTGCAGTGTGTTTACATACATTTGAAGCAGAGTGAATCAAATGGAAGTAAAAGATAAAGAGAACAAATGTGGCCTTCATGAAGATTTATAACATGTCCAAATTCAGGAAAAAGATTTGCACTAACGATCTAGCAGATGAAAATAAGTTGCTTTGCATTACTAATGGACAGTTTACATTACAAATCTCTTTCCCATATTGCACGGTATGCATACATTATGTAACATCCTCCCTATCTCAAGTGGATAAGTAACATTAGCACAAAGCCAAGAAGATTTATAGCATGAATGAGTATCTCTCTATTACTCTTTTCTGACTAAGTTTCTGTAACTATTTCTATTGCATATGAATTACTTCACTAGCCAAGCTAATTCCTGGAGTAACTCCCTTGGCTCCAGTGGAAGCACTCCAAAGATGATTTTGAGGTGTACACTAAAACAAGTCACACAGTGAATAGATGGATGTTATAAAACAAAGTACTCATGGTAATTAGCAATGGCATCATCTCATCACAAGTTCGTAGCCTCTGTTACAGCTATCTATTACAGACCAATTCTTTTCTTTTTCTATTGTTTGTATTCTAAAGCAATTAGCTCCTTGGAAACTATTTTTTCTTTCATCTGGAGACAGATGCTACTTCTGCTTATGTTTTTATTGTTACTAGAAGCTAATATGACTTTGGTTGTTCTGTTAGAAATGTACCATTGTACTCAGACTGCCTGCCACCTTGCAACTAAAGATCACAAATTACATTGCCCATCTTATGCCTCCCAACACTCAGAAGGTAAATAGGTACTTCTATAGGTGTTTAATAGACAAGAGAAGTTAAAATTCCATCTTGCCTGGAAAATTCTAATAGGTTTAGAGTGCTTGCCTTTTGGGAATGGTCCTTGCTCATTCACATACCAGCTGTTCCTTCTGGTGGAAATCTGAACATTTCTTGGTGGACTGTGCATCTAAATGGACTTCATGTTGTGGGTGGAGGTTACATCAGTGCCTTGACAGTTTGTGTATGGGCCTGGGTCTGCAGCAACAAACTTTTACATTTCTTCCTAACATGTGTTTCAGATCACTGCAGAATTATCACATCATCACACAAATGATCAGTGCTGGTTTTGAGTCCAGGAGGGAACCAAATTTAAAAGGAAACTGCATGTGCACAACTTCAAACTTTTAAATGGGAGTTGCTGCTAAAAGGCTCATTGGAAAGTCCTGGTACACACTGAGGTAAGAACAATGTCTTTATAGTCGTAAAATTTCAGATCCAATTTTTCCAGGGTGCTCAGCGGCATTAATCAAGATGAAAAAAATTGCTGAAGTTGTGTTAATTATGCATGTGTAACAGTCCAGGAAATGTGGACAATCTTAAAATTATGAGAAAAGAGTTTGATGTTCTATTTAATATTTAATTTCATTGACATGCCCATAATTAACAAAAAGCTAAATTGTGCCTGAATTCCTTAAAATGCATACGGACTGACACCAAGTATGAACATTTTCAGTCTTAAAGGAATAAAATTGAGAAAATGGCAAGCAATCAGAAACAAAAGTTACATTACATGCCTAACTATTGTATCTATAGTGGCCACTACTCCTGTTATTATAATACACAAGAGAATTTGAAAGCATTTAGATTTGCCTTTTCAGCTGACAATCTGCTGCAGGTGCTGTGCCATTATAAATAACTATTCAGCTGTTATGTGTTATTGTCTAAATCACCATTTTGAACCTGAAGTATAAGCTGTACAACCCATAGATCAAATCTAAGAAATTGGCTCTTGTTTACAATGTAGTTATTTTAAAAGAAGAAAATACCCAGTAAATCAAACTCACAAAGAATTTTAATTATGCTACTTGTTCCTGGGAGCAGTATTACGGTTTTGCATTCCAACACTGTGTGCATGGGAAATGTAATACACAACACCTGTTAACAATATGTACTCTGATGAATGCTTGACTAAAAATTGGTTTCTGATTTTTTTCTAATTATATGGGGTGGGGAGAAAGAAGATTGAGTCCATTTTTTTATGTAAGCGGACAAATAGTATCTATTTAGTATAATGATTTACATTTTACCATCAGATGAAATCATACAGGGAATTTTTTGGGACTGATACAGAAATAATTATGATTATCATTATTACGTGAGTGATAATAGGATTCATGAGCAGCAGCAAAAGGTGTAGGTAGGACTGGAAAAATGGTTTCCATTATAATCCCCTACTTGCAGCCTCTGATTTTCAGTTCTTATTTGGCATCAAAAATTTACATGGCTGAGTTCAACTTAAAAAATGCTTTATTTGGATTGCATTCAATTTCCTTATATTTTCAACAAAACTTTTCACTGTGGCTGTGAGAAAAAAATATTTCTCTGGTATGTATATAAAACATCCAGTTACAGTTTAAAACACAGCAGAGGCAGTTAAAATTTAAATAGTCATTTATCAAGAGTAATGTCTGGCTTGGGTAACATGCTAAAGGTAGTTACCAAGAAGGAATGCATGATCCATGTGGTAGTGTAAAAGCAAGAGGCAGAAGAAAAATTAGGCTGTGTGTGATAAACCCAGGAGATAAAACTTTAAGTCACTTTTGTGTAGGAGAGCCTGTAATCATCTTTTGAAGCTAAATATGGTTTTGGAATTTGATCTTCTTTTCATCAAAGGGAGTTTCAAAATTTACATCAGAGGAAGTAAAGAGGCAGAAACTACAGTTGAAAGAGCGTCCCTGATCCTCCATTTTGGGGACTTTTCATTTTTACTACAGTCAAGTTCTAATTGATAATTTTATAAATAAGTAATTGCACGGTTTGGGGACCCCTGGTGGTCTAGCGGTTAAGATGCTGCGCTCTCAGCGCCGAGGTCGCAGGTTCGATTCTCGGTCCTGCTTCAGGGACAATCCCCCGGGTAG
>JAWWLV010000180.1:5267049-5341710 GCA_035041135.1 Platyrinchus mystaceus | reverse complement strand
GAACTGCCTTCTGTATTACAGATACACTGAGCTTCCCTGTAACAGCAGAGTCAGATCCTTGTGTGGGCATCATTCTGTTGCAGCAAACATCTTGGGCTTTTTTTTTGGCCAAGGATGGAGTCAGTGTAGAGAGTAAATTTGAAAATGCAATCAAGTGCAAGGTGGAGAGCAAATAGCATGGTAATATGTGTGTATGCTCATATGTTAAGGAGAAACTAATTTTAAAATTTAATTATTGTGCAATCCAGTATCATGTTGGTCAAATTTAGATTCATGGGTTTTTTTGCACCTTTAAATCTCTGTTGTTTTTACTTGCAAGTTAATTTAATCTTGTGCTGCACATAATATGTCACTGTGTTCCCACATGAATTTAAGATAAAAATAGTATTTTCTATGTATCAGCCCAGTTTTTCTCTAGTGAGAATGTGTTAAGGTATTGTGTTACTGCCATATAATTATAACTGTCTTACATTTTTGGCATTTGTTGAATTAAGCCCTTGCATACTTCCTCACTAGAAATGTTATTTAGGTAAGTTACTGACATAATAAAATAAACATTTTAAAATTATATTCCTATATACATGTTTGTAGGAAGAAGACCAAGATCAGGATGCCGTAGGTGGAAAGGAAGAAGACCAAGATCAGAGTGCAGTAAGTGAAAAGGAAGAAGACCAAGATCAGGGTGCAGTAGGTGGAAAGGAAGAAGACCAAGATCAGGGTGCAGTAGGTGGAAAGGAAGACCAAGATCAGGGTGCAGTAGGTGGAAAGGAAGACCAAGATCAGGGTGCAGTAGGTGGAAAGGAGGAAGACCAAGATCACGATGCCACAGGTGGAGAGGAAGAAGACCAAGATCAGGGAGCTGTAGGTGGAAAGGAAGAAGACCAAGATCAGGATGCCACAGGTGGAAGGGAAGACCAAGATCAAGATGCCATAGTTGGAGAGGAAGAAGACCAAGATCAGGGAGCTGTAGGTGGACAGAAAGAGAAAGAGAATAAGCCATTTCTTTCTCTTTCCCAAATTACTGCTTTGTTAGAAGAAAATCTAGAAGGAGTTGAAAAGTAAGTAGCAATGACAACAATGCTAGAAGCAATATAATAATGAAATAAAAATTACAGTCTATTTGCTAGATTTCTTTTGTGCTAGTTATTAGTGTTTAATTGTTTACTTAATTCATTAATGTTTAATATGATTTGTGAAAGATGGAAGAAATACTGCTGATCTCAGATCCAGGCTGTTTTACGGTTTTTCCTATATCTCTTGATTTCGCTTTGACTCCTTTTTCTTCCACTTTTATTTCACATTGATGTACTTTCTGAATGTTCAACAGCTTTAACTATGCTGTAAATGAAATACTAAGGTGTAAATAAGAACAGGCCAATACTGAGCTGCCTTTTTTTTTTTTTTTGATGAGTCTCCTTGGTAACTTTTTTGATAAAACATTTAAGATTCTGTACTGTAACATGAGTTAGTGAAAAATCAAAAAGATCTTAAAAGTTCAGAAAGGGATGGAAAGCTTAAGAAGGTGTTAGTAGGTCCCCATTATGGTGCACTGGGGAAATAGGAGGCAGCCAAAGACTTTTGATGTAAGCCAGTCTTGTCTTTCCTGAAGCAGCACTCTCCCTTGTTATTAGTGTTTAATAGCAGCTAAATTTAGGAGGCCAGGAGTTCAGCCTGAGACTCCGGACCTATATTTTAAAGACGGAACTTTTCAGAAGTGCCCGAATTATTTAGGAGTGCTTGTGTCCACTAGCAAATTCTTAGTGCATTGAAAGCCAAAGGGCTGGGCCACTGGCCTAAGTTTGGGAAGGAAGGGGTGGGGGGAGGTATAAAATCCAACTTTGTTCCTCTTAATAGGTAATCATTTAACAGAGATTAAAATATTATTCCTGAGGTATATTCTGCTCCTCCTATTTGTCACGATTCTGAGGAAAAAAGGTCTTTCTGGAATTTTTTTTTTTTTTAAAGTAAACTAGAAAGAAAATTTGCTACCGTCAAATAATAATAATACAAAAATTCTTTCCTTTCCTGTTTTCTCTTGCACAATAGGTCTCTTTAAATTTAGAGGAGACTGAAGTGTACAACTCACTGGAGACTAAAATGTGCTTAACAACACAATTCATTGTGAAACTTTCTCATTAAGAGTGTAAAGAAAAGCACTGAAAGATCATAGTCTCTTTCTTATTCTCAGCTGATCACATATATGTTTACTGTACAAGGGGAATGTAAAGTACATACTGCATCTGACTGAAAAGAGGATAGTTACAGGGTATTTTATGCACTCTAAGCAGTTTAGCAGCAGCATTAAAATTTTGTTTACCACAGTTCATTGTGTCTATTCGCAAGAGCAGTTTGAAGGCCTCAGCTAAGGTTAGAAAACCAGAATAGATCCCATTCAGTAGGAGAATTTTGATGTCCTACATTCCCATCTATCAGGGAGTTTTATACCACTGTCCATCTCCGTACGACTTGAGCACCTTCCATGAACAAAATAAAAGCAGTCAGGGTAAGTAGGAAATCCAACTGCCCCATCATTTCCCAGTCATGCACAGACACTGTTGTCGGTGACATGCCTTACAGAATATTGAAAAGATGAGTTCTGGCATTGTTAGCAGAATCAGAGAAAATCTAAATCCCTGAGAAGCTCTGATTATGAAAACACAGAGTTGGCAGAAGCTTCAGAAAGAGAGGATATGGACTGTTTCAAACGCTGGAAAGTTCAGCTGGCCACGTTCCACTTCTATTTCAGGACACAGTTAAGTGTTTTTAACCGACTTGCATGTGTGCAGCCGTACAAATTTGTCATGGAGAACAAAGGAATACATGTTTTAAACAAAACTGATTGGATTATATGCTTTACTCTGTTAGCTATTGAGGCTTTAATTAAAAAAAGAAACTCATCTTATTTGACAATGTATCTGCACTGTCTCTGTGAAACCCTTGAAAATCTAATGGTTCCCTATCAGTAGGTCTGGGATTAATGTCCTTAGGAAGGAATGCGAAGGGGGGAGGTTGGGAAGACTTTGCTTTTTTACAGGGGACAGGAAACTCTGATCAGTGGGACCTGGATCATCAGGTATAGTTAAGAAGCCAGGGATTGCTTTAATGTAACTACCTGAGACATGGCTGAAGCTGCACTGGAAGAACTGCAGAAAGGTCCCAGCCCCAGTCCCCTCTCTTCATGTGGAAAAATGTGCGCAGTTATTATAAAAGACATAACTAATTCTGTGTTTGGATAGAGCAGACATAAATGTGTCAGCAACACATGTGGCCTCCTGCAGGGGAGTGTGTTTTTTCATAAATTTTGCACGTTAAAGTAACTGGAAAAATTT
This sequence comes from Platyrinchus mystaceus, assembly GCA_035041135.1. NCBI lineage: Eukaryota > Metazoa > Chordata > Aves > Passeriformes > Tyrannidae > Platyrinchus > Platyrinchus mystaceus. The sequence goes on along the minus strand of JAWWLV010000180.1, from coordinate 5,338,381 downwards.
TCATCGTGTGCCAGTAAAATAGGACAAGGCTCTTTTTAAATGTCTTGACCGTTACAAAAGTGCAATTTAATTTCTAAATATTTTAGCTACTTTATTTAGATATTATTTTATTTGCATTAATTTTCAAATGTAATTTTTCTTCAGAGGAAAAATAATCTTGAAATGGAAACCTTGAAACGGAAACATGATCTTATTATTACTGTAAAACTGTCTCAGTGTGAAAGAGTGGTAGTAGAAAGTAGAGACTAATTGTTTCATTTCATCCTACAAACAACTTCCTGATGAAATGATTTTTTCTCCGGGATTTTCAGTGTATTTCTCTTCAGTTTTGTAAGGCTATTATTCTTGTTCTTTCATTAGTCATATCTTAACATTTAAATAGTGTCTGCTGAAACCTGTAGGTGGTTGTTTACTTTTTGCAGCAGATATGTCCTCTGATCCTAAATGTTCATATCTAGAAATCGATGTAGCTAAGTTCAAGAAATGATGTATGTTATGTATATATAAATAATATAGTAAATAATAATAACAAATATTATGGATATAATTGCAAACAGATGAAGTTAAGCTTTGGAATCTGTAATTTATTTTTTAATTTCATTATTTTACTCTTTTTTTTTTTTAGAATGTTGGAAGAATTTCTGAATTTTACACGATTAAAGGCATCTTGGAGAAAAGCTGTTTTAATAGATTATTACAGTGCAGGATTTCTGTGGGCTAAAGAAATGAACTTCAGTCTTATACAGCTCTCAGGATTCATGGAACTACTAAATTTTGTCTTGGAGAACATCAGTGGTAAGTATAATTAAGAACTGTAAAATAAATATCTGAAGTGAAAGGCAAGAATGTTTTCCAGTCATTTTAATAGAGCAATATTTAATTACAAATAATTGTAAAATTATTTATTTTCCTCTTGAATGTTGGCATGCTAGACCTTGTGCCTGAAAATAATTCTTATTGGCAGATGTTAAAACTTTCATTAGAGAAAACTGTAGTCTTTTGAGCAGAATATCCCTCATTCTTTGCTGGTACAGTATGTGGTACAAATGGGCCAGGTCCTGAAGAGACCTTTTCTTTGCTATGGTAAAATAAATAATAATTACGGTAGTGTGAGAGCAAGGAGCTCCTAAATTCCAATTCCAGCTGTCTCAGTGACTGACTCACTGTAGCCTTGGGCACATTTCTCTGCCGTTTGAGATATTCAGTACATCCTGTAGCATTACAGCAGGTGAATTACATTTATTTTATCCTTGGAGGTCAACTCGCAGGCAGCTTTCTATATGGCAAATCCTGCACTTCTGGCACAGGATGTATGTTAACTAAAAAGTGGTGAGGGAAGTAAACTGGCATTGCTGCCGAGGATGAAAAATGACAATGAAGGGACTGGAACTCCTGTGGCCACAAGACAATTTGCAACAAAGCTTGGAGCTCGGGTCTAGTGGGAATGAGAGAGACAGAAAAAAATGGTAGCAGTGTCCTCTAAAACCTTCTTTTTCAGAGATCCTAATGCTTGCTTAACATTCACTTTGAAGGTGATTATGTTGAGAAAAGGCCATCCCAGAGGAAGAGTGAAAGGACTCAGCAGTTCCATTCAAAGAGAAGGCAAATATTTAAAATCAAGCTCATAATAGTTATTATACTGTTTCATTGTAATTTAGTTCAAGGGCCTTTCTGACTTGGAATTTTGACAGAACATGTACGTGCTTTATGATCATTGGAATTCCAGTTGTCCTTCCTGTCTCCAATGAGAAAGTATCTTAACATATGCTAACTATATTACTATAACAATGGGGAAGAATGGAAACCTGTCAGAAATTAGTTTTATGAGGCTGTGTAATGCATGTGTATGCGACAGGCTGGTAGCACAACCGATTATTAAAGCTGACTGACGTTTTTCAGGAATGTGATCTTAGCTGCATAAAGCTTTGCCAAACTTTAACTCTTTAAGATGAAATTTTCCATGGCTGTGTCTGCCTCGGATTAATTTTTATATATAAAATTGCAGCTGATCCCTTTCAATGGGCTTGCAGACAGAGGCTATGGGGAAAAAAAAGGTATTTTGTGTCTTTGTTTTTTTTTTTTAATGGCTCTAATACCCCTGTGCTTTGAGGTAAAGACATAAGGTTTGGCAAGCAAAGGTTGTGAATTTGCTCTTTGCTGTTCCTGTGAAAATCCATTTAGATTTGGCTAAAATACATGGGTTTTAAGGAAAGAAAATTCAGTTTTTAAATGCTTACAGGAGTGTTCTTATATTTTCTTCACAGCTAAGTTCCCTGAATAATCCATTTTATAAAATACGCTGTAGCCCAGGGCTGAGATGAATTTTCTTGTAATTACTGTTCTCAGCTGGTGCAAATTTCAAGACCAAATGTTTCAATTAAGAGCAAAACTCTAATGTCTTCTATATTAATGACCCTTTGCTTTGCCTTCCCTGCACTGGAGACAAGCAGCCTGGAGAATTAAACTGATTTGGCCCTTATAATAGCAAGAGTGGCATGGAGCAGGAGGAATGGATTTAGAGGAGGGTAGTAGAAATGCATTTAAGGCTGGTAAAGGAGAAAGGAAAACTGGACGCTTTGGTAGATTGGGAGCTGGAATGAGTTACATGATTTGATTCCTCTTCTGTACATTGAGGGTAAAGTGCTCCTTACCTCACAGAAGTACAGTGAGAGCCTTCCCGGGAGAGGTGGGTGGGGCTGAAAATCAGGTGTGCAGAGGAAAGGGAAAATTTGGATGAGCTGGCAACAGATTTGGGTCTGGGTGATCCTGTTCTGTGGCTTCACTTCCCTACAAAGGGTGGTATTTCTGGTTCTGTTGCTCTTCCTCGTTTCCCATGGCTTCTATTTCCTCCACATTCTCTGCATTTCTTTCTTGTCCCTTCCATTATGGTTATTTATATTGTCCTGCCTCTCTTACTGAAAACTGAGGTGAAGTTTTCAGGCCTTTGATTACTGTACCACTAAAGGGCAAAACTATAAAGAACAAAAGTCTTATAAGTCTTTTAATTTGTTTTCTGTACAAAGAACCAAGGACTGTGTCAGTAGAGACTTAAAACAGTAAGGAAAATAAATTATTTCACCACTGGTGAGCATTTCCCCATTTTTTGCTGTAGATTTTTTAGATAAAAAAATGAAGAAGTAAATTGTGTTCAAAGCTTTGTTTTTTAAACTCTCTGTGGTTTTAGTGATGGCAGACACTGTGTGCAAATCAGAAAGATGAATCTTTTCTTTTTATATGTTCAGCAAACACTGATATATTTCAGATTTTCCTCTTTGTAAAGAAAGTTAACAAACAGAATTTAATTTCTAATTCAAAGCTGCTTTGGCACTTAGTTTTGCTTTCAGGGTAAAAAAGTAAAGTAAGTATCTATTCTGGAGGGGTGCAAAAATATCTTCAAGTTTGATGATACATGGAGGGTATTATGCATATTCACGTTTAATTATGACTGTAAGCCTGTAAGCACTTTAAAAAATTCGTTTCACTCTTTAATATTTGTTCCTGTATTAATGGGTTACGTTGTTAGGGGCATGGTCAGAAGAATAATATTTTACAATACATAAACAGTAGTAAATTTATTTTAACACTAAAACATACTCTGTATCTCAGATTTTCATATCTTTCTGCCTGTGGTTATCTCTGCATAGGTAAGAGGCTAAGAGTGCTCTTGAGCACCCCTTATTATGATCCTTGGTGATTTTGTGATGGAATTTTAATGGACACTCTGTTGATGAGAATAATGCCAACAGAGAGAAGTGTTTGACTGCTGTTGCTTTTTAAGTTTTGTCATGGCTCATACTGAAACTTCAAGAAGTCTTCTAATTAAAAGGGGCCCAAAACCCCCACCCCACCCTGTCATGTTCATACATAGTTTTTGTTCTTTGGGATTATTTTGCAGACAAACATATGACTTTAGGAGATAATTTAAAAGAACTGGAAAGAGCAATGGCTGAAATAGGAGAAACTGATTCAGAACAAGAAGGTGACGTGAATTTCTTCAGCATTGAGCAAGGCAAAGCAATCATTGATTACTTCATTAACAGGTATTTATTGCTACAGAATCTGTTATTTCATATTAAAGTAATTTAACATAGTGGGGAAATTACTGATAAAATTATGTCATTGTTGTTATTTAATACCAAATTATTACATTATTCACATATTAAAAACTATTATTAAATTGCTGTTATTTAACTGGATATGTTCCTACTGTGCCAACATACTGCACAGATAAAACCTTAAACCATTAAAAAGAAGAGAGAATAGGAAAAGAAGAGAGAATATGCAAGTAGCAGTAAAGATCCAGCCTCAGATGTCAAAGCCCAGAAAATAAATTTAGACTGGAAGTTTATCAAACTGTAAGATTCTGCTGAAAATATTCCTTCTGGGTTTTGTTTTGAGTAATAAAAGGAAACAGAATGGTATATAGAGGATATTCTTGATTTGTTTTTAAAACATGCTACTTTTAAATTCCATCTGAATAGAATTTTAGGTCTTGTCTATAACTCTTGACAGCTGTAGTGGACTTCTTAAGTAATGCAAAGTTTTTTATTTTACAGAAGTAAAACTTAAGGCTACAATCATATAAGAGTCATAAAAATGTTGCATTTCAAAACCATCAGAAGTCCAGTATCTACATGAAAATGTTTTCTGATAGAGACACAGAAAGAGATGCAAACAGCAGTAATTCAGTTATTTATCTGAGAAGAATACTAAGAGTCTGATAGTACCTCTCTATGTAAAGTTTTTACTATATAGTAACGTGTACAGACCTCTCTCCACTGAAATTCCATGTTTGAGTCAGGGACTATACTCACACACCACTGTTTCCAGTACATGATAGGCAGAGTGGTTTTCAAGCTCTTTTATCATCCCTGAATGTCAGCAGGGCAAGGAGATGGACAGTTAAGAAGTTGCTCTTGTAATATGTGCTCATACCCTGCACTGCATCTGTAGCCCTTCAGCCCATTTTTTTACCTGAATGGTGGTTAGAGGGGGATTTGTGGCAGATGGGCATAAAAACTCAGTAAGGTCATAACTGATCCATTTATAGATTTGTTGGGAATTTTCAGACTGTTCTTTTGCTAGGAAAAGTTTGACACGTCAAAGAGGGTTTTTTTAGAGTGTTTTCCTGAATGCAGAAAAGTATTTCCTCTTAAGACAGGCAAAAATATCAGGATAGTTATGAGCCTTTCAGTTTATAGTACTTGGATTCAGACAGGAGATTTAAACCCATCACAGGCGATTTCTCTTACAATTGGCTATAAAGTTTGTCTCTTTTTCTTGCTCTCTGATTTTTTTCTTTTGTATCTTTTTCATGGAAAATACAAAAAAAAAATCCAGGTTCTTCCTGTATGAAATGGGAACATCTCTTTAAATCTCAAATTTCTGTAGTCAAGGCAAACCCGTGTCCTGCCAAGTACTAGCCCTAAACTAAAAGGAAACTTGGCATTTGAGATGTCTCACTCAACTTCTTTTACTTCTCCCTTCCTGTCTGTGTCTTTTGTGTATTTATATGGAACAAGTGTTCTCTCCAAATAACATGTCTGCAGCTCTTCTGTAAATTATCCATTGAGAGATATCTTGTCGATGAAGTAATTCCTTCACAGTCACAGGAATTTCATCCAAGAGATTAGGTGCTCCATCCTTCTACCACCAAAGTATTAACTGGGCAGGAATACAATCAAGCCACAAGACTTTTGCAGCAGAATGGTATTTTGGCTGCCAGATTTGCGTTTTTATGTTCAAACTGCTCAATTTATTACAAGTGTGTGCTGTTGCAAGGTCATGGATATACACACATACACTGAAATGTGTCATTGGAATATTTTTTCCCAAATAGGAACGGAATCAGCAAACTTACATGAGTGTACTTTGAACTTTGTGAACTCAGAAATAGGTTGACTGAGTTTTATTACAATTCAAATTAATGTATCACTTCAACATTTTTTCTTGTTTTGTTTTAAATGATAGGCCTATAGCTTTTTTTTTTTCCATTCAAGACAGTATGACATGTTGTAGTTCAGATCACATTTTTACAGATGAGCTCTAAACCCATGAGATTTATAATGGAAACAGGGACAAATGCTTAACTACGTTGGCACAAACTGTGCAGCAACTATAATGACACCTTCAGGTTTGGTGGAAGGTGACAGTTATCATCTTTTTATCTTGTCTCCTTGGGCAAACACACATCAACATAGCTCTTGACATTTTCTTTCAGGAAGCAGTGGAGCTGGGGAAATATGTCATTGTTAATCACTTTCAGATTCTCATATGACATCATAAAAGGGTCTATTCCTAATCTTACTTACACAAGCAAATTTTTTTTTGTGTACTTGCTAAAAGCACTGGTATGGAATTTTTTAATTGTTCGTAACAGATAGAAACAAAAAAGCATTTTCTATAATATTGATAAAAGAAAGAAAACTACACTGTTTTTTCAGACTAACCATGGATGTATAATTTATGTGGTTTGATGTAAAGAGCATTAGATGGAAGAATTCTTTCCTTGATACAGGGTTAAGGGTGCCAGGTTGAACAGAGTTCTGTTTAAAAATAAAGACATAAAATTCAGAAATGCCAAATAAAATTACTTGTATTTTTTTGGATATTATAAATTATTTCTACCTGTAACATATGCATTAAGAATATCATAATAGATTTGGAGGGGAAGGGAAAAAGGCCTGATTTTTAGGTGCTCTGAATCTTGCTCATTTCCAAACCACTGGAATGACTAAAAGAAAAAAGTCTGAAATGCTAATTTCTGTCAGTGCAGTTTTAAAGATGTATGTCTTATTTCTTGTGTGTCTGTGATGTTCATAAAATACTTTTTTTAAAATTTTTTTCAAATAGTCCCTGTTAAAATTTGCCAAAGAATAAGTGTGTATGTGAGGGGACGTGTATTTCCATACTTTGGTACGAGTAATTTCCAGGTTAAGTCCTGAAGTCTGTTTAAACATAATTTCTCTATCCACTGAAACATGTCAGGAATTCTTTGGTGACGTGCTGCAATAAAAAGGTACTGCAAATGAAATGGCAAATATTGTAAGAGCTTAATTAATTGCCTGTGTGTTTTGGGTTTAGAGGAAGGTAGCCTGTAGCTGATGGTGGCCAAACTTCTTATGCAGGCCTTGCAGGTACCAAGGCAAGAGGTATTTTTTGCTGGCCCACTGATGGCTCTCTTAAGAGAAGAGCCTGTGTCCTGTCCTAGCCAGAAGGCACAGGAACCACTTACAGATGTTCTCTGCAAATATTGCTGTACTTTTCACGGATACATCAGGCAGGAGTGTGATAAACTCTTGGAATCATCCTTCAAGCTGGACCTGCTATGAAATCACAGAGCTGTGTTTTGAATTGTATGCCAAAATGACGTGACAGAAGCCAGAAGTTCTGTATCATGATTTTAAGAGAAGTAATTGTAACAGATGGACTGTGACAAACAAAACCTTTTGATTAAACAAATGCCATATCATTGATCATTAGAAAAGGAAACAAGGAAAATTATTTAAAACACGTGAAAAGGAAAGCCATACATGTTTTAAGGAAGATAAATATTTTGGGCCATTGAGAAAGTCTATTTAAAGTTACTTTTGTTGTAATACACAAAACTGCTGTGTGTCAATCTAGTTTTTTAGTTTGTCTTTGAGGAAATACTAAGCTGATTTTGCAAAGTGACCTTGGGAGAATAAATGCTTCCATTCTTTATTGTTTTGGTGTTCCAAGAACAAACTTGCTCCCTGGACTGGTGGCCCATCCCAGAATCTGAAAGTTGATTTGGCTTTGTTTCCCTCTTGTCTGCTATTGCTGATATTAAAGGCATAAGTATCCTGGTGATAAGTGTTTCAGGAATTACTTTTTTCAGAGTAGAACTTTGTCTTCTCAGAGTTCAATTCCATAACGACTAAGAGGATGTATTTTTAAGTATCATACTGTATTTTCTACAGCCGTCTGATAGTATATCCTGCAAACTAAATATGCTGCATGTTGGACCTGAAGTTAAACAATGGTTTCTTTTTAGATTTTGGAGAATTACCATGCTGGAGGGTAACCCTTAGTTTAACAAAATTTGTAATATTTTTATCTTTCCAAAAATTTACAACTGCTAATAGTCCATATTCTCTTGTTTTTCAGCTTATTTAAATACTATAGAGTGTATGAATTCCTCTTCCAAGGTCCTAGAGGACTTGAGTTAAGTGATGAGGTGAGTCATTTATATAGATGGAACTCATTATGCAGAGTTATTTAAGGAGTGCACCCTGGCATATGTTTTATATTGCTCAAAGCAACTTCATGTCAACATTACTACGTTACTAACGTAAAATGGCTGATTAAAGAACACAAGTTAGATGTTTTGATCCTCGTATTCAAAATTAATTTTGGATTTCAAAAAAGTGTAAATGCACTGCTTGGTTAAGCTGTTAGTTGTGTTAAATCAGGAACACTTTTGTGTACGTATTTGTAAGTTGATGCATGTAATTTGAATTAGCAACGCATGAGTCTGGCTCTATTTTAAAACCAGCAATCAAAATCAGAAGAGGTTGTGTACCAAGCCCAGTCTGACCACAGCCCTAATATTTATGTATGCATGTGTATGTACAGAGTTTTGTTTTTGCTGTAGCCACAACAGTTAATTATACTGACTGTAAAGAAACAAGCAAGCTAGAAATTGTGCATTTTGAAAGCATTCAGTTAACAGCAGTGAGGTGGCTGGACTGTAAACTTTGTCATTTATTCTAACTTGCATGTGAAAAAATACATAGGAAAATGTGTCGATGCAGGATGTGGCCTTTAATCAAATGAACAGATTCAGTCAATCGAATAAAACCTTTCTTTAGCCTCACGATGCCTTTTGAGGATATATGTTACAATACATTGAAAAAGATTTACATTTTAAATTTGTGTTAGGAGACAACTGGTTGCTCAGAGAGGCACGGTAGTAAAATTTTTTTGATGGCACATATTTTAGCTTATCAGTACACAGTGAAGTTAAAATTAATGCACTGGAAAATTTTCTTTACACTTTGAGCTGGTGGTTGGACTCTGTAAATGATGTGGGATAATTTCTTTCTGTGTTGCTTTTAGGTAGCCATATTATAAAAAAGGACTTTTCTTGACATGGATGCAAATATTTGGAAATTTTTCCTGTAATTTCTAAGGTGGGCTAAAATTCCAACTATGATGCAATTGGTGACTAAACTGTCAATACATAGATAGGGCAGGATTTAAGAATTACTATATTAGCGTGGGTGTTTTATATTAGCTAATCGGATCAATGGGTGGTTAGCACTTCCTAATTGGTCAAATTGATTTTAATGAGGCTTTGATTAAGTGATTCTTGTGTAAATTTGGGTAATGTATCATATCAGTTTTAGACTAGTGTAAAAGAAACGTCTCTGTGTTTTCTTAAAACCCGTTTGTGGTGGGTGGGATCAGCACGGGCTGTCCCAGCCATGGAAGGGTGGTTGCCCTGCACAGGAGCTGGGGAGCACCACCTCTGCTGAGGGTCCCACCTCTTCCAGGGAATAGCAGAAATGGATTGCTGGGAATGACTTGGATGAGAATCCATCAAAGCAACACGTGCCATCTACAGTTATAACTGTCACAGGAACCTGCAGGATAGTTTTTAACCGTAACTCCCTTACAGCCATTCCTTCCCTATGGCACCACTTCAGTTTAATACATTTTGTATTCTGAGTTACATGGCAGAGAGCTTTTAATTTGTCCAACCACACTCCGACAGCCGAGAAAATCAATAGTTATATTCTGTTAGAGTCTATTTTGATGGGGTGATGCATTGTTCTTCAATAAGTAACAGTTTAAGGCATTGAAGCTGCACATACAAATTTGTCATTATTTGTGCTTGCTTTATGTATTGAAGTGTGATGAGAGGTGAATCCAGCATAGACTTTGAGCTCTTTTGCTACAACTTTGTTATATTTGCAAATGCTTATCATAAAGGAGAGCATTACTTCTGTATTTCCAGTCCCTTAGAGGAGCAGCTCAGCCCCTGAGGAGCTGGTGGGACCGCCATGGTTTGGTGTGTGTCGCTGTGGCAGGAGCACACCTGGAGTTGCCTGCTCTGCAGTGGGTCTGCTCAGGGAACAGGAGATCCACTGGGAGATCTGTGTGCTGAAGGTAGACAGTAGATCTGTGCTGGAAGGCTGACTGCAGTCCTGCCATGTGGACCAATGTCTTACAAAAAAAAAGGGCACTCCAGACACAGCACAGCCACGGCTGGATTCCGAGTTGAGCGCGATTAATGTCTAAAAAGTTTTCTTTGAGCTCCAGCAATAAAAGTCTGTCTTTCGGAACAGGGCACTGTAAATTGTAATGGCCAGATTTGCCCGAATAACAAGAACCACAGTGTTCCAAGAGCTTAATTACAGTATTATCTCCTTTTGCAAATGAACACTTTGAGACAAGTCAGTGAAATGACTTGCTTCAACAGAATTGATTTGCTTCCACTGAAATGGCTTTAGCTCAGTGAGATGTGTGCCGAAAAAATTACCTACTGAATAAAAGCCCAAGAGCCTAATGAGAAGAGCTGCTCCTTTAAAAGAGACGCAGCTACAGCAAATAAAAGCCATACTCAGTGTTTTAATGGATATCCTTTCAGAGAAACCGCAGTGTGTGTTTTCCAGAGAAATCTTATAGCGATGGGTTGTAAACTCATTGGAATTTTTTTTTTCTCTAGCACAGGCAATTATACAGTGTTCTCAATCAGGTTTCCTTTTTGATCTTTCACTGCAGTTATTTCCAAATGACCCTGTCATTTCCTGTGTAGAATAAAATCAGACAAGAAAAGGGAAATGACTCAAAAGTCAGATTATGCATACAATATCTGTACCCGTGCCACTTAACAAAATTTAAGTTATTTAAATGTAGCACATAATTAGTGGAGCTTCACAGTCTGGTTAATATTCTGCATTTGATGCAGCTAGCATAATGGAGCCACCTTTGTAAAATACAGTGTTAAAGTCTTTAAAAAAGTAACAACTGCCTAGCTAATTTAAATGTATTTTTTTCTTGCATTGGCTAAAGCCTTCAAACCCCAAACTGCCTGAGGTGATCATATTGCCTAGGAAAAAAAAAGGTTAAAACAGAAAGACATGAATGCTTGGTTAGATGATAAAACACACATCACACTTCTAACCTACTTTGACAGTATTTAAAATTTAAAACTTGCCTTTCCAGTTATCAAATCCCTTACTTCTCCTTCGTTCCAGATCTACAAAGACCTATATATTATGTATGCATGAATACCTGTTAGAAAACATGACGGTACAAGGAACTGCTGAGAAGTGTTAAGATTGCCAAGTAAATTCATTGCTTTTTTTTCCTGTTACTATTATGAGCAGTTCCCCCTATTTAGAATGATTACAGAAGAAGCTGTGCTTTAGCTGTTCTGTGGCTGTGATCCAAAATAAAATGCATGTAGTGCTAACATATCAGGGTTCTTCAGGAATATTGTTGTTAAAGAGATTGTTTTTTTCCTTTTGCCTGTTCTGGAGGTTTTGCTCTCTAGCTGTGATTTAGTGCACCTATATTAGCCTGCAATTTCAAGGAAAGCAAAAGGACTATAGACTAAATCTTGATGTGCAGGGATTCAGTGGAGCAATTCCTATTAACACATGGCAGATCTTATAACAAAGGTTTAAATTGTTAATGCATGAATTGCGTAGAAGTTTTTATTATTTTCTATTTCTATGTTCAGTTAATTTATTTTGCTCTGATAGGATGATACATTACAGCCCATCTTGTAGGTTTTTTTCTCACATTTACAAATTGTACCTTATACTGCAGTTCACGTTTTTTGCTGCTCTCTGTTGTGTATTTTTGGATGGAATGAGGCTGAGGTCTTTTGGGATTATGTCTGCTTTGAAACATTTCCTAATAAAAATAATGTGGTTGGTAAATCTAGTTTTATTCCTAGTTGCTTTAGCCAGCCTGATGGAGTAATCTGCTATTTTATGGCCCAGATGACTAGCTAAGTTTGACTTCTTGAAATAGTAGTGTACAATGTAATTTTCTTTAGAGATGTCATAGTGGGTCAGGTTGCAATAAAAATATCGAAGATTAAGTTTAATGGCAGTGCAGATTCAGTATTATAGCAGTCACTAGATATCATCCTCTGTACTTAGAGTTCCAAAACAGTTTCCATTAATGCCTTCTTTCCATGTACTCCTTACTTTCTGAAACATTAAGCTTTTGGACTGTGTCTGGTCGTTATCCAATTGTGGGTTGGGTTGGTTTTTTTTTTGGTTTTTTTTTTAAGTTTGAACAAAATCCCTTCTGTGTTTGAATTTAAGGGGGCAAATAGGAAGAATATACTATTTGAAAGCTAATAAAGGGTATTTTTTTTCTGATGGCAAAAGACCTGAAGTCTGGGACTTGACTTTGATATGTAATCCTCATTAGGTGTTGCATATTTAGATTAGTTAGTCAATCATTGTTTAAACAAATTTGCTCAATGATTTCTTGAGAACTGCATTTTAAAGATCTATGAAAACAGCATTTCCATAAGCATATCAGTTCACACTAGAGAGACTCATTCCCCAGCTAATGGAGTGCTTTTCAAAGCCTGGGGGTTTCAGATATTTGTAATGCTTAAAAACCAGTGAGTTGATTTTTTTGTAGCTTTGTTTTGTAAATATCACCATGGCAAAGGCACCAAGAGGAGCACAGGGCTGGAAGGGATGTCTTCAATTGTCAGCTCTACTGTCTCTTTCTTTCTCATAGGGAAACAAACACACATAATTCTCTTGAGAAACTTGTCAAACTCCAGTTTAAAAAGTTAACTTTTTTTGTTTTTTGCTCTTCCAGTTAGAAAGCTGCCCTGGTGCCTGGTTTCTGTAACGGTTATAAAACTTCAATTTCTAGTCTGAGTGTATTCATGACAAGCTTATGTGCATTTGTCCTTGTGCCAATTTGTGCCAGTATTGACCTTTAGCTCTCATTCCATCCCCAGTGTTTATTTTTCTGGTGTATAAAGAGACAGCAATCTTATTGTCAGCCTTCATTTAGCTAGAGAAGCCAGCCTTCTCTAATCTTTGCTTTCAAGGTAGACTTTTGATACATGTATTCTTACAAAGGTACCAGCCTCTAGTCTTCCTGTTGGCCTTTTTCTATAATTGTTCCACTTTAAATCAGTTTTGTTTGAACGTAAGTGACCAAACTGACATAATATTGTTGCTGACATGAAAGCAAGGCCTTGTAAAATATCAATAGTGCTTTCTTTTCCTCTGCTGGGAATAGCCTACATGATAGGTCCTAGAAGCACATTTTATACCTGTATCATGTGGCTGCCTCGTTGTACATCTGCTATTCTGATTCTCCTTTATTACTGTATTTTCCAGCTGAGGTACTCCCAGTGCACAGTAGGTTTTAAAAAAATTATGTCCCCACAATGTCACCTCCCAATTTGTCATTGAATACAAGAGTGAATAGTCTTCAAGGCCATTCAGTCCCATCTGTATGATATTCCTGCCCGCTCCTGAATTGATCATGTCTCTCACATTGCTTTTGTCTAGAAAATTAGTTATTTAATAAACTATGAAATTAGTCTGGCATCATGTATCTTTGATAAACTGATGTTGTGTTACATTCCATTTCTCTTTCATTTCCATGCTCTTATTTATTTTTTCCTTCAAAACAAGTTCCTCAAACCTTTACTGCTATGAAGATCAAAACTGCAGTTTCAGGAGTAGGTTCATTATTTTATGATTATGAATGTTTAAAACTAGCAAACTGGTACGTGGTCTTTTGATGTCTTGAGGGGAAATTTTTGATGTCCGTTACAGAAGTGTGTCATACCCAAGACAGGATTACTGAGGGAAGCAGCTGCAGAGCCAGTGGGTTTTGTGACAAAAATCACAGATATCAAGATCCTTTGATCTTGAAGCTTTCTATGGCTATAACCAGAGAGATCTTGAAGGACTTGTGATTACAGTCTGAATGAAAAGTGGAGTCTGTTGGAATTGTATGCCGTATTGCTTTAAATATTTAAGCATAATTTGCACAGTAGAAACTACCTTTGTTTTTCGGAGATCGTTGTTGTTATACTCATTTGCCAGCAGGGGAAATACACTGACCTTTAGCAGTTGCATTTCCATGTAGGTCACATGCTGATGGTCTGCTACAACAATTTTAATGTTCCTGAGTTTTGGTAGCTGAACTGCATTGCCCTGAAAGCCTGTCAGAGCTCCAGGGAGCTGGTGGAATTCTTAAGCCAGTGCTGAGTACTTTTACAATGCTTTAGAGAATGATTAATGAAATATTTTTTAAATTATTTTCTTAGGAACCATCAAATACAAAACAAAGCCTGCTCTTTAACTCAGTAACATGCGTGAAGTCACGAAAGAAGAGAATTCAGGCAGGAAAACTGCCAAATAGCTTACATAGGCTGTGCCTTCAGTTTACTGAGCACGATGGTTTTGACTCAGCCAGCCTTTAAACAAGTGCCTCTTTTTAAGAAATTGGGAACTTTAATTTCAATGGACCTATTCACCATACACAGAGTTAAACTGAGAAGTGACTGGGGTCACATTGTTCAGCACCCTGGAGGATGAAAAGCTAAAGACACTAGAGAAAAAAAAATTGAAGCTCATCGTAACTTTTTGGTTCAGTTTTACAGTTGACAAAGCATCACATTTTTTGACTGTATCATGTTAAGTATGAGAGAGAGGAAAAAAAACTTGAATTCTTGGCATGAAAACATTTCTGGAACTGTGCAGGAATTAATATATACACAGATGTGCTCTATGAGTTTTTTCATTATTTATTTAGAAAGTGGCTTGATTTCTGTATATGTGTGTTTGGATGTATGTAAACATACGTAGTTGTGATAATGGCCCTAATGACTTGTTTATTTGCTGGAATGCAGGTCAACTAGGAATTGTAGGCTTTGACTGGAGGGACAGTCAGTATGTTAATGACAGCATGTTTCTGCTGTTCATCAGAATATTGCATGATCCAAATGATTAAGTGCTGTATCAGAAGACTAGAGCCATGTATTTAAAAATAGTGATCAGTCAAGATGTAAATTTTAATAGAAGCCATTGAAATTGGCAGAAATGTATTGACTTGGATGAATTTTAAAGTGGTTAAGCAAAGTAACTGAAGGCAGACTATTAGGGTATGAATTTTGTTTTACTTTTCTTGTATTCCTGAATAGCTCACTCTGTAGATGCCCTTTGGGAGCTCTACTTGTTTTACTTGACCAGCATAAAACAAAGTACTTGGAGCTGAGCAAAGATGAGTAATTTTGTTTCATAGAAGATTCTAAGGTTTTTGCAGTTTGACTTAATTCCAGTTTAAAACAGAAAAATAAACACTTTTAACAGAATTGCTGTTCTTACATGTCTATGTTTAAACTCCCTGACACCAAAGCAGTGCTCTCGAAGATCTTTTCAGAGCCCAGGCTCCATCCTGGTGCCACAGAGTGTAGTTGGCTCTGCAGGAGCAAGGTCCACGTGATTCTGGGATCTGTGGTGTGCCCCCAGCTTTCCATAAGGCATGTTGTTGTGGAGCCAGGAATCTAGAAAACGGGTTCTAGGTCAGCCAACGTGGCAAACTGTCCAAAGAGCTTTTTGTACATAGGCTGGTGAGAGCCAGGTAGGCTGCTGCTGGAATGTTAGCAGGACGTTATTTACACGAACTCCAACCTCACTTTTAGGTAGTTCAAAGAACATTTGGAAGGAATCTGCCAAAAAAAAGAAAAAAAAGAAAAAAAAAGAAAACCAACAAAAACTAAAGGGACACATTTTACTTTGAATCTGATGCATTGTCTGCTGCAGGATGATGTTGTTTTTGGTGTTAAATTCTTCTGTGTAACATAGCAGATGTTATTCAAGAAGGTGCCTCATTCCATTTAAATTTTGCTAGTTCAGATTTAGATGCCTTTTTTTGAAGTTGTTTGCCAGCAGGTTCCATTTTGGTACCTGCCAGTCCAGTGTGACTTACTGGAGACTGGTTTTCCAGAGCAATTGCCCTATTTTCAGAATTTCCAGCATAATTTTTGTTATTTGGCAAACATGAACTTGGGCTACAATGAACAAACTACTTTTGTACCCCCTACCTTTGTCTGCAGCTTTTCATCATCTTGAAGATTAAATTGTATTCATAAAAGTATCTGTGGAATGGGCAAGTGATGTGATATTTCATGGGAATGTATCCCCATGGATGAATAGTTATGTATCAAATTCATACATCTTGTGACCTTATGTTATGAATAACATGTTGACCTTATTCATATAAATAAACAGCATGACATTTCTTTACTGTGGTGATTTATAATCAATATACATTTTAATAAATTTTTATCCATTTAGCTGATGTTATGAGGACAAATGTAATCCAAGTCTAAATAACAGACAAGTTTTGCAATCCTTTAAAGTTCCTTTTTAAAATGCAACGGAAAGTTTGCATGTCTTCTAATTTCACCTTGAATTTTACAACTTGTCATAAGGTACAATATAAAGTGTTTCTACTGAACATTGAATCTGATGTATTTGAATTTTTAATTCATGAAAGTTATTTTGATTTCCTGTAAATATGCTAAGCTCAGCAAACTGTGGTGTTACTCTTTAGAAAGCTGAGTTTTATAGGATGTCTGGTTGGTATGTGAGGTAACTTATATTGCTACTTAGGCTTACATTTAATAAACCTTAGCTAGGAAAATTGTTTAAATTTCAAAGAAAAGATAATAAATAAAATGAGGGCATAGAATATTAATGTGAACTGTGCCTTTATTTTGTTAAAGCATTCAAAGTTAAATAGTGGTGGTCTGTTAACAATCTAGGGCTATTTGGCAAGTCTCTAAACTTACTCAATAATCAAAACATAAAAGGACAATGGAAACTTTTCACAATAAAAGAAAAAGGAGTTGAGTACAGAAACCAAACAAATTATTCTCTGCTTTTTCTTGGTAAGGAGGTGAACTTTATAGGAAGGGCAGCAAGCTCTGAGTTAGGGTTGCCTTTTCCTGTCTTTGTTATAAATTACATCTGTCTGTGAAGAATCCTCTCCAGTTATTTCGTGCTTCATGGCTACGGGGGAGGTGTGCGTGTCTATCTGGAATGGGGCAGAGAGAGACAGATTGTGGGGGAGCCTTCTTTTCATTTTACTGGTTTGTTTTTCACTTAGGAAATGGCAATTCTAAGCATTAATTTGCCTTGCTTACTAAATATACAGATGGATAAAATTCCGAAGATCCCAGCTGTGTAAATAAAATATTAACAAAACAACTGTTTTCTTCGGCGTTTGTATTATTTGTTCTTTGCAGCTTGCTAGACTTTTGAAAGACTTTGACATCATTTAGGTTCAGAGTAATAATTCAAAATATGTTTATTAATGGCTTGAATGAGGAAAACATTTGACAAAGGGATGGACTTCATCCAAAGCATAATGCTTTATTCTTTCATGGGAGTCTGAATACACTGCAACAATATTGTAAGGCACCAGAAATATGGGAAGGAGCTGCCAAATGGTACTGGAAGGAGAGCCATGTACATACTTGGGTGCAGTGTGCTCTCCATCTAGCTGGTGATTACCCAAAGAGAGCAAGCTGAGATAGCCCATGTATGACTGTGCAGACAGGAGAGAAAAGGGCTGGAACCAAGTCCCTATACTATTTATTTGAAGCTAAGACTTCATTATGTATTTCCAGCATTGCACTCAGAAAAACAACATTGAATAGGTAGAATATATTGTGTCTCCCTGGGACGGGCTTGAAAAGATGGCAGCTGAAGCCTTTTGGTGTGTTTCATGGTTAAGACTTTTATCTGAAATATTTTATGGTTTGGCTTCCCATTTGCACTGTTGAAAATTTGATAGTGAACTCATCCTGAAGCTCCTCTTGACCAAGTTAAAGCAGAGAAAAGGAATACTTTATTATTTATACTTAATGTTTGCTTTTTCATGCTTATGAGAGTGGGCAGGCTCTTTGGCTGAGTTTAAGATGCTAAGGTGGTGAGAGTTTGTCTTTTTTTTTTTTTTCAGATTGATTTCATCCTCCCATTTTGTCCTTCTCTCAGACTGCAAAGCCTTTGCCAGAGCCTGTGTGGGTTCTGCAGAGTTACATTGCCAATGGTGCCGAGTCCAAGCTAAAACACAAACCCAGATGTTTTCAGATGAAATGTGTCAACTTTCTGCCCTGCACTTTTATGACAAGTGGTTCTTCTGACCTTTTTGGTTGGTTCTGCAAGAATCCAACAACACTGTAAAAACATATTGCAGAAAATATCCTTACTACTCCCACAGCACAGAACATTCTGCATGAATTACAGGCTAATACACCTATAACTATTTTCTTAGTGTTAGAATTCACATGCTTGGTAAAAGTTTTGTTGTCTCTGTTCTATTCAAATAACACTACACAAGGAACAATATCTCCTGTGCAGTTGCTCTGTAGTTTATTTTGACTGTGCATATCACATTTGGCTTGTGAACACAGTCTAAGGAAATGGCATAGATTCTAAGAGATAAAGACGAATGTTGTGTGCTTCATTTATAGGAAGGCCATCCAAATATGGTCTCAGAGTTGTGATAACATCCTGTGCTTGAGAGGTCTTGAATTTTGGATTGATCAAGGCTGTGGACACGTTTCAGGCACTAACGGGCTGGAATTCAGGTCTACCTCTTTAGATTTACTGAACGTTGTGTGTTATGAATACATTGCAACCATCAAAAATGTGTGTGGTACTCTGGTTTAATAAAAGGTATGAGGGCTAAGGATGTTCCTTGGAGACTATTCTACTTTGAATATCTGCCTCACATTCTCTCAGTTTTTCTTAGCATTCGTTTTGTATTCATGACACCTGCTTATCATTTTTGTTTCTGTCTGTTATACATTTAGGATCTTAATGATTTTCTTTTGTTCTAAGGAAGATACTGTGCCAGCTTTTTGTATTCCTCAGGAGTTAGGATGTAGTTCAAGATTTACATTTGGAGAAATGTTCAATTACCTGTCATGATCTTATTTCCGATGAAGTATTGAAAGGTTTTACGCTCACTTAGGCTTGTCATGATAAGACTATTTTCAAATGTTAGCATTACTGTTGTCCAGGCAGGTCTAGATTAAAAGAAAGTGAGGGCTAGGGTCCAAGTTGCTGGCTTTTCTCTTTATGTTTTTTTTTGTTTTGGTTTGGGTTTTAGTTAGGGTTTTTTTAAATAATGCTACTGGTGGTCCATTGTGGTGTCCTCTGAGGCCTGCAGTGTCACAATGACCCCTGGGCACCTGAGGTACCACAGTGTCACACAGCCCTGGCAGTTCCTTGGAAACACACCCAGCCTTGACTCTCTTGGCACTGTGTGATACTGCTATGTAACTGTGCACTGAACCACCCATTTCTGTTTAATAAGCATGTTTTGTTTGAGAAATCAAGCAATCGTCAAGGTGGAAGTAAGGAACCAAATGTTACTCATTTTGCTGTGATTTTGTCTTTTGTCCCTCCTTCTTGCTTACAAATACAGCTCCCTGAATTACTGACTGTAAAATTAATATCATTTTCTTTGCAACCCTGGCACAGCCAAACAAAATAGGAGAAGGTAAAGACAGGATTTCAGTCTTTGTGCATTTCCGAACTACTGCTGGTTTGACTTTAGTTCCTACTCTTGTTATTCATACTGGTTTTATTGCAGGATATTTAATTGTCTCTTTGTTCTGATCAATCCTCAGTTAAATGGATAAATAATGAAAGAAAGAAGGTACATAATCAAATTACCAGGAATAATTGGTCAGTCCAAGCATTACTGGAACTTTGTAGTGAGCAAGAACAGGGCTTTCGTATCAGAGTCAAAAAGGCCAAGCGTTTAAAACTGACAACACAAACACATTGCTACATTGGCACATCTTTGTGAATTTAAATTACAAATTATTGTGTATAATCAGAATCAGAGCAACTGAAAACTCATACAGCATGGATAGACTTTATTAATTTTGGATACAAATGACAGGCATTAGACAAGCCTAGAAATCTGACAGACCAGGAGAATCTTAATATTTGACAAGTGCAAGATAAAATGAGAATTTTGTCTTGTGGATTGCTGGGGTTTTTTTCTTTCATAGCAGCAGGAACATTGCAGAAACTAATAAGCAGCAAACCATATGCATTAGCATAAAATGTAGGAATCTGCAGTAAGGGATCTTGTTTAGGTAACAGGAAAGTTTAAAGACTGTGCATTAAACATCAGCAGGACATGGTGTATTGCACTGGGGACTGTGGGTTGCTCTGGGAACTGGGAATTAAGCACTAAAGTTTTTCAGAGGTCAACTGCCATTTTAATGCATTTACTGCTTTGCAGACTATAATATGAATTGTTCTCATTTCATTTCGTAGTGAACAAATTCAATTAAAAAGATAAACCTGCTTTCTTCCCTAACATTTATCTCTTAGCATACTAGCAATTTGAGTAGCAAAATAAAGTGCTTGATCAGATAAATATCAATAACTCTAACCTATACAGATGTAGAATTTGATTTTCTTTTTTATTTTTATATTCTCTTTCTACCAAATCAATTGGGGCAGAATGGATGAAGAGTAAAGAAAAAATAGTATGACTGTTAGCAAACTAAACCCTGCTCAGTGGAATTCAGTTGAATAAAAGGTCATTTTTGTAGATTTGTGCCACTTATAGGATTCTGTGGATCAAGTCTGGTAAGGTCAGTATAGCAGGGGAAAAATTAAAGGTGCTCAGAAAGAGTACACTAAACTTGACTAATGCTACAGAAGCAGGGGTGGTGCAGCAGGGTATTGCAGCTTCATTTTTACCTGGGTGTCAGACTGACTGTCAAGTACTTCTCTGTTAAGGCCCAATTTACTTGGGCTTCATAAAATCTCTAGTGTGACTCCACCGTTCTGGTGAACTCTTCTCTTAGAACAGTAATTTCTACCTATCAAAACCATCTTGAATTTTAAAATTAAAGAAATTCTTGAGATGGAGACTTTTAGGCAAGTTTATCATAGGATAACCCAAGAGAAGGCTTTTAATGTCTGTCCTTCTGTTACTGTTGTCAGGTATAAATTTTGAGTTTGCAATTAGGATTTACAGTCTGGTTCAAGTGTCCTCAATCCCCTGTGCCCCAAGTAATTGCAGGGGAACTTCTGGGATTGTATCTAAAATAGACACTACATTACCATGGTATGTAATGTTGGCAAAATTGCTGCTCAAGATGAAAGCTATTACGTTAAAAAATATTCTCCCTAAAATGCAAACATCTCATATTTACAGTTGTAGAAAATACTACTACAGCTTTGTGATGTGTGAGTGTATTGTATGTATGTATAAGTAGAGTACAAAGTGCTGTACTGGTTCATCTTGTGGGTCATTCCCAAATAAGATTTCATTTGAAAACATTTTAACTAATTGTGCTTTGTATTTTCCATAGTGAATTAAGGAGCCTAGTTAGTTTTCAACGTGAAGAGGAGGTTGCTGCAGTATTTCTGCAATATAACAGGAATTATATTTGTTAATATACTTTGGGAGCATTTAAATTCTAATCACGCAGACGAAAGGAAATTTCAAGTGATGGCAAGTAAATTTAAATTACACAACAGTAAAGACTTTCATACCTTTGAAAATATTTCAGCACTGGCTTTTTTTTTGCTTGCTTTGATTATCCATGATCACAGCAGCGGAATTCTATTGCTGTTGCCATAATTTCTAAAGCATAACTGTGCTAACATGAAATATGTATGTATAGGTACATTTGCCAACTTGTTTTAATTTTGTCACTGGCTTTCCACCTCATGTATTGGGAGGGGCTGCTGATCAGTACACTGGCTGTAGGAGATGGAGATATGCAGGCAACATTTGCAGAAAAAGTAGTTCTTTTTTTTCCTGTGCTTTCAGCATAAAGGAAATTAGGTTTCCATCCCGTAAAACGTGTCTCTGTGACCTCTGGGACCCCTCGGTTTGCCAGCCAGCATTTGCTGGCTGTGCACATGCAAGTGGCTCCCAGGCCCTGTGTGAGGGAGGAGTTTTGTGCCACATAAACTTGCCAGCTTTGAGCAATGCTCTGTTTCAGGCCTTACAAGCTGTGTATGTCCAGTAATCTAATGGACACTTGAGCCCAGGATATTTGGGATTTGTTTTCTGGCAGTGCTTCCAGGTTGGTCTTGGTAATTGTTCAAGTGTGTCTTGGCAATTCCAGAAGGGAGAAGTTGGTTGTGCCAGGAGTCCCAGACCTCTGGGACTGGGCTTTCAGTATCACCAGGGATGCCAGGGACCTTTCCCACCCGACGTGGAAGAGCATCCCACATCCTGTTCTCTGCCATGGAATGCCTGTAATCTTGATGTTCCCTGGGATTGAGGACTGCTACCCCCTCCTCAAATTAAAACCATGTCATGAGAATCTGCTATGTTGCCTCTTCAGATTGTGGTTATTCCAGTATTTATCCCAGATCCTACCCTCTGTGGGGAGGCCAAAACTCCTAGGTAGTCATTGCATATGAGTAAGGAGCATAAGGAGTTTAAGACATAACCCTCAGAAGCCCGGTTTGATATTGGTGAAATCTGACTGCTTGATCATGTGTTTTATAAGGAAATGATGGATTTTCTGGTGCATTTCCTTCACAAAGGCTGCGAGGTGCTCAGGGACGGTGCTCCTGTTATCCTGTTGTCCTAAGTGTGCTGAGCATCAGTGTGTGGCCCGGTCACCTGTGACCAGCGGTGCCACCTTGGCCATACTGGGCTGATCCCCAAGCAGGAGAGTCACCCCAGGGTATTTGATGTGATTGCTGTGAAGGATGCCCGTGGCAACAGCTTTCTCAACAGGCACTCCAAGCTCTCTGTTATGGGAAAAGCCAGCCCGTGGGGACACAGGGTCCCATCTTTCTCCCAGTGGGACAGTCACAGATGAGCAACATTAGAAAACTGAAAATGGCTGAGGTTTGGGGGTTGTCTTCTCCGTGGACAATGTCTTCTGGAGGAGCTCCAAAGATGGAGAAGCTCCTTGAGTGAGGTGCTCAGGGGACACAGGCAGGGGCACTGTCGAATTGGCCCCTGGGCAGCTGAGGTACCACAGTGTCACAACGCAGCCATGGCAGTTCCGTGGAAACACACATGCCCAAAGCCTGCTGGAAATGGTTGGTCACTCCTTGGTGACTTGCTGTGGCTGTCAGGAGACTCATGGATTCAAGTCACTGTCTGTTCGTAGTGGCATGTACATTTTCTTATCTAATGGATGTAGCTGGGCTCCTTCTGCAAGCCGGGTCTTGGCTAAGGTAGCAAAATGCAATACAAGATACTTAGTGACTCAAGTGCCTCTGGAGAGCAAGGAGCAGGGGTAACACTTGTATTTGAAGATTCTGTCCAAGGAAGCATTTTCCTACCCTTCTCCAGCTTGATGTCCTCCTACCATGAGACTTTCCACCTCTCCAGCAGCACCTGCTTATTGTAAAAATGAAAAGAAAGAATTAAGCACAACTGTGACCAAAAATAGAATTACCCAATTTTTTTTATTGTGGTGTTTAACCTCTGCTCTTTTAATTATATGCACAGCAGGGAAAAGGGGATGTGCTCTAACAACTCATCAGGTATTAAAGCAGTGCAACTTTTTAGCAAGAAACCATGCTATCAGTTGAAAGTAAACAATAAGGCTGCATATATTTAATTATTTAATAAATTTTGAGTTATGCTATTCTTTTAATTATATTAATCAGGCAGGCTCCAACACTGCAAGCCTTAGGGCTTGAAGTGCAATTTCAATGCTTTGTAAGAAATTTGCCAAACTTTGGAAGAAGATGAAATGGCTTAATATTAAACATTTGCTTGATTTAAATTTTCCTAACCCATGCACTTTATAATTCATATTCTTTCAGTGCAATGTACAGCAGAATGATCATGGTAGTAATTGTGAGCAAGCCTGCCTTTTGCACACAGGTTTTGCTTATAAACTTGATGACTAAAGGCCTGGAATATCGAGGGAATGCTAAAGATCTACAGAGCCTTTCACTTCAAGATCACTGGTTCAAGCACACATCATTAAAGACACAAAGTTAACATCTGAGTCCTGCTTCATAACATATATGAAATGATCTAGTGGTGTCGGTGGAGACAAGGAAAGGATACAACGAGTTCAATAATAAGAAAAGAGGTAGGACTAATGGGTAGATCCAAAAAAGAGGAGGAATTGGGAGATACCCAATGTACCAGGCTCCTGTCCTCCCCTGCATGTAATCCTTAGGGCTGTATTCATTCCTCAATCTGGAAAGGTTGTAGCCACCCTACTTGGTCTCATTTGATGGCATAAGCTTAATTGAGTTGAGCTGGGCAAATACCAGGATCCAAGTAAGAAAAGGATCCATGGAAGATTCAGGTGGAGGATGGTTTGATGATGAAGTAACAGTGAACCTGGCTGGATGCTGCAAGGGCCCCACACAACAGGCTCTTTGAAGGGAGCTGCACACTGACATCCTGACCACTGGTCATTGCCTCACACATACAGATCACAACTGTTGGCCCTGGTGTCCTCATGCCTGCCTTCCATGTGAGTAATTACAGCCTGCCAGTGGAATTCCCCAAAAAGGTTAATGGTGGGAGGCACTCCCTCTTGATCAGCTGTGCAATGTGATTGCTGCTTCAGGCTCCTTTACAGAAGTAGTTGCTTTTCAGTGATGTGATTCCTTTATGTGAGACCTTTAAGAACATTAGGTGTGTTTAGAGGAAGGAGTTTTTGTAACAGGGCAGTGATTTCTATTTGCCATTTCATATTTAGTTGCCAAAATGAAGTAAATTGCTTCTGCCTGCTCTAAAAAGGGCGTTATTTTTCCTGCAGCTGTCTTCTTCCTTTTTTTGGTCTTGTTGTTGTCACTGTTTTGAAATCTGGGCTGAGATTCGACCCAGGATGTCTTTACTTAATGTATGCACAGGGTGTAGTGGAAGAAGTTACTTCAGCCATTATAAAGGAGCCCCATGACTTCTCCTTTCCATGGTAGATTTAGTTATGATCATAGGCAGAAGGAAAAAAAAAAACCACACCAAGCTTCACATATGTAGTTACTTTATTAATAAGCTCTCTTAAGAACATTTGGTGAGTAAGAAGGGAAATAAGGTGAGAAAGATCAGAGAAGGAGAAACTCAGCTTTCTAGTCAAGAGGAGATACAAATGAGTTTCCAGGAAAAGGTAGAGATATGGAACCCTGGCTTGGTTTAGTTTGTTTCTTTTGCCCTTTAGCCCTTGTTACTTGTATATAAAGTTTTCATAGCTTTGGAAGAGGTTTTAGTCACAGGTTTTTTATAGTTTTAATATGTGTATACATTGAAAATGTTTAGTAATATTTTATATTTAATGTGGGATTTTCTTTTTATTCTCAACACTTCTCTGGAGCAGAAAGCATTTTTGGAAGAACTCTTATAAATCTGAGCCACGGAATTAGTCTAATATAGAAGTTTTTAATTGATAATTAACAATTGTTAATTCATTTAATTTAATGGAGAAAAGCCATGGAAACATTTTAATGGATTTTTATGAATTAAATTATGGTTTATTTTAAATAACTATGTGATGCTCAGTGAAAGGATCTCTGGAACTTTCCTGAATATTTTATTCAATAACCTTTGCCCATGTTTGTTTTTATGAGGAAAGAGAAGTTCCAAATATGTCTTTTTTTTTTAATTTAAAATGTCAGAAGCTTCTGTATACATTTCAGTCTCTAGGTATTCACACAGTATTATTTCTTTTCACAAAAGATTTCATCTAAATTCGCATCATAATGTCTTTTTTTTCAGTAACAGTTTAAAACCCAATCAGGGTTGAAAAAAGGAAGGAGTCAGAGGTCAAAAATTAGATATTTTTTAAGTAACTCAGGGGGAAACATGCGTAGGATATGTCAGTTCTTTCCTGAAAGAAAACATGATAATTAATCCCTCACTTGCACCTTGTTTTTTTCACCTCCAAACTTGAATACCAAACTTTTTTTGACATAAAAGCCAATTGGTATTTAAAATTGTTGTCATCTCTGTAAGAAAATGACACAGACTTGAAGTAATTAAAAAAAAAAAGAATTCTTCAATCGCAGGTTATGGTACCCTGTGATATTTGGTTGGGGAGTTTTTAGGGTTTGAAAGAAAAAAAGTGGATTCAACAGAACTTTTATATTTCAAAATATTAGTGCATTAGCTTTATTGGAAAAACCTGAGATTGTTCAAATGACCTCAGTAAAACAATTTGGACTACAATTCCCGGAATGCTCATGAAGCTGACATGTCTACATGTCCTTAAAAAGTCATAATCCATCATTCTGAGGCTAGATCGATGGATTATGACTTTCTGATGTCAGATCTGTGAATTAAGGCTTTTTTGAGTACAGCCTGCTATCCAATTATTGCCCCTATTCATATATTATAAATCATTATTCCTTCACCAGGTAGTCAGCAGTTTCTATTTCCTAAAGTTTCAGAGCCTTCTTTTTTTAGCCGTTGTGGCGCTCCCATTGAGCAATCAAAACTGGAGAGTGCTGACCTGAAAAATAAAGCTTCTATCACAGCAAATTGTTGAGGGAACAACAGTCATTTCTAATTCTTCTAGTTTCTGTTGAAATAAGGGGTATTAGATTAGATTGAAACAAATCTCATCCCCTTCCTGCACAAACAAGCAATATAATAAATTAGTGCAAAAGTTGTTGGCAGGCATTGACTTCATTTTTAAGTGCTCATGCCTGAGTTTCTTAAAACTGATGCTTTCTTCTGAGAAGTTGACTTTTTTTTATATATGAAGACGGATTGGCTTCTGATTTAAAGCTGAAATTTGCCAGCGTGCTACCTTAAGTGATTGTGTCTATTAGGTGCTGTTAAACTGAAGTTCCTTTGAATGAATTATTTATAGAGTAATAAACGCACCTCTAATGCAATGGAATATATGATAAAAATAAAAAATGCTTTACTGTAACCAGCTTAGGTGTCAAATCAAAACACATCTCGAACAACTTTATTAAAAGATATTCAGGAAAAAGAAGAGCTGTTTTAGGACCTATCATGCATCCAGAGAACTCATTAAGTGAAGTGTAATCGTGCTGTGTTGGAGAGTTATCTCAACAGATTTCTCAAGCTAAGGGTATTTAGGTCTAGTCCGTGTGGATGGAAAAAATCAATAGTATGATCTTGTTGTTTTGATTTCATTTTGCTGTACTGATATTCTTCATTAGGATGCAGTTTTCACACTAGATGGCTGTGCATAAAATATGCCCAGTCAGTACATTGCTGGTGGAGTAGTTGTCAAAAATGATGGTAATCAATGGAAGGGAGGGTGGTGTGGTAGAATTCATCTTTTATTAACTATTTGTTCCAGTCCTGTGTCTGTCGTGAGAGAGCTGTCACAGTGCTGGCTGGTGTCTCAGTTTCTCCTTTGGGCGAGCACATGGATTCTAAAATCTGTGTCCCAAGGACTGTTTCTGTGGCTCTCTCTTGGAAATCAGATTTGTGTTGTCTTGTGTGGCCCCTGTTGCTCTTCAGTCAAGGATGTTTGTCAGAAACCATGTGAGAAAGTTGACATGGTATTTTGCATGTCCTGCCATTAAGTAGTTGGGGGGGCAGTTGGTAATGATTTAACTGTGCTGTAGTTTAATTCTTCTTAAAGAAGACATTGTCTTGGCATATTCATCTAATTCCTTGTTGTTTATTTCAGGAGTTCTGGGACATTATTGGCCTCTTGTTCACACCTTCCTTATCCTCTAACCTCTTTCACATTTTCAAATTTTGGCCATCAGGACTTCCAGGGTGCTGCAGAGCGCTGGAAACAGCTGGTTTGTTGGGAGGGAACAGGAATAATTGTTCTATGAATGCTTCTGGAGAAAACATGATTTCAAGGACAGATGCCAGCACAGGATTGGAACCACTGGTGGAGCTTCAAAGCCTTTCTTGTTTCTGATAGCTTTCCGATGCGACACAGCTTCAGAGCCCAGCTCTGCCGGTGGGGAGTCTAATGAAGCTCCTTCTGCCACCCACAGAAGTAGGCTGCAACCCATTTTCAGATTTCCTGTGAAATGCAGATGCCCACTAGATGGAGACACAATATTTTATACATTAGTGGCTGTACAGATGGTAATCAAACCCACCAGCTGCTGCCTGCGCGTTCCGGGCACCTCGCCAATTTACTGGCAGTATGTTGACTGGGAAGCAGACAGTGACACACTTTGATCGAAAAGCTTGTATGATGATTTTTTTTTTGTTGTAATATTATTGTTTTTTTAAAAAATGATAAAAGAGATCAAGATGTGTATCTTGATCAAAGGGTACTGCTGTCTGCTTCCCTATCAGCGACTTCTAATTTATAGAAATCAGATTGCATGGAAAGCAATCAGCAAAGGTTTGAGGTCTTTCTTGTTCTCACTGCCAAGACATGCTGACAAGTGAGAAAATTAAAATCAGAGAAGGTAGAGAGAGAACTAGTAAAACACTGGTTGAAATATAATTATTTAAAGTTTGTGATTTTAATAATTTTAGGGCTGTAAAAAAAATCCAGTGTAAGTGCTCAAATTGGCTATCGCTTATATTATAAGAGCGCCTTAAGGTCTTTTCTCTGATGGAGAGTGTTGCTTTGACACTAATTTACCACTGAGAGAGAAATATATCTGTTATTTGTTGTCACGGAATAATAACTTGTCTCTGGTCCTGGGGCCAAGTTTTTCAAAGGCACCTCCTATCAGCTCAGTTTCTTCCACATGGAGCTGTGCATCCACTATGATTTATTAGGGTGTGTACATGATACAGTGAACACCTGTAAAGAACACTTAAACCAGTCAGTCCTATAAATGTGAAGATAGTGTATGCAGAGGGACTTTACTGAGAATTTGTCTATCATACTGGGTAAAGTCTTTTCTCTTTAGGATCTCTAGTAGAGTCTTTTCTCTTTTCAGCTCTTGGTGTTGAATCCTTCTTTAAAAAACTGGTTGGGGGGGGTTGTTATTGTTTAATTTTGGTCCTTCCAGGCTTAAACAACAACATTTTAGGTGTATGTGTGTGTACGGACTGTGTCAGCTGGAGAAAGACTGTTTTGGTGCACAGGTGAATATTTCTGGCCAACATAAAAACACAAACCCAATGACAGGGGTGAGCATTGCTTCACATTCTGCCAAATGTTAAAATCAAAATGAGGAATCATATGATAGAAGGACCTGGGATATGTGATGTTTTGTCTAGCTGGAGCAAGGGCTTATAGCCTGACGTAGGTAAGGAAGTATTTCTGGGTATGGCTGTGCATTCTCAAGAGAAGATGCTGCTCTTTGGTGCTTGCTCCTTCTAGGTACTTATGACATTGCTATTTAGGAAAGCTGCCAGGGAAAAGGTGCTGCTGAAAGGAATAAATAAAACCCTTTGACATCATTGCTTCATTTTTTTTCCATCAAAAGCTGACACATCATCCTTATCTCATCAGGCAAACTGTGTACAATCTTCATGATCACATTTTCTTTGCCTATTTTTGTAGAACAGTTTCTCAGAAGACAAAGCATGAGGGAGGGAGAGGAAAGACTGCAGTGTAGAGCTCAGTCCAGTACCCTTTGGATTCACTTATTCTGAGGATGACTCAAGATTTTCATTTCAAAGTTTGAAGCATTTGCTCTCGATTCTGACTTGTGTTAGAATTCTGTATGATTGTGGAAGCCTTTGAACAAATGTCAGATTTTTGTTGGATCTGTGACTTGCATGTGTGGTAATTTTCTAGAAGATGTAGTTAACAGAATTTATAAGGGTAAAGAGTTAAGTGAGTGTTGTTTGTTTGTTTTTTAATTGGAGAGAAATTAGTGGGTAGAAATGTTTGTTTCTTCTCATGCATTGTTTGAACAAATTCTAAAAATCCACAGTGGATTATACGATTTGTCATGAGCTTCCCAACAAGTCAAAGCAGAATTAGATTTATGCTCTTTTTCAGCAGAAACCATTTCATGCCCCAACAGAAATGGAAATGACTGTTCTCAGAAACCTTCCAAGTCGAAGTGGGAGGAGATAATCTGTAAGGAGATGTTACCTTCTCAAAAACAACCTCACATCATCCAAGGTGTGGTTGGCTTTGGCAGTTTGCCAAGAGGAAACTTTAGTACCAGATTTCAAATCCCCCACCCAGCCAAGCTGTGCCGAGGCAAAGCTTTGATTAACTCTTGCATTCCCCAGAGTAACCCTGCCCCGAACCCGCAGCTGCGTTTTTATTTAAGGTGAATGGCGGTGTTGCAGGAGGAGCTGAAGCAAACACGGGCACTCAGCCTGAGGTGCAGCATACACAGATTTATGAACATGGACGGTACAGGGAGAGCCTGTTTGCAATGGGGTATGAAATCCAAGTGTCACATAAGGAAGGGGTGGTTTCTTTTGACTAACAGGCTGTGGTTAGAATGTTGCAGATCCAAGTTATATAGAAACGGAGTTGTAAAGAAGTACCGGTATCTTAGACTTATGTGGGGGTTTTGTGTGTGCTGATCAAATATTCTGGTGTTAAAATAGACTAGTTTCACATAGAGAGGTGACTGAAAACTGTAACTCTGAAATTTCAGAGAAAAGCTGGCTTGCTTCTGCATTCCTGAATTGGGAAATATATGTTAATAGCTTAATTTTTATGATAAAAACATGAAAAATAAGTCCCTAAAATAGTGTCGAATCAATTTTCTGATAAAACAAATTTGTTTTCCCATTTGAGATTAAAATGACCTACAGTAAGACTTTTTTTTTAAGTAGGTGTTAATTAAAAATATGGAAATGGATTTAAAAAACCTTGCAGTTCACAGTAGAAGAATTACCATAACTGATTTGTTCTCAGAGCCATGCCTGTTTTGAGATGGTTTTAAGATGTCTAAGTTACTGGTTGTTTTTCTGCATGATTGTTTCCAAAGCAAAATGTGATTCCAATAAAAACAGTAATTGAATTTACAGTCCACAGGACAAATTGTTGTTTTAACAGAAACTTACACACTCAGGCAAAGACCTTACGTTTTAGGTCTAATAACAAAGAACACAAGCTCCCCATTTTTATGTGGCCATATATTCTGAAAAGTTTTCTAATGTGGCTTTTTTCTTTTTTTCTAAATCTATATTATATTTTTTAAATTGTTTGAGCAGTTTTTTCCCCCCTCTAAGCTCTGGATCAATATTCCTTAGGTTGTGTTGGCTTGGTTTTTTTTTTTTTTTAATGCAACCTTTTAAATGTTAGTGCAGCTATTTTCTGTAGCATCAGCTGGGGGTGAATCAATATAGACAGGCTTATCCACATCTAATGCACCTGATGGCTGAGAGGAGTTTGGAGAGAGCTTGTTCCCCTGGCTTTTGGCACTGAAAGAATGCACAGAGCATGGGGCAGGCTTGTCCATGACCAGTCTTGCATGGAGAAAAGGCTGGTTTCTGGGGAAGTGGGTAGGAAGGGAAGGCTGTCCAAGAGCAGTGGTAGACAAAGGCAGGAGGTGGAACCTCTTCCAGCATCAGGCAGTGACTGTGCTTTACTGTATCAGCAGCAAAATATTAGTTTTCTGCTGTCAGACTTTCTCAGCAGGAGCTCCCAGTCATTTCTTGAACCCCTTTTCCTATGAAGTTTAAGTTTTCCCAGGTTTTTGGAATCTTCTTGGTGCCTTTCTTTGGATAAAGCCTTAAGTCTGTTCATGCTGAACTTGGAGAAATCTGGTGGGGTAACACACAGCTCCAGGGGCACATGCTGCTTTTAACTGGTGTGTGCACAGCATGGAGACACTGGAGATTCACATGTGCTGGAAACAGGCGTGTCTGCCTTTTTGGTGGTCTTAGTGCTGACCTTAAGCCCTGTCTAACAGTAAGAGTTGTTGAGGTATTGCTGCATCTTGGATGTAACACCTGGAAAAAAAGCAGTTCAGGATAGTCTGGTGCTATTAATCTTCACTGAGTCCCTACAGTGATCATTTCAATAAAGAAAAGGAATATTTCATATTTCCCAGCACCAGGCAAACCAGGGAGCCTGGGTGAGGAAGCCAGCTTTCCTAGGTTCCCCTAGGGAAAAGGGGAGGTAGCAGGCTGTGCCTGCTGTGGTCCAGGGCAGGTACATTAAGCAATTGTTGGGTTCTTAATTCATCTTACTCACTCTGTCTCTCAGGAGAGGGAATCATCTTTGCACTTCCTACAAGGAGGGGTTTAGGGGTTTGACAAAGCCCCCAAAGCAGGTGTGATGAATACCAGCCCCCTAAGCAATTTAATTCTTACAGGCCATTTTGTTGCCAAAGGCACACACTCTCATGCAAATCGGTTTTTTGAGAGTATGAAATTACAGCAAGTACTTACAACATGTTTGTAGCCTGGTCCCAGAAAGAGGTACCCAGACACACCTGACCGAGTGTGCTCTCACATTTTTTTTTTCATAACATTTTCAGCATTCCTGTCAGATCTTTGCTGATTACATTATTTTGAAAAAGAGATGTACAACAAGGAAATGTAAAGCTCCAACCTGATAAAGTGGATGCCACCGAAATATTAGAATGCCCGTTGTTCGTTGGGTTCAACAGAACTTGCCTTTATGGTTTTCTCGTGTGATCACATGAATAATAAAAAGGACACTATTTTTTTAATATATTTGTAGATCTAGATAGGTGGTTATTGTGGGTTTTTTGGTTTTTTAAATGGCTTTAGATCCCTGTTGGTTATGACTCTACAGCCAGAATAGGAGCTGGCTGTTCTTTCCTTGTTTGCTGGGTGCCCTTGAAGTGGAAAGTGGGGGTTGGTACTTTGAAGAGCCCAGACATGCAAGAGCTGCACTTTCAAGAACTAAAAAAAAATGCTTCACCCCTCCCCAAAATCTGTATGTATTACTTTTAAAAGCCTTTCATTAACCTTGAGCATTTAAAATGATGAAACAGATCCCCAAGAAATCATGAGTTGCTCAAAAATAATTGTTGTTTTGTTCCTTTTCCTTGCAGTCTAGTTTTTGAGCTCTCAAGATTTATGTTTTCAATCTTTGCTCTGCAACCATAAGAGCTAGACACTAACTTTATTTTTAAATGAAAGCTGAGATTCTCTTGTAATCCCATAACACCAGGAGATTTGGCAATGCTAAATACAATGTGAATTTAGAGTGACCATTCCAAGGTGAATCATTTAGCGATGTGTCCTCAGCATAAAAGCCAACTGAGGATTTTTTTCTGTCTTTTATTTTGTCTTTCTAAATAATCTGAAAATTGGCAGTAATAACAGGAAGCTTGGTAAAAGCAACAGAAGACAACTGCAGCCTAGTAAAATCAGGAATTTTTTGTTTCTGGTATGTTAGGATATTCTTACAGAATCTAGGTATTAAGGGCATTCTGCATTTAGATATCTCTAGAGAGGAAGGCTTTGGTTGTTTTTGTAGAAGCACCCTTTTCTACTCAGTCAAGCATTAAAATTGGCAGCAGTTCCTGGAGTAGAAAGAAAATCCTGGTTGTTGCCCTCATATAGTTACTGAAAACAGTAAGAGGATATGTAAAAGCTTTAACTCCAAGGAAAAATATTTATAACTGTGACAGTGTGCTTCCTTACAATAATTTATGGGCAAAATGTAAGAAAGGAGGAACACAAGCTATAAATAATATTTCTTATGTAAACATAACGGCAGTAGCAAAATCTTTTTATTTAAAAATTAATATTGATGTTCATTAATATAAATTACCACATTTCAGATGACTCTGATGTCCTTGAGGCCAGATGTCACTGACTGATTTACAGCTTCCTGGGGGGAGGAGGAGATCCTGTTTTGTCAATGTAGGCACCAAATTGCTTCAGATAGCTATTTTGGACTAGATTAATTACTAATGTATTGTCAACAAAGTCGATTCACATCAGGAACATGGAAAACTCTCTTTAAAACATATTAACTTAGATTTTGAAATGCAGGAAAAAGAGCATAAAGCCTACCTTTGACTCACTGAACTTCTGTCTCATTTATGAATAGTGTTTTGAAAACTCCTGCCCAGGAACATGCACACAGAATTTCCATGTGCATCATTAGCAGTTCAGGAACATAATTCAGAGGCAGAGTTTTAGGCTCTCATTGATCTTAATTCTACTTTTAATATTAGTACAATTGCATACTGCGAGGGCGTTTCGAAGGAAGCTCTGCCATCTTTGTCACACCACAGAGATCAGATAATCTGGATTAAGGTTTTGTGTGCTTCCTAAAATCCTTGTGTATAGTGTTGCTGCAAAATAGGATGGTCAATGTATTTGCAGAGGTAGCAGCAGCCTCCCAGGAGCCTCCTGTGGGAACGCTGGTGGGCGATGCCTCAGCAGGCAGGTGGAGTGGGTTTGTTGTGTTTGCATACACTGGCAGCTTAAAGAGGAAGGATAAAAAAAGGCTGCCTGGTTTGAGTCAGTGCCTCTCTGTCCATTAGGTATTCATTCAAATCCAACCACATGAAATACGGGCACCTAACAAACCATCTCTTGTAAATGCCTTTTATTCCACCCGCTGAAATTCAGCACGTTTGTAGGTCTGTGGCTGGGCATGCTCAGCATAAATAGCAAACTAATGTAAATCCTGTGTGACAGAGTTTGTTTGATAGCAAATCTCACATATATATGAGAGGAATCTGTGGAGGTCTCTGGTAGCATAAGGTCTGTGGCCTACAACTAGAAACTATGCAGGTGATATGAATATAGAGAATAACACACAAAGAACTCCCTTTTAAAAATGCATCTGTCATTCATATAAAATCAAATCCATATCCATGGAAAGGCTTTGAAAGATGTTACAAGGCTTTAGAAATGGCCCATGCTGAACATGGGATTTTTTTTTTTCAGTCCTTATAAATAATTTTTTCGCTATGTTTGGTAAGATTAACTGCAGAGAATTTATGTTAAGACTGTGTGGAAAGAAGTACAGAATTTCAGATAATATTAAGCTGAAAAGGTGGTTTCAAAATGTTTCTGTGATACAAAAGCCATGTATTAGAGGCAAATGCACCACCCCCTCAGTCTCTTTTCTCATTTATGAAATAAGTAAACATAAACTCTAAATTCTCATTTTCATCAAGTATGTTAGTAAATCCAAACTGACCTTGACCTTAGCTTTGCTAATTTCCAAACTCTGATATTTATTCCTGGAGTAGATTGTTTCCCTTCATACCACGTACATAAATACTGCAAACCTTTCCAATGACTTGAATTAGAGTGTAAGTAAATAGCTGGTTTTAATCTACATAATATTTTGAGAGCAGACGTTCTGTGCTATGACTATTAAGATATACCCAGCAGCCATTTCTATAATACTAAAACCTCTTATATATATTATTAAAAGTAATGCTATCAGCCAGGGCTTGTTTTATGTCACAGAAACTTAAATAATAAAACACAGCATGGATAAAATCTGCAATAATAGTAACTTAAGCAAAATTAATTTAAGTAACAGATAACATCTGGGGGGAAATGTAATGGTATATTGGTAAGTTATGCAAAGCTAATTTTATAATAACTACCACATCTGTGGAACTCATCTATTAGAATGCTTTACAAATCTTCTTTCCTGCCATTATCCTGTTTTAGAAATTTTCCTGTGTACTATTTGATTGTCTTTTCTCTGCCTACGTTTGTAAAAAGGCAATTTGCTAGCTGTGAACAACAAGAAAAGCATGTGGGTTTATGTACAGGACAACACTACACTTTTTATACTTCAGTCTCTTTATGCACACTTGTACTGGAAAGAATTCCAGAGCAGAATTGTGACATGGGGCTGTCCATGGAGAGCAGTGTCTGCAGTTCTAAGTTGGCCTGATATAACTGGGGTGGGAAAGTGAAGGTGACGCTGAACGAGACTTCCCAACCAACCTCTGCTGGGTGTCAGCTCAGCCTCCAGCCTGCTCCAACTTGTCTGGGTTCAAGTGGCCTTTTGGCACCCCACCTCACCCAGGAATTAGTAAGAATATTGCACTTAATTCTCCCTCCAGCTCCTTCAGAGCGGCTGACACTGATATGCCAGCTACATTTGTGCAACTGCTTCACAATTCCTTTATGTCTGAATTCCCGTGGACCCACCGGACCACAGTGTGCAGGAAAATATTGCCAATTAATTTTAAGGCATTATCATCTTGCCAAACTCTTTCTCACATTTCGATAGTTATATTGATTCAAGAGGACACTTTGAGTAATACATCTTTGTCATAGTGAATAATGCTCACATAATGACAAATCTTCGGGAATTAAAAAAAAGGAGGATGAAGTTTTTAATGTAGGTCAGTGGAAGTAATTCACCATAAATTTACTCAGACTTCAGAAACCAGCAACATTTTTTTTAAAGCCACTGTAACTGTATAAAACTTACTGTGTCTCCTTCTCTGTTTTTAAATAGATTTTACTACAGAGCCATTGGTGCTATTAAACATGAGGTTTTGTTCAAAGGAAACACAAAGACTTAATTGTGTTTTTTAAAGGAAAGTATTGCATCAGAAGGATTCATTTAAATACGTTTGTTGGCTTCGGGCTCTCACCACAATTCACTCGTTCTAATTTTCCCCTGGACTTGTTAAGGACACAATGTATAGGAAGGAGCAATGCAGAATGGCATTTTTAGGTCACTATATTTTGGCTGTAAACTGTAGTGCTGCTCATAAACTTGTTATTACTAAACAAAATGCTTCATATTCTACATTGAAGTTGCACAGTCTTTTAAAAAAACTTTTGGCTGAACGTTGGGACTATTATGGCTCATTAAAGAGACTAGTTCTGCTGTAATTTAGTTATTTCTTAATGATCCAAGGGTTATTATTAGACATGGAACAGATGAGTAAAGAATGGCTCTCTGTAAAAAGACGCAGTGAAGTAAAAATATTATTCTAAAAAAACAGAACCTCTGAAAATCTTATCCCTGCTACAAAAACATATTTGATCAGCTTGGAACTGATTCCAAAAACCAGGTCTTTTTTTTTTTTTTTTTTTTTAAATTTGGACCAGAGGGAATAAACGGAATAATGATGTAGTCTAAATTAAGAAAATATTTTGAGTGAGTAGGTAACTAACTAACCAAAAAATACTGCTTTAAGGAAACAGAAAGTAATTGTGAATTCTGATCCAGTTCAGCTAATATTTTAATAAGAAAATGTAAGGTAAGAAATCAGAGAAAATGAATATAGCTGCTAAATCAAAAAAGCTCTAGTTTTTACGAAAATAGAATTTGAAAACAAAGCATCTTTTTATTTTAGCAAAAATACAGTTTAGCTCAGCTTTTTCATTTTGATGCAAAACCCAAACTTTCTTGCTATTCCTTTTGTGAGTCTGGGGGCACTGTGTGCACAGTGCTGAAAATTTGAATTACAAACAGGAGAGGAAAATTCTTCTATAAATCTGTTCTTCTCACTTATTATCTGCAAATATTTCTGTCAGACTTTTGGGTTCTTATAAGCATGGGCTGATACTGTCTGCCTTTTTTAGCGAGCTCACACATGACAGGGAATCTTGAAGATAGTGACAATGTCCAAACAGAAGGTCTGAAAAGCTTTTAGGACTACAAAAGAGATTTTTAATGTAATAAAGTGACTAGGTCTCAGTTTTTATTTTCAATTTTTGCTGTCACTTCTGTAGATATGTAGAATCTTTCATATTTTCGGCATGTGTAACTGTAGCAAGTAACTAAATAAACCAAATATCAACCTAGCCATGATTTCAAAAGCATAAGGAAATTAATTTATGGGAGCTGCAATTACCCTGATGTGAATTAATGTCGTTTACTTACACCATCCAAGCAAAATCCTGTTTGTAATCGCTGACTCAGAACTGGAACATCTGCCTCGTATTCTCGACGGGCACTTTCCCTTGCAGAGGCCCCAAACATACAATTTCAGTGTTATACCCTGTTCCTTGCTTGTTCAGAAATGCCTTTTTTCGCCCTATTTGGCACATATGTTCTCTGTCATCCTTTTTTTTTTTTTTTTTTAAATAGGACACAAAACCTTGTCCCTTTGGAGGACGCAGGGCTGCCTTCTGCATCATTCCTGAGAACCTGAGTGTGCACTGGGTTCTTCATCCAGCTGCTCTGAGGGGGAAAAGCCATTCCCTTTGAGCACTCCTGGAGCTGCAGCTCACACACCAGCACAGCACCAGTGAGGCTCCCATGTCCACAGCAAAGGAGAGAGTTTATGCAGCAGCAAAACTCAAACCTTTAGCGACTCTTAAATTATAATCACATATAAAAATATTTTTCTTAGAGCCTTATTTGATGCAGTGTCACTACAACTTTACTCCAGCTGACTCTTTTGGTACAGCCCTACAATTCCAAACTGCAGCCAGATCCCTGTTCAGAGGTGACAAATTTGCATTGGGAAGACAACACGTTACCTAAGCACTGTGTTTTCTAAATGTAATTACCCACATGAGTAAGAAGCTGTAGTGTTATGAAATTATGAAAATCATCTGTTCTTTCCAAGTATTATAAAGAGGGCCCCTTGAGAGGCAGCTAGAAATTAAAGCTGATCTATAATCATTTTCAGAATGCTTTCCAGTTCTGAGCACCTGGATAGTAACAGAAAAGGTATTGTTTTTTGTTGTTTGCCAGCCATTTCATTTCCATTTTAAAAAAATCTGCAAGAAACCTCTGAGTAATTATTAAACCTGAATTACTCTTTTTCTTTTTTCTTTTTTTTTTCCTAGCACCAGCAGGATGTGATTGAACTTGACCAACCTGCAGTTCCCTCCTCAGCTGCAGCGACAGAATCTCAGGTATGGAGTTTTGTTGCTTTTAATTTATTTTGGAGTTTTTATGAGCTATTTTCCTATGAATTCCCATTGGAGCCCAGTCACTGATGACATTTATTCCCCAGAATATAACATACTTTCTCTTCTAAGGTTGAGTGAAATTACTTTTAATGCATTTATCAGTCAGCAGAGGACTTCTATTTGAGTTATCACCTCTGGGCCCCTTGTAACTGCATCACCTCAGGACCTTTCTGCCAACCTGGGCAGTGCAAGACAGACACTGCTGGTCCCTGTCAGAGCAGCACTTCCCGAAAGCAGCTCCATGTATTGTTGCATGTCTTTGTCTGGTGCTGTTTGGTCTCGTGGAGGGCAGGATGAAGTTCTAACTCGTGTGTTTCTTGTGGGTGGTCACTGCCAGGGGTCTGATCAGGAGGATTACCTGGAAGAGTCCTCCGAGGCAGATGCTGTGGCTGGTGTCACTGCTGAAGATCAGAAGTCTGCAGAGTGTGAAATCCCAAATGAAATTATTGGCAACCTTGAGGTACTATTACTAGAAAGCTATTCACTGATTCTGTCTATGGTTAATTAGCTAGCTCAGCCTTAATGAATATAAACTGTATTTGTGCTAAAGCTGGCAAAAAGCACATCCATATGCTGTAAAAATGTGAATTAGCCTCTATAAATAACTCCTAGTTTAGTCAGCTTACATGTGATAAGATAAAAAATATTCAGTAATATAACAACATATATCTTCAGCATTACTACGTGTCAAGAAACACAGGCCAAATCCTGCTCTCGGTGATGTCAGTGATAAAATTCCTTCTCAGGGGTTCAGGACCAGCTGCTGTGATGGAGTACATGCAGTGTGTGCTTAATATAAATTGTTTGATGCATCTGTGTTACACATCCTTCAATCTGTGTAAGAAATAGCAGGCTTATGCGAATTCTAGGCTTTGTTTGGTCGGTGCGTGACTGTACAAGAGCTGCCTCAATGGAACAGATCAGGTGTCAGTATGGGGGCTACAGGCACTGAGGGGTCCATGATTTCTTTCTGGGGGGTTCATGAAAGGGAAGGAAGCTATTGACACTGGATTTAAATAAGAAATTATTGAAAACAAACAGGCTAGAACAGAGTTCCACCACGGAACTGCTGGAATTCGGTCTTATTTGCAGCAACCAGATGGCACTTTGAACTTCAGATACAGCACATTAGACACTATTGACCAAGCAGCAGTTTAATAAATATCTAATATGATCTGAAAATAGTGTGATGATGATAAATTCTTTTATATGGACTACACATGAATGAAGAATATAAATTAGAATAATAATGCCATCATTAGACCTATCGATTTCATACTCCATTTCAACATGTCTTTAGAAACAGGAGGGAATCCCCGGCTATGTTGTCTTATTCCTGTCCCTAACTGTAGAAAAAAAATAAAATCCTGGTTTTCACTAGACCTTGATGCCATCACTGTCACTGCTAAGAGTTTTTTCTTTACAAAAACTGCACAGATGAGAAAAAAGCTTTATTTTTTCTTCTTTTGCAACTCTGGGGTATACACAGAGAATGATTTCCCCTCAGTTTTTAAGTCTTTCACAAGTATATCTTTTTTGCCTGTTTTCTCAGTTTCTTGACCTCTAAAGTCATCTCATAATGAGATTTTTACCTGATTCATGATCAATCTCATACCATTTTTTTGTTGTGTGTGGACTGTGATTTCACAATCTGCATTGTGTCTTTTAACATATGCATTAACAAGGCAGCTGTTGCTCTAATTGAGTCTAGAAAATAACTTTTATTGTGATATCACTCAGTGCTCTCAGCAGTAGCCATAGTGAAGGTGGATAGAAGAGGATAGAAAGGATCAGTGTTCCACAGCAAAACAACTAAATATACACACACAGTGTAAAGGGGTGAGGGCATATTTGGTGATACTTGAGGCTGGATTGACTATAGTGAAGGTCATCTGCAAAGGTACAAAATTGAGAGAGAAATTCCAGCCTTTTGGTTCCCATCTGAGGTACTGAGAACTTTGAAAACATTTTAACTGTGGTTATCCATTGATAGATTGCAGGATAGCACTGGTAGGGATTTCTAGGACTGACAAGACACAAAGTCCTTAAAATGTCATGTGTTTCTGGGACAAACCCATTTGCCATATCAAGATTGTCTTAATTCCATTAGGAATGCAACTGAGTTTTGGAATAGTTTATGTAGAGTTTGTAAAGGACCTCTGAGCCTGTTCCACTTGTTTGAGCAAAACTTTGTGGCTCTTAAAGTCATAGAATCATAAAATTAACTGGGTTGGAAGAGACCTCCGAGATCGTCAAGTCCAACCCTTGATCCAACCCCACTGTGATTATTGTACTCCTTCCATCTCTCTTGTGTTTTTGGAGTAATGAATGCTGATATTGAGAAATATATGTAAATTACCTATAAACCCCCAGTATTTGTGGCCCTTTATCCAGCGATCCCACATTTCCAAATGCCATAGAATCAAAGATTGCTACACATTATCACTGTGAAAGATATTACTAAAATATGTCCCAACCCTTGTACCTTCCCCGCAAATGCTACATTCCAAATTAAACACTCGATGTCTACAGCAGTCTGGATTTCCAGAATGAGATACACATTCATAATTGTGCTGGTAATTAAGACAGACAAGCAGCATCACAGAAGTATGGTTTTTTTATTGTTCATTTTCAGTAATGCTTTCTAATTCCAGCAATGTTTCAATAAAACACATTGCACTAGAGAACAAACATCTGCAGCAAAGGAAAACAGTGGCAAAAACCAAATCCCAAAGCAATTTTTCTGGTTTGGTGTCTATTGGTAAAGGCTGTCTGAGAATGCAGGCAAATTATCCTATCTCCCAAGACAAGGTTACGTGAGGAATGGCTGTACCAGATCACTTCCTGCTGATGGCAGCCCTGCCATACATCGGAATTGTGCACGGCAATGTGATAACGTGTTATCACATAAGTCCAGGCTGGAACACGGTTATGTCTGCAAAACAGGAAGGTGTGTAGGATAATGTCTGCCTTGCTGCACTACAGTGTGTCGAAACCACAAAGACAATGTGCAGCCCAAGATAGCTCCATCATAACCACTTCTTTCTTCTGATTTTCTTTGCAGGCAGACATAAATGAAAAGCTGCAAATGCAGGAAGAAGCTTAGACTCGGAGAACAGAAAAATTAAAAACTCCTAAATAGCCAGATAAGAAAGGTGATGCTGGATTTCACAGGAATGGGGCAGTAGGGGATAGCACACACAGAACTGGCTCCCTGCCTGAACATAATTATTTCTGTATAAAGGAAAGCAGTTCTGTTAACATTTACCTAGAAGTAGTTCATCCCAGTTCCTCAAATTCACTGTGTTCTGCCAGCGTTGTTGTTTAGTTTAGGCTTAAGTTGAAGATTATAAACAGAAGGATACATAATTAAAACATGTCGAAGTTCAGTTTATTTCTGAATAGAAATCCTAGCTTAAAAAACGTTGAAGTTTCATTCTCTTTCCTTCTTTCAGTTGTGAAATATTTAACAGTTTCTGCTTTACACCTATGGGTTTTTTCAGGAAATGTTGCTACAAGGAGAATACATAGAGAGGAAACATCATTTTGAGGCACTGCAGATATAATAAGGAGGGAATTTAATTAACATGTAATTACACACTTTTCACTGTAGCTATTCATTAATAATATGTATGTTATTTCATTTTAATTTGCTTCCTAAGCTTTAAAACACACTTAATAGCTTACAATTCTTTCTTTCCACCATGTTAAAATTGCATAAATGAAGAGTTCGCACTTCTGTGTTTCTTTAGATTTCAGTGGAATTTTTTCTGGAATGCATGTAACCTTTCATCTGAGAATGTTTCCATATTTTTTCCAGACATTAGAGAAATGTTTCAAACTCAAAAGGAATTCAACCAAATAAATGACCTCAGAAGAACCGGTTTAACATCTATGTTGCAGAACTGTAGCCTGTATTTACTGTGTCACAGAACTCTGTGCCCTAGAAAGCATGTGAAGTACAAGTCATGCTTTGAAGCGTAAAGGCTGGATTGGATTACATGTTTAGTGGAATATTTGAGAAATCGAGTGTTTTATTCATTACATTTTCATATTTGTCTCCCACTCAGTAAAAAGTTAGTTTTTGTTTCATTTCATCCCCGTTTTTTGATGGTGGCAAATGAAAAAAAAAAATTGGCGAGCCTGACTCAGCCCAATCAAAAGAAAAAAA
This sequence comes from Platyrinchus mystaceus, assembly GCA_035041135.1. Classification (NCBI taxonomy): domain Eukaryota; kingdom Metazoa; phylum Chordata; class Aves; order Passeriformes; family Tyrannidae; genus Platyrinchus; species Platyrinchus mystaceus. The sequence continues at coordinate 5,295,534 of JAWWLV010000180.1, read as the reverse complement.
AATGCCTTGTAACATTTTTCCTAAAAGATCTGGTTTGGTGGTGCCTGACTGGCTCCCAGCAGGCATGGGGCCAAGTGTGCAGCTGGAAGGGTCGTTCTCATGTGCTGGTCAGTGGGAAGTGGTCCCACAGCTAAAGGCCACATCCAGTACTGTGCCTGGGCACCAGCAGCCTGGGTGTGCTCTACGGAGCGCGAGTCAGATGTGGGCTCTGAGCTCCTGTAAAGCAATGGTTCAGTGTTTGAAGTGGACAGAGTATTTTACTGGGTCTCTGGGCACTGAAAAAGATTCTTCCCCTGGTGGGTGATAAGAGGAAGTGAGCTCTGTAATGATTCACTTCCAAGTTTTCTTGGTTGCTCTTTCCAGTGCTGGCCAGGAAACTACTGTGAGCTTCCTTTCAGCTATTAACAGCTAACTGTTCTGCTTTGAACACTGAAGGAATTCCTTAAACGTTATTAGTTTTACCTTTAAAAAAAATATTTTGGTTCCTGGTTATGTTTTTTTGTTGTTGTTTTATTGCTATGAAATACAACTTTTTTGTTATCAAAACTTTCTGAAATCAAAACGTCCTTTACTTTGATACATAAATCCATCTCCCAGCACACTATGCTAATGTCACCATTTCCCTGGTTTTGAACTCAAAGGTGAGAACAGAACTTTTGAAGAGAGCTGTCCATATGACAAAGAGTATTTTAAATACTTTTTAGTGAAAATGTGTTATTGGCAATTTAGCATTGTTTAGCACTTCAGACCTAAATCTGAGGACTGCAGCATTCCTGCTGTAGCGCTAAGCAGAAAGGGAATAGCTGTGATTTACATTAAGACCAATGCTAAACAAAGGCTTTTGCCCATAGCTCTTTCTCTCTCTCTCTCCCAGATTTTGTAGAACCTCTGGGAAATTTAAAAGTGCTTTGAAGATGAGAAATTGTATATGAACATCAAGTAGTACTGTGATGATTTGTTAGCAGTCAGTACATATGCATAACAGCTGAGGTAGTGCAGAAATCCAAAGTGAAGTCCAAATCCCACAAACTGGATTTGTAACCATCTTTCTGCTGAACTAAATAATAGTACCAATAAAAAATAGCCTGTGGGATTTTTTGGGAGTGGGAAGGAGGATGGTGAGGAGGCTGAAGGAGGGAGGATGAGTAGAAGGTAGACGTAGCATCTCTCTAAGCAGTCAGAGTGCATGTTCTGCAACAGCATATGAACATCGAATTGAAGAATCCTTTAATGTCTTTAGAATGTTAATATGAAATGCAAAACGTCATGCTTTGGATAGATGGGTAGGAACAAAATGTTCAGATGCAATATGGTGCATTAAGAACAGTCTCCATTCTGCATTCCTGGCTTTTCCATTGGTTTAAATCAGGCTTGCTGTTTCTCCAGCCTCTCGTGTCATGTTGAGTTACTGCTATAGTCATCTCTAAAAATAATTATGCTGTCATTCCTGGACCTACAGTTGAGGCTTTGGTATAACAATCTCTGGTTATTTTTTTTTTTGCCACGCTGTTGATGTAACAAAGTTCTTTACAATGCACATACAGAGCGTAGTTCCTAACGGGTTCCCACCCTGCAGAGCTCTCAGTTTATATCAGATCTTGTAGAAATGAAGGGGTGTCATGTTCTACCTTCTCTGCCAGAGAAGTGGTGGTTTTCCAGGGGTCAGAAGACAGATGAAACAGTGTATTTTCTCCTATATAAGGTATTATATTGATGCTTTTTAGCATTTTCATGGCAAAATACTGGTCTTTGCTAACATTTTATAATGAGACAGTGAACAACTAGTAATTATCCTCTAGTAAAAGAAAAGCTCTATTTTCAGGCAGTGCTTTCCTGCATTGTACTGACAGAGTGATGGAAGCTTAGATGGAAAGCAGGTTTTCTAGTAAGTAGCTGGCTTTAAAGTGTTGGGAAAGGAAACAAAAAGAGAAAACAGTTTTTTACCTGTTTCATAGTATTTTGTCATGACCTTTTCTTCTCAAGCCTTGCTTCTCTTATTCGGTGCCAAAACTTGATTTGAATTTGAAAATTACCACATTGTTTCCTTTCTAAAATTGTAACTGGCATTCCTGGAAAATTTGCTTTCCCAGAAAAGCCACTGTGCGTAGGCTTCAAATTCAGCTTTTCACAAGTGAGAAAAAGGCATTTTCTTCAATAACCTACACTGCCAACCTGACCATAAAACATGGGCAAAGTCCACACTGGCCTGTTTAAATCAGGCTCCTCAGCAATGATTTGGCTGAATTCAGCATCACCCAAATGCATCCCTCCAGATGTAGCTGCTGTACCACCTGAACAGCCTCTGGAGCACCTCTGCTCCTCCACCACCCCTCACAAGGAGGTGACAGCAGTGACCAAGCACGAGCAACTCAGAACTGAATGGAGCATTTCAGCCCGTTTTGCTGTAGTCCTTTGAGCGTGCAGAGCAAGCTCTGGGCTCCAGCAGTTGAGAATTCAGATCACATGTACCAAAAAAAAATAATCAAAGGATAGTTGCAGTGACTCATGTAATTGAGAGTCCCATTCAGATGCAGAGCATTAAACAGGACATAGAATTAGTAATGCTGCAGAAAGAACGGAATGTAATATATTTCCAGGGTAGAAACAACCTGACATTTTACATAGTGGACTGGTTTACAGCACAGTGGTGCTGCTTTAAAGCCCGTGCTGTCGCTGACTCAACAGAGGGTGCATTAAACAGGAGGTTTGTTCTTGCAGAATTCTGCACTCACAGGTTGCCTGGGCCTGCTGGCAGCTGTGTGTATTTTGAATATATTTTTGAGCGTTTCTGCAGCTGATTCAAAGAATGAAAAAGGAAAAGGTGAGTTGCTACAAGCACCCCAGCCAGGTGGGGTAGGGGGAACAAGAGGAGAGACCTGTGGCCTGACAGCAGTAGACTGGGAGGAGCAATTGTCCAAAAAATTATTCACCTAAATGAGTATGGTACTTCTCTGTTTCTGGAAGAAGGCTGGTGGAGCTGTATCAGTTTGGGATGCTGATGTGGGTGGTGATTCATGGCAGGAGCCTCTGCAGATTGGTTGAAGCACCTTTTAGGTGAGTCCGTTCCTCCAGTGGCTGCAAAGATGGCCTCATATCACTGAGGTTGGTCTACATGAATATTTTGAGTTTTATTTCATCTCTTTTTAGAGAGATGATCTCTTTCTGAAGAGATCTCATGCAACATTTTCTTGACATTTTAATATCATGTATTTAAAACTCCAGCCAAGACAATTTTCTTGTCTAGTTTTATGATTGCATTGATTGTAGCGTAAGAAATGTCATATCCGGACAGAGCAGGATCCAAGGGTCCTTCTTTTGGCACTGGCTGTGGGAGAAGCCTAGGGAAGAGCGTAGGATCAGGTCATCCTGTTCCACTGGATGAAGGCACACCCTTCCATGGATTGGTGCTTTAGAAACCTGTGGAGCCAAAGTATGCATCCAGACTCTGTGGTGAGTTGAAATCAAAGGACATGATCTCTGTGAGTTCTTCTAGTCCTTTTTTGACCTCAGTTGTGCTCCTGCCCACCACACTGTTCAATGGCAACAAGTTCCACACTGTAATTTTGTGTTGTTGATTAACCCCAGCTGCAGTGCATACTGGAGGCTCAAGTTTCCTCATCTCAGAGGCTTTCCAGATCCTCAGCTTTGTTGGTCGCTTGTATATGTTGAGGTGGAATGAGTGGGTAACCATGAAGACACCGAGTTTTCACATACAGCAAGAGCAGCTGAGATCCAGGTAAGAGAGAGCACGTGTCAGTCTCTGCAAGACTCAGCCAGAATTTTTGCCACCTGTGCTGTTACTGTTTGTCTTTTCATTCCATGCTGTATCTAACTTGGATTAATCCTGTGTAGCAGAGATGCATCATTCAGTCTTTATCTGTGTGTCAAGGGACACACACATGGCCCTGCCTGAACAGAAAGATACTGACAAAGGGAGGAAAAATGACCATCTTTGGTCTGTCAGGCAGACAGCGAATAGTTTACTATTCTAATCATCAGAGCAAATTTCTTTGGAGCATGTAAGTCATGAATTACCACGCAACTCTGAAAGGAAAACTTTGCCCTTTGATTGTTTTCCAAAGAAATGTTCTCAATTTCTTTTCTGCCAAATTCATATTACAGATCATGCTAACAAATTTTCCCAAGCCTTCTTGACCTCATCCCTTCTTCCCAGTAGTAAAAGAAATTTCACTCATTGCAGAGAGATGTTGAAGATTGCTAAATTTTGCTGATTTAGGAACTGAGTGAATGAAACAAGCTTAAAAATATGTAGATAGGCACATTGCAGAATGCAGTTGGCTCCACTAATGAGGAAAATGGAATTGTGATGTTTCTGCTGTTTGACAGTGCGTTAGTAAATGGCCTGAGAGTGCAGTAGTAGGTGGGGGGCTGCAGGCACTCCCTTGTGTTGAGAGCAGAAGGGTGTGTATGGCACTGGGCAGGATATTGGCTTGGTTTGGTATATTTTTATCCTTGTTTCTACCAGTAAGTCTGTGCCTGGTCTTGCCTGTCTTGCAAAAGACAGACAAAGTAACAGCGATGTTCTCTGCATTGCTTTGAACGGGGTGTTTTATATTGGTTGGAGTTTGGGGTGCTCAGTGTTTCGTAGCACCAGTTCCTCTATTACTGACTTCATTGGTAAACAGATGAGTGGGCATGTCAAGCCTGTAGGCTGAGTTAGGATTTTGGGTTGTTTTTCTGAACGAGCAAGGTGAGAGAAAGCCACCTCTTCACTGCACTTCCGTGCTGTCCACAATTACAGTTGTGTGTAATTGTCACCGGGCAGTTTTGCCACTAACACCACTTTTTCACTAGAGTGCAGCTGTTTGGATAAAAGAGGGATTCAGATTTTTTTGTTGGTTTTGCTCTGAGATCGTTCCAGCCTTTTTTTGAAATGTCACATTTCAACTTAACAAATGGCCGGATCATGCAGCTCCGATGCCCCAGAAACCATTTCCAGTTTCGTACTATAAAAGCAGGACTGATACAGATCTCTTGACTGCATTTCAAAGACATACCTTTGGATTACTGGGTTGCAGATGAGACTTTAATTCTGTAGAACTCAGTGGAGAGATGTTCATTCGCTACCAAAGACTCTCACTTTAATTTTTTTATCTTCTGCTCTAATTTTCTGTGAGTAATATAGATACGGGGGCTGCTCTTCTATTGAAGTATTCAAATCAATTATTCATGTGAATTCAGTTACTCTCAATGCCAATATTTCTGTGAAATTATTGTTGTGTAGGGCTACATGAAGGTATGTCTCTGTTATATATGCCAGCTTTCAATATTGTCCCCCAAATATAAATTATGGGGATGGTTTTCAAGCCCTTAATCTCGGTTTTACTAACTCCCTACTCAAACAAAATGCTTCCTGATCTCAGTAGGCATGTTTACTGTGGCGTGACTCAGGTATGACAGAGGTGTGCTTGGGCTGGAGCAGCGGGAGGAGCATCTGATGAGCTGGGTATGAGCTCAGGAGCCAGGAAATCCAGGCTGAGCCCCCTGCTCCTCCCACCACACACTGAAAGGTGGATGCAGGTGCTTCCACTCCACAGGGGACTCTCACATCCACTGGTGGTTTTCTCTCAGTAAATACAGAGCTTTAAACACGAGTCCATCAGCCTCAAGGCAAGAATTAGGATCTGTTTTCACATCCCTGCGTTATGTTCCAAACAGGTTAAACACGTATGTGTGTGGTGTTATTGAGAAACAGAGCGATTTAGGTGGGTGCACATTATTCCTCAGCTCTGTGTCAACAATCAAAAATGAGCTTTTGGATTTATTAGTTCCCAGTCCTGCACCTATCTTAAATCATTACCATATAATAAGGACTCTATATGGTGCATTGTCAATAAAACCTAATATTGAGAAGATTACTGATCGTCTAGTGCAAATGGAGAGCACTGTAAATGATTTAGAGAATACGTGTCAAACGTTAAAGCTATCTAATACCTTCTAAAGTAGGTTGATACTCATAAATCTAAGATAAACGACCTGTAAAACCACTTAAGAAGAAATAATACTCATTTAATCAGGCTTCCAGTGGAAAGACTAGGTAGGAGAGCAATTCATAAGGAATTATGAAATCTCTTCTAATTCAGGACTTTGTTGATAGAGAACGCAAACCTACATTTGATAAGCAATTTTGGTTACTTGAAACTACTGTTGTGGTAGCACTAAATTATGACCCCACTGAAAAAAGAAAAGATCAAAGGGCATCTCTTTTATAGTTTATTGAGCTCTTGTTGTTCCAGATTCAGCACTGTGTATATCAGATGGAGATATAAGGAGTATTTATTGGAATTACTGTTTTGCTTGATCACAGGGCTGGGGTGTCGGATTGGCTTGTGTTGGTGTGGCTGTCCCTGTTCACTGATAACTGTAGGTTCCTTGATGCATCCCCCTGGGAGGAGCAAGTCATCATTTACTGGGACGAGCCTGGTAAAAATTCTAGTGAAACAAACTCTGTGTTTTCATGTAGTTGTGTGCTAACTTGGACAAACTTTGTCTGTTGAGTTTGGTGGTATTTTCAGTGCTCCAATTCTGAAGAAAATTCTGTTGCCTTTTCTACTTTTTTGTTCCCCAGACCCATCTGAAAGGTGGCTAAATTTGGGTGGCAGAAAAAATTAGGTCATGATTTTCACTACCAAAGTTCTGATTCTTCAGTTCTTGCACAGAAAAAACTCCTGTTCTCTTCAATATGTTTTTAAGGCCACTTGTTAATTCCTATTCATCCTTTTGGCTTTATGGCTGCTCAGAGCTCAGCGTCACTGCCAGCATTTATTAGAACTTGACACAGAGCTTTTCTTGAAGCGACTGTAATGGTATATTTAGCCATGGAGCAATCTTTCCAAAGAGCAGCGTGCTGTGACTCATGTGACTCTGCTGCTGCTCTGTTGACCCTACCAGACTTACTCATCGTTTACATAGTGGCAAACAAGATCTGGTTCTGGCTTGATGCCTTATTTCCCTTGATGCAAGAAACATGCTACTTGCACATGCATTTTACTGCAGTTCACATTTTTTAAGATAAACTGGGAATCCAGCCTCTTTTCTCTTACTGTGAAAAATAAGGGTGCTTAACTGCTTCTCTGCGTGGAATTGGTGAATGAAATGCAAATGCATCTCATCCATACATAACTCATTTATACTGCAAAAATAACCAGGGGGTGGCATGGTTGTGGTTAAAATGTGTTATCTGTCACCTTCTTTCTTCATCCTTGCCCTCACAGAGGGCAAAACATAGATGGAAGCACACCTTTGCTTCCTATGCAATGGCTGTAGTCACACTGAGTCGTAGCAGTGGTGTTTGAATTGGTTGGGTTTGTAATGGGGCTGCAGCCTCGGCAGCACATTTCCATTGGTTGTGAATTTCTGAGCTACTGAATTCTATCTCAAAAAAGCTTGTTGATTTTACTTTCTGCTTTCTATTCAGCTGGCATAAAGCTAGAGTCATTTTACTAAAATACCAGTTAAACCGAGCATACGTTAGAGAAAGATCATTTCAGAAATCTGTCAGCTTTGGGAACATGGCTTTTCCATTTTCTTAGAATACCTAGGAGTAACTGCATTTACTACTCCGAGGCAGAGCAGCTGTTGCATGTGTGTGTTGTATTTGCATTGTGTGCATGGGGGTATTTGCTATTAGTTTAAAAATATTAAAAGTCAGATGCAACAGCTGGGTCAACTTTTACCTGGTAGTTACAGGAACTGCAGTGTCTGGCTGTTGACAGAGAGCAGGGAAAAATTCATATGTAATTGAGAGCTGGAGAGGCCTCTGAGAACTGGGAGCTGAAGCCTTCAATCATGTAAAATGGCTTGTGAAGGGTGAAAATGCTTGGAGCTGATCAATTTTTATTTAGATGTCATTGCTTTTTAAAATCTATGGGTTCTTTTAAACAAACTCTAAGGGCCAATAGAAAGAGGGTGATGCCCAATGACTGGTTATTAGTTACTTAATGGCAGTCAGATAACAGTTATTTTGTGGATGTCAAAACTAGTTAACTAGTCATTTTATGGTAGTTACTCTTGACAAGTCTGGGAGATGCAGGTGGCTCGGGGGAGCCGGAATCAGTGGGATTTGGTTAGGTATCAGTAGTTTGCATTGTTGAACCATGAAGGGCAGCTTGACAGGCTGTGCATGGGCTGTGAAGCCCAGCACCAAGGGAGCCTTAGGAGGGCTTAACCCAGCTGAGGGCCTGCCCCCTCCTCTTTCATGTATGGGAGAGACCCCTATTCTTCACTCATAAGCAAGCAAATCACACGTGCACTCCTCGCTTATAATTAAATTAAAATCTTGCTAATTTGGCAGCATACCTATCGCATTCTCTTCTAGGAAGAAACTGTTATTTCTTCTTTTATTCTTTTCTGCTTGAATCCCAAGCTATCAATGGCTTTCAAAGAAAAAGGAGTTTTTCTTTAGAAGAAAGTCTATTCAAATTGTTCATGATTTATATCAAGAAGGGACCTTTCCTCTTTCAACTAGCAAAAAAAAAGGGGGAGTTTGATCTTCCTCAAAATCATTTGAGAACCTTGTACGTTTCTTTCCAGAACTAAAACTTTCTTACAAAGCTTCGGATCTTCAGCAGGATAATGCCTATTACATAATTGAAGCTCAATACAATACCTTGGGGCTAATAAATGGTCTCCCGTTTCTATAGAAAATGTAACAAATCATAATAGTACTTCTTGGGACTAGGCCAGGCAAAATGACAAAGCTGCTTTTGAAAGCGAGTTGTGGCCAGAAATACTCTTGGATCAAAATCATTCTCTTGACTGTCAGAGGGACATTTACTCCCTTTAATTTTCAGCCTAGATTTTATGTTGATCCTGCACACTGAATAAAATCAAGCCTGACAGAGCTGCTACTGCAGCTGTTACAGCTGTAAATGTGAAGATGGCCATTTAAGATGACTCTGTTTCCTGAATGTTATTTGCAAAGTATGCAGATTATATTAAAAATGGCTTGATATGTCCTTATTGTTTGGCTTTTTTTTTTTAAGGAAAGAAAAGATGCTGTATTTTTGAGAAATTACTATTTCTGATCACAGCTCTTACCCTTAAAAAATAATTATTCGGTTGTGTGCTGTAAAGCTGCCTGTAAACAACTGGCAGAGGAGTACACTGCTTTGTATTCTCTGTGAAGGAAAAATCAAATTCAATTGATTAATCAAAGGGGACATTCTTTGATGGAGGGGAACCTTTTCAAACTTTATTAAAAATATTGAATAAACCATGAGCGACCAAAGTTCATAATCTGAACTCCTGCTCCTGTTGGATACAGTAAACCTTCAAAATAACTCATAAAGCAGGAGATGAGATGTCTAATAAAAAGTAATGCTCAGAGCAGCATATTCCCAAACCTGTATCTTGATCTGGATCTTGGCTACACCATTGCAGTCCCACTGATTTTACTGGAGTCACCCTGTGTTTCTACTGGAGAGACTGGTAATAAAACTTGAGCCTTGAACCTCTTTTCAGTGACTGATTCAGAAGCATCTTTGCGCTCCCCGTCTTTTTATGGAGGCTTTTTCCCTCATTCTGAAAGAAGAAATGAGATTGCGGTCAGCAAAAGCTGCACAGTGATTAAAGATAATCTAGGTATGACCTGCAGGCTGAATGACTGTCCCCTCTGTTCCAGGAGGAAAGCAATCATATGGCCAAATGCAGGATGGCTGGTGGGAATGAAGATGAGTGAAATGGAAATTCCCGGAGCTGCGGGGAAAGCAGAAGTCAAACAGGTGGGATGGCAGGTCTCTGTCTTGCAATCATCTCTGAAATCACGGGCCCTGTGTGAAATACTACCTGTAAAGCCATTGTGCTGTTCAAGAGATCAAGTGGATGTTAGCAAATAAAATGCTCATATTTAGCAGCAGGAAAAAATTATTGTAGTGCTTTCAGGTATTTTGATGTGAAGAAAAAAATAATTGAGAGAAAAAATAATTGAAGGTATACAGGCAAAGAGTGAACGAGAGGAAGCAAACACATTGATTGATCAGGGTACAGTAACCTGATGTTAGTTTGGTCCCAAGTCTACAAAGCTTGGAACAAGAAATATTGAGACAGCACAGAGCAGAGAAAGGTGTCATCTGGGGCCACAAGGGCTTGGGTGTGCAGGAATGAGTGAGACTGTGGGTGAGCAGCTGGCTCGGATGGCTGTCCAGGACAGCAACACCATGGAATGTGAGGCTTGGATGGGCATCCTCAGCAGTCTGTTTGCTTTGCAGTCCCTTCCTGTGTTGTTCCCTCCCTGTCCGTATTCCAAGCAGAGGTGTAAGGATGGAGCTGATCTCTGTGCCTCAGTCAGCACACGGGCTGCACCTCGGAGGGGGATTTTCTCAGCTGCACCAGACAGGGAGGTGAGGGTGGGAATGGTGCAGCTCCACTGCCTGGGGTACCCTCCAGATGCAAGGTGGGATGGAGAGCAGTGGGGGGATGACATCTGATGGTGCCCAGCAGAGTCTGACAAAAACCTTTGCTCTGAAAGGAGCAATGTGTAATTTTTTTAGGGTAGCACCCATGGCATAATGGAGGGGGGAAAACCCAACCCAAACAAACAAAAAAAACCCAGACCAAAACAAAACCGAATCCTGAGAGCTTTTGGGCCAACACTCTTGCCTAAAACAAGCATTTGGGTGTCTGTCAGCAAGGCCTCTGTCCCTGGTGGATTCCTCCTTTGCTCTGGAAATTAAGACTGTGCTCAGGCCCAGAGAGATTTGCAGTGAAGACCCTTTGGCAGTCCCCAGCCACGGTAAATACAAAACTCTAAAACTCTGATTAGTTGATTGGGTCAAAAGAGATCATACTCTATAAAAAGCTGCCTTCCTACATGTCATCCCAGCCTGTGCAGTACTGCAGTTGAAAGAGCTTATCCTAAATACTCCATTCTGATACAGCAGCACATTAAAAAGGAAAAAAGACACTTTATTAAAAAAGGAAGCCCTTTCACAGAGTGACAGATGAATGTAGTGACAGATTAATACAAATTTTAAAACCTGAACATTATCCTCTAAGGGAAAAAGGCTCCTAAATACACGTGCAAAACAAAAAATGGCAGAGCTAAACCTCTGACAATGTGTTGCGCAGAATCATTTATTAGGTCTCTGTAAGTGATCATTTACATGAAACTTGCATTTAATCTAGTATTCAACCATTCCCTTTTATCTTCTGGCTCCTTGTGGGAGATAGTGGTCTCTCAAGATGCTGGAGTTTATGTGCAGGGAACATAGGGCAGAGAGAGGAATTTGAATAGCCCCATTTCAAGCTCACCTCTCTATCTCTGATTCTTGCTTAGACCACAAGAGGAAAATAACCACCTCTGCTTTGGAGTTGAACAAATTCTTTCAAAACCCAATAAACCCTCAGTAGCCTGTTGGCAGTACAGCCCTTTTGGACAAAGCACAGGGGAGCAGTCTGTGAGCTGCAGTGGGGTCAGGGGTGCACAGAAATATGAGCTTCATTTCGCTGTGCGGATGGGCTCTTTCTGGGATGGTGGCAATGGCACGTGGGCTCACTACAGCCATTATTCACTTGTGCTGCTATTGCCAAAGCACCCAAGCAAGGAATTTCAAAACTAGCCCCATATATCAGCAACACGGTGATGTGTGGCCATCACGGACATTGTTGCACTCTGAACTCAGCTTAATATCCTGGATTTCTGCTGAGCACTGTTGCACACCTGGGGTAACATCTAAAGCCATCTCCTTGACCTGCCCCTAGGAGTGTCTTGCCCAGGGAGGTTGGCATGATGTGAAATCGTTTCCCCTCTCACAAGAACATGGCCCACTGCTTCTCTAGGCCATGTTGACACCTCTTGACAAATGTGGGTTGATTCGCTTTGGAGATGTCCAAAAATCCGACTGCTTTTCTCCCCATGTATCCCCTTGTGGTGTGTTCCCAGCTGCCCAGCTCATCTGCACTGCTGATTGCAGTGTGTGACAAAGGCATTTCAAACTGAAAGGAAGCATTTAAATACAGTCAGGAACAACAGATAGAATGACCTCAAACAATCCCACATAAAGTCCTTTGTTATTTTCAAAGCACCTTCCCAGCTTGACACCTTTTCTTTTTTATATCCAATATAAAATTCAAAATGTTTTATTCCAGTGCAGTACATGAATATAAAATATAAATATATCAAATCTCTACCTTTATTTTTGCTTTGAAAAAAGGACCTGAAGTAAACTTGGTGTAAAGATCCAGAAAATTACCAAGAAAATTCCACTTCTCAAACTTTTGTTCTCTGTTGTCTCGTGCACGTTTAGAACAACTTTTCTGAAGCAAGTGTGCCAACAGCAGTGAGGAGCAGCCTGGATGCAGGTGGCTCTGTGGGCAGCAGCTCAGGAGTGCTTGGGGTTGAGCACACTGAGATGCCTCAGGTGTCCCTCGTAGGCTCAGCACAGGTCAGCCCTGCTGCTCAGGAGCAGGGGAGAGAGCTGGAGTGAGGAAACACAGTCCCGTCTCCCAGAAGAGCATCCAGGTTTGCACACTGAGGGCCAACACAACGGTGCAGGAGCTGGCAACCCCTTCTGTTTCCTGACACCCTTTCTCTAGGATGCAGAAGGTCAGTAGAAATGGTCTGTTGCGGTACTGTAGCCAAAAAGGTTGGTGTCTGGTTTCTGCTTTCTCTTCTGCTAATTGCTCTTACTAAATGGCTTTGAAACTACCTCAGAGTAACTGAGTGCATATTTGGGGCCTGTGTGTACCGAGAAATTGAAGTGAATCAGTTGAGGGATGTTTGGAATAGGCATAGCTGGCAGCAGGCAGCAAAGTGAATGGCTGAGTGAATTTGCATCTTGTTTAATACATCAAAAAAAGTTTTAAGCTGTGACTCGTGGAAGTCAAGCCAGGAACAATAAGCTTGTCTGGAGAATTTTGGTATTAGAAACTCAAGGATACGGAACCGTGTCCAAGGTAAATATTGACGTGACTCAAGATGAACTAGTAAAACATTTAATGAAGCTGAAAATAAGGCACCTGGGATGGATGTTTATTGTTAAAAATGAAACATTCGAGCAGAAGTAGCATAGTGATGATGAAGGTTATTCATAGGGAAGCCAAGCTGGGGAAACAGCATCATCTGAAAGAAACTGACTTAAGCTATTTGTGAAACATGGAAGAAAATTAGAATTATAACAGAGCTAAAAATGGACATGAATAGCAAACAGTTATGGATATTCAGAGTGGATTTTGGAGGCTGAATCATACCAAGGGACAAATTACTCAGGTGTCCAGAATAACTCTATTGATTTTGACAGATTTCTTGGTATTTGCCTTTGTGTAATTGAGAGTTTATTCCCTTATGCCATATGAGGACTGAATATTAAGAAACTTTGAGATAAAAAAAAAAGAGACTTTCATTCATTCCAGTGTCATTCTCCTGATGATTGAGAATAAGTCACATCAACTTCACAAGGCATTTCAGGAACCCATTAGGAGCTTTTCCCTTTCATGCAGCAGAAAGAAACCCCAACCCTTGGAATGCTGTGAAAATAATCAGAAAGGTTCCATTAAACTGGGAACAGGAATAAATTGTGCTGCTATAGTAGAAATCTTACGTGTAAGTTTATGGTGTTATTGGGATGTTCTGTTATAAAATTTCTTGAGCCAGGCTGTGGTGAGCCAACATTCCCTTCCCATGTTCACCAGTGGTGGAGATATCGGGGAAGAGATGCCAAAAGTTGAAATTGTGTGCTTAGGTGTGCTATAAGTCAGCCTTTTTCTACTTCAGAAATGTAACACTAATGCATAAGGATTGATTATGTACAAAAGGTACCCTTGATCTATTCCCCTGTACCGTGCCTATAGTTGCAGTGGCATTGCTATGTTATATATATATATACGAAAAAATCTCAGTTCAAAACTATCTGGTGATTATGCACATACAGCTGCAGCCCCCCAGATGGCTTCACAGTACAGTACAAGGGCACACATTCTTCCAGCCCCAAGGCATGGGATGATCCACAGGGCTGACCATGTGGCAGAAGGAGTAGAGGCAGGGTCAGAGGAGAAGCAGAGAGGGATGCCTGGGGAAGACAGCAACTAGGAGAGCCTGCCATGCTGAGGCAATGCATGTGCCCTTGCTCCTTGACTGCTTCTGATGGTTCAGTAAAACTGCAATTGTAGTGTTTGGCTCTGCTCCATCTCTCAAAACCTTTATCCTGAGAAGAAGTGAGTGCTGCATTTTCTCTTTGTCCTCCAAGCCGTCTTCTGGAAAGCTGGCGTCTAAAATAATTGAAAACTTTAGGCATAGCCATCAGCTTCTTGGACTAGATTTAGAAAATCTACAGTCAACTTCCTTCATCTCCTGTTCACTGAGGAGGTTTCCTTTGGCCAGCCTTCTTGTTAGGGCCATGACCAAAAAGTAGTTGATGGTAGATTTTATTACTAACATAAACAAATAGCAGGTTATTTTGTTATTGTCCCGAGCTTCAAAGCTGGAGCTGGTCTTTGTAGGAGTAAGTTCTACCAGTACTGACATGCAATTGGAACACAAAGGGGATGTTGATAATATAAAACACGTGCTGCTTATGCAGATCACCGAGCGTCACTTCAGTGCTCTCTGCAAAGCACCTCGTCCTGTTGTTCACCAGCAGCCTCAGCCAAAACAGTACAAGAGCTGCACGTTCTTTGAGTCGCTGCACAGCGGCACAGTGGCCTTCCAAAGGGTGCCCTTCCCAGCGCTGCTCACCCTGGAGAAGGAGGCTGACATAAGCAGCAGATATGTGGGATCACTGTTGGCGTTGCTCTCTGAAACTCAGTGTAGCAAAGGTCTTCTCTGGACAGAGCAAGAAGGATTTAGTGAATGTAAAAACACATCAAAAGCAAATAAGGGATTTTTATTGTCATTTTCCCCACACACCATTTTATTGGTTTCATGCTTGTAAAAACATTAGCTGATTAACTATCAGAAAGGCAAAGCTGCTAACCAAAAGATGTATGTGAAACCAGATACGTGTAGTGCCTTTGACAGTGGTAGGGTGAGATTTTTGTTTTTCCTGCTTCCTTACTTTTTAAACCCCAGCCAATATAACTCTTTTCTGTCATCGTAACATTTGGCACTATTCCCACGTGTACAGATTGCAACATCTGCAAGTTTTAAAAATTAATATAAAGTTCCGTAATTGTATAAGCCTTGCTCATTTTAATGGTCCTAAACGAGCAGCTTTGATGCAAAGTGAGACTCAGTCAGCAGATGAAGAGCTCTGCTTGTACCAAGCAAGCTGCTCTAATGGGGTGGTTATGTCCATGTAGTTGATGCTCATGTGGGTGATGATCACCGTGTAGGATCGTGCTGTGGATTTAGGTTGCTGGCACACAGAAATTTAGTAGGTTACTAGTATGTGCAGTCTTGGGTCCGAAATTGCAAAGCAATTGCATTTATTAGAGCTTATTTCTGTCACCTGGAATCTGTAGAGATCCAGTGTGAAGGTGTTCACAGTAGAGGGTGAAGTGTTGTCTTCTGCAGTGCGGAGATTTTGTCGTCATTATGCAGTGACTACACAGTGATACACAAGCAACAGAATGCTTTAGGGGGCACAGGCAGTCATGCAGGAGGTGAGGGAACAGGCTGGGAGTGTCCTGGTACTGCTCATTAGCCCGAGTTTAGGCACTGAGCAGTGTGGTACCAATGGCAGAGGAGCTTGCCCAACATGAAGGAAGAGAAATCTCATCATCCTCCTCTTGACAAGTTACTATTTGTTATCTCTGCTGCTTTTGGCCACATGGATGTAGTGTTGAAAACTGAAAGCTAAACATTTAAAACCTCTTTTAATTGTGTCTAAAATATGATGGCCACGTTGTGGGTGAGACTTTGCCACAAGAGAGGGATTCCTGGAGCTGCCTGTGTGTTTGTGGCTGTGGGCATTAGGATCCTACCCCAGGCAGATGGCTCTTACCGTGACACGTGCTTGGGCTGCAGTGTGAGGCTCAGCTTCCCAAAAGCAACTGCCCCGAATTTGCAACTCTAGTACCATTTTTGGTTCTGTAGTCCATGTACTTTCCTCCAGGGTCTTCCTGTGAAGAGGGGACATAGTGTCAACGTGGCTGATATTACAATGCTGATACTTCAAAAGCTAAATTCAATAAGAGCAAAAATCATGGGCCATGTGAGAGACAGCATGAATAATTGCTGCTGGTGTGTTCCAAGGAGCTACTCACCAATGGCTTGGCTTCTTTTTTCCTTTAATTCTTGTATTTCTAGGCATGGTGTGTGAGGTTTCATTTTGTCCATTTTAAAAGCACATTGGATGTGGATGTGTACTTGACTTTGCCTGTATCTTATTGAAAGCCACAAAATGAATTAGTCATTACATACTCAGAGATGTTGGAAGTACGGGGTCAGTATTTCCAGGTTTATTGAAATAATGGTCCCTTGTTTGTTTTTTTAGTGGCAGGCAAAGTAGAAACAGAGCTGTGAACAATAACATAAACCTTACTGTTACCAAGCACTTGGCAAGCAGTTTTAGGAATGCTTTACTTTTCCTATGTGTATATAAAGCCTTAGAGAACTCTCTGACTGCGGCGTATTTCAGCATAAAGGAAGCAGAAATAAAATCCAGGCCCTATAATTCACGTGTTCAGTAATGGAGGACTGAAGCAGGAAGAGACAGGTGCTTTTCTGAAAAGAATGAAAGATCTGAGGAGCTGATTCATGGTGAAGTAATATGCTTTTAGCTAAGAAGGTTTATTGTAGCTGAACCTCATGCCATCCCTCGAGCCGATATCTTAGATGAATCAGCAACTTGCGAGCTTTATCTCAGCTGTAGCAATAGAGTTTATAATATTGTTCTGTCAGTGCTATTTATACATCATCACATGGCTGACTACTCCAGGCTGTGCTTTTTTTACACAGCCTTGGATGATGTCACTGTGAAGTAGGCAGTGGTATTGAACAAAGGCTTTCTTCAGAGCAGCAACAATTAAAGCTGATGGCAGAGTACAACACCATGGAAATTCAGAAATAGGCTCCCCTGTTTTAAGGTAGCTCTGCACAGGGCTTTCAGTGCTTCGGTAACTGGTCCCTCAGGTAATGGCTTCAAGTGATGTCCTACAGATGTCAGTGCACACCTGGCCATGGAAATATATAGGTAGCGGTGTGCTCCGAAGCCTGGGACTGCTCTGCACAGAGGAGTTGCTAACTGTGTAATTATTCAGGAGGGAAGAAAAGAAAAAGGAAGAAAGGAAGCTCCTCCAAGAAGGAATATTTTCTAATGTAGACCCATTCTGCATCTTTTCAGTCATCCACTAACAGAGAAACAGGGTTTCTCTTTTCTTCTCCCTGAAAATGTTCATCCACCTTAAATGTTTTTGCTGCACTGAGAGGCTTTGAGGACCCTGTGCGGGCCTGACCAGCCTGGAAGCCTTCAGTCTTGCCATGTGTGTCTTCCCAAAGCCAGGGGACTGATGCCCATTGTATTATGAAGCAGTGAAACAATCTACAAATGATTTGCAAAGAAAGAATTCAGCATCCTCAGTCGATTGCCCTTTCATTTGTGATGTTCCAGTGAGCCTGAAGTTATTCACTCTATCCCAGTGCATCACGTGCATTTCCAGCTGTTCCATAAGGCCAGCAACATGTCAGCATCAACAGCTGTGTTCTTCTCATCTGCTACTTGTGTTGGAGCTCTTGGACTTCTAACCACCAAAACTGTTGATCACCAACATGTTGGGACATGGTACGGGTAGCTTTTCTCTAGAAGCTGCTCCTCAGGAGCTCCCTCCATATGTCCTCCAGCCAAGCCATGACAAGTGAGTCCCTGGGTCACAGATGGAGGTGAAGGAAAGAAAGTGTTGCCCCCCACCCTCTGCCCATGGTTTGCAGTATGACTGCAATAACTAGGTGGTTTATTTCAGAAGGACTCATCGGTTGGACACAATAAGTGGCTACCCCAGAGACAGAGCTGGGACGTGCTTGTGCTGCAGGCTTTGACCTCCCTTGATTTGAACACCTCTTCCTCCATTTTCCAATGGAAGTTCAGACCCAGGTGTGGAAAGCTGCTGTCAACAAGGTTGATTTTTTTCCCAAAAAACTTCACAGACTCTCCAAGTATATTCCATAGACCCTCAGGGACCTGCATCTCCAGGCAGCAGAGCACTGACCTAGTCCTAAGGACTGGTCTGGTTGCCTTTTTGCACTTACAGGGATGACCCTTTGCTCGGGAATGGCCCTTCCCAGTGCTCTGACACTTTTTATCCCCACTTAAAATGACTTTTTCCAAAGCCTCCTTCCAAAGTTTGGCTCTGCACAAGACATGGCAGCATCTC
The DNA here is from genome assembly GCA_035041135.1 of Platyrinchus mystaceus. NCBI lineage: Eukaryota > Metazoa > Chordata > Aves > Passeriformes > Tyrannidae > Platyrinchus > Platyrinchus mystaceus. The sequence continues at coordinate 5,277,267 of JAWWLV010000180.1, read as the reverse complement.
ATAAAGGCTCAAAACAGAAACAGAATGGTATAAATAGAAATTAAGTAAATTAGGAAGAGGTGCCAAAGCAGCAAAGCCTTAATGATAGCTGTGGCTGCATGTGCATGTGCCATGCAGCTTCCAGCCCTAGCCAGATTGCCAGGCTGCCCCTCAGTATTCCTAGGAACATATGCATCTGCTGTGTCACTGGCAGTGCCTGCCCAGCCTTGGACTAGCATTCTCATCTTCTCACAGACTCTTTAGAAAGCTTGGGTTCGTGCAGAGAGTTGGTGCCAGAGCCCCAGCCAAGCCAGCAGCAGCCTCTCTGTGGCTGGATAATCTTTTCTCACTTGGTAAACTGTGCCTATGCCATCTGGTCAGTGCAAACAGCCTTACCCTCTTTCCAGCCACATTTTGTGGAAATTGTGGTCTACCTGCATCATCAACTCAGCCATGCTACTATATGGTTTATTTCCCTCATGAACCAGAGGAAACCTGGGCCAGATTCCCACCTGGTAAAAATCAACATGACTAAAGTGAAGTAATTTGGACCAGCCAATGGTTTTCATTATAGGCAGGGCTGCAAAGGTAGAGCACATATTTTGCTACTTATTCATTACTGATGCTGTTTTTCTGTAAGACCATTGATCACAAGTAAACAGGAGATAAATAGGTGAGAGCTGCTGCCTGTAAGAAGCATAACAGCAGTGAGTTTCAGGCTGTGTGTGGTGCTGGGTGTGCTCAGGTAGCCCTGAGTCCCTCAGCTGGGCTCCTGCCATTTCATGCTTTTTCACAGAGTGCAGCTTGGTCCCCCCAGAGCTACGCTGGAGAGAACCCACCCCAGCCTTATGTCGTTCTCATTTTTCATCCCTGGTTCTCTCTATGCCACAAATTAGGACATTCTTAGTATGAAATTATAGGCAAAGTTTTAGAAAACTTTTGGTATGAGAAGCAAATGTGGAGCCGGGGGGAGAAGGGATGTAAGAACATGTTGCTCTTGGGCTGCTCAGCCTATGAATATACTTTTCACCCTGCCATATATTGAGCTCTGGGAACCTGTGCTTTTGAGGGAGAAAACCTAGAAAGTGGTGTTTATCAGGTCTTTAAGAAAGTGGTGTTTATCAGGTCTTTATGTACTGAATCTTTCTTGCCTTTTGCTGTGTCCTGTTGTCCTCCCTTGCCAGCTTGGCACGCAGATCTGTAGGAGGGGTGGTTTGGGGGCAAAGGAGAGATAAAATTTGCACTTCTGTGTCGGTCTCCTGAAGCTCAGGGGAACTGCCAAGTAAGAGCACAGTCAAACTGGAGTTGTTCTTCCATGCCACAAAACAAATGGTGAAACTCTAGAGAGATGGTTTAGGCACAGGTAACATCTCCTGTCAGATCAGTTGACACACTCAGGAGAAACAGGGCAATGTTTTGGGGTTTGGGTCTGTGTTATCAAAAGGAGTGCACTGAATGAATGGGCCTGGAGTAAGGGGGGCAAAACAGTGGAACCAGCCATCTGTCAGTGTGCTATAGGATGGCTGATTGGGAAGCCTCAGTGCTCATCTGCTAAATGTCCTCACCAAATAGAGACAGCCAGAGTAACCTCTCTTGACAGGCTGGGCACAGCTTGGTGCAATGGGGTGTCTGAGTGAGCTCTCCCAACACTTCTGCAGCAGGTGGGATGCTGCTGCATGTGGCAGGAGGCATCTCTGTCCTGAGGACCACCATATGACTGTGGTGAGGCAACAGGAGAAGTCCTCATGGCAGAAAAGATAGGGCAGGACTTGAGGCAGGTTCATATCTGTCCTCTCCGCCTGCTTGAGTGGGAGAATTTCCTTCACAGCAAACATGCCAGCTGCAAAGCCTGAAAAAGAGAGGAGGTAGCCCAGCTGGAGCTGTTGGATTTATCCAGAGAAGTTCCTTACATTACTTTGTATGTTACCTCTGCAAATGGCACTTGAGTGTTATAAATGTATATGTAACATGTACGTAATGATTGATTTCATAGTCACCACACAAGTTGAAAACATTGTTAATGCAATGCTTATAGACAGGAGTTAGTCCAAATTAAAGGCAGGAAATTCCAAGGTATTGTTCTTATGGAAAATGTGACAGCTGAATTATATGGGCTTGTTAAGGAACTAAAGATAACCCCATTCAGAGTAGATAAAAGCATTATGTATGAGCAAGGAAACTGAATTACAATTGCAGTGGGAGCCATAAGTCTGAATAGCTTGACTGTTGTGTGCAGTAAATGGAAACTTCACCATGCTGTTATATTAATTTGGTACTTTTTATTTAGGGACAAATCTTCGAATTCTTTGCCTTAGAGCTCCAGTGGAGGCAATGGAGAGTTTCAAACACAGAAGGATTCAGACACATGGGGATTCAGTGCCTGGTTTTGTATAGGTAGGATGAACTTCCATCTTAATTGTTTCTGCTCATGATTTGGTGGTGGATGTAGCTGTGAGAAGCATCCTGCACTGTCTTTAGACTCACCAGAAGGAGACTGTAGGACTTGTAAACAAATACTGCAATTAATTTTGTGCTGGTCACAGTCTTTTCTGGGACAAAAACCAGGGCAGGATCCTGGAGAATAGAAGCCTGATCTGACAATATCCATGGCATACCTCAAGGCCCCAGTACCCCTTCCCACCAAAGCCTGTGTCTGCTCACCCACAGGGCACTGACAGGCTGCATATCCCTTCCCACACCTCTCCATTGGGAAAACCACTGGGATGAAGGACCCAGCGTGTCCAGGGGCCATCAGCCATGCTGCACCCTGGCAGCTGCCAGGCAGTTGGCTTGGCAGTGGATCTTGGGAGAGCATCCTCAGTCGAGTTCACTGCTACCTTTTGTTTGGGGACCACTGAAAGAGGCCCTGGGGTTTGGTACCTGTTGGCCCTGCTTAGTGCCCATCCTGAGGGAGCATCCTGGCAGCCACTAACCCCTGCTCCAGGCAGGCATAGGGAAGGGATGCCTCTGCTGGCAGATTTGGGAGGGAATGCTCTCTTTTTAGCATCAAGTCAGAATTCTACGGTATGAAAATATGATAAAACCCCACATACTTCAGCTGGTCTTCCTTCACCCTGGCATCTGAGTGCTGGCTGCAATTCTGAGAGCCAGTGAAGCAGCCAGCCAATGGATTGGGCTATCAGGGATGGGTTGGGTCTGTACTGGGTCTCTGCCCCACATCTGGTAGAAAACAATGGCTGGGTTTTCTAGGGTGGCTGTGCGATAAGTGTTTCTGTAATTTTATTGCAACACCCCTACCTTGCCACTAGTTTTTCTGCTCTGAGACTAATCCGTCTATGTTTTGTTTCCATAATGTTATACACCTGGAATTTGAGACATTTTGCTTCTGCTTTGCTTAGTTTTAATCAGGCTTGCTTGAAATGAGAAAAGCAGCAAGGCTGTAGAAATCTCAGCCATAGACTGCAAGGCAGTAACTGCGTACAGAGCTTGGCAGGAGGCACTGGGACTACCTGAGAGCTCTAATTGCCACATATAAATATCAAATATCAGTATGTGTAGAGAAGGTGAGTGCAGAGGACAGAAAATAGCTTTACTCTATGCTGTAGTATGATTCATGCTTTTAAGATCAAGATTAAAAGTCTCTGTTAGGTTCCAGACTATGATTTTATTTTCATTTACATCAAAAGATTTAAGAGCCTTCAAAATCCAGCATTTTTAAAAATAACTTTAAGCATACTGTCTGGCAATGTGAGTCCCAGTTAGCAAAGAAGAAGCCAGGCTCTCCTTATATAAAGCAAATAACTGAAAAATCAGAATTAGAGAAATACCCTTGTCCTCAATTTAACTCTGACAGCTTGTATTGTATTTTAGTTTCAGGAAAAAGACTTTATGAAATGTGGGCCCTTGTAGCCAGTACATAGCCCTGAGTGATAAGCCCTACAGATCAGCAAAAACCATGCACCATAAAAGCTTGTGCTTTTATGCAAGGTTCAGAGCCTTCATTTGAATTTTTGGGCTTGTTTGTATTTCAAAAGCAAAGCTACTGAATTGCATCTTGAAAACCGTATTCCAGGGCAAGTATCCTCAAAACACAGCCCAGGTTTGATCAAAAGGTTCTCAAGTCTGCAAACCTTTTGACAGACCTGATGAATGTTTACACTTTCTAAGTAAACTCCAAACCATGGGCTGGCATCTTGCTATGGAGTTTTTTTACATTTCCTCCCTCCCCACCCCCCTTCCCCTCCCCCCATCCTGAGTTCTTGCCAAAAGCCCGTCTATGCCCTGGAACTGGACTTTCAAGGTGGGCCTTCTAGTATTTTTATTGATAAACACATAAGCAGGCTCAATAAATAAATATCTACACACAAGCAAAATATTGAGCTGTATTTGTAAAATGCCAAATAAAGACCAATTTTGTATTTTGGCTTAATGTCCTTTCCTGTGGATCAGACTGCACAGTGCTCACTTGTCCAAACCACTAAGATAATCCTTACCACATATAGAAATAGATTTTAATTACAGAGCAATAAATACTCTGTGTTGGTTTTTTTTTTTTTTGCTGTATGCATTTTTCTATCAGCAGACAAAAGCTGACATTTATTTTACTGATAGCCCTATATTTCCCCTCCCGCTACCACCGCAGCAGAATTTCCCTTGCCCAAGGAAATTGAGAGGATCAGAGCACATCTGATGTTCCATTAATTTAAAACGGCTGCCAGGACTTGCATATTGTAGCAGCTTTAAAGTGATTGAATTTGGATTATTTCAAACTCTGGAAAGTCCTGTCTTGCCTGACAGAGGTGTCTCAAGTGACAAAATAAAATATGACCCTGGGACAAGAATATCTCGTGTCTGTACGTCCTCGTCCTCACATGCAGCATTGCAACAGGCAGATTAGAAGCCATGGAAAGAACAAACCTAATTTTTTTTCCTTTTCTTTTTTTATTTTGGTTGCAGGCCCCTTTTTTAAGCTGTAGCCCAGCTAAGTGGAGACACCTGGTGTTTGTTGTAGCAAGTTCACTAAAAATATGTGAGAGGGGGAGAGGAGGGTGGGGGGTGTCCGAGGTGCCCTGTCTGGGGCACAGCCAAAAAATCCCTCTACCCTGCCAGGGCCTCCTCCTGTGAATATATACCTGCCCTGATCATGGAAGGGTTGTTACACCCCAGCTCTGAGTGTCCGTGGAGGGGGGGAGCTTTGCTCTGTCAGGTGTTAAATAAAACACCAGCTTTTGGGCAATAACTGTTTTGTAATGCTGAGTGAGTAGCTTGCGCTGTGTAGTTCCGAAAGCAGAAAAAGTTTATGCACGGCCAAAGGAATATTAAAGTTTCACTACAAAAGAAATATTGTGGCTGCCAAGGCCTGATTACTCATAAAACCCACAGCATTATCACCATCCATCACTGCCGAGCTTTTAATGACCAAACTAAAAGGAGAGACATCAAAGTGTGGGGGGTGGTGTCGTCGTTTTTCGAGAGTAAGGCTCCCTAAATATAGGACCAATACTAGAGCTCGACATATTTTTTGACCAAAAAACTTGAAAAATCATTTGAATGAATCACAAAACATATGTTATGTTTTGCTGTAAAAGCCATGAAGTTTATGCAGTGCTCTATTATGGTGACTGCTTGGCTTTTCATGCATTCCTAAATTACCATGTAATCTAAAACCTTGTTTTCAGCTGCTCTATATTGGAAAGTCCCTTGCAATAATCAGGATGATTACAGGCTAGTACAGAGAACAAAACTTGTTTGTATTATTGCAAATAAAAATGTAGTTTATCAGAAATTTTGCCTTTCAAGGGAAAAATAAAAATAATAATAATAAACTTTCTCTTTTCCCTGACTGGAGATATTTTAAGCATGGGATTAATTTTGTCCACTCTACAACTTAAAAACACATGGATACTTGGTGTAAAAATATGTTTCTTTCCTGTAGGGACTTGACTATAATTGGTGTGCCAAAACTATCTCACAGAGATTTCATTGTCTTATCTACTTACATCATCTTAATGCGATTTTATTTTACTTTGTCAAAGTCATATTAATGTAAATGTGTTCTTGATAGCAAACAGAGTTCTTTTTTATGCTAAACAGGATTCAGCTGACTCTAATAAAACAGCTTGCAATCCATTAGACTATAACTGTAATATAGTTATTTTGTTTCCCAAATAAAGACCGTGTCAGAAAGCTGTATAAGGATTTTTGTCTTGTTTTTCCACAATAATTGCTTGGGTGGGGTTACATTCTGATCTTTAAATGAATAGTATCGCTTGGAACAAACACTTCATATATCTTTTATCTTCCTCTTGCAATACAGTTCTGAGTTTTCTTTGAAAATGCAAAGCTACTTTTCCAGATAAGTCATCAAAATGTTTCCAAAGTATTTTAACTGCCAGATTAACTATATCTTGAATACAAAGATAGATGGCTTACATTCTTTATGCAGAAATCCTGCCAATGCATAGCAACTAGCAACAAATTAATTTCTTTTGCAACAGTGGGAAGGAAATAAAAAAAAAAGAAACCCTGCTTTGCTATGCAAAGCTCAAAAAGGTAAATAGATATTTAAAAAGAAAATAAGGTTACTCGTTCTGAAAGGGTAATCTGTAAGCAAAGAACAGAGGATTAAACATACATTTGCTCTCTTTATGGAATCTGTGTTCCAGCCTTCTCTTAATGTATTCAGCTAATTAAGGACTGCGGTGACCTTGTGGCAGATTCTGAAATCTAGGAATTTCTATTTTATATTTTATTTTATTTTTATTTCTTTTAATGCTGCCTCCCCCACAGAGCTTAATACAATCTGTTTCAGGTCAAAGTCTGTTTATGTCAGCAATGTTCATACTACACAACTAAAATGTTTTAATGCATTTATCAACTGAAAATATTGCAAACATTTCATTTCCTTTGATACAGACACAAAAAACCCTCTGCCTTCATTGCAAATTCTTGTTCATATGAATCACTCTGAGTAATATTTGCTTTAACTTTCGTGTGGTTCTACAAACAGCCTTTATATGGCTGGACTTCAAAGCTGCTAGAAATAAAGGTTAGAAATGTGATAGGAGTAATCTATTATTAGGCATGAAACATTAAACCACTTTTAGTTATAAGCCTTAAAACCTGAATAATATGGATTTTTAACTTGCTGCATATTTATTGTGTTTTCAGTTACTTAAGTCATTTAGTGTGGAGGGACTGTTTGGAACAGAAATATTTTCCATAGGAATACAGACCACAATTGGGTTTAATTTTTCCTAATATTTAATTTAGAAAAACTGCAATATTGTAACAGACGTCTCATATGTCAAAGCTGAAATACTCTGCTTGGTGTTTCTTGCAGGGTAAAATTAATCTCTTACCAGCACACTGACCCGAAAGGCAGGTTTTAGTGGAACAGGCACGGGGTGACGGGAGGGGGGTGGGAAAGGAAGATAAAATCTCTCTCTTCAAATAGCAGGGAGGGGGAAAAAATGAACACAGAGGAATATCACAGCCTGCCATTGACATCAAATGACATAAACTGATCCAAACGTGTGTGTGAGAAGTTTCTGACACAACATCCATGGTTCATCCCTGCCACCTGGGTGGGATGTTGGGTGTTAGATCTGCAGGGGAGCATTGCTGGGGAGGGATGTGCCAATGAGCCCTTACCTTCACCTTCCATTCCACTTGGAGAATTCACAGTGCTGTGATCCAAGTGGAGCTGGATGGGGGATCTCCATGGACCTGGGGGACTTCAGCCTGTTCAGCCAGTGGAGGCTGAACAGTGTTGGTAACGCCTTGCTCTTGCTTAGGTTTGTGTACTAACACAGAAGAATAAAAATAAGCTGAAGACATGTAACAGTTCAAGCCAACAGAAATAAACAATCATTTGAAATCCAGAATTTTAAATCCTCGTGAGCCTGGGAAAGAACAGGGGTGTGGCCTGGGCCCAATCCTGTTCCCACCAGCACCAGTGCGAATTTTACCAGTGACAACACAAGACACGTGGCCTTTTTCTAAAAATTCTGTTTTGTTCCCTTAGGTCCTGCTGTGCCAAGTTACGGTGGCTGCTGGCTGCCCTGCACAAGGTGGGATGAAGGGATTTGCTCGCCCCTTCCTGGTGGGCTCAGCAATACCACGTGCCCAGCCCCTCACAGAGGTATCGGCCGCCTCCGGTCACATCGCCTGGAACACCTCAGCTATGTGCACAAGGAACCCAAAACGTCACGTGGAGTGGGTAATGTTCAATTTTACAGCATGTGCCTGGGGAAGGCGGCATCTCTGAGCTGCCCTGCTCTCCCCTGGGTGTCATGGGGGTTTTGAGAGATTTGGTGGCTTCCCTCCCAGCTGCCTGCAGGGCGGGCGAAGGGGCAGAGGCTGGCTAGGATCCTACCTGGGCTGGTTCTGAACGAGGGAGGGGTCTTGGGACCTTTAGACCAACAGAACAAAGTCACCCACGTGTGGAACTGGGGAAGCCAAGCAAGAGCCCTCTGGTGTGGAGTGGGGAATGTCTTGCTCAGCAGCGACTGGCCCACTGGGGAGTGGAAAACTCTCACTAGTTATATATTTTGGTCAGTGGAAGAAAGGGGTCACACCCACCCACCTCCTCAGTATAAGAAAGCACTGACTACATCGTAGTCCCCACCTTCCCTTTTCCCATGCCTCTCTAGCACACCTGGTCCTGTGCCAGGGGGTTTAATAGGTTACCCTGCAAACCGCGGGACCGTGGTGCCGCGCAAGGTTGCACATTCCCAGGAAGTGCATGTGCACGGAGCCGTAACAGATGTGGACTAAGGAGGGATGGCCCTGGCCAGCAGTGGCGAGAGGTGTTAATATTGCTGGGGGAGGTGAAAACATAATTGAAACCGTTTATTCTGGGGGGCTGTGCAGGACTGAATGAGGCGATACCTTCTGAGCAACAAATACCTGCAATTCTCCTGTCCTGGTCTTACAGACTTTTAATTTGCTCTACAAATTTGGCTTGTTGGAGAATGTGTAAACACCCAGAACTGTACAGGGCAACCCATTAAACATTAACTTATTGTCGACTTAAAAAAACCCTTCTCATGATATTAAAAACATAAGGGGGAAAGAGATGCCAAGCTGGTGAATGAAGCCAGCTGACTGCTGAGAAGAGGCTGTGGGGTTTGCTCCGTAGCTTTGCCGTTTTCAGTAATCTGACTCACTGAGATATTTTTAGTCACAGTAACAACTTCCATTGTTAAGTAATTTTTCATTTGAATTTTTCTCAAATTATGCTGTCCTCTTGGCCCTCAAATCCCTTTCTTCAGTGAGGCAGTGCTGCTCTCCACGCCCCAAGGAGGAAGGGGAGCTGTGGAGGACTCTTGATGATTCGGACCACATGGTGGAACAAGATAGATCTCAGCGTCAGGTTGGCAGGATATTTCCCTTTCTTCAAAGGTCTCCAAACCCAGAAAGATTTTCTTTGATACCTTTCCAAAGGTATTTATCAGCGTTGGGGCATACATTTGTTTAGATTGTTCCTGTAGGGTGAGACTTTCAGAAGAGCAAAAGGGTGCCAAGTGCCAAATTCCCACCAAGTTCTCCATAAAGATTTCCTGAGCTTCCTTTGAAAATGCTAGCTCTGCTCCCCATCGCTCTGTGCATCCCGGCTGGAAAGGTGCCCATGGTACCCTCACAATGTGGGCACAAGGGATACAGGAAAGATTGTGACATTTAAAAAAACAGGCGGAGGAAGAACTGACTTGAGACAGAAGAAATACATCAAAATGTGGAGGTTGGGAAGGAAACAAAGAAGGAAATGGAGACCAAATTCCCTAGACCCATCATCCCTCTTTTTTTTTTTTATCCTTTCTCTCTGCTTACTGTTTCTCTCAGGGTTTCCCCGACATATCTCAGTTAAAACAAGAGGTGAGCATGTGCTGTATATTGAGAGAATGGGCAGAACTCGGGCCCAGAACAGTCAACTTGTGCTCGTGCTCTGGGCTCGAGGCATGTTGGGACAGACACAGGTGACCTGACAACGCCAGGCATCAGTCTGGTCCCCCTCGGAGCTCCTACAGGAAAAGCAGAGGCTGTGCCCTATGACAGGGCTATAGGGAAGTTGGAGGTTTGGCAACTGGTCATTTTATGGGCTTTTCATGAAGCAGTGGCTAAAAGTCCTCCCTGGTGGTAGTGCACGGCTGCAGAAGTGAGCGAGAGATCTGCAAGGAGCTGCGAAGAGACATGCGGGGCAGTAGCTCCCGAATAACAAATGCACTGATGTCCAGGTGAGGACTGCCAGAGCGATTTGTTCTGCCCTGGGAAAAGGGC
>JAWWLV010000180.1:5255968-5266949 GCA_035041135.1 Platyrinchus mystaceus | reverse complement strand
GTAGCTCCCGAATAACAAATGCACTGATGTCCAGGTGAGGACTGCCAGAGCGATTTGTTCTGCCCTGGGAAAAGGGCCTGATGAACACTGTTCAGAGAGGATGTCAGAGAAGGAATTTTTATTTTATGAGTAAGGAGATACAGAGGTTATTTCTGATCTGTTGTAGGTGTGTTAGTGATTTGTGAGCTGCAGCAGGATTTGTGGTCCTCTGGTTGTTTTGCAGACTGAGAAGATCCTTCCAAGTTCTCTAATACTGTATTTGTAGTCATGTACCTGGCTGGTTTTTTCAAATGATAAGTACCTAGATGTTGCTGAGAGCCAAACAACATGTCTTAAATCTAGTTTCTACTCACTTGTTGGTTCCAGATAGAATTTAAGATGTTGATTTTGCCCCTAAACGCCCGTGGCTTGCTCTTGCAAAGAAAAGGTGTTCTGTTACAGTTTGTCTTACCTTATGAGCTAAGTAAACCTCAGCACATCCCTTCTTGTCCCATGTTGATCCAAGGATTAGATGTCAGGTCCCTAATTCAGTGAGGGCAGACACAGATCTGCTGCAGTGGCTGTGCCTGGTGCTTCTGAGGAGGGTGAGGGCAGTGGGGTGCTGGAGCAGGGAGGGTGCAGGGGCCCTTGAGTCCTTTTCTCTCACAGAGAGTGAGGGGCAGAGGGGAGAGCCTGAAGGGAACCCTTGGAGACACTCCCCATTTGTCACTGGGGCACTGGACAGGGCCAGCATCCAGCCTGCAAAGTCCTTGGATCTCAGCACAGGAACTGGTTGTTGAAAGGAGCTTCTTTAGGCCCTCCTGACTGTAAGTTTTGGGAAATCAGACTTTCACTTTAATTTATTTCCAACATTCAGCTACCGAGAATAAAATAAGAATCTTTCTTATGTGTTTTGGAGATCTAATAAAACGTATTTACAAGTCTGCAAAAGGCCTTTGCCGTATGCAATCAAATCAGCATTGCAAATCTATCTGAACATGGCACTCCGGCGTCTCAGCCTCCAGATGACATGTAATGTGTTTGCAGTTTGATGGTCTTCGCTCAAAAGGCTGGCTAAAATATTTTTATATTTAGATTTATTTTTGGAGTTTATGGTTGAAAGATTTCAGCTCTGAGCAGCCCTTCCCATGGCTTTTAGCAGCAACACTTGCAGTTGTGTTTCACATAATTAAACAGCCAACAATACTTAATGAAGAAATAAATAACATCAATAAAGTAGTAAATAATTATATGCAGGCAAACACCAAAGACATTATCCATCAGGCAACAGCTGTGAGCATTAGTTTTGATTAATCAATAATGTTGTACAATAGGAGCAGGAATGCTGGCCAGGCCTCTGGGGGAATCACCTACGCTTTTCTGAGCAGCAAGCATTGTGATTTTAAGCAGAACTTTCAGCAGAATCTTTAATTAAATGTAACAGCCAGGAGCTCCTCCTGCAGCAATGCCACACTTCTCAAAGCCCACCGAGCAGCTGGAGTTTAAACAAGACCCATTTAAGGAATCATCTGTAGTCAGGAAGGTTTCTTGGTACGTCTGTGTTGGGGGACGCCGATGGGGTGCCACATCCATCAGCAAAGGTGCTGTTGGGCCGAGGGCGCTTTGGTGGGGTTTGGTGACCCTCTTGGCGTGGGGCCGGTTGTGCCTGGCTTGTGCCACCTGAGAAAAACAAGCTGGTGCTTTTGGCTCTGCCTCCAGCAAGGTGGCAGCAGGGCACTCCTGCCTAGCCTGCAGCTGGAGCCTGTGGGGCCTCATCATGGGCACCCATAGGAGCAAGTGCCTGTTCTGTAAATCGTTTCAAAATGTAAGTACAGTTCAAATTTCCCACACGTGCAGCAGCTCCTCTGGAACCTGGTGTGGGCACATTTGTGATGAAATCAGCAAAGTCTGGTTCATCTTTATCTGTACCTCCTGGAAAGAGGAGCCTTAATGAAGCTTTCAGGAGAAATGGATCTCCTCCCAGGTATATCCCTCTTCCCATCGCTCCTGCCACCAGCCCATTGATTTCCATGGCACTGCTGCCTGCTCAGGCACATCCCTGAATTGTGCTGAGAGGTTCTGCTCCCACTGGCCAGCCAGAGTGTGGGCTTTTCCTTTCCTTTTTTCTCTTCTTTAATGGATAAAGAGCTTTAAAAGAATGCAAACATTGAGAAAGGCTGATCTTGGCACCAGATCCCAACCTAGATAAAAGGCACAAGGTTTTATAGCCCTTATCCTATTAAAAGGGAAAGAAAAGAAAGGACGAGAAGGGTTTCTGGTATGTCAGGGACAGGTTTCCAGAGCCTGTGCTCACATCTTGATGGTTTGTTCCTCGTGAAACCAATTGCTTATGACTTCTTGGCATCTGAATAAGCAGCAGCACCATGTTGCTTCCACCGTGAATCCAGTGCTGGGGATACTTCTCCATGAGCGGAGATGGGAACATGAGGAGAAACAGGAGTGAAGTGAAGGGCTTGTCTTGATGTGAACAAAACAGATGTGCAGACTGACACCTGATGGGTTACTTTAATTCTGTGAGATGGCAGATGCACGTGGGAATTTCACAAGCATAAGGCAAATGGGTTTGTTGAGTGAGAAATGGCAAATCTTCGGAGAGGGATAGAGAGGGAAGGCCCTCAGCTCTTGTCTGAGAAATGGAGGTTTGCAGAACGCAGTGGTGGAAACATCCACACAGCTTAAAATCCCAAACACTGCCCAAAGACCAATCTTGAAGCTTTTTTTTCCCAAACCTTATCAGTGGGAAAACCATGAACAGAGATCTCGCATGATAATCGCTGGTAGCACAACAAACCCCAGAGGGTTTCCTTACCCACTTCTCAACACACAGGCACTAATAAACTTCTGTGATAGCATTAATATTCCTGATAGTCTCTGTGGGCTCCTTCTCCCAAACGTGAATCTCATTGTCATCTGCGAACCCAAAGTAAATTTGTAGGTGTTTAAAGGTGTAGCCTGTAAATTGTGGTGTTGCTGCTTGCTCACAGCCCCTCAAAGCACCTGCCAGCCAGATACGGTTGCACCAACTGTGCTTCCAGGGTCTGGCATGGAAAATAGGTAGTGCCAAATCTACATGGCTCTGGTTCGGTCCCAGATAAACAGTGCCAAGTGAAAACTGCTCACAGTTCTTCTTCAAGATCAGCAGATATGATTATGGGTCTCCTTCTTCCCCTGTGAAGTTTACTGGGTTTGCTAATCCCAGCACTGTGCAGAGCCTGCTCTTGGCTAATCACCCCCTCGATATTTGGGACGTACCCAGAGACACAGGGCACATGTGAACATTTCTCTGTGGACACTGAGGCTGATGAGGACAAATTGACTATGTTTCCTGCAAAACAAAATCTCAGTTGCATGTTTTTAAATAATTAATACAGTGTAGGTAACCTATAAAACTCATGGCTTTTCCCTTCCCTAGAAGACAGGAAGGGTTTGGAGTTCTTTTTTTAGTTCTTTGTCAAATTCTTTCACAGAATACCCCCGCTGGCTTCAGAGACAGTATTTATGGCAGGTATTAATTTGTTCAGTAAGATAAATTAAAAAATTACAGAGAAAGAATAAGCTTTGGTAAGACATGGATCTCTCTCCAGAAAAGCAGCATCTTAATAACAGTTAACATATTGACATGACTTCAGAATAAAGCCTTATTCTAGGTCCAGTTGTAAAGTACCTTAAGTACTAATTTTTTTCTAACTGTAAGAAGGCTTCTGCAGACCTTTTCTTCTCAAGCACACAATATTTGGCATCTTGTGCGCTGTATCAGATAAGACAAATGAACGATATTCAGGTATTTCTCTGCAGTCCTGTTATTCCTGTTTTGTTTTATTGAGATGAATCTCTGGATTCCTAAACCCGGGAAGGGCAGATCTCATCAGACCTCCTCCTTTCTAGGTGTCCTGAGCCTGTAGTTCCCACTGACTCTCCTCAGAATGGCTTTTCCCTTTGGGTGCAGTTTTCTGGTTATTTTGGTAAGGGTGGAAGCACTACCTCAGGGCACGCCATGCCCAGCAACCAGCTCTCGCCTCCGTGGACCAAACTGTCCTCTGGTTTCCCCAAAATTCAGGGGTTGGGAGTGAAATCTTTTTGAGGCATTGCAATTTTTCAAGCCCTTTTTATTGCTAAGCTAGGTAAAGCACCTCTCAGAGTCATTATTCAAATGTGGCATATGTTTTGCTGTGAATTTTCAGTAGAACTCTTTCCAGTGATTTCCAAAATAAATGAGACTTTGCATAGTATTTTTTCCGTATTTAACATTGCCTTCCTGGCTTTGCAGCCAAGGCTTCCTTTTAAAGGCATGTGCATGAGATTATGCAATCGTAGTACTCCGGATACCCAGAGCAATTAAAATAAATCAGGCTAGGTATAATGAAGATGAGCCAAAGCATCTGTTTCTCAAGAGGATTTAAAAAAAACCCCACCAACTCTATCATCCCCTGGGGCTTGGATTTGTGGTGGTTAGACCTCAGAGATTCTTGTACTTCGGAAATATGTCCAACACTCACTTGGGTAAGCAAAGGAGGAGCTGGAAAGGAGGAGAAGACTCTCTGGTATGGCAACTATCCCTGCTCCCTGGAAACAGTGGTTGGATAACCCCATGTGTTCGGCAAAGCTGGACTTGCAGATCACTTCCGTTCCCCTTCTACTGTTTTAGTTTAACGTGCGTACCTGGATGGAGAGGAGGAGAAATGATTTCTGCATCTTCTCCATTGTTTACCACACACATCTTGTGTTTATAATCTGTAGTTATTGGTGGTAGGGCTGGCTCAGTATAAGGTGCAAAGTCCATCCCCCCTGATGCCAGTGCCAGGGACCAGAGCGACCTGGGGCAGAGCAGCACTTGCTTGTTCAGCCACTTGTCTTGCAAGACAAGAAGCAGCCTTAAGGCTGTGGAGCTGAGGTACCAGGAGCTATTCTGATTTGTTTCCCCCTCTGCTGCCACTTGGCACCGGATGCCAAAAGCCTTTTTCAGGGAAAACCATGGAGGAGGCAAGGTGCAGGCAGTCCCCAGAAGGTTATCTGCTGAGCTGCCTTGGTTACGTACTTAGGCAGGAATGGCTTGGAGACAGCTTAGGCAAAGGTTAAATGTTGCTAAACTGTACCAGATGATTGACTCGTCAGTTTTGTGACATCTGTAACTCCGGTAAAGGATGAAGACATGGGAGTAACTGCAGTAGAGACTGCTAGCACTTACAGGGTAAAAATCTGCATGCAAAGGGAAGAACGAGGTCGTGGTGGTGGATGCACCAGCCCTGCAGGTACTCAGGGGAACTTCGGGGCCCTTTCTTTGTGTCACTGCATCTCATCCTAGTGCTGGTAAAAAATACCTCAATAACCAAGAGGTCAAATGTCCTTGGACAAACCAAACTGGGAAAAACAGTAAAACTCAATCCTAAAAAAAGCAAGAGTTGTCGTAAGAGCTTAGGTATCAGTAAGGCAGGCAAAGTCAATGAGGAGGTAAAGTCCCCTGCTTTCACGTGAGGGCAGGGTGGAAAAAGGCAGATTTTGAGTTTGGCTGTTGCATCCCCTGCCTGGGAAGCCCACCTTGCCCTGGCTTGCTCCCCAGCAGCACTGGCTTCTCCCTCTGTGATAGCTACTGGAGTCCAGCAAGTCTATTAAAAAAAAAAGGAATTTTCTCAGAAAAAAAAGCCGCAATGGCTCCGACTTGCTAAGTGGAAAGAGGCCAGCTTGTTTACTTAAACTGATTTAAATCTAGCACACTGAGAATAGCAACTTGCTTTGACCACTGACTTGGGTAAATATGGCCTGGCATTCTTATGGTGATATTTCCAGCCCCTGCTACCCCCATCATGCAGGGATATATATATATATATATATATATAAAATATATATGTATATGTATGTATGTTTTCACTAAAAACAGTTGAGGTAAATTATTTGACAGGAGCTGGATGTGAAATGGCTGGGGTGTGTGTTTCCTGCCCGTCATTTGGAAACTGAAGTCCACCTAAAGTCCTACCAGGCAGCATCCCCTTCTGAGCTTTATGATTATAGAAGAGACAGTTTGGTTGCATTTAGGAACACTGAGAAATTTTATTCAGAATATGTTGAGAAGGCAGGTATTTTTAGCGGATAAATTAGCATGTTTTCTAAAGTGATTCAGGCAGGAAAGGATAGCCAGGGATCTCTCGCTGGACAGTGATGGTGTTTCAGCTTTGAAATGACAATTCAGCCCTTCCAACACAAGATGAAATGATCTCCATGGCCTCGGCTTCCTCTTTCTTTCACAGCCGTCCACGCTACCACTGCACATAACAAGGCATAATTTTACATAAGTAGAGGACTGTGCTCTGAGCCAATATACAAGTCATACCTGATTGAATATTGCCATTTCAGAGCCACCATCTAATCACATTTTTCAGGCTGTGTGAACAAAATAATGTTGTTATAATTACACACAGTGTTTGTGTGTATGTGCACATGTGTATTATATATGTATAATAACATTAGGATGATAATATAGCTGTTTCTATTAGCTCTGTGGTATTAATAAGGTATGACAGAAAGTTATTTGATACCATTTGAAATCCCACTTGCATTTTCATATTGCTCTCAGATGTAATTCAGGAACTTGATTTTTATGAGTTATGGCTCTGATGTCACTTGTATTTTTGCCTGTAATAGGTCCCACTGGAGCAAAATTCATCAGACTCAATTAACAGCATCTGAAAAGTGTATCTTGGTTAGCAACCGATCAGGCAGAAACAGCGTGGGCTCAGTTTTAGCTGACCCATCACCCTGTGCCTCTGTATGGAACCAGCTTTCCAGGCAGTAGGTAGCAGCTGCTGCATCTTACTGTTGCCTTAGGAGTTAAGCAAATATTTCTGGAGCTACCAGAGTGCTGCTGGCTCTTCCCATTCCATAGCTTCACCCCTTGTTATGGATCTCATAATACTCTGCAACCATCTGGGCATCTTCCTAGTTTCTGCATGTGGAGGTGATCTGTCCTAACACAGTCACTTTTTTACTGATGAATTTCTTGATATTCAGTGATGATAATTTTCCTTAAGCAGCCTGATTCAGGAGCCCTAGGGCAGTGGGGTGCTCATTCCAGGCGAGCTGCTAGCAGTGCTACAGGGGAGTTAAAAACACAGTGCCAGGGCAGCAAAAAGAAGTGCAAGGTAAATAAAAATAAGTCCAAATGCACATAGGAATTGAAGGCTGGGTTTTGAAAGCTGATCTCATGTAGGGTTTTCTGCTCAGTTCGGTCACTGATTTGGGCTGGTGGATCTTCTGATGGGAAGATAAACGCTCTGACTCCTGGTATTATTAATGCTTTGAACTGGTGATTCACACATCTGATCTAAAGGGCTTCCAAAGTGAGAGACTGATCCCAAAACCTGCTAGAGTGAACACGAGGCCTCACAGCAATTTCACAGGGCTTTGCATCCCATCCCAGGTGCTGAGCGGGAGCAGGGGCTGGCGTTGCTCTCACAGCCCCATCGTGACTCCATCTCCCACCCTGGGCACCCCCTGTAAAACTCCTCCGCCTCTTAAAAGGCTGGAAGGGAAAAGCTCTGAGTAAGAAAATCACCAAGTGAAGCAGAGCACCCCCCAGCACTGCTGGCTGCCCCCCGTGCAGGCACAGCCCCCTCGCAGCGTGGGTCAGGCTGCGTTCCCTTCCAAGCACAAAGCCGGGCTTGAAGACTCCAATTGCTTCCTGTCTCCCAACTTGCCTGACCACAACTATTTTTAATTGTAAGGCATAAAAATAAAGTTATTTAATAAATTAACGCTTCAAATGCTTTTTGATTCAACTTTGGCTGTTTATTAGGACCAGTCTTATTTTGGCTTCTATGTAGTCATTTCCAGCTACCGCTCTGTTTGATCCCCCTCTTATTTCCTTTGTAATCTACTGATCTTCTGTTGTTATCATTGCTGTGTTTTATGGTTTTGCATTACTTTATTGACTCAATATACTGTAGGCTGCCTTTTTATTTTTTTCCTCCCTCCACTGAAAATAGCCTTTTATGAGAAGCTTAAGCAAAAGCCTGGAATGTCCAAAGGAAAGCACAGAAACATTACAACACTTTTCACATTTCTTTTGGCCAGAGAAAGTTACAAAATATTCATATGAAGAAACTTATTCAGTGCCTGCAGGAAAAAAATCCAGCATTTGATAATATGTGGAATTTCAATTTCTGCTATAAACAGGCTCTGTATTTTTTTTTATTTATTATTTTGAAGTATAAAGAGTTTTCAGGGGGAGAAGGCTTCTATACAATTGGTGTCAGAACAACGACGAGTACACATACCTTTGCTACCAACAATGCCTGGGCCCCAGCTGCTGGTGTAGAAGCAGAGGGATTTGGGCCCAGAGATGGGTAGTTCTCTTTGATTTGATTATATATTGTGAGAAAGGAGCAGCCCTACCTGCCTGAGATAAAAAAAAAAATGAATAAACAAATAAAAACCTGTTGGTGCCCAATATATTGTCACAATCGTTTGAGGATGGTTTTATCTGTGTGAGAATTAAACATGCCAAGGTCAGTGGAAACAAAGGTGAATTGCTGAAGAAATACGAGTTATTCTGTCCCGGAGTTCGCTGGGGGTGAACTGGAGCAGCACTCCCTGTTTTGTGGGGATGTGTCAAGGTGTGTCCCACTTGCATCACCTCCCATACCTACCCAGCCCCTGCCAAACATCCTCCCCCCAGGGGACTGAGCTCCCAAGCACAAAGTGACAGACTTCAGTGGCCAAAAGGGCTGCTATTTGCAGCTCCCCGTAGCTGTTCTGCTGGTTTTGCCCATCCAAGCCAAGCTTATGCAAGGTGGAAGTCCAAGCATTGGTACCCACTGACTCCCTGCCTGCCCCATCCAGCACCTCAGCTCTCCCCTAGTGCTCACATCCTTTTCACCCCTGTACAGCCGAGAGGCTGTGAGGCCACAAACCAGACAGGCACTTGGGGCATTTTGGAAGGATATAGGACAGGAAAGATGAAACCTCTAAAAACTGGAAGGATTGGTAATTCCTCCAGGGGGACCAGCAGAAAAGCAGCCTCCTTCTGGAGAAGCACCCAGCCTCCCAGTGGAGCCTGCAACAGCTGCCCAGCCAGACCAGAGCACGGAGGATGTCGGGATGAATTCCTCACTTGCGTGATGCCAGTGCAAACCTTGCCCAAATTCCCGTGTTGCTCTGCTCCCTTTGCCCAGGGCTAAGCGACCCTTTGCTCACACCTCGCACAGGTTGCTCCTCGTTACTGGTCACTGAACATCACACCCAGGGCTCACAGCGGGGTGGCCCCTCAGCCCAGTGGGATTTGTGCATCAGTGTCCTCAACAGCCCCGCACTGTGCCACACTACTGTCCTGCTGTCCCGCACCGCTGTCCCCGCACTGCTATCCCTGTTCCTGCTGTTCCCACACCGCTGTCCCCCTGTTCCCATACTGCTGTTCCCACTGTGCCTCTGTTCTGGCTGTCCTGCTGTTCCTACACCGCTATTCCCGCTGTCCCCGCAGCACTGCTCCCGCACTGCTGTTCCCGCTATCCCCATTATTCCCTCACCGCTGTTCCCCTATTCCCACTGTTCCGCTATCCCCGCAGTTCCCGCACCGCCGCCCGCCCCACAGCCGCCCGCCAGGGGGCGCCCCCGCGGCGCCGCCGCCCGCACTTGTTGCTGCCCCCCGCGGCGCGCGCTGTGTCGTGATGCACGCGGCGCTGACGTCACCGCCGGCGTCATTATTAACGATCTCATTCATCTGTTTATTTATTTGCTCGTCTGTTTATTTCCCTGATTAATTATTTATTTGCTTCCCTGTCACTGCGCCCCGCTGGGGCTGCTCCGAGCGTGTGCCCGCCCTCCCTCTTCCCCCTCCCCTCCCCGGGATCAGCGCCCGCGGAGGGGGCTCGGGAGGGGAACGAGCCAAAAAATGGGGAGAAAGTGGCACTACTGAGGCACGAGGGGTGGGGAGGGGGGGGGAACGGGGAGGGGGGATCGGTCCCCGCGGAGCCGCTTCGCAGGGCTTTCCTGCCGCCCCACGGTGCCGGGGTTGGCTGCCGGGGTAAAACAACGATTAGGACAAGGTTCCCCCGGAGTCCGGGGATGGGCAGAGGGGCCGCGCAGCCATCCGGCCGCAGCGGCATCTACCTGCGGGACTGGGGCTCCCGGGGCCGCGATGGGAACTTTCCGTGCCCGGCGCTGCGGGCGGACCTTGAGCCGGTGCGGAGCCCCGAGCGGCGCCCGCCTCGCTCCCCGGCCGGGGCTCCCCGCGGCTGACGCTCCCGGCGGCGCCCGAAGCTCCCCGCGGAGGGACCGTGGAGGCTGCGCGGGATGCGCGGGCTCCCCCGACGTGCGGTGTGGCCGCGGGGGGCGGGCGGGGCGCAGGTAAAGGGGCCGCCCCGCTCCATCCCCTGCCCGCTGCCCCGGCCCCTCCGCGCCCGCCCCGGCACGTCCCGCTGCGCGCCCACCCATCGCCGCCGCCGCCGCCGCGCTCCCCCTCCCCCGGCCGCGCTGCCTGTTCCGGCCGAGCCGCGTCCCTCCGCGCAGCGCCATGAATATTGATGTGTTTATATAATCGATAACCCACTTTCCATCCTTTCCCGGGGAAACAGCGATAAATAAATTAGGGACGCGCGCCGCCCGCCCGCCCCTCAGAGGGCCGCCGCCGGCGGGAAGGGGGGGAGGTGGCGGGAGGGGTGGCATCTCCCGCCGTGCGCCCCGCGGTGCCGGGCGCTGGATCGGGGCTGGGAGCGGGCGGTGGGAGCGCAGCGCCGGCCCCGCCGGGCGCGCGCGGGCGAGCAGCGCCCCTCGCGCCGCAGGAAATGGTCTTTATATTAGACATATACGGGCAGGTCCTGTCAGATCCGCAGCGCGCCCGCCCGCCCTTTCGGCCCCCCAAAAATCGCCGGGCTCCCCCAGCGCCCCCGCCGCCGTCCCGCCGCCCCCGCGCCGCCCCCCCGGGGCCCGCCGCCGCCCCGCGGCATTTTTGCCGGGCCGTGCCGGGCGTCGGGGGGCCGGCCGGCGTCAGGCG
>JAWWLV010000180.1:5226845-5255666 GCA_035041135.1 Platyrinchus mystaceus | reverse complement strand
CGCCGCCGCGGAGCCCCCTCCCTCCCTCCCGCGCTCCCCTCCCGCCGCCCTCCTCCTCCTCCTCCTCCTGCCCCTGCGCGGCGCGGCGCGGCGCGGCGCGGAGCCGGCGCTGATGCCGCTGCCGTGTTGTTGTTCCCCGCAGTGGGTCGGCGCCCCGTGCGGCTCGCACGGCCCCTACGTCTTCTACAGGGCGTTCCGCTTCCAGCGCCGCGGCGGCGGCCGGGCGCGGGTCCTCTCCCTCGGCGACTTCTTCTTCGTGCGGTGCCGCGCGGAGGAGCCCGCCTGCATCGCGGAGCTGCAGCTGCTCTGGGAGGAGCGCACCAGCCGGCAACTTCTCTCCAGCGCCAAACTTTATTTTCTCCCCGAGGACACCCCCCAGGGCAGGACCAGTGACCATGGCGAGGTGGTAAACGCGGCGCCGGCCCCCTCCCCTTTTCCCCCCCGCGCCCGTCCCCACCTGCATGTCCGGGCTCGGCTCCCCCCCACCCCCTCCCCACCCGCGCCCCCCTCCCCGCCGTGCGTGGCGGGGCAGCGCGGAGGGGTCGCGCCGTCGGGGCGCACCGGTGCGCGCTGCCCGGGAACTTGTGCGGGCGGGGAAGGCGGGAGGGGGTCGCGGTGCGGGGCGCCGCCGGCCCGGCGGGCAGCGGAGTGTGTGCGGGGCTCGCCCTGTCCTTCTCCCACATCGTTAACAAAAAAAAAAAAAAATTAAAAAAAAAAACCAAAAGACGCGGAAAAGCGGGGAGAAAAACACGTCGGGGTGATTTCGATATTGTTCGGGGCTTTTTTTAAGTATTCGATATGTTTAAGAGGGCGGAAATTACGAAATGGAGGCAGAGGGAGATCAAACGCTCTCGAGCTGGCAGGGACGTGTTGAATAAAGTGATAAATGACAGGTACGGGAATAATACATTCAAATAACTTGCAGATATGCCTGGGCGTATTTCGGAGCCGCCGCGCTCCCGGCGCAAACGCGGTGCGCGCCGGCACCTCCGCCCGCGGCCGCGCAGCCCGGGATGGGGCCGCGCAGCCCCGCACTGCCCCGCCCCAGCCCCGAACCCTCCCGTTATCTGCTTCGCTAATTCATTGCTTCGGCGGTCTCCAGTGCGGGGCGGGGGATGGAGAGGGTCCCCGAGAGGGGCTGGAGACCAGGCGGCAGGGGGATGAGATGTTTCGGGGTAACTTGTGTTGTGGGTGCCGGAGGGGTGTGGGTCCGAGGGGGGGCTGTCCGCAGGGGCTGTTTTCGGAGGCACGCGTGGCTGTAGGTGCCGCCGTAGCCCTGTCCCCGCACACATGCGTACGCAGCTGAAATTCATTTCAGTGCCACCTTCGCTCGCTGCCACCTCTTCACTTTAATTTTCTGTGCGTGCCGCTGAGATAAGGGAGCCTTTTCCTAAGAATCAGGGAGATGACAGTGAGCAATGGATGCTCTGAAAATTGCCCGTGGTGACTATTTAAAACTGTGCCTCTGTGTGTCTCGTGTGTGTGTAAAATGAAAGATATTTGGAAGGGAGGGGGGGTGGGGAAAGGGACACAAATCATTTTAATACGCCTTAATGATCAGCTCATGTTACTGTGGTAGGAACATCAGAGAAAATTAATCCTACCATTACGAGTAAAACACTGCTTCGGTACGAGAGTTCTCAGCTGCATGTACCCTCGTAATAATACGCACAATTTTATTTATTTTTACATGCAAACACCGCTCGTAATTAGCCGTGTGATTATACTTGTGCATTTCATTGGGGCTTTAACTGATGTCATTCTGCATTATTCAACCATATGAAAACAATTTTCAATTAAGATAATGGCACGCCTTGAAATTATGCAAATGCCGGCCGTATTGTGTAGAATAATTATGACAAATGTAAAGCAGGTAAAAAGTTTCCTAATGCAGTTGTGTTTTACACCCCGGTGATGTCATTTCCCCTCTGGCCTAAGTTAGTCATTCATTAGCAGAGTAGCAGCAGCAGCAGCAGCAACAGCAACAGCTCTGAGTGATACTTCTCTGGCAGGGAGCCTACAGAAACCAGCACTGAGAGCCAGGGCCTAGAGAGGGCAACATAACACTCCCATTAAGAAATGTACTTTGTTTTCACTTACTCCATTAACTTGTTTATAGACATCGGAATGATTTTTTATGATCGATTTTTAATAGTTTGGAACGATCCGAGCTGCGCTCGGGGATGCGCGGATGGACGGGAGACAAAAGGCTGGGTGCTGGCAGGGGCTGTGCAGGGTCCTGGCTGGGGGGGGGATGATGGGCCGCATTGGGGCACAGGGTAGCTGTTCCACCTGACCACCTCAAGGTCTCGGTCCCTTAGGTAAATGACATCCACATCTGTCCCCAAAGGGTCATCAGGGCCGCTATGGGGTCGCAAGGCTTCCTAAGTCCAGGCTGGGCTCCTTTTGCAGGAGGAGATGCAGTTGGCGGGCCAGAGGCAGCTTGTAGCCATCAGGGTAGACTTTATTCATGGTGTGGGACTGCTGATGGGGTAAAACACCTTGTCTTGCATTCAGAGAGCAAAGTGAGATGGTGCTTATGCGTGCATTGCAAATCTGTGGTGTCCGAGGCAAAGGGTGAGAGGGGCACTCGCTGTCCGTGGATTTGTTGGCGAGGGGAGCGAGGGGTTGAATCGTGGGCTTGCCATGGAGCCCACAGGAGGTTTAGGCACAGTCACTGGCAGCTACCTGCGCTAGAGGCGTGATTAATAGAAGCAGCTGGCTGCCTGCTCTCTGTAATAGCAGCACTGACACTATGACAATATTCAGCTAGTGGCTGTGAGGAGGGAGGAGAAGCGAGGAGGTATGTAATGCTTCTGTTAGTCAGAAATTTCTGATGGCGTATTTTATCTGATTGCCAAATGTTTGAGCTAATCAGCAATAAGTGTAAATACAAGTCTTTTTATAGCTAGCTGAATTCATCATCCAGATTTAAATATAACCCTGACTGCTGCTAAAACCGGATGTTTCCATGCACTGGGGCCCAGACCCAGGGAAGGTTCAAGCCCAGATGTGCTTCTCCTGCGGCACCTAAGGCTCAGCATCCCAATCACCTCAGTGGAGAAACTCCCATTCACCCCCAGGAGCTGGCCAGAGGTTGCTTCCCAGGGAGTCTCAGTGGCTGGTGAATGTGGGATGGGGCTGGTCACATGCAGCAAATACAAGTGCTCCTGGCCCTGATGCTCATCATATCCCAAAGAGACATGCATGGAGAGCCTGGCAGCAGCTCTGGCATCATGCTTGGACCAGGCGTCCTGCTCCGCAGGAGCAGCGGAGACATCTTTGTAAGAGCAACAGTGCCTTTGGGAACCCTGTTAGGTGAGGTAGAAGAGTTCTGTGCTACTTCAGTGAAAATTTCGTTGCTGCTTTTAAGACACAGGGGCCTGGGTGTGCTGCCTCCCACCTTGCCACCCAGCCCAAACACTTAAGCACTCTGGTCAAAGTGGAGGAGCAGCATTCTCCCTCTTCCCTCCAGTGGGGAAGAAGTGGCTCTCCTCTGTTCCTGGAGAGCCACTGCCAAAATGGAGAAAAGTGTCTTTTTCTGGCGGAAGTCACTACCTTGCCCAGATTTTCTCATCCACTCCTGGTCTGGTACAGTCCCCTGTGTCACCTCCAGCATAGGCTGGGAAAACCTCTGTGGTGGAAGGTGCCTCACACAGGGTTCAAAGGAGGATACTTGAGGGTCTGTGAAGATCCTAAGGGAGTGGCTCTAAGAGCACACTGTTGCACTTGAAACAGTTTTGCAGGGTGGGTGTGGGAAGCAGCCCCCCAGGTTTTTTGGCACCTGACTGGGAGAAGTAGATGCAGGCTGTGTGCCCGGAGAAAACCCCTGTCCGGTCCCCTTGCTCAGTGCCCTGGTCCTGTGGCACCCAGGGAGCACAAGGTGGGCTCAGCCCCCAAGTCTTCCAGCCCACAGGGTCTTGACCAAACCCTCCTCCAGCTCATTTACTTCTCTCTGCTCCAAGGGGTAGTGCCGGGCTGTGGAATGACTGACCTTTGCAGAAGCAGTTCTAGAGCAGAATGCTTGTTAGTGCCATGTGTTCTCATGTTTTTAAAGGTGTTGGCATTAATTAGACTAGGCTTAAAAATATATCTCAAAGCTCGTACTCATTAAATCCAGGGATGGTATTTGATATGATGCATACAATTCCTGAAAAACCCCAAACAATCAACCAATTCACTTTGCATGGTCTGACATTCCCTGCATTGTGGTGAATGGTGCTTCCACTGAGGCTGGACTGTCAGTGGGGATCTGCCTTTGGTTCATTCATCAGCAGTGAAGTTTACTACGAACTCATGTTGATTTCATCTCTTCTCCCAAACTGGGGATCTGATGCAATGCTTTTCGCCTTGCAAATAATCCTTACTCATGCAAGTAATTTACATGAGTAAGCGTTGCTCATACAGAGGAGAGGAGAGAGCTAGTTTCCTGTAATTATTTCCCTAGCAGTATTTTGCATTTTCAGACTAATTGGGGGAAAGGAAAAAAAAGAAGTCACTCCATAAATGTATGTCATTTATAATTTCAGAAAAGATTCTTCCAGAAAGTTAAGGGAGGCAGTGGGTTTGCTCTCCCTTCATTTCGGGACAGATGTTCACAGCATCCCTCGAAAGCCTGGTTTGTTTTGGAGGGGTTCTCCACGTGGTCCTGCCCCAGTGCAGAAACGTAGCATAGGCTGGCCTGAGTGTGATGTCTCAGACCCATAGTGCCTTATTGCCACCCCCCCTTCAAAAATGTGCTACTCCCTTTGCACAGTTATGGATCTATTTTTTTTTTTTTAAGACATAGGAATCTGTACGCTCTTATTTAAAGTGAGAACAACCCTGTTTCGGTCTCCACGGTGTGTGCCTTATGCTCGTATCTGTCAACACTGGTAATGGCAACACGTTTCAAACATGCAGATTATGATTATTAAAGGGTGCTTTAAAAATCATGCTAATAGCATCAATCTCCAATGTACACTTGCTCAAATTAATTCAGCTTTGGAAATCAGTCGCACTGTAATAGCAGTGTTAGAGGAATGACATTTGTCATAAAATATCGTGGTTTTGGTAATTGCATATCCACTGTATATTTTTATCTCTCTTGCCACCAGTAGCATATGCTGGCAAAGGAAGGGGAGGGCAATGATATTACTCAGAGAAGCCACATGTTGCTAGCCATTAGCCAGCAATCTGGCATATCTGGTCATTTAAGGCAGATTTCCTTTTTTTTACAAAAAATTTTTTTTTCCTATTCCCTCCCCTTCCCAGTGCATTCAGACTGTAAAATACACCCACTGCTCTCCAGAGTTGCTGTTCCCAGTCTGATCAGTGGCACTAAACATTAAACTCTTGTCTTTGGAGAATAATAGGCCTCACATGGTACACCCTCAAGCATGTTGAGATACTGTGCAGGCTGGAAAATAAAAATGTTCTAATTGTGTCTTTTAAATAAGCATAGAAGTGAATTAATTAGACTATATTTTGTCTTTAGTTGCTTAGTTACACAATAGTATTCCTAAGCGCAAGTAAGATAAATTGGCTCTTTTTGTGCTGCTTGTCCCTTAATCATAATTACTGTATTGCTCAGGAGAGTAACGCATACATAGATTTTGCATTTTTAATAATATTCAAACAATATGCGAATGATATAGAAAGTATGTTCTGATTCAAGCTCTCTCATGCTTTTATTCGGGAAGAAGTTCTACTGCTATGGGAGCAATATTTGCATTAGTTGCTCAGAGATGTAGTTCTGGGAAATACATAATTGAAATATTCTTGCAATGCTTGTTCTGGCCCTTTCATTCGCATTCAAAATAACAATGCCTTAAGTCTCTGAACAGTCATCCACTCTTGATTTAAGAGCGTTTTTCTTTGTGTGTGTGTGTGTGCATGTGCAGTGTGGGTTCACACCCAGCGTTAACCCTGCAGAGCCGAGGCGCTCGCGTGATTCATGGTGTCGTATCAAGTTGAGCTTTTTATTTGTAGCTAAAATGCAGTCAGAAGGTCAGATGAACATCGGCATTTTATGGCATTAATCCAATGACCTTAATGCTTGGCAGGCGTCCATGTTTCTGTGCGAAGGTGCCAGGGTTATAGATAATAAAAGAGTTTGTTTTCATTTTCTGGGTATTTTAATCTTTCTTTGCAGAGCACAGCCTCGGGTTTTGGGGGCTTGGGGCTACTCCTGGGGGCCAAAACTTTAATGTCTTGCTGGGTTGTTGAACGTTTGCTGCTAATGATGGGCAGATTGATACAGATACTGAACAATGGAAGGTTCTGGCAAGAAACCCCCTAGACATGCTCAGTGGATGTATGTGAAAATTGGCTCCATTGTTCTGCTGTATGAAAAGCAAGTAAATTATTTACAGATATTTGCTAATTAAAGCACATATTGTTTTACCAGCACAATAGAACACAATATAACAAAAGACAAAAGAATAAGCTTGCATAATTTAAACTTGCTAATGCCATGTACTCCTTGTTAAGAAAAATATAATTATGTAATCTACGAGGAAAGCTTTTCGTACTGTAACTGTAGTAGGCAAAATTAGGAATGAATTGCTTGTCAACTTGCCTAAACTAAAACAGCTCCTCAAGATCTGTGAGCTATCTGATGGGGAAACATTTTGACTGAAGACTTTTTTTCTCTTTGGTCAGGACTTCTATCTGCAATGACAGATATAAATTCAATTTTAACCTCTGCTTGGGAGTGGGAGGAGGGAGAAAAAAAAACACCCCAGACAAAAAGGAGGAGGCTCACAGTAGAAATGTCATGTCTGGCTGCTCACAGCCATCCTTCTGTGCGCTCCATCTCCACCCCACTTCTGGCCCAGATGTACCAGTGTCCCACAAAGCATCCTACAAAGACATGGTGCTGCTCTGCCCGAGGTCATTTTGCGTGTCTCGCTTTGGAATTACGGAATCACGTGGAAAAAGCTGCTTGCTAGTACAAGGGAAAGTGAAAACCATAGGATTTCACATGCTTCACTCATGTCCTTTATCTTGGTCTCTTCTCTTGGTTTTAGACCCTGGCAGAAGGGATGAACACATCAGTCTGAGTTTCAGACAGCTCTGTTCCGCTGTGCTTAGACTGGGGAAATACTTGTCACCTGAATTTAACAAGATCATTATAGCCCTTTAAAGTAATTAGCAGAGGATTAACAGATGAAAGGTTCTGCCTTGGCCTCTTTAAAATTCTCCCATGTGCCAGGTGAATTCCTGGTCTGTGCCTGTTTCCATTCTCAAGGCTCTCCCCATAGGTTCATGGGTGGAGAGTGGTGGTCTCTGTAGGTCTCTGCACACAGGCACCCCAGCAGTCAGGTGCACTCCTCAGATCCTTTGGGATCTTTGCTTCCAGCAAAACCTTTCTAAGGATGCTGCGGATGTGGAGACGGGGGCACAGCTCTGCCAGGCAGGAACCACTGTTCCTGTTCTGCAGGTGGGATCACTAAAAAACAGGGAAACCTCATAAGAGTCTCCAGTGCTTGGCACAGGGGCAGCTTTCTTTCCCCCCAACCCTGCCCCAAGTGCCTCATTTGGTTGCCATCTCTTCGTGCATCCCCTAGCCCAGGGCAGACACAGGTGTCCCAGAGGATCTGTGGAATGCACCTGACTGCTGGGATCTGGGCTTGCCATGCCTGTGTAATAGAGGAGTGTATGGCAGGAGAGTCCTTCGTGCTCCTTGCAGGGAGGCTTAACAGGGAATGGCCCAGAACCAGACCTTTCTTACAACACAGCCACAGTTCTTCTGCTAGTTTGTGATCCTGCAGTCTTAAAGCCCCCCATGTGTACTCCCAATCCACAGCAGGGAGACAGGACTTTCTTATGCTGGAGAAAGTCTCTGAGAGCAAATCAGTCCCGTACAAATGTTCTCTGCCCTTTTAGCGCTGGATATGGTCCCTGAAGGAAGTGCTGCTTGTAGGAGGTGACTCTGGTCAGGTCCGTGAGTGACTTCTGGTGAGTGGGCTAGGGCTGAGTTTGACATGACCTGGTTTCTCTTGCTGTCCCAGAGCCCTGGTAGCATCTGTATGGCAGAGAAGAGCTCTGGACTAAAGGCTCTGCAATCAGGGCCTTTTGGTTTTACTGTGCTGTCAAGTAAAGGTTGTGGTACTTCCCTCAAACCCCCAGGTAAATGCATTCCTGTGGGAGAGGTCCTTATTGGCAACAAGCCCTCTCCTTCCCTTCTCTGTGTCTGCAACATGACTTTCCACTCCTCAAAGGGATCTAGAGCAGGTGAGAACTGTGTTGTTAAACAAGGTATGGGAAGGTCCTTCTCACCTAAATGGCAAAAAAACTAAAAAATCCATGGGATGTAAAAAAAACGCCCTAGAATAAGACAGGCCTTTATGGCCAAATGAAATATGCAGTTCTGTTATCCCTGGTGAATGCAGTCCATAAGAGTCACACTGTATTTTTTGCTCCCGTGGATGAATGTGTTTTCATCAGCAATGTACTGGGTTGTAAAATATGCAGCCCCAGCTATCATCTACTGTACTAAAGATTTCACGAAAAAGGCTTGAAGATGTTTTCTAATGCAAATCATACTGATCAGATAAATGACGCGCAGTGTCTCCTGTAATTATCAGCAAGAGTTTTTACAGTATATCTCCTGTTTCTCTCTAGGCCACGTATTTGATGTTAGGAGACAGCCAAGCAGGTGTTCAACTCACTCGTGCCCTCCAGAATTCCTTAAATGACCTCTGGAAGCACTGGAGTGAAAACAGTCTCAGCATGTCAAAATTTTGAGATATCTCAGTTGCTGTAATTCTTTTAAGGCTGCCTGGATGTCTCTAAAATATAAATCTTTCCTAGTTATTGGCAATGAGTGAGGAGTTGTGACGTACCATATGCGGGTGTGCAATCAAGATGTACGACCTCCCTGTGCTGCCCTGTGAGTCCTGGCCTTGTAAGAGTTAATATTCTTCTAAAAAATAATTATCTGTTTTAAACTATTATAACTACCTGACCTCTTTCCCTGAATGTAAGTATTTCAACCATCTGCTGAGTCAGGCAATATAGCATTCTGTGCTTTCGGGAGGCTGTGATGGTTGCTTAGACAACAGTGACATAATATTTAAGCATAACGGCTCTTGAGAAGATGCTGTCCCCTTCTCCCTGGATGACTTCTTCGGAAATGCAAATCCAATATGCTCTTAAAAAAAAAAAACACAAGAGAGGGATGAAAAGGGTTTGTGTCACCATCTTTCTTAACCATCTCCCCACTTCCTACTTGAGAGGTGAAAGTATTGTACTTTGCTTAGAATCTTGTAAGATGTGCTAAAATTACAGGCTGACTAGATACTCGTTTTATAGAAGGAGAAAAAAAAGTGCCTCTTTAAATAGTCAGCACTTATTTCGAGGTTTAGACAACACTGTGGCTGGGAACATTGGTCCATTGGACCACTGACCATTGGTTAGTTAGTGTCCATTAAGATCCATCTGAGATAGATCTGATTCCTGAGCTGGGCTGAAATCTGTACCAGTCAGTTGTTTTCTCATCTCGCTGTAACAGGAAAAAATGATAATTAAAGACTTAACCGTGCAATGGAGATCTTATAAACATATCACTTCAGAGCATAGCTAATGATGAGTTGATTTTTGTATAGATAGATACATATATATATATATATGCTCTGTAAGCGATGTGGGTGGTTTTTCATGTTTACACAGAGATATAATTATGAATGACATGAAGGTTATACAGCAGATTTCTTTAATCTTCTAAAGGTTTGTTAGTCATGTGTCACCGTGTACCTGGTTTTTATTTATTCAACATCTGTATTCCTTTGTCATCTCGTTGAAGAGGTTTCTCTGGATGGGCTGTGGCAGTAGGCGCACAGTGGTTGGTACTGAGCGGCTGTGGGGGCTCCTCTGGCTGGCAGAGCCCTGCAAGCTCTCAGAGCAGCTTTTGTTGTGCTTAACCAAAAAGGAGAGGGACCCTTTTGTCACCTGCTGCTCAAACAACACGTTATGAAAATAAAAACCGCAGTAGTTTAGGTCTGAGTGCTTGGAAAAGTTGCTTAGGGATGTGTGAAAGCTTGGCAAGGCCCATTGAAATTCCAGAGCAGGTGAAGTAGTTGGGTGACCCCTTGTTTAGGTGGCAGAGGGGCAGGTGAGCTCCTGTGTTAGCGAACTGCCAAGGTATGGGGAAGACAGCCCCTCTGGAGCTGCCCAGGGCTCGGGCTCCTCAGAAGGCAGAGGCTGCAGCCACCCACCGTGCCTTGCTGGGTGGCAGTGTTTGTGTGATGAGGTGGCAGGGTGGGAATGTCTCTGGAGATGCAGATCCTTGCTGGCGAGATCCATGTTGGCAGCGGCGCTCGGAGGAGGACCGCGTGACCTCTGTGGTGTTTGAGGAGTTGGGAAGGACAACTCTTGTTCTCTCTGAATTGGGCCAAAAATGAGAGGAGAGAGAGAAAGAGCAGGTGTGTCCAGTCCCGCTGTGGGACAGACAGGGCAACCCAAGACAGGCCCTGAAATGTGTTGGGTAATTTTTCCATTTCCCGGATAGAAATGAACTCGGCCGTGTTTCCCTGGTGCAACCAGGGGTGATCCCTGGTGGGATGAGGGGTGAATAGGGATTTGGGGGCCAGCTGGTTCCCCCTCCATGGCAGTCTGGGCAGAGCCAGTGAGTGCACCAGCATCGCTTCACCCTTGGTACTGTAGGGTTGCGGTTTTATTTTAATTCCTTTTTTTTTCTTCCTGTGTACACATCATGTGCGTGTGTGCGAAGGTTGTATTCTCGAAAACAAGTTTATTCATTGATGATGTAATAGTGATTGTACTTTTCTTTTGGTTAATAAATTGTCTGCTCAGCTTACTTTGTATGCCAGCCAAAATTAGTCATACCAGTTCTTGGAAAGGATATGAAGAAACTAGTAATTGAAATCATAATCATTTGATCATGAGAGCTATTTGGAAAATAATATTTTAACCAAAAACATGTCTGATCTCCAAGTCAGGATTTTTTTTTTTTTTTAACTGCTGCTAAATAGATTTCTCTAGTGTGGAATATTAGAAATTGTGTAGTAGCTGGTGATGGTATTCAACATCCTAAAAGAGGACTTCATCCAGAAATTGCTGAGACTGTCTGCAGGCAGTCTGATATTTATATATATGTCTTATTTTTTTCCATCCTGACATTTAATAATCACCATGTAATAGCTATAAAATGCATAGCAACTACAGCTTTTTTATTTCAAGTGGATGGTGTAATGAAATTGGGTGAAACCATCCATTGAAATTGTGCTTTGTAGTACCCAGTGCTTGTTTACAAAGTATTGACGTTTGTCATAAACAGAGATTTAAAGCATCACTGTTATTGTTTGTTGTTTAGTGGAAGCTCTTATGCTGTGCAGTGATAAAAGAAAAGATTTTATTACCAGCTTGCTTAGCATATAAGCATGCTGTTCATTTCTGACCAAATATTTGTTATTGCACTAAATGTAATGAAGGTGCTTGCTTATAAAACAGTTTTGTATTATATAAGGGAGAGTGGAATATCAGATCTGTTTTTTTTACTAGAGATAGTTCAGTATTGTGTGCAACTTGTCACAATAAAGCTTTTTTTTTTTTTTTCTTTTCCATTGAGCAGTATTTTATTTCCTGAGGAATGTGTTCAGTGGACAAAAAAAACACACAGAGAGAATCAATCATGCTTTTCTCTTTGTTTAATAACTCAAAGAATTTCTCTCCCCTTTGCAAATACTTTTGTTTATTTGAGAGAAGAATTGGATTCTGGTTTATTTATTTCAAGAACCTGTAACCTTATTTAGTGCTAGAAATGCATGGTGTGCAAGGTGTGGTGTGCAGCCTGCTCTTGTTACAACATAAATTAATTCTGCTGTTTTAACCAAAAAATCTGGAGTGTATCTTGCTGGATATGTATGTTTGTTTGTTTATTTTTTGAGGCTTTCTTGATCCTTTGCTCACTGGAGTCAGCTGTAAAACATTCTGCTTATTCATCATGACTGAGAGGAGTTGATTGTTTCCTGGAAGGTTAAAATCCAGCAATTAGGGCTGTTTTATTTGAGTATATGTTCTGGAGGCTAAACTAAGTTTAAGTGCTTTTCTTAGAATGTATGTTTTAGAAGGGAAAAAAATTACAGTTCTGATCTTGAAAAAGGTTTTAAGAAACATGAGAATGTGCAAGTTTCTTTTGGTGGGAAGCACATAACATTTATGTAGTATTTCTTTTGGGATTACATCACAGTTTTATTTAATTTTAAGGACAAAAGTTAAATTCAATATTTGTGTTTAAGCCAAGGGAAAATGTACCATAAACACAGGAATTTTCTGGTGAGTCAGAGTTCCAAGAATCTGAGATTTACTTAGTCCATTTATTTCAGGACTAGCTATAACCATTAGTCATCCAGCCATGAATTTTTACATTTGCAGCTAATTGCACCTAAAAAACAAACTTTCCCTCAGGGCTTTGGGTTATACAGGATGTGATTTGGCAACCTGCATTTCAAATGCCTTTTAGGATCATTGCCCTGGTCCTAGAAATTGTCTCTAGATCATGTATATTTGCTTTCAGTAAACAACTAATATTTCCACTTAGATGGCAAGAGGAGTAAATTAAGTACTAGCTATTCTGTAACACAGAAAAATTACTCAGCAGCAAGATATGCTTTTCCAGGAGTCAGTGTGGGGCGGTGTTATGGGTTTGTCAGTCCTCGTGGAGCCCAGAGTGACATGTTGTATTCTCATTTCACTGCCTCTTGCAGGATGAAGTTATTGCTGTTTCAGAAAAAGTTACTGTGAAACTTGAGGACTTGGCAAAATGGGCACAGTCCGATTTCTCCAAGTGGAAGTGTGGTTTCCGGGCTGAGCCGGTCCAGCCGATGGATGTGGGGAAGAATGGGCAGAAAGAGGCCTTGACAAGATACAGACAATCCACGCTCAACAGCGGCTTGAACTTCAAAGACATCCTGAAGGAGAAGGCTGACCTTGGTGAGTATCCCTTACTTTCTCCTGTGGGGAGGGGCCTGTGGGTGAGTGTCTTTCGAAGACGGCTGAGCCGATCCCGCCACGCTGTCCCTGATTCCCAAGGTACGTCAGAGCCTGGGGCAGAGGTGTGGCCATGGGATACCTGTGTGGGATGGGTGGTGGTGGTGAGCTCATTGCAGGCTCCTTCGAGACTGGCGTGGGGTAACTCTGTGATACTTGTCTGCTCCCTAGACATGTCCCCGAGCACTATGGCTCAGACCCTGAAGATGTGCACACAAATAATTGTCACGGGCTCTCCCTGAGACTCTGAAGGCTGGGGGATCAGGTCAGAGCTGTGCACTGTGGGGAGAGGAGGCTGGCACATCTTTCCGAGACCTCCTACAACAGGCAGGGGCGAGCAACGGTCTTTCACTTCTCCTGTCCCATCTTCTGGAAGCTCTGAGATGCTCCTGGTGCTTGCCCTGTTTCCTTATAGTTGGCTCTGTGTCTTGTTCAGTAGGGAAGTGTCCCTCCTATGGCATTTCCTTGTCAGCTTTATCTTAGTACACAACATAGGGCTCTGCAAGCACCCCACTGTTGTCTCCAGATAGAGCTGTGCTTTCTTT
This sequence comes from Platyrinchus mystaceus, assembly GCA_035041135.1. NCBI lineage: Eukaryota > Metazoa > Chordata > Aves > Passeriformes > Tyrannidae > Platyrinchus > Platyrinchus mystaceus. The sequence continues at coordinate 5,242,128 of JAWWLV010000180.1, read as the reverse complement.
CCCTGTCTGTTTTTTTTTAGGAAGGGAAACAGTAGCTCTGCTATTTTGGCTGATTGCAGACAGGCTTGCAGCTCAGGGGCTGTGTGCAGACACAAGTCTAAACTCTGTGGTGGGATCCAAGGTCTGAGGGAGGTGGATCCCCCGTTGGTAGAAATGCCTGTTTGTGGTATTAGGACCTTGGATGCATAACGGCTGCCAGAGGTGGCACTTTGAAGTGCATACCAGGGACATTTCTCTCTTGTGACAAGCTTTTAACAAAGGTTCTGTGTTTGAAAAGTATCAAGTTTAGGCTGTAATGTGTGGAAAGGTAAGAAATTAAAAGCTAAGGCTGATGCATTTGAGGAAATGTTTTTGTACCTTCGTGAACAGGAGGTACAGAGCCAAGTTCAGTTTTATAGTGTCACGACTGTGTTGGTGTTGAAGCTGAAGATCTGTCTTGGAGGATTTATCTTCTGCATCTCATTTTTCTGATCTTATCAAATGGTGAAGTGATTTTGTCAATGTCACATTTCGCCATTAGATACGCAGGTTGGAAGATTAAAGTACAATTGGAAGTTGATCTTATTTTTCATTACATGTCCAGGAATCAAAAAATAATCTGTGCAATTCTTTCTCTTTTCCTTTGCTTTTCTGTGTGGTTTCTTCTGGTTCATAATTACGTGCAGTAATTTTCTCTTGCTATTGCCCTGGTATCCTTTTTACACACTACATTTATTTGCATTTGTTTGTTGTGTCAGAAGAATCTTAATGTTTTTCAGACAGAACTTTTGTGTGCTAATGTTTTCTTGTTTTTGTTTTCAACAAACAAAAAAACCCTTATGGTAAGTTACGAAATTGCTATTATCTACCCTAGGAGCCAAAGAAAATTATCTTTAAGCCTAAAGCTTATAGTTGCATGTTAAGCTTTTCAAAGTATGGGTTATACTGAAAACACTTATGGAATGCAAACTGTATGGTATAATTTTGATATCCCCACATTCTGATGTAGCTCATTTTCAGTTGGTGGCTCTGGCTTCATTGTTGGGTTGTGTTTTTTCAGTAGAAAAGAGAATTTTGGCTAATGTTGGTTATGATTGCCTTTGTCTTTATAATGACTAGTTGATGGGAAGTGAAGCCAAAGGTTCAAGGAGACATAAAGCTGACTAGATAATGTTGATATAGACAATTGATCTAGCCTTTTAAAGACAATCAAAGAAATTTCTTAAATTTAGTACTGAGATTTTTTTTTTAAGTATTTGAAAGACCCGAGAATTTAAGCGTATTTTGCTTCCTGGATCTGATGAGAATTCCAGAAAATGGCAATCTTTGAAGCTTGTGAAGCAGCTTGGTTTGGTTGTGTCCTGTAGAGGACCCATGAGCTGTGGCGTTTGTCTCAACTGTGGGGTGGAGGAGTAACACCCACCAGATAAAGAAGATTTACTTCTCTCATTCTGAGTGGTTGGTCAAGGTTGACATTGAGCTTTGGGAATCGTTATCTCCTGAGCTGTAGGCAAGGGCAGTAGCACAATGTGCAGCGTCCAGGGCACAGAGATTTGGGCTGCTGGTGTTGTCTCTTCCCTGCTGTCAGAAAGGCAGGTTTACTGCCCGTTATGACGTGTGCCCACAGACCTTTTCCAGTACTCAGCATCTTGCCAGTGGAGCAGCACTCAGCTGCAGTGTAATCAAAAGATTTATTAGCAATAACTTCTGCAGCAGGCCTCCAGCACAATGGGATGGGGAAGTTTTTCTCTTAAAACAGGGTTGTATACCGTGAGGGAGCACAGTGCACTGTCATGCAAAGGTCCCTCTGGTGATGCTCGTGGTTAACCCTGGCTGTAGATGAGGAAGTTGCTGAACCAGGTGTTGAAAAGGCCTAGAAAAACAATGTGATCTTCTGGACCCATTTTTTCCTATGAAATGACATGTTTCCATTACAGAAAAATCCCATAGAAGTGAGTGGATTTTGCAATTTTTCCTACTAGATGTTTTTGAATCGAGCTCTAGAAGGTAGTAGGAAATCTGTATCCCTACCAAAGAGCTCAAAAAAACTTCACAGAAGAAACAAAATTATTTTTCACACACTGTCCAGGAGTGGTGAATAGTGAAATTACCCGGATGAAATGAAAACATGGCTGATGCAGAACCAGAGAAGTTTCACTGTGCAAACATACTTAATTAAACACGTTGCTGCTGGGAGCAGGGCAGCTCCAAACAACAACCAGGCGAAGTGAGGCCTCGTGAGTGTGTGCCCTGTGCCACGAGCTCTGTGGCACTTGCTTAGCCAAAACTAAGGCAGCACCTGGTTAATCCACAACCCGGCCATGCACCTATAATTGAAAGTTGACCCGAATTCAAATGAGGTAGTTCTGTCTCCTTTTTTGTTCTCTCTTTTTTCTCTTTTTCTTTTCCTTTTGTTTCTCTTTCTCCCTCTTTTCTCTTTTTTTTCCCCTTCTCTCTTCTCTCTTTCTTTTCTCTTTGCCTTTCTTTTCTGCAGAAACTGTGTGTTTTTTTTCTGTAAAATGCCATTGTTTTTATCCCTAGTGAATTATGCAGAATTTTTCCTTAGGACTGTATTAAATAAAAGATCTTACAATGGCATTTTTTTGTGTGAGCTTCAAGATATCAGCCTGAAAAATGATTTTTAAGAATTATTTCTTTCTGCCTGTTGAGATATTTATGTTATACATTCTGTCCCTTTCTACAAATATGTCAATATTGAATGCTAGCAGTTTATGTCTTAAGACTATTTATAGCTTTCTGAATATTTCTTTCAAATGTTGAGAAAAATAAAGAGTAACAACAATGCAGCATATAAAAATAGAGTTGCTCAGGAATGTATTATTCATAATGAACATGAGAACCTGTTTTTCCAGAAGAATTGGTCTGATAAAATCATTCAGTACTAAGGCCGCTAGTTATTTATTTTTGTCTTTAGAATTATTTAGGGGATTTTTCTTTGTAATAAATGGACTTGTATATCCATATTTGGTAAACCAGTGGGAAATCACCAAATGAGGAATTATTTCATTTTACAAAATTTCTAGCAACTAAGCAATGTAAACACTATCGGTTAAATATGGCAAAGTTGCATATTTGTATTCCTTGGGCTATAGTTCAAAAAAAAATTCAAATTATTTTATATAACACTGCTTCTTACAGACTTCCTTTAAGTGAAGTATGAAAGCTGCAGTGTAAGCTTTATTGGCCTATAAATATGTCATTATAGTTGGACTACATTTATATGCTTTGGATTGTTGTTTAAGCCAAGAAAATATGTCTCTACAGGTTGACTTTTTATTGAAACCCTTTGAGGCATACAACAGAATGTATTTTAGGCCAAGGTTATTAAAACAGCATTTTCATTTTTGCAGCAGACTCATTGTCAATTATGCTGCCACAAACTGTCTGTGGATAGGCAGTTATGAATGGTTTCATCTCTAAATGTGTCTTTAGAAAAAGAAATAAAAGATAGAAGAGTCAGAGCTGAAATTGAGAGAAGAGACTGAGGGAAAAATGACTGAATTTAGTGCTCACCAGCTCTGGTGGTTTGGGTTAGGCTGGGCTGCGGCGCTGCCTGGGCGTAGCCAGGGAACAAGTGGCCCCTGTGCCCGAGGTGGGAGCTGCTGCCCTGGCTGGGAGTCTGCATCCCTCTGGCTCTGTCCTGACAGGGGTCTAGGTTTGGTTCCCAAACTGGCATTGACACTCTTTTCACCCATCTTTTATGGGTGTCATGCCAAAATGGACAGTTTGATGTTGCTGTGCATCAGGCACTCCTGTTCCTGCACTGGCAGCATTAGTAATGGGGATGAGCGAATTCTGGTGCTTACTGAAGGGGTTTTGCTGCAGTTATTTCTTTGTTTGTGTCCAGTGGGGGGAAACCCCAGTAAAATTTAGCAGCCAGTCCTGTCCTGTCTTTCATTTCCCGCATTCATGCGTTTGAGAATATAGAATCTGGATCTTTGTTCCAGGAAATTAACTACTGCTTTTAGCTGAGGTGTATATTCTAGCAGTCACCTTTTTCTAGTCCCTAGGTGGCTTTCCATCAGTTGTTTCCTGCTTCTCTTGAAGTAGCTCTTTTGAACTCTCCAGCAGAGCTTGCTGGGCAGGGCTGGATGCTGCAGGACTGGGTCACCCTCCCACTTCCTTCTCCATACCAGTCTTTGAATTTGCATATCATCATTTGGAAGATCACAGCTCCTCGTTGGATCTTGTGTTGCTGTAGAAAATGGTCTGATCCACGGCAGTTTGCAGTGAGTTTGGATGGACAAGCAGAGCAGGGATGAGCTGTCCTGCAGGAACGTGTCAACCCCACGGCTCCCAGTGGACACTGGGCTGATGGATGGCCCTTCTGGTTTCACTTGCCAGTGGCCTTGCAGCAGGCATGGCTTCTCCAGATGAAGGTTATCCAGTCATAATGTAGTTAAACTGTGATATTATCAAAACTGATGATCTGCAGCTGTAGTGTGCACTTGTGGTGACTTCTGGTCTGACGCCGACTCTCCTTTCTCATTGTTTGTCGCGTGCTGCTCAGTTCAGGCCCGCTTGGCTTAACTTGATGCAATAATTTTCTGACCAACTGATTGTTAGCTATTCAGAGTACAGCCACTTTGGATACTTTGTGCCTAAGTCATGCCTCTACCTCTTCCCCTCCCCTTCTTGTCTGTCTGCACTCTTTGCCTCTTCCTTGTGCCTTCCTGTCCCCATTGCCCTAGCTGAATGCCATTTTGATCTTGATAAAGCTCCTGTAAGTGTCCCATTATCCCGTTTTCCCTTCTCTGCCCTTGTTCACCGTATGTTGTTTTTTGTCTTGTGGGTCAGAGTGACCTCTCTAACTCATTTTAACCAGCCCAATTGATACAGTTCTTTTGCCATAGATGAGGCTATTACATGACATGTCTGTTGTGCTCCATGGAGCCTGAATGGAGAAGGACGGCTCCCTTGGGAAACAAAGACTGTGGCATGGCTTTTTCTTCTGTGTTTGTGCAGCTTCTGGCACATGCCAGCACTGCTGCAGGAGGACGAGAGCACCAGCAGGCCGTGGAGCAGGAAGGCTTCATTTGGTTCAATATCTTCTTTTGGTTTAATTACTGGTTACCTTTGGTGTTAACATGTTTGGAATCAGAGATAACCTGAGGTGCTGAGCGGACAGACAGTTTTTTCTGGCCTTGCCTAAAGAGGCCAAGATAAATGTTTGTTTTATTATTTGTCAACCAGTTGCTTTAACAAATACTTGTTGGCTTGTTGGCTTCAGTTGCTGTCTGCCTTTTAAATGCTGAAAGGTGATGCTGTTGTTAAGTCCACTGTATCCCTAATAATTCGGTCCTGGAGGTGAGCCTACCTCCAGTAACATTTTAGGGCTCCCCCTCCCCACTTACCCTTCTCTCCTGAGCCACTGCTGCTCTCCTTTTCACCTTCTTCCACCTCCTTGGGAGGAAGTTGGTGAGGTCCTTCCAGGGTTGTCTGTAGACACCTGGTCCTCCCCGAGCCCACATGTTTTCTTGAGCAATGCTGGGATGATTTAAGTGCTGTTAATTTCTTCCTTTCCCTGGGGAGAGCCTACTTCATTACAAAGGAAGTGTATGGGGGTGACAAAAACATTTTAATATGCAGCACTGACTATGGAAGCCTTTCATTCACCACGGGATTGTGTTGAGCCTCGTCTATTTGTGGCTCTTGAAAGGAGTTTTAACACCACACATCTCAAACTTCAAGCGTGCCTTATCAAAGAGATAAAATTTGGATTTCTTATCAAGCTTTGACCTGCCTTTGAGCCTTTATAAAAGGGAGTGGAAGTATCACCCCTGGAAATCGAGTATGTGGGTATTTTGTTCTTTGAAATATAGAAGGTATGCCAAGAAATGTAAACAAAATCCCAGGTAACTTTTCTCTAGGTAACCCTTAAATCACAGTGCCTGTTCCCCACCCCCATGGTTCCTGCAGCAGGAACAAGCTAACATGATTATCAGAATTGTGCTGATAGTGGTTGTCAGTGTGTCAGCGTTTTCAATTAGGTATTGGTATGACAGGGCACTTTGTCGTTGGTGTAGAGCCCAGCCATTTGCAATTGCAATTCTGGTCTATTCAGAAACATTGGAGAAGGAATCACTGCTGCAAAACTAGAGGAGGAAGAGTTAAATTTTATTGCCTGTGAAACTAGAGGGATCTGCCCCACGTTCTCTTAAAGCTGAAGTTGCAGCAGTTTGCACCATCAATAAGAGTTTTGTTGCAGCCTCTGGCTGGAACAGGGTAGCCTACATAATTACAAAATAAGTAGATAAAAAATAAGGACCATTCACAGACAGCGTCAAAGCAGCCAGTGTGGGACCATGTCCCTTTAAAAATGTTTGACGGCTTTTTTTATTTTTGTCTGTTTTTAGCACCGAGATTGACCTTGCCAGGCTGTGTAATAACCCACATGTGTCTGCTCTCCAGGATTTTTTCCCTTCTAGTCACTGTTGGATCTTGCATTTAATTCTTACTGACCATGAGTTTTTGTTCCAGTAACTGGAAGCGTGTGTCTCTTGGTGCAGCGCTGCTGTGCTCTCAGTCTGATTTTATCTCGAGGGCTGCCTTCTTTTTTTTTTTTTTTTTTTTTAATTTTTGGGTTTAGAGGGTGCTGTTTTCCTCCCCAGCCTTCCCTCTAGTTTCCGTCCCTGCCCATATTGTTTCTGGGTCCCAGGGGGACCCAGTTTGGGACTTCTATTGTTTTGCGTCCCTGCGCTTCCCTTGCCCAGTGCCATGGAGGGAGGATATCAGTGGTCTCCTCTGTGTGACATGGTTGCTGGTTAGAGCTGTTGATCCATCCCCCTTAGATCATCAATGCCTTTTTCCTGCATTGTATCCTTTCCATACAAGGAGCCAGAAATTGTCTGAGTACCGAGATCTGTAAACCAAGCACCCATATAATGTTGTGGTATAGTTGGGTGGGCCCCAAGGACGTCCTCTTTTTCCTGCCTGGCTGCTTTCCTGTGCTGTAATTCTGCTGGAGCCCAGGACTTGGAGTCCTGCAGTCATCTTTGACTCCAAACGCTCTGTTAATCAAGTCAAAGCTGTCTTCACACCAGCCCATGAATCAGGCTGAATTGTGACCTGTGCTGCCGTGCTGAGATGCTGAGCTCTGGGTGCTGTTGATACTATGGCCAGATCTGGGTGTCATTTCCCTACTAGGGGGGAAGGAGAAAAGCCAGACTCAATTTATTCACCACCTCCCTTCCAAGTTGTTCTTCTTGAGTTGCTCTTTGTTACTCCCATGCCCGGAAAGACGACTTGCCTTTTGTTTACAGGCACACTGCGACGTGCCTGGCCTGTCATTGTCTGTTTTCCTAAGTATTTTAGTCCAGTTCTGACTGGTGTGTTGCAGAAAGGCCAGTGCTTGTTTTCTGAGATACAATATTCATCTTCTTATAGATGACCTGTCTTGTGCCATGGGAGCTTGTCAGAGAGAGCAGCCTTTGTGCATCTGAAATTGAAGGAGGAGACTCGATTTTTCTTCCCTTTCTCTTCTTTTTGCAAAATTGTTTGGTAGGACAGAGGCACACAGGAGTAAAAGCTGGGCTACCCTCAAGATGTTTGGGCTGTAATGCCAGTGAAGGGCCATGTCAGCATTTATGGGGACCTCCAAAACAGGAGGTGATGGGCCCTCAGCTTGCCAAGGTGGAGTCTTGCCAGGCAAGCAAGGGAAGGTGGGAGATGAAACACTAGAAAGAAAAAGGAAGGTGCTGGGCAAGACTGTGGATGGAAAGGGGCTTGGCTCCAGCAGCTGAGTGGACATTAGCAAATCTGCTTTCCCAATATGGGCAGCCCAGGGATCTCCCCCACTGCTGTGTGTCACGTTTGTGAGCACCAAGAGGAGCTGTGTGGGTACACAGAAGAAGACTGTGGTTCTGGAACCCTTCCTTTGTTACCTGAGTTTTAAGACTCTTGGTATCAACACTCTGACTGCTTAATCTCTTTTGGTTAATTTGGGTCATGCTTGCCTTTTCTGGCGTGGTGATCCTTGTGTGATGAGAACATTGGTGGATGAGGGTGTTTGGGAAGGGTTAAACTTAGTATGTGTATAAATTGGAGTGCAGTTTGTGGGAGTGGGTGATAGAGAAAGCGTGTATTTAAAAACTATAGCAGCATGAATTGTAACTTGCTGGGTAGGTTTTGTTTTGAAGAACATAGTAGCATAACCTTTATTTACTTCATTTAGTAAAATCTGTACCATGTAAAATAAGTTCCTCCTTAATTTTACTGCTAATAATAATTTGCTTGTAAAAATGAATCCTCAGCACTGTAAACCTTCAGGTTGGCTCTGTCTTGCTCTGATACATTGTGAAGGGCAAATAGTTAATGTCATAAAGAAGCTTTTGTTAGTGATAGAGAATGTGTATGTCTTTAGCAGGAGTATATTTTAGCAGCCTGTGAAAAATCAAGGTGAATTTTTACATCTATGCACTGCTGCATAATTGATATATGTAGAAACTGAAATTCAAAATAAGCTTCTAGAAGAGCACACATATGATTTTCCTAAACATTTAAATATATGTATCACACCCTCATTTTAAGATGCCAGTTAATGACTTTATGAGCATGTTGGCAGCCAGAGCATTACATGTGGTTTGAGAAATGTGTCTGGATATGCTTGGTAAGCAGTATTGTTCTGACAGTGTACTAAAGGCCATCTTCAATTTGACTGTGCTCTACTTTGTTATGCTGTGAAAGAAAAAGATAATTCAGCAGAGCATTGTGCTGTCGGCTGGAGACGCCACACTTCAGAATACAAATATTACTAGGGATAAATGAATCATTAAAAGAACAGTAGCATAAAATATCTGATGAATGAACTCCAGGAGTCTGTGCTGGAATAAATTTAGCATTCACGGACGGTACCATAATATGTGAAATAATAGTATCAGTTCTACATTCAGATGCCAAAAACATTTATGGACCCAGAATAATTGTGAATTACAAGGCTATAAATATGTAGAGGGGATTTGGTGATATCATAATAAACCATGAGAAATTCGCTAGGCTGGTTTCTAATGTTACCAGAACCTTGAGATATATTTACAACCTTGTTCACACTCCTGCAGTTTTAGGGGGCAATTCTCCTCTCACAACACGTTCGTCATTCCCATTAGTGCCAAGGGGAGTTATGCATGTGTGTCATGAGTGGAATAGATCCCCACACAATTCAAGGATCCTATAACAAATTGAATATCTAATTTAAGTAAAAGGTGGGAAAAATTCCCTCTCGTCCTCCTTCAGGTTCCCCCATTCCTGTTCTGCTCCTATGAACGAGGCTAGCAAAGGGAAAATAGGTAAAGGATGACAAGGTTGCTGCTGTGTTCCCGAACATTTTATCCACAGCTGCATCATTTTTTTCAATTTTTATTCCTGAGAAACAAAACAGCCAAAGCCCAGATGTTCTGGTCCCAGGTTTCTTTAAAGGGCAGGCTAATGCATTTTGAAATTTTGTTGTAAATACCCAGGAAAGGCTGGGATTGCCAGCCTGTCCTCCAAAAGGAGGCTCCACTGTTGTGATACCAGATGCGAGCCTGATAAGAACAGTTAATTAGGAACTGGGGCTGAACCTGACGTGATATCCAAGAGCACGTTCAGCTTTCAGCATGTCCCACATCACCTGCTTGTAATTAAGTCTGGTGTCCCCTGCCTTCCTGAGCTGGGGCGGTGACAGAGCCTCTGCAGGTACTTTGTGTCGGTTCACACATCTCAATATTAGATATTAGGGTTAGATGGGTTACAGCCCCGGTGCTACAGGACCCCTTCCCCTCCCAGCATCTCCCCCAGCCAGCTGTGTGGTGTTACTGGCCTCATCCTTCTAGTAAGTCATCAGCAAAATATGCATGTTCAGTGTGGTGCAGAATGAGTCCACTCAGTAATTCCACATTCCTCAGTGTTGCAGGAGGTCTCTTGACTGACCAAGCTGCAGTCTTTCTGCTCATCCCTCTCCTGGCTGTACATCCAGGCCTGCCAGGCGGGCATTTGTGGTATTTACAGTGGGAAGGGTCTGTGGCTTGGTTGACGTCCCTCCATGTGATTGCAGTTTTAGTTCTTGCGTCTTGGTGGACTAACACTCTGATATCGGCAGATAAATCACATCCTTGAGATACATCTTGGGCCTTCCATCCTTGTCAGCTAATGAAGCAAAGAGAAGATAGTTACAGGATCAAAAAAATAACAACAGTGAAGTGGTCATCAGCAAGAGGGGGGTCCTTGGCAGCCTTGTAGGTGATTTGTAGGCTTTAGTGTATGTCAGTGATAGGTCCTCACCCATTTAGTCACTGAGCCTCTATTTGCTTCGATCACTGCCAGTTTATGTCATTGTCTTTCTCTCTTGAATCCATGCATGTTTTTGCTATGGCAAGGTCATGGGATTATTGATTATTTGTTTTAGATAATTACTAGTGACTTGGTATTCTTAGCAGTATCTGTGTGAGCTCTCGTGGTAAACACAGTAGACAGAGTTTAATGTAATCTTAATGCATGTTTTTCTCTTTAATTATTTTAAAACCACTGTCTCCACTTTTCTTTCACACTGAGTGTTTGCAAATTAAAAGCTTTGCGGGATGAAAATTAAATGATAAGTTACTATAAAAATCTGTTTCAAGAATCTCGAATGTTTCAGCTCCATCTTTAGTTTTTTTACTCCCTGAATGACCCTTACTTGTGGCAGTGTTTGTCACTATGCACTTCTAGTTTTGTTGCCCAGAGAAAATAGCTGAAAAAGTCCTTTTACGATTGTGTTTTTAGTCCTCTGTTCAGATACATAAAAATGTGGCCCTGTAAGTTCTGTGGTACAGTAAAAAAAAAAAACCCAACCCAAATAATTTTGGCAGTTCAAACGCAGAAACTAAAAATAATTTAATCTGCAGTGTGAACATAGTTTCATATTTATACTAGCATCTGGCCTCAGGAATTGAATACTCCATTCTTTAAATAGCTTCACTCTGGCTCTTGAATGCTTTGTGACTAGAACATTACCCTACAGTCATACACCTTGTTTACATATTTCTGTTAAAAGGCAAAAGAACTTACAGTACTTCAAAACATTGGTACAAGCTCCCTCCTCCCCTCTCTCGCCCTGGAAAAGAGAAGTTAAAAAGAAAAAAATGAAAGAGTGGTCTGAAAGTGCGTTTTAAATTTAGTTCTCTGTGTGCTGCTGGGTACATATTTTACTGTCATTTGTATGAAAAACTGGAAGAAAAATTTTCCAAAGAAAATGTGTGCCATTCCAGATGCCCAACAGTAGTCAAACACAAATTTATGTACACTTTAGTTGTATGTTTGTTTTTAATCTGGCAAATGTCTTTGTCTTTAAAAACGCTTTGCCTAGAGACAGTGGGTCTTTATTTGTTGCCCATATGGTAGAAATAAGGAGGAGGTCCCTTTGAAGGAAAAATATCAGAATAATGTAATAAAAAAGTAACCACTATAAACAGGTGGCTAATGATTAGCTTCTTGCAATCTTTAGGGACAAAGTATCTTTTTATAGTTTTACAATCCTTGCCCAGCCCGACTTCAGGAGGAATTGCATTTTCAGAATTATATATTTGAAACTTCAGCTAAGCTTTACAAATTTAGTAGATCCCTATTTAGTGTCTGTTGGTGAGCGTAAGTCCAGCCTAATATTCTTACTGCTATTTTTTCATTCACATGTCTTGAGGTGAACCTAGGAGCAGAAGAGAAAATATCTCATTTTTAAACCTTAATCCAGAATCCATTCGTATGAGTCACTAAAACAAAATCATAGTGGTTTGGCTAAAAAAGGCTTCGTGTCCAAAGGGAACGTTCCTTAAAGTGCTGGCGCATTTCCCACAGTGTTTCTTGAATGTGTTTTATATGTTGTCTTTGTGCTGTTGTAAAACATCAAAGATTAGATGCTGCAGATTCGTGTGTGGGAGGCTGCTGGTATTTCAGTGGACTGGTCAGCTTGAACGAGGGCAGGGGGTTTGTCCCCTGAGAGGAGCTCAGTCCCCTCGGCTGCCTGTACTGCTCCTCCCATGGAGCAGCCTTCCAGCTCAGGTAGGGAGAGCATTCCCCTTTCTTGTGGTAACTCTTCAGTGCTGTACCACGGGCTTAGGCTTGCTGCTGTGGAGCTCAGCAATAAACCCTGCAGCAGTGTGAGTGCCCTGTCTGCCTTTGTGAAAAACTTAGAGAGTGAGTTGTTTTGTTTTTGCCTACCCAGCTATTACAGCCCTCAACAGGAAAGAGCCTCTGGGATAATCATCCCACTTGGGTTTTGGGTGGTCATTGCTTATTTCTGTAGGCTTCAGACTGGCCTGGGACATGGGAGAAGGTCAGTGCCAAGGCCATACTCCACCATGACCTCCAGCTTTGATCCCCTCATGATGGGGTGAGAAAGAGGTGGTACAAAGCTGGATAGGATGGCAGGAGATAGCAATAAGGGCTGCTTCTCTACCGTGTCACTGTCGTTTTTCTGGTGTGTGGCTCAAGTTTTTTTGTTAGCCTTCCCTGCAGGGAAGGTTGGTGCTCAGTTTTTACTTTATTTTTCAGACCTGGGCCTTCCAACTCACATATAATGAATGTGAATAGTGCAGGATTTAGCCTTTGGTGATTTCAGATACCATGTGATTCCAAGGCACAAAACATGTGATTTATTGGGTAAAGCCTATTTAATATCATAAAAGCATAGAGTAGGAGATCAGATGTGAGCATAGCAGCCTTAAAATATATTCCCTGACAACATCCTTAGGAATGTTTGGGTCTATATGAAATACACAGGAAATGAGGCCAATTTTGTCCCTGCTATTTTGATGGCAGGGTGTGCAGGAGAGACGGAGAGAGTGTGGACAGGAATTCATGTGTTTGATAACATGAGCCCAGCATATTTGCTCAAATGGAATATGAGCATTTTTCACCCTCTGCAGCAGAAACTATTGGTAGTTTCTCTGCCTCTTTGAGAGACTTTTAACTGATCAGACATATCAGCAAATCCATCTGAGTTAACATGAAAAGTCATTCCCTCATCTCTGGCCAGTTGTGTATGGTGTTTGCACAAAGCAGCACTTCTTTGCCATTTCTGGTGTCTTGGAGAAGCACAGATTGCTGATTCTTAACAACCAGAGATGAAGAAAGGCTACTATCATCCATCTGATCCTTTTTCCTTCATCACCTTGTAGCTGAAGTCAGTCTCATAGTAAGAAAAGGTTTATATACGTTTACTATGAGAATACTTGTTAAGTGTTGTTTCCAGAACAAGAGACTTCAATGAAGAGTGAAGCAGGAAAGCAGTTGCCAGAAGGACCTGTAATTATTTCTGATCATGGTAATGTCTGACCATTGTCTTCTGCCACACAAATAACATTTTCTTTTTTTCCCAAGAATGTCAGACTGCTTAATATATAGCTGGTTTTCTTAAAGAAGCACTTTCTACTTTTTAGGAGAACAATGCAATTAAAGTTCTTATTTGAAGAATAAGAATTTGAAGAATAATTGCTCTTATTCCAACAGTGGTTGGAAATTTTTATTGTCCAGGCTGTAAAAACATATGTGGTGCATTTGTCTGAAAGCATCATTTATACCTTCCTGGGCATGTGGCAAATTTCCTACTTAAAGTCATGTAACATTTCTTGAGCAACAGGTATTTTTAGTGGGGCACGTAATGAAAGCTTTGCAACTGTTTCGTTGGGAGAACCTTGGTAAATACACGCGGTGATTGAGTTTTCTCTTGTTTTTCCAGTTGGTTTCGTCACTTATGCTTCTTATGGTTGTAGCATCTCCAGCTGGAGGACAGGTTGTCAGGAAACAGGAGCCCTTGGGCCCAGTCCTACAGTGTCTTGAGTGTCATGGGTACAAGGAATGCTCTAAGCTCAGTGTGGCTGACAGGGCACTTCTTCACTGAAGGTTATCAAGACATGACAGAATGGGATGGTGATCATAGAAAAAATGGGACTGCAATTTCCATCTGAGTGCTGCTTTTCTTTCAGAGTGTATCTGCATGGACTGCACATAGGACAGTTTTGTGTGTGCCTCCTTTGCGCCAGCTATCCATAAGAATTTCTTACCATCTCCATTTCTCAGTCAGTTCACTAGCCAGGTTGCCCAAGCCAAAATAGGACACAAGGCTCCTAGGAGATGTAGCTGTGTACTGTGCATTCCCTTTTACCTGATAAAGTGACTCCAGCTTCATGCCAATGACTGATAGCTCCAAAGCCAGGAAGTCCTCTCTGGACACAGAGACCAGATTTATACCAGAGTGGATCCTCAGTTTCATTTGGTGCTATAACTTCAGCCAAAATCTGTCTTCAGAGTGGCTTCAAGCTTTCCCTTTTCAAACAATTAGATTTACCTACATAGCTGTCATCAGAAGAAATGCAGCTGCACATAGTAGACATGACTTTTCCTTTCAAGGATCAAAATGTTGAGGTGACAGTCACTGCTAGGCACTCTGAAGCTCAGGCCACCCTCCACAGTGTCTCAGAGTTAATGTCCTGATGTATCATTCCGTGTTGCTGTCTAAGTGCTGTGTAATTCCCACAGAGCTTGTAGACCCAGTGCAGCATTGCTCTGGTGATACACTCTTCCAGTGTCAGGAATCCACAGAGCAACAAAAAAAGAGCAGCTTCTCCAGTGATGTTGCTAGGCTTGACTGTGGGGTTGGGAGTTTGGGAGAGCATTATTTCAGTCACTGTTTAACTGACAAAGTCGCACTGCAGAGCTTTCTGTGGCACACACTGGCTTTAGTGAGAAAAGATTGGTTATTTGCCCTTCCCCTACTAATTGTGGCTTCTCCAGATTTTACCATCCCTTTTTGTTTTTCAAACCCTCTGATACTGCAGGCTTGAATTGCAGGGGGGCTGTGGCATCCCCAGGCTTGTCCTTGTGCTGGTGCAGGAGGAGGCAGCCCATGGGCCAGGAACAAAACGCTTGGCGTCTCTCAGAAATTCCCATCTCACTTGCATCTGGTATAAATGCACCCTGCAGTTTATTGAGTTGCTCATCATGAACACTGTGGTTACTGTGCACTGACTATGCTTTTGCATATTCTGTTCTTCCTGGGCATTGTAGGAATTAGTGCATCAGTTGAGTACTGATTAGATGAGAGTAAAATGATATGGGTCATTAAACAAACAAACAACCCCACCTTCGTTTTGCTGAAGGTACCTATAAATCTCAGCAGTTTTCTTCTTTACAGCTAGATGACCGAGGATCTGTGTGAAAGAGCAAGCTGTTAGCTTAGGCAACTCATATTGCTTTAAATGGCTGTGAACTAGTTTTCTTGTGCTACCAGTTTATTTCATTTCCAGAAAGTGAAAGTTTGAAGTAGGTCCCGAAT